>CM062818.1:2007953236-2008675831 GCA_031772625.1 Pinus tabuliformis | reverse complement strand
TGGTCTTGACGTCACAAGCTTTCTCAGAGGGATCCAGCCAGCATGTTCCTCAAGCATTCACTCTATGAAGATGGATCTCCCAACATATAAGATCTCTCTCACTCATAAGTTTTACACAAAATTAAAGGCACTTCACAACCTTCCACAAGCTATCAACACTCTCACACTAGTCACACTCACACCAGCTACCTATCAAAACAGTAACAGCACTGCTCAATCCAATAATTTTCCAACTAGCTGATCATAACATAGGTGAGTGTTTAAATAGGAGAAGGAGTCTCCATGAAAGGTGGAAGAGTGAGCTTATCTCCAAGGAAGGTAGCACAAATGACGAAACAACCATGCCAGAGAAAGGAGGGCGATACAAACTATGTCAACAACCGGGCCTGGAGTCATCTGGAAGGCCGACTGTTGGAACAAATCGCCCAATCTGGATCATCGCGGGTACATAACTGGTCTTCAGCACTGACATCACTATTGAGTAATACAGCCAGTCAGGTCATCGCAGAAGATTACAAGTAACCTCACGCTGGGACATAAAATCGGACCAGCGCGGGAATCAGGTGTACTTCCACGCTGGCAGCGCATTTAGGCTATTTAGGAGCGCCTGTCAGTGCGTTTATTTTATAAACAGACGCGATGAAGCAGATAACTTTAGGAAAGTGGGTCATTTGGCAACATCAGAGAGAAAATGTTCAATATGAGCATGTTTGACTAGGACACATGACACAGTAGGAAGACTGGAGTGAAGGCAGTGACAAATTACTGTGTAACAGATGCCCCCTAAAATATGAAGCCCGAGAGAGTGGGAGGGGTGAACTACTTTACGAAACTGACTGAGCTGGAACACCATCTGGAAGAACCTCCACATAAGTACAACTAATATCTCTGACTGTGAAATACATATAATCTAGGCATGGGCGCAGCCATCCAAAAGACATAAGAACTAGGTTTGTGGCATGGATGCAGCCATCCAGCTAGTAAGACCATGATAATAACAAAGGTATGGTCGCATCCATCCATGAAGACTCAGGTATGGTTGCAGTCATTCGTCAATGAGTCATCTAATCACAAACCAATCCACGCAGCCCGAACATATGTAATCTGAGTTCGGGGTCTTGAACCCATCTGATCATAGTATAGATTCTAACATGCGAATAGATGTGCCGAGGTCAAGCATGATAGAAAGTCACTTGATTACCGGCCAATGATGGAAACTGTTAACAAGCGAGAGAGAGACCACCAATAATGCCAATGGTTCTCAAGGTACTAGCTAGCACAATCCACGAAGTGTGAAAAAGGAACTGGAGTCCAACACTCGTGGAATCACCCAATCGACGACCAATGATGAAAGTCGACCATCAGGTGTGAAGAACTTGCCATTAAGGCATGCAAGCTCTAAGGTACTAAAGGGGATCTCTAGATCAATCTCCTGGATAATGAGCTAACGTTGACAGGAGACAATCCATCGCAAGAGGGCCATGATGTTTCCCCCATCAATGACATGAGATAAGGAACAAGAGGTAGATGGTGAAACAGAGTATCAGAGGAGACAAAGGAGGTAAACTGCAGAAGGATTATACTCTTGAACATGTCGGCGACACGACTCCGGAGGGTGGCAGCATTCAGATACCAAGGGATCAGAGGCATGATGGCATGATTCAGATGGAATGAGGCTAAATGACAACCCAACCCGCGAAGGCAGTGACAAATTACTGTGTAACACTCAAAATGGAGGACCCGTTGGTGGATAAATATCATTGGGTCGTGGTAGATCCAGTTACTAAATGAATGAAACTTTTAGCAGAAGACTAGGAAAATTTAGATCAAAAGGAAAAGAGAAAAATATGGCTATGTATCTCAAATTTAGTATAGTTGAATGTATCAGGGGAAGCTACGACGAAGGCTTTATGGGAAAAGTTACGGACTTTGTACCAATCTAAGTCTCTGGTGAACAAATTGTTCCTACAAAAGAAGTTCTATAACCTGAGGATGAAGGATGGATACTTAGTAATAGAGCATATGAACGCCTTTAATACTGTGGTAAGCCAGTTGTTATCTATTGATATAAAAATTTCAGATGAAGATAAGTGCATATGTTGGTTGTGTTCTCTACTAGGTTAATGGGATAGTCTAGTTGTTGCTAAGGGTAGCAATGCAACTACCTTGAAGTTTGATGAAATAGTCTCATCCTTATTTTCAAAGGATATGAGATGGAAAAATATGGAGAGATAGAATGGAGATGGCTTGTCTATACGAGGAAGCTCCCAGAACATAAACAAAAAGAACTCCTCGAGTGGGAGATCTAAATCTAGAGGGAGATATAAATATTTAGGAAAACCTGTAAAGGTGTGTTGGAAAAGTAGAAAGGAAGGGCACTACAAAAAGGACTATAGTTCTAAAGCTCATAATAAAGGAAAGGGATATGATGATACTCCTTCTATAGAGGTGAGAACTACCTTAGATGAGGGTGGGGATTTGTACTTGGCTTCTTATTATAGTACACATGTAGATCATGAGGAATGGTTGACTGAATCAAGTGCATCCATTCAATTCATTCCCCATAGGGAGTGGTTCTGCTAGTATCAGAAATATGATGGTGGTGATGTATTGTTAGGGGATGTCAGGAAGGCCAGAATCATTGAACATGGAAAATTCAAGATGAAGTTGCAAAGTGGAAGGATTAAAACACCTCCTGGTGTTTTTCATATTCCTGTGTTGGCCAGAAATCTGATTTCTGTAAGCAAGATGGATGATGAAAGTGTAAAAATAATGTTAGATACCTACAAGATGGTTCGAGGAGCATTGACATTGATGTTGGGAGTTCAGATTGGAACTCTGTACAAGCTTTTGGATAGCATTTTTATTGATGAGTGGAGAAGAAAACCTAGTGGTCTCTAGAGAAAAGAGCATGCTATGGCACCAAAGGATTGGACATATTGGAGACAAGGTACTTCAAATACTGCATGGTAATGGCATGGTAGAAGATATGTCTAATTTCTCTCTAGATTTCGATTTCTGTGAACATTGTGTATATGGGAAGAAGAATCGAGTGAGTGTCCCCTCTGGTGCTAAGAGGGCAAAAGGGATATTAGAGCTTGTGTAGAGTGACATGTTTGAACCCGTGTCGGTTCCATCACTGGGTAACTTTGTGTACTATGTATCATTTATAGATCAATTCTCAAGGAATACATGGATATATTTCCTCAGGAAGAAATTTGAAGCCTTTGGCAGGTTTAAAGAATTTAAGGATCTGGTGGAAAACAAGATAGTAACGGTGGAGAGTTTTGCAAGAAGAATTTGAAGAGTTCTATAAGAAGTGTGGCATAGCATGGAAGAAGACTACTCCATACACAAATAAAAAAAATGGAGTTACAAAAAGAATGAAAAGGATGTTGATGGAAAAGGCAATAATCATGCTTAGTGGTGTCAAGTTAGGACAAGAATTTTAGGCAGTGGCAATGGATGTTGCATGTTATCTGGTTAACATATCACCTTCATCAGTGTTCGAGGATAATAATTCACATGAGGTATGGATTGGTAGGAAACCCTTTCTTTCACATTTCAGGGTCTTTGGTTGTGATGCATATGTACACGTTCTAAAGGAGAAAAGAACCAAGTTGGATAGCAAAAGGGGCATCTTTATTGGGTATAAGGATGGTTTAGAAGGTTATAAAATTTGGAACCAAGAAGCAAGGAAGGTTGTGTACAACATAGATGTGGTTTTTAGAGAGGTGAAAGATGTTATTAAACATGAAGTATTACCAAAGGAACCTGCGAAGGTAAAGTTTGAGCTAAAGGAGGAAGAATTAGACTCTACAAAAGAACGTGAATCGAAAGAGGAAAGAGCCACAAACTATATTTTTCAGAAGATCAATTCGAGAAATAAGGTAGCTAGAAAGGTATAGTCCATATGCTTTCTATTCAAAATTTTGTTTACCTATTACTAATGAATAACCCAAATCTGTTAGGGAGGAAGTGTATTGAGAGGATAGAAAACTATGGAAAGAGGTTATGGTTGATGAAATGGCATCTTTGGAAAAGTATGAGGCTTGGGATATGGTGGCGTTTTCGGCTGTAAGGAAACCCATTTGTTATAGACAGTTTTGGGACCTATAACCCCAAGCCTGAAATGTCCATAAACCAAGGGCTCCTAAGTCCCTAAAAGTGTTGTTCTAACCCCTAAAGGAACAAGGTCAACAGATTACAGCTTCTCCCAGAAGTTCTCCATGAAAAATTGCTCAGAATTGGTCAAAATAGGATCATTTCAGCTGCTCCACTGGCCAAGTGCGTTGCATCTCACCTAAATACACTGTGTGGGTGTGTTGCACTTCAAAAAGCCCTTCTATGGGATGCGACGGGCGAGAAATGACAAATGGCAGTGTCATTCCGCGAGGTGGAGAGGCAATGGAAGCTTCCAGAAACTTCTCCTGTGACACTTGCCCCTCTGAATTCGACCAAGGATGAGTAAGAGATTATCAATCTCCAAGTGGAAGCAAGAACTATCAGAGGGAAGACACTAATCAAATCATAAGCTGACTCATCTCCATTATAGATATCTATATATGGATCCCTCATCCTAGAGATCCAGAGGCTGGAATTTTGCATATTGTAAGGAATTGTTGTTGGTTTCTTGAGACAAACATCAGATTGTTGGGTGATCTAAGCTTTGTATGAGGTGAAGAGGGGCTTCCTTGCTGGGAGGTTGATGTTGGGTCAGAACAACTGGTTGTAACTCCTCTTGGCTCTTTCTTGTTTATCAATAAAAGCTATTCAAGTTTTCCTCCATACTTTTGTGTCATTCATGTTTGTTGCATTTGTATGGTCGATTTACATCTGATCCTAGATTGTTTATGATTATAGATCCATGTCTTTGTATAGTGCTATGCTACTGTGATCTTACAGGTACTTTGTGAAGCTGGGCGTGCAAGGGAACAGGTAGCGAAAGACTATCAAGGAAGAGAGGAATCAAATCAGGAGATTAGCGCAAGACAGAGGTTGGTCTTTCTAGTCCTCTCTATCTATAATTCATAAAGGAAAAACGAAAGTAGCTTTACTCTGTTTGTTTCTAAGGCAGCTATCACATCTTAGTGGGATAGAGAAGTTCTGAGTAGACACTTTTCCCTGCAACAAAATGGTGACTCCGCTCGGGAAATGAATTAGTTTGTTTGTTTATCTTTCTTGTTGTCCATTTCATAAACTTACAGGTAGCATTCGAACTGCATTTGCCATAGCAAATGCAAAGTAGATAGATGCTACTTCAGTCCATCTACGGGACCTGTTTATGATTTAAACAACTGATTCACAAACTCTCTGATTGCCCTTGTGATAGCTCTTAGATCCTCCTTACATCTACCCCTGATTGTTGCATTATTGATTACCTTTTGCTCGGCCAAAACCCGTGAACTGTACTGCAAACTGTGACCCGGAACCCAAACAAAGTCTCGTTTCTGGCCCGGCGCAGATACTATTCAGAGAATTTGAACTTCAGCGTACTTCCTGAGTGGAGAAGGTGCGCTGCATTTCAAATTCTCTATGTTACAGGTGCGCTGATCAGACTAGGCTTTGTGCAGTTTTGGTTTCTGTGATTCATTCTTTCCAGTTCTATTCCTGAATTTTGTTGCCCGTGATCAGTATATGTCTGTTTGAAACCCCTTTTCCTTGTTGTTATTCCGCCTCCTTTGTACAAAAGAGCTGTAAATGTTTTTGTGTGTTTGTTGAGTCATTTTCAGTTCTCCTTTGCAAAAGTAGCGTAATCGTACTGTCGTCCTTTGATTTGAAACTGTCGCAAGTGTCGATTTCAATCATAGGAAAGAGTTTGATTGCTGTTGATGGTCGATTATCCTATTACTATTGTTTTTGGTCTGAATTTGTAATTTTCTAGTGTCAAGAACAAGTATTCATTTCAAAATCGTAAGGTGTTGTGATCGTCTCCATTTTTTGATTTCGAAAAGAAACTTGTTGATATTTGTCGCTTCAAAAGAAATTCAGATTTGTTCATCAACTTTCTTTTTATCATTCATATCCTAAGAAAGTCGAAAACAAATACATGCATGTGCATTTGCATATAGACAGTCTGATTGGTTTGATTTAGGAAAGTGCATTTAGAGTGTGCTCTTTGCTCTTTGTGAAAAGATTATGTCTTTCTTTCCTTAGTAGCTAGGATTTTCATTGCTCAAATAAGATAAAAAGAGTGTTTATAATCTTAGATTGCATTTTAGGAATTACATCTACATTTCGAGGTGAACCTGAAGGGAAAACTTCATAAAAAAGATCAACTATAAAATAAATTCAATGAATCTAACAACGCTTTGGAACTTAACACACAACATTTAGAAGTCTAGGCTAGAGATGTATTCCGGTGTCGTAAAGCCTGGTAACTGTTGTTCTCACTGATGGTTGGGTGATTCCTCCACTTTGAGATGATAAGTGCCAGTACAGACTTGTGCTCCCACGTACCGTCGAGGATATTTTGGGAGACCCCAATAGGCTTAATCCTTTATCCATAGGAAGCCGTGTCTGTCGCCCTATCGATCGCAATGCACTGAACACAACATTCGGGAAGATTGACTGCCATACCGTAAAAAGTATTCTGTAGTTTTGCGATTGGTTTGGTAATCACTCTACCTAGATTTCCAGAATAATCCCTTTCATTCCTTTTCAGACTCTTTAACAGAAAAGGTCCATCTGAGCACTTGTCACTTCAGGCTCATTAAAAATTGAAAGAGACTAGAGTCATCTTTTGTTTTTTATCAACTCTTAAAAATTGAAAAAACAAGTTGTGTCAAAGCGTCTAAAATTTATTTTAAACGGAATATTCATTACCCTTTCCTACGTTGATCTTGGGTTGAGAAAATGGAATCCACCAACCAAGGAATTCCCCTTGGAGGAAATCCTAGTCCCTTCTCCTCTTGGGGAGATGTTGTTGCACCCCATATGGCCACATTGTCGCTTCCAGGACTGACAATCGGCCTGCCTGTATGGCTCTTCTCAACCTCTGTCATTCAGAACACCGCAATTCCTGAACAATTGAATTAGCAACTAGACGAGTCCAGAGTTACCCACCAACCTTCTACTTCCTCTAATTCTTCCTCTCCTACTTCCTCTTTGCTTGACGGGGTTGGTAAAGCCAAAAGTCAAGAACCTGAGAAGATGAAGGAAAAGAAGAAGAAAGAGAAGAAGAAGAAGGAGCCAAAAGCGAATGGGGGCAAACGAGTGTCGTCTAGCAAAAATCCACACACTGCACCGACCAGGCCTAAATCGCGATGTGTCATTTGCAAAGGAGATTACTATCACAGAGATTGTCCTTGCATCCCTCAGATCTTAAGGGACTGGTCTCCTTGTTTGCACAACCCGGTGTCGTCAACCTCTGGTGATCATGTTGAAAACACATCGTCGACTAGTGAAAGTGAAGCCCCAGGACAAAAAGGAAAATATAGATTTCCTTGTAAATTGTGCAAAGGCGATCATGCCGTCCACTGTTGTCCCTTCTTAGATGAGGCTAAAAGAGTTTTGGATGATCATCCGGTTTCACTGTTACGAATTCCTCATGGATATAAAAAACTCTTGCTGAGTCCGTAACTAGTTGAAAATCTGGCTGGCCCGCTTAGGTGGTCGGCTGAAGAATCTATCATTGAAGATAAACCATCTAAACCCATACCAAATGAAAGTCAAAAGGTCGAGGTGGCAGTTGACCTGGTCTTGCCTTCAGAGGTTCCACCTTCACATGATACAGTCACCGAAGAGAACAAGGATGACACCGTCCAAATTCTTTTTGTAAGCACAGACTCCAATGAACATGGGGGCAATTTACCTGTTCCTTTACCGCAGGAAGGAAGTTCGTCAGAGTCATACCCGGCCGTCTATTCGGTCCCACCTCCAAGCAACCTAGTTGTCTCCTTCGACTGGAATCAACTAGGCAGACCCCGTTTACCAGCTAGTGTACCATTCCAAATCATTGTTCAAATATATAGAATGGTTATGGCCGATACCATCATAGATGAAGGGGCTTCTGTGAGTATCCTTTCCTCAACTGCTTGGAAAGCACTTGGTTCGGCATCGCTTTTGCTTGAAATGAGAAATCTAATAGGCTTTGATAAAGGAACCAGTCGACCGTTAGGGATCCTTCCCAATGTGCCCATAACATTGAGGGGAAAAACTGTTCAAATGAACGTAATGGTAGTTCAAGGACCCCTGGATTATAATCTACTCCTTGGACGAGACTATATTTATTGCATGGGAGCCATTGTCTCCTCACTCTTTAGAGTAATGTGTTTTTCGCACAAAGGAAGAGTGGTCAAGCTCGCAGACCAGCTTTCATTCCCTAGTTCACGCATAGCAAATAGTCATATACCATCCCTGGATGGTCTTTTCACGAAAGAAATGTCTTAATCTCCAGTCCACCCACCTGATGAGCGCGAGTGATTCGGGGGAAATGACTGAAACCCAGGGGGCATGCACCCTGCTCTGCTTCAACAGGAAAACTTTGGGTATAGGGTAGGTTTCCGCGAGAGAATATGACTAGTCTGTACTCCTGTCCTTGATTGGAAGAGGGGGTTATTCTGGGACAAGATTCTCTTGTCAAAGTTACGTGAGTGAAGTAGCCTCCTCCATTCACCTTTGTTTATTTTGGTAGACATCACCGAAGAAGTGTTTTGTTTGCGCTGTTAATAGAACAATCTTTGGTAACCTGTAAGAGGTAGGCCTCTCTCGGTAAAACAAATGTTTTAACGGAAAGAAGAAGAGGTAACCTTGAAACTCTGTTTTATACCTGGGGGCATGCAAACCTTTTGCCATGCAAGCGAAGAGCGACTATTTATTTTTTAAATTTGTAGGTCCTCTAACCCTTTAAACTCGTAGGATTGGTCGTTTCCTAACTTGCATAAAGAAAGGATGTGGGGCAAAACTCTTAAAGTTGCCGTTTTTATATATGAGACACTCTTATCACATGACTGGATTAATCGAGCATTTTTAGCGCATAGTTCAAGCTCGTTAAAAAATAAACATAAGACATGAGCAAATGTTTCCCCCCGCATTTAAGCTCATTAAAAAATGAACTATTCCTCGGTAAATAACCATCGTGAATGTAGTACTTCAGCCATTAAAACCTTGGTCATGTTTGCACCATCACCTCCACTTTTGCATTGGCCGATCATTCACCTCCATTTGATTGTTTACCCATTTTGAGGAACAACTACGAAGAGTGATCTCACTAGCCATCCTTGTAACACTGCCGTGATTGGAAAATTCCAAACCTTACCTGGAATCAGTTGCTACCCATTTTATCACTCATTCCTAAAAAGACGAGTCTCCTTTAACCTCTTTTCAATTGACTCGTAAAATATGAAAAGATTGCCAAGCCATTAGCCTCTCCAACTCGTTAAAGGGACCGGAAGTGCTATCTCTCCTCTAAATTTTAATCTTTTTGGACATGAGAGATTATTACACAAAAAGATCGAGTGCTTGTTTTGTTCGGTTCGTTAAAAGTATCGAAAATTCATCCCTTTTGTTTTGTTTTATACTTTTTCAGACTTAAGGGATTAGATGATGAAAAAGGAATTTTGGAGTTTCCTTTACGTTCCTTTTCAGACTCTCTAAAATTGAAAAGGACAGAGTTATCTTTGTTGTTAAACTCGTTAAAATTTTAATAGCGACAAACTTGTCTATAGACGAGAACGAGTTTCACTATCGCTAGGCTCATTAAAACATAGTGATGGGTTTTCCTGAAGGGAAAATTATAGAACAAGCATATGTTATCCTCCTCAAGCTTGACAAAAATAAAGAGGTACTGGTCAGCAATGACTGGGGAAAATTGGGAAGAAAAATTGAAGAAACTTTGTTGGTAGCAAGTCGCTCTTGAACATGACACTTTCACTCCGCATCCAAGTCGGGTTGGGTTGTTTCATTCACCGGTCACATCACCATGGTCCCATCATACCATCCACATTTGGGGTTAATGCTACCAATCCATCACGTCAGTGTCGCCGATGTGTTCAAGAGAAGTCATTTAGAGAATTCACCTGTGTCTCACCCACTACCATACATTTATACTCCATTCTTTCATGACTGCCACCCTGAACCTTATATCACCAAATCGTTTTCACCTCCATTAAAATCATTTGCTCTATTCTGTGTCATTGATGTGGGATTCATTAAGGCCCTCTTGTGATGGATCACTTCTTGTCGACATCAGCTCATTATCCAAGAAGTCAATCTAGGAACACCCCATTCAGTACTTTGAAGCTTGCATGCCTCAATGGCAAGTTTCTCACTTCCGGCGACAGGTTTACATCAATGGCCTTTGACCGAAAGATTTTGCGTGGTGTTCGACGCCAAGTCCTTTATTCACACCACGTGAATTGTACTGCAGTACCTTGAGGGTCATTATCATTATCGGTGATTCCTCCTGCGCCTGTTAACAACTTACATCATTGGCTGGTAATCAGGCGATGTCTTTCCAAGTTCGACTCCAGAACATCTTTCACATGGATCGACTTGTACTTCGAGTGAAGATCGAACAAAATTGAAGAACCCGGATCTAGTTTCATCCATCAGGGCTGCGATATATATTCAGGGAAATAAAGACATCAAATGTACATCATTGTTGCACAGATAATCATCCAATCAAAGGATGATGGCTCTACCAGAATCATTAGTCTACACTCAGACGATTGTCTGTCCTATGTACATGAAAATGAATTTATAAAACTGAGCATGGGAATGACCGCCTAAGCTAGATCATGAAAATATTATGAAGATAATGTATTGTATTGTATCTTATTACAGGTCTCCTCCCAGCTTGAAAGAACTTCGGATCCTCATAATAAAGCATTTCACCCGACATCAAAAGATTAACGACCTCATGCTTTAGGGGGCAACTGTTATAGACATTTTTGGGCCCTACAACCCCAAGAATGAAATGTCCATAAACCAAGGGCTCCTAAGTCCCTAAAAGTGTTGTTCTAACCCCTAAAGGAATAAGGTCAACAGATTACAGCTTCTCCCAGAAGTTCTCCATGAAAAACTGCTCAGAATTGGTCAAAACAGGATCATTTCAGCTGCTCCACTGGCCAAGTGCGTTGCATCTCACCTAAATACACTATGTGGGTGTGTTTCATTTCAAAAAGCCCTTCTATGGGGTGCGATGGGCGAGAAATGACAAATGGCAGTGTCATTCCACGAGGTGGAGAGGCAATGGAAGCTTCCAGAAACTTCTCCTGTGACACTTGCCTCTCTGAATTCGACCAAGGATGAGTAAGAGATCATCAATCTCCAAGTGGAAGCAAGAACTATCAGAGGGAAGACACTAATCAAATCATAAGCTGACTTATCTCCATTACAAATATCTATATATGGATCCCTCATCCCAGAGATCAAGAGGCTGGAATTTTGCATATTGTAAGGAATTGTTGTTGGTTTCTTGAGACAAACATCAGATTTTTGGGTGATCTAAGCTTTGTATGAGGTGAAGAGGGGCTTCCTTGCTGGCAAGTTGATGCTGGGTCAAAACAACTGGTTGTAACTCCTCTTGGCTCTTTCTTGTTTATCTATAAAAACTATTCAAGTTTTCCTCCATACTTTTGTGTCATTCATGTTTGCTGCATTTGTATGGTTGATTTACATCTGATCCTAGATTGTTTATGATTATAGATCCATGTCTTTGTATAGTGCTATGCTACTGTGATCTTATAGGTACTTTGCGAAGCTGGGCGTGCAAGGGAACAAGTAGCGAAAGACTATCAAGGAAGAGAGGAATCAAATCAGGAGAATAGCGCAAGACAGAGGTTGGTCTTTCTGTTCCTCTCTATCTATAATTCATAAAGGAAAAACAAAAGTAGCTTTACTCTGTTTGTTTCTAAGGCAGCTGTCACACCTTAGTGGGATAGAGCAGTTCTGAGTAGACACTTTTCCCTGTAACACCATTGGCATAAAATGGTTGTTTAAGAAGAATATTAACGCAAAAGGAAAGGTGGAGAAATATAAACCTTGGTTGGTGGAAAAAGGTTATTCCCGGGTGTTAAGAATTAATTTTTGTCATATTTGTTCTCGTGTTGCTAGGTTATCTTCCACAAGATTACTTTTATCTATATTCACATCTCTTGATTTTGAGGTGGAATAGATGGATTTTTAGACAATAGTTCTTCGCAGGGATTTGGAAGAAGAGATCTACATGAAATATCCTGAAGGCTTTGCAGTGAAGGGTAAGAAAGAACTGGTATGCAGGTTAAAAAGGTATTTGTATGGGTTAAAAAAATCACCAAGGATTTTGTATCGTAAATTTGATACATATATATGGGGACTTGGCTTCACAAGAAGCAAAGAATATCACTATGTGTATTTTCGATTAATTCGTGACCATGTTATTTATTTGATCTTGTATGTGTGGATGATATGTTTATGATTGGAAATAACAAAGAAATTATCCAGGATTTGAAGACCCAATTGTCCTCCAAATTTAATATGAAGGATCTTTGTGCTGCAAACTATATTTTTGCCATGGAAATTAAACGAGATGAGGCAAAGAGGAAGCTCTGGCTAAACTATATGAAGTATCTCGAGACAATATTGTAGAGGTTTAATATATATGATAGTAACATGGTGAAGGTTCCTATTCCTATATGTGTAAATTCATTTGCTGAACAGTGTCCCAAGGCACAAGAAGAGGAAGAGGACATGTCCCATGTTCCATATGTGAGTGCAGTTGGTAGCGTAATGTATGCAATGGTCTATACTATACCAGACACTGCACATGTAGTGGGAGTATTGAACAGGTTTATGTCGAAACCAGGGAAGAAGTATTTAATAGCAGTGAAGTGGGTTTTCAGGTATTTGCGTGGCATTAGTGATTATAGTTTGTGCTACCAAGGAAGACTAGGATTGGAAGCAGTTTTCGACATTTGTGGCTTTGTTGATGTAGACTGGGTTAGAGATATGGATCAAAGAAGATCTACAAGTGGGTATGTGTTTAACCTATTTGGAGGAGTAGTTAGTTGGATGACTAAGATACAATGTGTAGTGGCACTTTCAACTACAAAGGTAGAATACATGGCAGCCACTCATGCAAGAAAGGAAGCAGTTTGGTTGTAGAGATTTTGTTCAAGTATGGGGGTTGGTACATAGAGATATAAGGATAGATTGTGATAGCCAAAGTGAAATTTTCTTGGTAAAGAACCCTTCTTTTCATTCAAAGACAAAACACATTAATGTTTAGTATCACTTTTTGAGGGATATGGTTGACAAAAAAAAGGTGTTGCTAGTAAATGTGGACACTTTGAAGAATTTTACAGATGCATTGATAAAGTATGTGAGCACTAAGGAGTTTTCTTGGTGTAGAGGAAAAATGGGCATTGCAGGGCTAGATCAATGAAAAATCTCTCCTATGACCCCCTGTGTGGAAAGAAAACAACAAGTGGGAGAAGGTTTGGTGTGTGTTATATTATTTCAACGAATAGCCCCACACTTTGTACATTGCATTAGGCACAACAAATAGGTCATGGAGGGGAGGCAACTCCCTTTGTTGAGGGACCAGCCCCTTGCATGGGGTACGAGGTTAGCACCTTGTGAAATTTGATTTTTATGTGGACCAATAATAGTTGGGTGGACCAAAGGATGGGGGGTGGACCCAAAAATGGTGGGCGGACCTACCCATGGTTTTGTGTATGGTTTTTACGCATGGTTTTTGGCAGGATGGTTTTTTTCCCATGGTATTTTGTAGATCTAGTCAAGGGAACTATGATTATGTTCCAATCCAGGGTTAATGGATTGGGGTTTATGAATTGTTTTCGGCATGTATATATATGCATTGTAACATGGCAAGGAATATAATGAAAAATCAATTTGGTAGTCTTGGTTTTGGGATCTAGGGGAAAATCTCTATGTATATTTGTTTTATGTTCTCGCCATTGTATATTTTCTGTTTTAAGAATTCATTTGCAGGTAATTATTATATAGGGTTAAAACCTACATATGATAACAGTAAGAAAATTGGATATCAATTTGAATGAAAATGACATAAGTAAGATCACTACCTTACACACAGAAGTGGACTAGGACAAAGGAACAAGAAATGAGGCAATGAGTGCCAAGAAAGTCTCCCTTTTTAGTCAAAACATGGTGCTACGGGACTTTGTACAATATGCTACAAGAAGAATACAATGTGCTATAGGAAGATGAATCTACCCAAAACTTCAAATAACAGAGGCAATAATTAGAATAGAGATGATGTTGTGGTGAGCAGAAAAAAGTGGATGTGTAGATAATGGAGCGGTAACAAGAACAGGGAGTAGGCCAATGTACAAAGTAGGAAATAAGTAAGCCAATGCCACAAAAACAATGGAGGTGCATGGAGGAAAAGTAGAAGGATTAAGTTTCTCAGGGGTGAGAAATAGTTTGAACAAGGGGGATATGATAGGCCCCATAATTGAATATTTTATAAGGTCCATTTGGTCTTTCATAGACAACTAAAAAATTAACTTAACCCCATCACTTGCACATTATAAAGTTAATTAATAGTATTAATGGATCCCTAGCAATTTAATTTCCATTGCTTACTATCTTCCCAATATTATTAATTTTTGTAGAATATTGAGGGAATATTGAGTGAACTCGAAAATATCTACAGAATGAGAGAATCTAGGGACTTGTTCCTTGCCACAGGATGCTATAGGATGGATAATAAATGAATGGAATATTATGAAATTATTGAATAGATTCTAAAGATCCATTGATTGAGAAAAGGTATGGATGTTTTCCCCACCAAAAGAGTGTTGGAATTGATGTTGTGATGAGGTTGGAATTGATGTCAACATGGTAGTGTGTGAATATTGATGAGTGTTGTAGTGATTGATGGTTGGCCTCCTACAATTGGTTTGGAGATGGTATGCATATGCTAGGATTATTTGATGGTATTGGTATTTATAGTTGCTATGGAAAATGTTTATGTTGTTAGTGTTTTGATGGATTTATTGGTTGGTTGGTCAATTAGGTCTCAATGTAGCTGATGCTTGAGGTGTTTATCTTTAGATGTGTCCTTGATGCTCATGTGATCCAGGTGGATATTGGTGCCCATCCGCATACTCCACCTAGAAACCCCAATTATTTTCATTTGTTTCCTTGTTCATTTCAACATTTACTATTTTTAGCAATTTTTCGGTTCCTGAACTTTCGGAGCAGTTTTGACCCCCTAAACGACATTTTTTTGGGGTCCGCAGTAGGCGCATAATGGTTGGCAAGGGCATGTGGCAAAAACTATAGTACTCAGAGAGACCTTGCCAACAAGGTATCGTATGTGCCAAACGGAGATGATATGAGAAAGTTACGACTTCGAGATGTTGGTTTCCCAACTAACCCCAACGGGCCCACAAACACTTGGTGTTACATCTCCTTGGGTTAGGGTTTTGGTTTTTTAGGGTTTTATCATGTTTTCCAATAATAAATAGGCCCTTGAGCCTCTTTGTAACATAGTTCAAAGGCATGTATATGCCTCATATCTTCTCATAGATAAGCTAACATCGCCCGATCTATCTTATTTCCATTCTGTCTGTAAGCATAGTTCAATATTTTTCTATTAATGAAATGAAGTTTTTTTCTGCTGCATCTCTGTGTTTATGATTATAGCTATAAGTTGTTGCATTCCTGTTTAAGTTCAGATCAGTGGTATCAGAGCAATCTTCTCTTTCTCTGTTTTTCTTTGCATGTCCCCAATGAGGTAAGGGTATAAGGAGTTAGGGCTTGATCTGGTTGAACCATTGCAAGATCAACCTCAAAAAACCTGACGACCTCCCATTGCGGAAGAAAAAAAAGATGAGGGGGTAGGAGATCCTTTCAAAATGTTGCTCAAGGAAGCCCTTAAGTGATAGAGGGATGCAATGATGGATAACTTTTCTCATATCCTTCGATGACTACCAATTGGTGATGCATCTTCATCTAGCAGCCACTCTAGAGGCACCACGCCTTTTAAGGTACAAGTTAACTTCAATATTCCCATATTTGAAGGCCTGATAGATACCGATGTCAAAAATAAATGGTTAAATATATTAGAAGGATATTTTTAAGTTTATGACTTTTCCAATCGGGAAAATATTATTTTTGCACTTCTTAAAGCCGCCCCACACATCAAGGATTGGTGGGAAACCTACTATGAGCAAATGGATGAGAGTGAACCCTCACTATTTTCAATTGCACCCACTTGGAATTCTTTCTAAGATTCCAACAAGGAATGATATTACCAAGTCGGGAGATATGAAGATAAATACATAAAGTGGACCATGCTATAGTAGGGAAGGGACCAATATGTTCCATAGTTCACAAATACTTTCCATACCCTTCGCATGAAGTTGGGTATCAAGGATAATGAGCGGAATTCAGTGCTCAAGTACCACAGTTGTCTACACAAGTACATCTAGGATGAGATGGAGTTCTCGGACATTTCCTCGCTCAGCGCGATGTATCGGTATGCTATCAAGATTGAGCAAAATTTTAAACGGAACAATCGGTACTTTGGATTTGCGAATCCAAAGCAAGGGAAAGGAACCCCCAAACTGCAGAATGAAGGACGAAGTGAAGGTGGCACTACCCAGGATAGCCCGCCGAAGCTACAAGCAAAGAAAAACACCCCAAAGGTGAAGAAGGACATGGGAAAATGGCGTGATTTCCATAAGAGATCCACTCACAATACAAGTGAGTGTCAGGCCAAGTAGTTACTGGTGGCCGAGGTGAAGGCTTCCGAATTAGATGCAGGTTTCGAATTTGAATAAGAACCTAATAAGGGAACTGACAACGGGAAGCAGATCATTGATGCAGAGCCCAGTGTCACAATGACCACCACCAAGATCCATAAGATTGAGCCCGAAGATCTAGAGGAGGGGGAACACCTCTTCCACTCATAGATGTGGGTGAAGGGTTCTTCACTACAGTTCATTGTCGATAACGGGAGCCAAAAGAACCTAATTTCAATAGAGGTCATGAAGCGGTTGGGCCTAAAGACTATAGCACATCCACATCCGTACACCATTGGGTGGCTTCACCAAGGATGAGATCTTCATGTCAAGCAACAGTGCCGCCTTCCCTACAACATCAAGCCCTTAACGGATGAGGTAATGTGTGATGTTGCTTCTCTTTGAGTTTGTGATTTATTATTAGGACAATCATACCTGTGGAAGTGACATGTTTTACATGAGTCTAGACCTCGCTATGTGATTATTACTTTGGCTAATAAGTTCTACAGGATACTGGAGGTAGCCCCACCTACCGCCATCTCTTTGATCAATGAAAAGGTAGTAAGATCATTTCCTAGACCAGTGATTTTTTTTTCCTTATGATTCACCCCCAAGTCAAGAATAAGGTTGTGGGCACAACTTCTAGGAAGGGCTCCTCTGCACAACAACAGAAGATGGACAAGGTCGTGGAGGAGTATAGGGATATTTTCACCTCACCCATAGGGGTACCTCTGCACTGCCAGGTCAAGTGCTCCCTTGATCTGACCCTGGGCATGCCACTGCCCAATGGACCGATCTATTGGTGCTCTGTTATGGAGAATGATGAGATCAAGATCCAGATTATAAACTATTGCAAAATGAGCACATCAGGCCAATCTCATCACCTTATGGGAACCTGATTGTATTAGTACAGAAGAAGGATGGGACCTGGAGGATCGGTATTCACAATCAGGGACTGAACAATATCACTGTCCAAAATAGATACCCAATCCTACGGATTGATGAGCTTCTTGACCAGCTCAAGAGGGACAAATATTTCAGCAAGATTGACGTGAAGTCAGGTTATCACTAGGTTCCTATCGAATGCCCTTGCAACCTTCATGATAGTAATGGATGAAATCTTGCGACCCTTCACCAATGCATTCATGGTGGTGTATTTATACGACATCTTGATCTTCAACCAGAATTGGGAAGATCACCTCCACCACATTCGACAAGTCCTTCAAACCCCACGCCAAAACAAGTTGTGTGCTAAGTTGGAGAAATGGGCCTCACCCAGGTTCAATATTTGCGGTACATCATTAACGAGTACGGTGTACATATGGAACCATCCAAGATATATGTCATTTGGGATTGGCCAGCCCCCAACCACTCTAACAGATCTCCGTAACTTTTTTTTTCTTGCCAATTTCTACAGTAGGTCCATATTGGGGTTCTCTTGTATCACTTGACCATTAAGTCAAGTCACCAAGGGCAGAGCGAAAGAAAAGTTTTTTTGGTCGGAAAACCAACAACAAGAATTCTTTGAGTTGAAGAATCACCTCTATTCAGCACCAATGCTCACATTACCAGGCCTTCACCAACCATTTGATATTGAGAAAAATGCCTCCAACTATGCTATTGATGTGGTTCTAACTCAGCATTAGCATCCAGTGGCTTACCATAGTGAGACACTTTCAAACACAGTCTAAAAGTACCCCACATTCGACAAAGAAATGTATTCCATTGTGTAGGCCTGCAGTCAATGGAAGCATTACATTTTGCGGAAGGAAACGGTAATCCACATACACCACCCACCTCTATAGTTCATATTGACACAAGGGAAGTTGTAGAACAATCACCATAAAAAATGGTCCACCTATTTGCAACAGTTCCATTTGAACATTAAGTATAAGAAGCGCAACACCAATAATGTTGTTGATTGCCTCAGCCGACCACCAGTCATGGCGATGATCACTGTGCTCAACTCTTGTGGGCACGAGACATCGTGGTGTACACATATTTACAAGAGCGATCCAGAATTCAGCAGCATATACCAGACACTTCTGGAAGGGAAGAAAGTTCCAAAATTTTACCTTCAAGATGCACTGTTCTACCACCTGGGACACATTTGTGTTCCTTCAAGTGAGCATGCCAAGATGATTTGGGAGGCACACTACAGTTGGGTCGCTAGATATTTCGGAGTAAAGAAAACAATTGTGGTATTGCATAAGTATTTTTATTGGTCGAAACTTCATCAAGATGTTGGGAAGTACATTAGATCTTGCACTGCCTGTGCCATTTCCAAACCAACCATCGAGAAGAAAGGTTTGTATACTCGTCTACCTACTCTTACTCAACCTTGGGAATCTCTCTCCATGGATTACATGGCAGGCCTTCCTTCTACTAAGCACTACAATGATTTCATTTTAATGGTCATCGAAAGATTCTCTAAGATGGCCATCATGGTGGCCTGCAAGAAGAGTATCATAGAAGAGGCCACTGCTAAGCTCTTCTTTGAGAAAGTATGGGTATACTTTTGGATCCCACAATCCATTATCTCAAATTGGGACAACAGATTCCTGAGTGTATTTTAGTCAAGCCTCTGGTCGATGCCGGACACAAAAATTTCTAAGTCCACAACTTTCCATCCCCAAACTGATGGCCAAACAGAGATTGTCAACTAGATGGTCATACAGATTATGCACATGTACAACTAGGAGCATCCACACACGTGGGATTAAAGTCTCTTCTATTTCCAACACAGCTACAACAGATCTCTCCACAACTCAACATGCCACAACCCCTTTCAGGTAGGGCTGGGATTTTAGCCATTATGCCCCATTGATGTGGCCATGCCATTTGCAGCCACTCGGGTAGATTTGGCTCACGTTCAATCTAAAGTTGAAAGGGCTAACAGTTTCATGGAGCGCATTCAACACATCCGCCAGCAGGTCCATGATATATGAGATAGAGCCAATGCTAAGTACAAGTGATGCCATGATCAGTATCAAGTGCTGCACAAGTTCAAGGTGGGTGACAATGTTTGGCTACATTTGTAGAAGGAGCGCCTTGTTGAACCCCACCGCAAGTTTTTCCCACTCTGATATGGACCATACACCATCACCAAGGCCGTCGGTGACAATTCCTTCAAGCTTAACATCCAACTTGTCCTTGTCCTGCACCCAATGTTCAATGTATATCACCTTCGACCATACTTTCCACCATTGTTGGACACATCTGACATCGCAGAACAAATCACACCCACAGAGCTCAACCCAGATTGCATGGAAGAGGCCACAACTGATTAGATCATGGACACACAGATGAAGAACACTCGCCAATAGAGGATACAACTATGTCAAGTTTTCGAAGCAAGCCAACTCCTTCACCATGGCAAGTGGTTCACCAGGGACCAGGTTCAACAGAAAATTCCTCACCTCATGGAGGCTCTACACATAATGGGGACCATGGCTTCCTAAGGGGGAAGAATGATCCAAGTGGATATTGGTGGCCACCTTCCTATTCCTCCTAGAAGCCCCAGCCAGTTTCATTTGTTTCCTTGTTCATTTCAACATTTACTATTTTTAGTAGTTTTTTCGGGTCCTGAACTTTTGAGTAGTTTTCAACCCCTAAAATACATTTTTTTTGGGTCTGCGATAGGCCCATGGCCATAGGTAAGGGCATGTGGTGAAACCTTTAGTACTCAGAGATACCTTTCCAACAATGTATCGTACACGCCAAACATAGATAATATGACCAAGTTACGACTCAGGAAGTTGGATTCCCAACTAACCCCAATGGGGCCCACAAACTATTGGTCTCTTGGGTTAGGGTTTTGGTTGTTTAGGGTTTTCTCATGTTTTCCAATAATAAATAGGACCTTAAGCCTCATTGTAACACAATTCAGAGGCATGTAGCCACCACATCTCTTCTCAGAGATAAGATACCATCGCCCGAGGTATCTTATTTCCATTCTATCAGTAAGCACGGTTCAATATTTTTCTATTAATAAAATGAAGTGTTTTTTGGCTGCATCTCTGTGTTTATGATTATCTTTGTAAGTTTTTGAATTCCTTTTTAGGTTCGGATCATCCTGAGTGATGGTTTGGATTTCTGATGATGTGTAAAGGTGTTGTAGAGGATGTCATGATCCCTAGGGAAAATTTTAAGGATGGAAATTTATTTTAAAGTTTAGAAACCTTGGCGAATCTCACTAGTACATAATATGCAATTTGTAAAATGTTTGGTAATTTTTTTGTAAAAGTATTCAAATTTATACTAATATTATATTGTCTCTATATAAAATTTTGGTGTTTTTAAGGTAAAACAATTTCACACTATAAAATTTGCGCGAATAATTTTTAGAAAAAATGGAAATTAATGAATCGTTTTTTGGAAAAAGCATGGAAAATTAGGCCACTTGCGAATATTAGCCCCTAAAATTTTCCCTGAGATCTCATGTAGAACTGAGCTTCATGTTTGTTGCCACTTGTTATAGTTTTTTCTCTCTTGAGTTGGTTATTTCCCTTATGATGACTACATCATGTATGAACTCTTCAAGATGTTGTAGAGATGGTTTTGAGGTTTTTCATGGATTGGAAAAGATTTACAGATGTCAGTGATGCTGAGAAACAAGTTGGATGCAGTTATGAGTTGATTTGAGCGGTTTTCTATCATCACTCTGCCATACTTGCGTGGAGCCAATCGTGTGGGAGTGGGTTTAGGCGCCATTCACTGGCTTGTGGGCTTGTGAGAGAGACTATGGATCACAGTCACATGGAGAGTGGGATTTTTACTCACTATGCATGTAGATGAAGTTTCTTTGGATTTCTTGTGCTCGTCGGATGATTTAATTGGTTTTATTGATGTATCTTCTTTGACAATTTTCATGGAAGATTCCAATTGACTAAATCAACATGTCTTAATGTGTTTTGAAGTGTGAATGAACTAATGACGTGAGGAGTGGATTTAGTGGAAAAAATTATTTAAAATAAGGAGTAGCCACCATTGTGAGCGAGGAAACAAAGGAGAGATTTATGTAGAGAGCAGAGGGTGACCTCCCATAGAACATGATGATGCAAAGGTCGAATTTCTAGATAGGATTGCACAAAGATATAATATTATGAGATCAGAGAGCGAGGATATTTATGGAGAGGTCAACCATGATTTCAGAGAAGAAGGATTTGTTTTCCTGAATGTGATGGAGTTTGTAGAAGCTTGCAGCAGAGGATACTCATATGGACATTCTATATTTGATTGTGTTAATGAAGAAACAATTTTATGTTATAGTTAGAAGTGATAGCCTCTTCTATGTTGTAGCAAGCACGCTTATGATTGCATGTATCAATGGTGTATTATTGAGATTTATATGTGTTTGATATGTGTGATTGCAGAGAAGGATTTGTATATGCTTCGATTCACATTATGAATTGAGTTGCATGAGAGAGGACTTGTGTGTTGATATGATTGACAATTGTTGGTTATTGTTGGATCCATTTGAGCATGTTGTCATTGATATATATCCTTGTGTAGCTCAGTGAGAGAGATATAGTTGTGTATGTTGTTAAGAGTGAATATGTTGATGTATTGGGTTTCTTTTCTTGAGATGATGTATTGAGCTTATAAAGGAGAGAAAGTTGTTGTTTTGTACAGGGGTCGAGTTTGAAACATTTTGAAATGTGGACCTAGTGATCAACAGATCAAGATAACTTGGGGAAGAAAAGATGGGTGTTCCTAGCCTATGGGTGTAGGTAGATTTATTAGAGGAAGTAGCATTATCATAGTCCAATCGTTGTCAGGTGAGGCTTTTAGGGGATATGAGTCTCTAGTGGATGGGTGTTCTCATAGTCAATTTCATATGAGAAACCTCCTTGTTGTACATATCTAGGTATGATGATGTAAATTGATTTTCTTGATTAATAAAATTAGAAGTAGAGTAGCAACAACATCAAATGGTGTTTTTTTCCCTGGAGGGGGGTTTTCCACCAGAGATCCTTGTGTCCTTTGTGAATGTGATTGTTTTGATTATGTTATGGCTTTCATATGATGATTGTTGTATTTGTCGGTTAATCTAATAATGGCATATTATGTGAATGTGTTTTAGTAAATTGAAAAGAAATGAAAAATTTAAGAAACACGGTCACTACTGTGTCACCCCCCTCTTAGTAGTGAGCACATTTCCAACAAAGAGGATCTTGAGCTTGGTTGGCTTACAGAGAATCTATCCTTCTTGGAATTAAAAATCAATGAGGGAACCAAATCCACAATTTTAGGGAATTGGAGGGAAACAACCCCCCTCATCATGGAGGCTACTCTTCATCACTTTATGTATAAATAAGAGGGGCTAGTAGCCCACAGTGTATTTGAATAAGAGATTAGATTTTTGGAGCTAGGAGCAAGTCCTTTGTATTGAGAATTTTAACTATTGATGTATGAACAATATTTCGAGTTAATGAAATCCAACTTATTTTCAATTTGAGTTGTCTTTATAGGATCCTGAGCTCCCTAGGGTTAGGGCCCAACCCTGGGTACTCAAGCCCCTTTATATTTTTTTCTTTTCTTTATGCATTCAATTTAGGTTAGTTTGTTGGTTATTACTTCATTTAAAAGCATTCTCGATAACAGAGTTTGTAGTAGATTTATAGTGTTAATATTCATGAGGTTTTTTTTTTTGTTTCATGACTGGCTAAAAATATTTATGACTATCCATATGCTTTTTTAGTGACTAGTTTCCATTCGTTGCCCCTCTGCATTTCCATTTCTAAGTTCTATTTAACAACTAGTTTGCACTCAGTTAAAGGTTTTGGTTAGATAACATTATCACATGCATGCATTTATGGTCTACAATATTGTCACTTTTTTTAGCAACATGTTTAAATTATTCAGGTGCCCAAAAGTCCACCGTCATAACTCTGCTTCAATTTTCTACTATTTGTCCACAATTACAACTTTTCTACAAGAAGAGGATATATTTTTTTTTTCTCTATATTATAAACTATATGACCCATATAAGGATTGGATAAGGCTCTTCCATCTCTCCTTTATCCATCCCAACCACCATCATTCACCTTCCCGCCTTCCCCTTCATTAAACTTGTTCTCGACATTTTCTTGTAACACTTACAAGACAATCCTGTAGCACTACGAAAAAACCTCCAAATGCATTATAATTTGCCCCATAACAATATTGACCACTCCTAGGCACTAAATAATGATCATAAAACCATAAATAAAAATAAAATGGATTCAGATACCTAGTAGGGACTTTCCTTTGGTTAATAAAGTAGATAGATAGTCATTCCCATGAATCCTGTAACAAAGCAGTAGCAATTTTCTGTTTATTTTTAGAACATATTAACAAGAATCTTTTGAGTTGAATACACTTGGATTGAGTCCTAAAAACATTATTATTAATAACAAAATATACCCCATATCATTTTCATTTGATCGGGTTAGGAATTTGGTAGGTTAATTAGCTCACTCATTATCGAATTTCTAGTTTCTAGAGTAGTAATTTTCTACTAATTTTTAGCATATGTTAGAAAGGGTATTTTTGAGTGATTCCACTAGAATTGGAGTCCTAGGACGTCCTAATTAATAAAAAAGTCACCCCATCTAATTTTCATTTGATTTTCTTGGGAATTTGGCAAGGTAACTCGAGAAACAACAATCTTGTAGCAATCATGTAACAATCCTGCAACAATTTGTTTTCAAGATATTCCTTTCCAAGATTCACTCCAAATTCATGATAGAAGTAGATTTATGTCCTTTGAATGCTCTAAGATCACTTTTTTTGAGTTAAGGCTTGGTTACGTCGCCATTTAGCTCTTATATTCCTTGCTTCTTGAATGTTGATTTCTACAATTAGTCTAGATTTACTTTCTAGTAAAAGTAGAATATATTTTCTTATTCTTATTTACCTTTTGCAGATTAGGATTGACAACTTACCTAGATCTTTTCTCATTTGAACTGTTTTCATTGCTTTCTTTCACTTGCATCGAAGAGAGTCAGACTAGGAAGAGGAAGGTGTCTGTTGCACATATAGTGTTGGTCCTCTTTAAGTTTGTACAAACCTCGGGTTGATAATTTATGTTGGTAGCCTTGGGAGTTACACCACTCTTCTTACAATCTTGGGGTTCATAGAAGCATGGGTGATAATAATGAAGTGATGTGATAATAGTCATGGTCAAGACTCAAGTCAATGAATACTCAATTCAATGAATTTTATGCATTTACCAAACCCTTGAGTGAAATGAAGCTTTCTTGATGTAGAGGCTAGTTGAACATTTAAACTAGCCATAATAATTATCAAGATGTAGCTTCTTAGGGAGTGTGCTAACTAGAATGAATACACAAAGAATACTAAAATGGTAAACTTATCAAATGTTATTATTGTTCATTCATAAGTTTAAATAAGAATTTTTATTAGTATTAAAATTTTCAACTCATAAATTTTATGACCTAGCTCTTATAATTGTTTTCTCTTTATAATTCCAGACTTCTAGAGAGAAGGATAAGCACACAAAAATAACTTTTCTTTGAAAAACATTACACTCACACATAAATACATTTTCTTGTTGCGAGCTTGTCTAATTTTGTGTTTTTTCCTTACAATATAAGTCTTATCCTAAGAGAGGAAAACTATACTTGAGTGGTTGGATAACAATGTGTTCTCTCATTCCTTTGACTTTAATTGGAAGAAAAACATATTTTGACTTCTTGTGATAATGCTAAAAAACTAAAATATTACCCTTGCCCATAACATGTTTCCCCTTTTACTAAAATCATATCTATCTTAATTTTTTTTACTAATAATATTAAATTTGGTACTCTAAAGTATATGTAAATAATATCTTAAACATTAAGATATTTATCCTTATAATATCTTCTCATATATGAAACTTTTTTAACTAGCTCTTCTCATCATATATTATTGTTACTTTCTTGTATTCTTACTCCACATTAATAAAATCTAACACTTTTTTTAAAACTTTATTTTAAACCACTTTGAAATCTCTAAATCAATATCTTCTTCAAAAGTATGAAAAATTAATACGGAACCATGATGTCTTTTTTTTCTTTCGTATTGAACCAATCACAACTGAAAAAATATAAATATAAGATTAAAAAAAATTAGAAAATAAAATAAAATATTTAAATACTACTTAATATAAAGGGTGAAAATGCTATCATTATAAATATTAAAGGTTTTTTTTTTGTTATTAAGTATTATAATTAAAGTATTTCTTAATTGAAATCTCAATTGTTTTTTTTTAATTCCTCCTCAAATTAAAGTGAATGGAAACTAAAGTGAATGGAAACTAGTAAACAAGTTATATCCGTTTTATATCATAAATATTGATCTATGTTTGCAAATAATGTTAAATTTATATGTTTTTTTCAATTCTTAATTTAAATCAATCTTATTTATCAAATTATCTAGCACACATTAAATATGTATTTTTTATATAGTGTAAAATTTATTATAATTTAGATGTGAGTAATGACAACATCACTGTTATGAGAAGGGAATACTTTCACTCACTCATGTCTCTGGACCTTGGATCGTTAACCCGTTTCCTTATATGAATGGAAGACTAGCTCTTAGTCAAACAAATGCAGTTTTTGAACATACTCCATACCTTGATATTAAACATGTATTAAAAATAGTTTTTCAACTTTTATATAGTTTTCAAATTATAAATATTTAAAAAAATATTCAACATCCTATATATATATATATATATATATATAAATAAATAAATAAAACTAAATATTGAAAAAAAATAATTAAAAACCATATGTATAATATATTTATATAAAATAGCTCATCATTATGTTACAAAGTATTAAGTAAAATATAAAATTAGGAATTCAAATTCCTTATTAGTCAAACTATATATATATATACTTTATTACCATGCTTTGTCTTTATTCTTAATTTAACACATGAATGTCTTGTTTTAATAGGATGTCTCGCTTTTAATTTTTAATTTAACATATACTTTTTAGAATGAGATTTTTTTTCATGGTGAATTGGTGTTTATTTTGCGATAGAGTTTTTAATATTTTATTTTAATTGTCAATAATTATTTAGTGAATGGTAAAGGTTTGGTTTCTATTAAATATTTTAAAATATATTATTATGATTATTCAAGATTAATGATTGAAATTTATCTTAGATATACTTAAGCTTTTATTTTTTTAATCAAATTAATTAATTTTAAAAAATGTCATATTAACATGAATTATGTTTTTTTTGGACCATATGACATTAATAAAGTGTGATAATAACTCATGATATTGGAGAAAAATCTATTTCAAATTTCAAATTTTCCATTATAATATAAAAATGAATATATTTATAATTAATAATCTTGTTACATTATATATATATATATATATATATATATATATATATAGATAGATAGATAGATATTAATTTATAGGTTATTTATTTTAAATAATAATAATAAGTTTATGTACATGATCTTGGATAGATGGTGATAGGATGCTATGTTAAGGCATTCCATGTTGTGAAGACAATGGTTCAATTTCTCACCCACTAGACTTTAAGTTATGTATTAGACATGATAAAAACATAGTTCTACCAAACTTACAAAAAAATTAATAAATTTATAACTATAACAATATAAAATATATTATAATTGAAATATAACTAACCCAAATGGGGCCCACAAACTCTTGGTCTCTTGGGTTAGGGTTTTGGTTGTTTAGGGTTTTCTCATGTTTTCCAATAATAAATAGGACCTTGAGCCTCATTGTAACACAATTCAGAGGCATGTAGCCACCACATCTCTTCTGAGAGATAAGCTACCATCACCCAAGGTATCTTATTTCCATTCTATTAGTAAGCACAGTTCAATAATTTTCTATTAATGAAATGAAGTGTTTTTTGGCTGCATCTGTGTGTTTATGATTATCTCTATCAGTTGTTGAATTCCTTTTCCTGAGTGATGGTTTGGATTTCTGATGATGTGTAAAGGTGTTGTAGAGGATGTCATGATCCCTAGGGAAACTTTTAAGGATGGAAATTTATTTTAAAATTTAGAAACCTTGGCGAATCTCACTAGTACATAATATTCAATTTGTAAAATGTTTGGTAATTTTTTTGTAAAAGTATTCAAATTTCTACTAATATTATATTGTCTCTATATAAAATTTTGGTGTTTTTAAGGTAAACCAATTTCACACTATAAAATTTGCACGAATAATTTTTAGAAAAAATGGAAATTAATGAATCGTTTTTTGGAAAAAGCATGGAAAATTAGCCCACTTGCGAATATTAGCCCCTAAAATTTTCCGTGAGATCTCATGTAGAACTTAGCTTCATGTTTGTTGCCACTTGTTATAGTTTTTTCTCCCTTGAGTTGGTTATTTCCCTTATGATGACTACATCATGTATGAACTCTTCAAGATGTTGTAGAGATGGTTTTGAGGTTTTTCATGGATTGAAAAGATTTACAGATGTCAGCGATGCTCAGAAACAAGTTGGATGCAATTATGAGTTGATTTGAGCGGTTTTCTATCATCACTCTGCCATAGTTGCATGGAGCCAATCGTGTGGGAGTGGGTTTAGGCTCCATTCGCTCGCTTGTGGGCTTGTGAGAGAGACTATGGATCACAGTCACATGGAGAGTGGGATTTTTACTCACTATGCATGTAGATGAAGTTTCTTTGGATTTCTTGTGCTCGTCGGATGATTTAATTGGTTTTATTGATGTATCTTCTTCGACAATTTTCATGGAAGATTCCAATTGACTAAATCAACATGTCTTAATGTGTTTTGGAGTGTGAATGCATTAATGACGTGAGGAGTGGATTTAGTGGAAAAAATTATTTAAAATAAGGAGTAGCCACCATTGTGAGCGAGGAAACAAAGGAGAGATTTATGTAGAGAGCAGAGGGTGACCTCCCATAGAACATGATGATGCAAAGGTCGAATTTCTAGATAGGATCGCACAAAGATATAATATTATGAGATCAGAGAGCGAGGATATTTATGGAGAGGTCAACCATGATTTCAGAGAAGAAGGATTTGTTTTTCTGAATGTGATGGAGTTTGTAGAAGCTTGCAGCAGAGGATACTCATAGGGACATTCTATATTTGATTGTGTTAATGAAGAAACAATTTCAGGTTATAGTTAGAAGTGATAGCCTCTTCTATGTTGTAGCTAACACGCATATGATTGCAGGGATCAATGGTGTATTATTGAGATTTATATGTGTCTGATATGTGTGATTGCAGAGAAGGATTTGTATATGCCTCGATTCACATTATGAATTGAGTTGCATGAGAGAGGACTTGTGTGTTCATATGATTGACAATTGTAGGTTATTGTTGGATCCATTTGAGCATGTTGTCATTGATATATATCCTTGTGTAGCTCAGTGAGAGAGATATAGTTGTGTATGTTGTGAAGAGTGCATATGTTGATGTATTGGGTTTGTTTTATTGAGATGATGTATTGAGCTTATAAAAGAGAGAAAGTTGTTGTTTTGTACAGGGTCGAGTTTGAAACATTTTGAAATGTGGCCCTAGTGATCAAGAGATCAAGATAACTTGGGGAAGAAAAGATGGGTGTTCCTAGCCTATGGGTGTAGGTAGCTTTAGTAGAGGAAGTAGCATTATCATAGTCCAATGGTTGTCAGGTGAGGCTTTTAGGGGATATGAGTCTCTAGTGGATGGGTGTTCTCATAGTCAATTTCATATGAGAAACTTCCTTGTTGTACATAGCTAGGTATCATGATGTAAATTGATTTTCTTGATTAATAAAATTAGAAGTAGAGCAGCAACAACATCAAATGGTGTTTTTTTCCCTGGAGGGGGGTTTTCCACCAGAGATCCTTGTGTCCTTTATGAATGTGATTGTTTTGATTATGTTACGGCTTTTATATGATGATCATTGTATTTGTCGGTTAATCTAATAATGGCTTATTATGTGAACGTGTTATAGTAAATTGAAAAGAAATAAAAAATTTAAGAAACACAGTCACTACTGTGTCACCCCGCTCTTAGTAGTTAGCACATTTCCAACAAAGAGGATCTTGAGCTTGGTTGGCTTACAGAGGATCTATCCTCCTTGGAATTAAAAATCAATGAGGGAACCAAATCCACAATTTTAGGGAATTGGAGGGAAACAACCCCCCTCATCATGGAGGCTACTCTTCATCACTTTATGTATAAATAAGAGGGGCTAGTAGCCCACAGTGTATTTGAATAAGAGATTAGATTTTTGGAGCTAGGAGAAAGTCCTTTGTATGGAGAATTTTAACTATTGATGTATGAACAGTATTTTGAGTTAATGAAATCCAACTTATTTTCAATTTGAGTTGTCTTTATAGGATCCTGAGCTCCCTAGGGTTAGGGCCCAACCCTCGGTACTCAAGCCCCTTTATATTTTTTTCTTTTCTTTATGCATTCAATTTAGGTTAGTTTGTTGGTTATTACTTCATTTAAAAGCAATCTGGATAACAGAGTTTGTAGTAGATTTATAGTGTTAATATTCATGAGGTTTTTTTTTGTTTCAGGACTCGCTAAAAATATTTATGAGTATCCATATGCTTTTTTAGTGACTAGTTTCCATTCGTTGCCCCTCTGCATTTCCATTTCTAAGTTCTATTTAATAACTAGTTTGCACTCAGTTAAAGGTTTTGATTAGACAACATTATCAGATGCATGCATTTATGGTGTACAATATTGTCACTTTTTTTAGCAACATGTTTAAATTATTCAAGTGCCCAAAAGTCCACCTTCATAACTCTGCTTCGATTTTCTACTATTTGTCCACAATTACAACTTTTCTACAAGAAGAGGATATATTTTCTTTTTTCTCTATAGTATAAACTATATGACCCATATAAGGATTGGATAAGGCTCTTCCATCTTTCCTTTATCCATCCCAACCACCATCATTCACCTTCCCGCCTTCCCCTTCATTAAACTTGTTCTCGACATTTTCTTGTAACACTTACAAGACAATCCTGTAGCACTACGAAAAAACCTCCAAATGCATTATAATTTGCCCCATAACAATATTGACCACTCCTAGGCACTAAATAATGATCATAAAACCATAAATAAAAATAAAATGGATTCAGATACCTAGTAGGGACTTTCCTTTGGTTAATAAAGTAGATAGATAGTCATTCCCATGAATCCTGCTTAGCAATTTTCTGTTTATTTTTAGAACATATTAACGAGAATCTTTTGAGTTGAATACACTTAGATTGAGTCCTAAAAACATTATTCTTAATAACAAAATATACCCCATAGCATTTGCATTTGATCAGGTTAGGAATTTGGTAGGTTAATTAGCTCACTCATTCTCGAATTTCTAGTTTCTAGAGTAGTAATTTTCTACTAATTTTTAGCATATGTTAGAAAGGGTATTTTTGAGTGATTCCACTAGAATTGGAGTCCTAGGACATCCTAATTAATAAAAAAAAGTTACCCCATCTAATTTTCATTTGATTTTCTTGGGAATTTGGCAAGGTAACTCGAGAAACAACAATCTTGTAGCAATCATGTAACAATCGTGCAACAATTTGTTTTCAAGATATTCCTTTCCGAGATTCACTCCAAATTCATGGTAGAAGTAGATTTATATCCTTTGAATCCTCTAAGATCACTTTTTTTGAGTTAAGGCTTGGTTACGTCGCCATTTAGCTCTTATATTGCTTGCTTCTTGAATGTTGACTTCTACAATTAGTCTAGATTTACTTTCTAGTAAAAGTAGAATATATTTTCTTATTGTTATTTACCTTTTGCAGATTAGGATTGACAACTTACCTAGATCTTTTCTCATTTAAACTATTTTCATTGCTTTCTTTTACCTGCATCGAAGAGAGTCAGACTAGGAAGAGGAAGGTGTCTCTTGCACATATAGTGTTGGTCCCCTTTAAGTTTGTGCAAACCTCAGGTTGATAATTTATGTTGGTAGCCTTGGGAGTTACACCACTCTTCTTACAATATTGGGGTTCATAGAAGCATGGGTGATAATAATGAAGTGAGGTGATAATAGTCATGGTCAAGACTCAAGTCAATGAATACTCAATTCAATGAAATTTATGCATTTACCAAACCCTTGGGTGAAATGAAGCTTCCTTGATGCAGAGGCTAGTTGAACATTTAAACTAGTCGAGAATAATTATCAAGATGTAGCTTCTTAGGGAGTGTGCTAACTAGAATGAATACACAAAGAATACTAAAATGGTAAACTTATCAAATGTTATTATTGTTCATTCATAAGTTTAAATAAGAATTTTTATTAGTATTAAAATTTTCAACTCATAAATTTTATGACCTAGCTCTTATAATTGTTTTCTCTTTATAATTCCAGACTTCTAGAGAGAAGGATAAGCACACAAAAACAATTTTTCTCTGAAAAAAAATTACACTCACACATAAATACATTTTCTTGTTGCTAGCTTGTCTAATTTTGTGTTTTTTTCCTTACAATATAAGTCTTATCCTAAGAGAGGAAAACTATACTTGAGTGGTTGGATAACAATGTGTTCTCTCATTCCTTTGACTTTAATTGGAAGAAAAACATATTTTGACTTCTTGTGATAATGCTAAAAAACTAAAATATTACCCTTTCCCATAACATGTTTCCCCTTTTACTAAATCATATCTATCTTAATTTTTGTACTAATAATATTAAATTTGGTACTCTAAATTATATGTAAATAATATCTTAAACATTAAGATATTTATCCTTATAATATGTTCTCATATATGAAATTTTTTAACTAGCTCTTCTGATCATATATTATTGTTACTTTCTTGTATTCTTACTCCACATTAATAAAATCTAACACTTTTTTTAAAACTTTATTTTAAACAACTTTGAAATCTCTAAATCAATATCTTCTCCAAAAGTATGAAAAATTAATAAGGAACCATGATGTCTTTTTTTTCTTTCGTATTGAACCAATCACAACTGAAAAAATATAAATATAAGATTAAAAAAAAAAAAATTTTGTTATTAAGTATTATAATTAAAGTATTTTTAATTGAAATCTCAATTGTTTTTTTTTAAATCCTCCTCAAATTAAAGTGAATGGAAACTAGTAAACAAGTTATATCCCTTTTTATATCATAAATATTGATCTATGTTTGCAAATAATGTTAAATTTATATGTTTTTTTTAATTCTTAACTTAAATCAATCTTATTTATCAAATTATCTAGCACACATTAAATATGTACTTTTTATATAGTGTAAAATTTATTATAATTTAGATGTGAGTAATGACAACATCACTGTTATGAGAAGAGAATACTTTCACTCACTCATGTCTATGGGTATTGGATCGTTAACTGTTTCCTTATATGAATGGAAGACTAGCTCTTAGTCAAACAAATGCAGTTTTTAAACATACTCCATACCTTGACATTAAACATGTATTAAAAATATTTTTTCAACTTTTATATAATTTTCAAGTTATAAATATTTTAAAAAATATTCAACATCCTCTTTATTATTTTATATATATATATATATATATATATATATATATATATATTTTTAAATAAATAAAACTAAATATTGATAAAAAATAATTAAAACCCATATGAGTAATATATTTATATAAAATAGCTCATCATTATGTTACAAAGTATTAAGTAAAATATAAAATCAGGAATTCAAATTCCTTATTAGTCAAACTATATATATATACTTTATTACCATGCTTTGTCTTTATTCTTAATTTAACACATGAATGTCTTGTTTTAATAGGATGTCTCGCTTTTAATTTTTAATTTAACATATACTTTTTAGAATGAGATTTTTTTCAGGGTGAATTGGTGTTTATTTTGCGATAGAGTTTTTAATATTTTATTTTAATGGTAAATAATTATTTAGTGAATGGTAAAGGTTTGGTTTCTATTAAATATTTTAAAATATATTATTATGATTATTCAAGATTAACGATTGAAATTTATCTTAGATATACTTAAGCTTTTATTTTTTTAAATTAAATTAATTAATTTTTAAAAATGTCATATTAACATGAATTATGTTTTTTTTGACCATATGACATTCATAAAGTGTGATAATAGCTCATGATATTGGAGAAAAATCTATTTCAAATTTCAAATTTTCCATTATAATATAAAAATGAATATATTTATAATTAATAATCTTGTTACATAATTTATATATATATATATATATATATATATATATATATATATATATAGATATTAATTTATAGGTTATTTATTTTAAATAATAATAATAAGTTTATGTACATGATCTTGGATAGATGGTGATAGGATGCTATGTTAAGGCATTCCATGATGTGAAGACAATGGTTCAATTTCTCACCCACTAGACTTTAAGTTATGTATTAGACATAATAAAAACATAGTTCTACCAAACTTACAAAAAAATTAATAAATTTATAACTATAATAATATAAAATATATTATAATTGAAATATTTTCATACTTCTAAAAGGTCATCAAACTATTAATCTACTAATATTTAATATAATAAACTATGCAAATCAAAGATTAAATTTGCATAATCAATTCCTAATGACAGCTGCATAGTATTAAGCATATAATAACGACACTAAAAATGCAAATCTACTTGACACTATGTTTTACTTTTAATTATGTACATATCAAACACAATTTTAACCGTACATATGACATATCGTCTTATATGATCATTACTGAATATACGTAAGTTGCACATTCATATGGAACATATCGATGCAGGAGCTGGTTTCCACTCTTTATGTCGCTTTCCCGTTTTTTTTAACCATCTGCTATGGACCCTCAGCCCTCGGATTTAAACAAGTCTGGCTGCTCTAGTAGCCATCATGAATAAAGTATTGGTATGCTGCCAAGCTATGTAAAAACAACCACTGATTTTAACATTATCAAAACAAATTATATTCACGCTAAGCTTTATGATCTGACAGCGAGGAACCAAGTTCTATGATCCAACCGCTACCAAACTTAATCACCCAATAGATTTGACCAAAGACTCCAGGCGACACAACAGACCGGTACTCCTAGATTTAATGTGAAACACTAACCATTTCATTGAGCAAATCAAGCCATTCAGGTTTTGGAGGATGCATTCAGACTGACAGCTACGGCAAACGGTTGAAGGGTTCTGAAAGAGAAGTGTTCATTCCCACACTTCCACCGTGATCGTTGAACGTGGTCAACATAAAGCTAAATTCTTTAGCAACCTTTATAAACTGCTCTTTAGCAGACCACCCACAACCATTACATGTTGCTTTCCATCAATTCTGTTTCCATACCATTTCATGGAAAACAACGTAGCCAAAGCAGCCTGTACATCTCCACGCTTTCCAAATAATGAGGGTTTTCCGGCAAGGCATTCTCCTTTTAATTTCTCGACGACCAAAGCATCGGATGCTGCAGTCGCCATTCATGAAATGTTGTCAATGGCATGAAATGTGTCTACAGTACTAAATCTGGAATATCATCTGTAACTATTTCAAAAGAAAAGCAAGAAAAATAAAGAAATGCAGAACAGCTGAGAGCAATCACTGAAATGTAACAGGGAATAAAGTCTATAATTAATTGTTAGAGATTATTATAATGGAATGGTTTTTTTAATGGAATGGTTTTTATATGGTAGGAAAATTTATTATAATTCAGTTGTAAAATGACTAGTGAGGTTGTCATCAGTAAAAGTAGGTCAACTCAACACTGTCATTTAAGTAAAATCAGGTCAAGGAAGAGTTCAGCAAGGGGTGAGACTTTCACGCCTGACAACAGTTAACCTATTTCCTTAAGTCAAAAAAGCTCTTAGCCCGACAAAAATAGTTTTAATGAATACTCCAGACACAGTTATAATGAAAATATTAGAAAAACATCTGTTTATATGTATGTCTATATATTGCATAATGTTAGTAAAACATCGGTTTATATATATATTGCAGACGGAACGCTGAGTACCTTTTGTAACGTTCACGACTGAGTGTGCCCCTTGCAGCCTTTTACTCCATTCATCCATTATGTCCCATTCTCCACCTGGGTTCGGATGCTCCTCCTTCATATCTATGTTGCCCCTTGCCTGCAATAAGTTGACCTCATTTCTTCTTTCTTGCCTTTGATCCAGAAACATCCTAACTGTCGACAAGAGTATTTGTATCTCCAGGATCTTCGCCACACCCCTGAGGACTAATTCCCCCATTTTCAAAATTTTGCCAAAGAATTCCAAATCCAACTCAAGTTTTGAGATATGATTATACTTGAACATGGTCAGAGCATCTACACTGGATACGAAAAATCCTTCTTTGACCTTCACGTACAAGCAGTACTCACCATAGCTCAATTCTGCTGAGTGTATGATACCATTATTGATTTGAAATCCATATGATTCTATGCAAGGCTTTGCTCTCTGAACCACATCAACAAATTGGCACTCATCCAAATTTTTGAATTTGACAAATGTAGTTACAGGGTAAACACTTTTCTCTTCTTCTGTTGTGGTGTAATAAGCATAGCCATACCTCCTATCACAAGCTGCCCATCTCTTGCTAAACCAACTGAAGAAAATATAAAGAAGCTTGCACTTTCTGAATATCCACAACTTCACTGCTTTGGTTAAATAAGACATGAAATGCTCGTACACTTTCAACAAAGGGGTCCTTACGAAATCTACAATAATCAGAATGAGCGTGCAGAGAGCTGATGGATTAGACAATCCCTTGGCCTGTAATAGCAGGGGTATCGTCGCTAGGAAGGCAGAAAGCCTCACATTCCATGAAATGTTATATTGCTTTCCGAATATGCAGGGTGCATACAACTCATTTATGTGGTACTCCTTGGAAAGCATAGTTTCAAACATTTCTTCTTTGCTGATGACTGTCCCCATAACCAATTCGTTGGCAATGAGCTCCACTTCTTTTAACAGAATCATACCATCATGAATATCATACATCGCCCACTCGAAAAGTATGTCTTGATGGCAGAAGTAATAACTTCCATTGAATTCAACGGTATACCAATACCAGTTAAAATCAATCAACTTAACACCATTGATATTTCTGTTACTCTTCTCATCCAAATAGTGCTTCTTAAATTCTTCCCACGATGGTTCCCACGATTTCCCAAGACTATATTTCTTAGATATGTGTATAACATCCGGCTTCTCGTTTCCATCTGCCATTTTAGTGTAAGGAACACCATAGGCGTCTTCCTCAATGTGTGTGTTCCTTCTGAACAAAAACTTCAGCTGGCCCTTTATTGCCATTTGGCAGAGATAATAGACAGAATTTACAAAGGTGGTGTCCCTGGCAATCTGCCAGATCGCATACAGCCATTGTATGAGGATGAAAATTTGCCCCTTCAAGAAATCACTGAAGCTCATTTTCTTTCACCTGTGTCTAAATTGCCTTAATTAATTCCGGCTTTCCCCAGCCAAAATGTTATACAATATTACAGCTCAACTATCGAGAACTATACCCACATTTCAATAAGATGCTCTGAGATACAAGGAAGAAATCCTCACCATATATTTTGGCTGGTTTGTCGCCTCTGTTTTCAACTTAAATAAACCCTTCTGTGGTATTATGTACCTGAGAATTGGGTTTTCCTAGCTCTTAACCTCCTGAAATTTAACTTGTAAAAGCGATGCAAAAATCAATTCCGTGCAACGAACAAAATTATTACTTGCTACTAAATTATTGCCATGAAGTTAATAAAACTTATACCCATCAAACCTTTGCACGAAGAAAATCAAAAGCTATTCTTTGTAACGAACGGAATTCTTTCTTGCTACTGAAATATTGGCATAAACTTTAAAAGACTTATACCAGTGAATCCTTTGCATTGGCATAAATTTTAAATAACTTGTACCAATGAATCTTTAACATTTACTAATTAAATATATAAATTTGAATTAAATTATAGGAAAATTTGATATATCAAAATTACAGTTTGAGTGGATTTAATGGTTAAGAATATGTTTTCTTTGAAGGGATCAAGAGTTTAAAAGTAAAGAAAATCAAAATATGTATGTTTTTCTAAAATTAGTAGTTAAATCACTGCAAATTAACTTTGACATAATTATTATCACTCCACTCAACATATTTTTATAATTACATTAAAATTCTGAAAATCATTCTCCACATATTAGTAATATAAAAATTTTATATTTTTTTCATTAAACAATTGTTGAAATAATAAATTTGAGTAGTTAAAAATACATAATAATAATATTTTCCATTTTCATAAAATTAAATTCATTTATACATTAAAAACCCATTTTAAATTACCAAATAACTATAAACTTTCTAATCCCTTCAAATAAAATAAATAAAAACATCATTCACTTCGGAACTTCCCTTCCCGTGACCATCAAAAGTTAATGTTAAAGTAATGGATGCAAAGTGATAACATCAATTCTCTGTACGCCCCCACGGACAAGGCTTCATTAGTACTGTTGTGTGGAATCTAGAAATTTCCCAGAAAAACAACGTACGTAGATGGCACTAATTTGACCGTGTCAGCCTAGCTATAGAAAGAAAAGGAAAACGTTGCGAGTGAGTGGGGACCTTTTTCTAATGGGGTGCTAGGCCACAAATTTCCCGGAAAAATAACGTAGATATGAACATTGCCACTGATTGGGCCGAGAGTCTGTCTAGTTAGAGAAGGGAATTAAATTAAAGCATTGATAGTGAGCGGACCTTTTTCTTTTTCTTTTTGTCTTTTGTCAACAATACCAAAACAGTATGGACCGAGAGTCTGTCTAGTTAGGGAAGGGAATAGTGAGCGGACCTTTTTCTTTTTCTTTTATTCTTTTGTCAAGAATACCAAAATAGTATCATTACAATACCTTTTTATTTTATTCCTTTGGGCTTTTGTGGAGTATCATTATAACCAGGGACCCTTATGTTTTTATTTTTATTTTTTTGTGTTTTTCTCGAGAATATAAAATTGGCAATGGAAAAAGTATACTTTAATGGTGGATAAAAACAAATTTTAAATGATAATAGAAAAGGAAACAAATTTTAAATAATAATCTAATAGGAAATACAAATCTTAGATACTAATTAAATAGAAACTAGAGCTACTAATTAAATGGAAACCTGAGCATTGACCAAGAAAATGTAAAGTCCATCTTGTCAACTGCCAAACACAATCATGCAAACACTAGATAATCCAAGCACTGCTAATGCCAAATAGGACTCTCAACTGAAAATAAAATCTCTATTCAAGTTCCTACACTAGGTTCAATCTTCAGTCCACTTTGTGTGCAACCTAAGGAATAAAGTCATAGCGTGAATCACATTCTAGTTGTTATCAACACACTCAAAAGTGTTAACTTATGTGAGCATCATTTGTGTGCATAAAAAAAAACAACAACCTCACTCTACCCTAAAGTTCTCTCAAAATTGTAATCACACTTCAACAAATGACTTATCTCAATCAAACATGAATACTCGAAACTATGTTACCAACAGACATGCAAAGAAGAAACTAGAGGCAGAGTGTTGCAACCTTAGAAAATACAAACCAATATTATGTAAACAACTAATTAGGTGAGGTTATACATGTATTAACTCAAACAATTAAAGTCTCATTTTCATTGAATCCAAATGATTAAAGGTATAATTTATGTGAATTAAATCAACAACAATGATGGGATGCGTGAACTTGGTAAATAAAACAACTACATAAATTAGATATGCAAACTCTGTTTTGCACCAATACAAAAGGGATCAAATAATGTAACAAAATTCAACTCAAATAGATCATGCTTTCAACTTGTGGTAACTAGGGTTATTATTGTTGACAAGCTTCAAATCTAGCCGTTTTTCTTTTCAACCCTTGACAAAATTATTAACTTGTTTAATCTAAAGATCTCATTTTATCATTTCCAACCCAACTCACTATATTGTAAGCAAACGGTTTCAAATACCCACATATTTTTTGCACCTATACTTTAGTGTTAGGGAGATCTTGTTTTAGAGTACCTCTGTATCACTACTTCATTAATTCACCACAAATCCGCAACAGGCATAAAACCCCAAAACAGAGCTTGCATTAAAATGTTGGTATAACAATTCACCTTTTACTATATGACAAAGTATTTTTATAGCTTTATCATTTTCATTCACATAATTGAATCTATATAATATTTTCAAAGAGATGTATCACACTTATACTATAAACTTACATATCTGAATTCCTCAGATAATCATAAGCTTAAGAATTGAATGGATATCAAAGAGGCAGAGTATATGAAATTACCACACAACACCTAAAAAATTTGTAAGCAAACCACACAATCAATGCTTCTCATCTATTAAAGAATGCACACTAGATTAGTAAACCACATAAGAAACAAATAATAAGAGAGGTGTCAAGTTGGTTGGTGGGCCCAACAAATCGAGCTCATGCCCTCTGTATAAAATTAGATCACAGAGTCAAAATAACCATTAGGTAAACTAGAAATGGAAAAAAAAAACCTCACATTAGTGCTTGTATTAATAAAATTCAATCTTTTACATATGAGGCCTTATGCTCCAAGCTCCTAGACCAGAAATATCAAACTAGAATAACATCCTTCTTCCATAAGCCATGGCTGGGATTTATATGAAGGTTAAAAGACGATTTTTGGCTCTAACAACCCAATTTTTCAATTCTAGAAAATTATGCATTTTTAACAAATTGTCCTCAAAGAACCCCGCATAACTCTCGGGCCATGATGAATTTTGGAAACCTGTTTGAAGGGAGCATAACTATCCATATTTTCAACAAAATCCATTTCTTAGAATTCTAAGATTTTTCTTCATCTGTATGAAAATTGAGGAAAAAAATGGCACTTTTAAAAATGTGCAAATGTTGGGGCTGATTTGTCAATTTACTTCTAGAAAATCACATGTGTGACTTGGGTCCATTCTAACTCATTTGGAGGTGTTAAAAAATTATTTTGGATAGAAAACATCTTGAATTTTCCCGAAAAGTTGCAAATGTATGAAATCCCCAAATTGGTGCACGAATGTTGCTCTTTAGTGTGGGAACAAATCAGTGAAATATAAGTGCACCTCTGACTGTGAAATAGGCTCCAAAATAGTTCCAAACACATGTTTCAACTACGAGCTAGCATTTTCCTTTGTGGAAGCCTCAATGATGAAGTTGTCCAGGTATACTTGGTGCAGGATCCCTATGCAATGCAGGAACAAGACAATCTATATAAACAACATTTTAATGAACATTAGTCCTAAAAAATGCATATAAGGAAGGTCTTATTAGTTAAAATAAAAACGAAGCACAAATCTTCGCTATTGCATCAAAAAAATGTAAACCCATCTTCAGGTAGTCAAAAGAATCTTCAAGTATCTTCAAGGGACCCAAAACTATGGCTTATGGTATCCTAGAGATATAGATCTCACTCTTCATGCTTACACAGATGCAGATTGGGCCGGAAGTGTGGATGATAGGAAAAGCACAAGTGGTGGTGCTTTCTTCATGGGTTCCAGATTAGTATCTTGGTTTAGCAAGAAACAGAGTTCGATTGCCTTATCTATAGCTCAAGCAGAATATGTGGCTGCGGCATCTTGTTGCACACAACTTCTTTGGATGATGCAGACCTTGCAGGATTTTCAAATCACTTGCACTCCACCAGTCTCTATCCTATGTGATAATACAAGTGCAATTAGCATTTCAAAGAATCCAGTCATGCAATCAAAGACCGAGCACATACCAATCAAGTACCATTTTCTTCGGGAACAAGTGCTTGAGCAGAAGATCAAACTGGAGTATGTTCCTTCTAAGGAACAAGTTGCTGATATTCTCACAAAACCACTGCCCAGGGAAACTTTTGAATATCTCAGACAAAAGCTGGGAGTATTTGATGCTTCATCCTGCTGTTGAAGCTTATCTGTTCTACAGAAAAGTTGGTATACGCAAGTTACGTAAGGGATATACGCGTATATACGCCGAATTATGCTGGGAAAGTCGCGTATATGGTGTACGCGTGTTGCAGAAAGCATATCCGCATGCATACGCCGTTTTTTGCAGAGGAAGTCACGTATATGGAGCTCTGAACAGCAAGGGAAGACTCTGGTCGAAGAAGGTCTGAGATGGGTATGCCAGAATTCTTCAGGCACAGGTTCAGGGGGAGTAACAGGCACAGGTTCACGGGGAGCAGATTAAAGTCTCATAAAGCATTGTTGGCATTTAGATGTTTTTGGTTGTAGTACACAACTGTTGTTGGTTTCAGGAGAAGGAGCTCAGAAGAAAATCTCGGTTGCTGATCTAAAAGATGTGTATCAGATGCTGCTTGTGACTTTCATAAGTCTTGGTCTAGATTTGTTGTCTCTATGTCATGTATCTCTTCTGTGATATCTCTTTTATGGTGTCAAGGTCATGTAACGGCCTATGTTGGTTTCCCCACTATGCCTGGGATGATTGATGTAATATAATTGGTTGTTTCTGACGTATCCCCTCTTGGTTGGGAGTATGGATGTATGTATTGAGTCTTTTGGTAATAGGAAGGTCCCTTATGGTGTATAAGTCTTGGTTCCTTTGAAGAACATCTTTTGCAGATCTTGCCTACAGTCAGAGGAAGCATGTTTCAGCACAGCCAAGCAAAGATATCAGCATGTACTCACGGGGAGCACAGCCCTTTGCCCTTGATGTCAAAGGAGAAGAGTGACTTGATGTGGTGGTTGCCATCAAGTCCAAAGGGGGAGATTGTTGGCATTATGATTCAAGTGTTGTCCTTGATGGCAACTCACTCAGAGGTTGGTACAGGTGCTCAGAGGTTGGTACAAGTAATCAGAGGACAAATCTTAGTACAGCATGCTAAGAAAGTTCATATACGCAGGTTCTCTATATATCAAGTCACGTGTACACGCTGGTTGGCTTCGGTAAAAGCGCGTGTATGTGGAAAATTTCTCTTTGGTCCACGGCGGTTATTCCTTGGAAGTTGTGCCTATGATTTTGGACCTTGATGTCTCGACGAACGTGTTGATCCCTAGTTTTGAAGATGATGGTATTGGATTTCTATGGTTTTGGCTCTTGGTATTGAACGAGGCCTAAGGCTATATAAGGAGAAGGAAATCATTAGGCAAGTGTATCTGAAAAGTCCTGAATATCTGATGAAGTATTAGATCCAGTATGCAGGTTATTGGTTGATGAGGTATTGATTGATCTGAGCTAAGGAGAGATCTCACCGGTTAATGGAGAACTAGATCTAAGGAGAGATCGGGATCAAATGGTTTGAAATGAACTATCTTTATATGGTTGGTTATGCGTATTTCTAGATCTGCATACTCACGCAATGTTATGTTCTGGGTATAACTGAAATCTGGTACAGCTGCAAGTTATGAAAAAATATTTTTAGATCTGTACGCAGGTTGTCTTTGGTAAAACCGCGTGTATATGCGGGTTGCCTTCATTATAGTAGCGTATATCTTTTGGAGCTTGATTTTTGGGTTGCAGCTGGATCTGACTATTATTGCAGAGTTCTGTAGTCTGCTCTGTGTTCTGGTGACTGGGTTTGACAGGGTTTCAGTGGTTCAGTAATTCAAAGATTGATGATGCTAGTATTGGTTGTTTCATGATTTGTGAATGAATCATGATCTTCAGATTGTAATGTTGTGCTTCAGGAGTATCCAGTCTGAAAATTGATGAAAAGTGGTACCTGAAGGAAAGAAGATTGTAGGCCAGCACCTACGTACTAGTATCTTAGCTAGTACAAGAGCAAAGGGGGTTGGAGCTCCCTTCCAAGGAAGTTTGGAGAACGAGAGAAGGTTGAAGCTTTCTGCAGGCTGTAGCCTGCGTACTGGTATAAGGCTGCACCAGTACAAAATATTGTAAACTAAAGTTCTTATCAAAGAAAGGTAGAGACGACTTGCAGCAGGTGGTTTTCACCCACATTGGGTTTCCACCTTATATCATGGTGTTCATGTGTGTGGTTTTTTGTGATGATCTGTTCTGCTATACTGCATCTGTTTACTCTTAATATGATGAATAATGTCGTGATGCATTTAACTGGAGATAAACTAACTGAATTATAAGATTTATGGTTATACGCTGGTTTCTTTAGACACAGTAGCGTGTACACGCTGGTTCACTTAACTGAAGTAGCGTATATGTTTTTGAGCATTGAAAAAGTTTTATTGCTCTGATAATACTGATTCACCCCCCCCTCTCAGTATTATTTCCAACATTGTGATAATGCTCAAAAACTAAAATAGTACCCTTTCCCATAACATGTTTATCCTTTTACTAAATCATATCTATCTTAATTTTTTTTACTAGTAATATTAAATTTGGTACTCTAAACTATATGTAGATAATATCCTAAACATTAAGATATTTATGCTTATAATATCTTCACATTGGGTTTCCACTCTTTATGTCGCTTTCCTGTTTTTTGTGAGCATCTGCTATCGACTCTCAGCCCTCGGATCTAAACAAGTCTGGCTGCTCTAGTAGCAATCATGAATAAAGTATTGGTATGCTGCCAAGCTATGTAAAAACGACCACTGATTTTAACATTATCAAAACAAATTATATTCACGCTAAGCTTTATGATCTGACAGCGAGGAACCAAGTTCTATGTTCCAACCGCTACCAAACTTATCACCCAATAGATTTGACCAAAGACTCCAGGCGACACAACAGACCGGTACTCCTAGATTTAATGTGAAACACTAACCATTTCATTGAGCAAATCAAGCCATTCAGGTTTTGGAGGATGCATTCAGACTGACAGCTACGGCAAACGGTTGAAGGGTTCTGAAAGAGAAGTGTTCATTCCCACACTTCCACCGTGATCGTTGAACGTGGTCAACATAAAGCTAAATTCTTTAGCAACCTTTATAAACTGCTCTTTAGCAGACCACCCACCACCATTACCTCTTGCTTTCCATCAATTCTGTTTCCATACCATTTCATGGAAAACAACGGAGCCAATGCAGCCTGTACATCTCCACGCTTTCCAAATAATGAGGGTTTTCTGGCAAGGCATTCTCCTTTTAATTTCTCGACGACCAAAGCATCGGATGCTGCAGTTACCATTAATGAAATGTTGTCAACGGCATGAAATGTTTCTACAACTAAATCTGGGATATCATCTGTAACTATTTCAAAAGAAAAGCAAGAAAAATAAAGAAATGCAGAACAGCTGAGAGCAATCTGTGAAATGTAACAGGGAATAAAGTCTATAATTAATTGTTACAGATTATTATAATGGAATGGTTTTTTTATCGATTATTATGATGGAATGGTTTTTACATGGATGGTTTTTTTATAATGGAATGGTTTTTTTATCGATTATTATGATGGAATGGTTTTTACATGGATGGTTTTTATATGGTAGGAAAATTTATTATAATTCAGTTGTAAAATGACCAGTGAGGTTGTCATCAGTAAAAGTAGGCCAACTCACCATTGTCATTCAAGTAAAACCAGGTCAAGGAGGAGTTCAGCAAGGGGTGAGACTTTCACTCCTGACAAATCCCTCTGGACCTTAAACAGTTAACCTATTTCGTTAAGTCAAAAAAGTTATTAGCGCCACAAAAATAGCCAGTTGTCTACTTTTTGGAAGCTTTTCTGGTGGGTTTTTCCCGTAAAAATGAGGCAGCAATTTATTGGAAGTTTTTGCACAATCAAAGCATCCCAAGGGTTTTCATGGGTGCTGAATTCAAATATGCAGTTAAAAAAACATTTTAACTGCAACAAATCAAGTTTTAACTTCAATTTCTTCTGCCATATTCATCACCTGAATCTCCAAAAAATCACATTATAGACAATGCCCAAAAATAATTTTAATGAATAATCCAGACACAGTTATAATGAAAATATTAGAAAAACATCTGTTTATATGTATATCTATATATTCCATAATGTTAGTAAAACATCGGTTTATATATATATTGCAGACGGAACGCTGAGTACCTTTTGTAACGTTCACGACTGAGTGTGCCCCTTGCAGCCTTTTACTCCATTCATCCATTATGTCCCATTCTCCACCTGGGTTCGGATGCTCCTCTTTCATATCTATGTTGCCCGTTGCCTGCAATAAGTTGACCTCATTTCTTCTTTCTTGCCTTTGGTCCAGAAACATCCTAACTGTCGACAAGAGTATTTGTATCTCCAGGATCTTCGCCACACCCCTGAGGACTAATTCCCCCATTTTCAAAATTTTGCCAAAGAATTCCAAATCCAACTCAAGTTTTGAGATATGATTATACTTGAACATGGTCAGAGCATCTACACTGGATACGAAAAATCCTTCATTCACCTTCACGTACAAGCAGTACTCACCATAGCTCAATTCTGCTGAGTGTATGATACCATTATTGATTTGAAATCCATATGATTCTATGCAAGGCTTTGCTCTCTGAACCACATTAACAAATTTGCAGTCATCCAAATTTTTGAATTTAACAAATGTAGTTACGGGGAAAACACTTCTTTCTTTTGCTTTCGTGGTGTAATAAGCATAGCCATACCTTCTGTCACAAGCTGCACATCTCTTGCTAAACCAACTGAAGAAAATATAAAGAAGCTTGCACTTTCTGAATATCCACAACTTCACTGCTTTGGTTAAATAAGACATGAAATGCTCGTACATTTTCAACAAAGGGGTCCTTACTAAATCTACAATACTCAGAATGAGCGTGCAGAGAGCTGATGGATTAGACAATCCCTTGGCCTGTAATAGCAGGGGTATGGTCGCTAGGAAGGCAGAAAGCCTCACATTCCATGAAATGTTATATTGCTTTCCGAATATGCAGGGTGCATACAACTCATTTATGTGGTACTCTTTGGAAAGCATCATTTCAAACATTTCTTCTTTGCTGATGACTGTCCCCATAACCAATTTGTTGCCAATGACCTCCACTTCCTTTAAGAGAATCATACCATCATGAATATCATACATCGCCCACTCGAAAAGTATGTCTTGATGGCAGAAGTAATAACTTCCATTGAATTCAACGGTATACCAAAACCAGTTAAAATCAATCAACTTAACACCATTGATATTTCTGTTACTCTCGATATCCAAATAGTGTGCCTTGAAGTCTTGCCATGATGATGAATGTATCCATGATTTCCCAAGACTATATTTCTTAGATATGTGTATAACATCGGCTTTCTCGTTTCCATCTTCCATTTTAGTGTAAGGAACACCATAGGCGTCTTCCTGAATGTGTGTGTTCCTTCTGAACAAAAACTTCAGCTGGCCCTTTATTGCCATTTGGCAGAGATAATAGACAGAATTTACAAAGGTGGTGTCCTTGGCAATCTGCCAGATCTCATACAGCCATTGTATGAGGATGAAAATTTGCCCCTTCAAGAAATCACTGAAGCTCATTTTCTTTCACCTGTCTCTAAGGGAGTAGTACACAATAAAACCGCCAATAAAACTGACAATAAAATGGCCAAAGGGAGTAGTACACAAGTCGACATTTAATCCTCGTGCTAGAGCAACACAACATTATAATATAGTGGAAGATGTGGCCCAATCGCCATCCGCTATGTCGACACTTGAGGTACTGCAGAATTGCCCATCCCAAAAGCAGGCTTTATTATCAACTATCGGTGGGATAGACCCAAACGATTCCAATCTTGTGTTCTTTAATCATAAAGGATACGATCCTCAGTTACCAGCTCAACTAGCTTTCCTCATTCAAGTGAAAGCCCTCAACAAAAATGTTCATCGAACAATTATTGATGAGGCGGCATCTACATGTATTATGTCGATGAGTTGTTGGAAAACTTTAGGATCTCCAACCTTGTCGTGATCTTCGACAACATTGAAAGCATTCGAGGGACGAACATATACCCCATATGGTATTCTAAGTAACTTGCAGGTTGAACTAGGAGGGAAAACAGTAGAAATAGATGTCGAAGTAATCGACGGAAACCTCGATTATAACATCCTACTGGGAAGACCATGGATATATGCTATGGCTGCTATTGTGTCGACCTATTTTAGGAAGATTTCATTTCCCTTTCAAGGAGGGATTACAATCATCAATCAACAAACTTTCCTCCCAAATGGTTCACAAGTTACTGGAAGAATTCCAATGATCCATGGAAGCCCCCATTCGCTTTAAAATATCGGAGTAGGCCTACTAAAAGACCCTATATTAATGGGAACTATTACCCTTCCGCCTCTAATAAATTTGGCGGAAGTAGCATCGGTAGGAACCTGCAATATGATATCTTCGATTGAAAAGATCTCAGAAAACGATATAAACATGGATCATATGCAGGTATTGCCTCCAAGCCCAATGGAAATATTGTAGCAATCAATGTTCCTAGTATGGGAGGCAAACCCAAATCAACGCTCCTCAAGCGTTTGGATAGATAGGTCTAAGGAATATGGCACCCCTTCAGATCCTTGGTCGCGAGTGAAATACACCGACGAAGAAATTGTTCAATCAATGGTAATTGAAGTGGCACCATGGGAATATTAACACCATCGTTCCCTTCTTCCGGATTGTGAAGAAGATACTCCTGATGACCTTCATCATCCTTCAGTTTTTTATTTCCTATCAAATACTGTAAACACGGTGGATTCTGAGCGAAACTTGTCCAACATTGAAGAGACTACCGCCATAAATATCTCAAGCAAAACAGATGTTGTAGAGCATATTTATGTTGGCAAATGTTGTTCTCCTTCAGAAATGGAAATATATAACGTTGTTTTTTGCGAATTCAGAGATGTCTTTGCTTGGTCATATAATGAAATGCCAGGCATTGACTCGAGTATCGTTGAACACGAAATTAAGATGTATCGAGATGTCAAACCAATACGACAACGGCTACAGCAGGCGCACCCCAAGAAAGCCGCTGCCATCAAGGCAAAAGTTGAAAAACTTCTCCATGCTGGTTTCATTTACCCGGTTCCTCTAACTGATTGGGTATCGAACATTGTTCCTGTTATGAAAAAACAAGGAACGATTAGGGTGTGAGTCGATTATAGGGATGTAAATCAAGCTTGTCCAAAAGACAACTACCCAACACCCTTCATTGACCAGATAATTGATGAGTGCGCCGGATGGGAAATCTTTTCATTTATGGATGGATTCTCCGGGTATAATCCAATAAATATCCGCCCACAAGACCAGTCAAATATTGCATTCATTTGTCCGTGGGGCACATTCGCATATCGCAAATTACCCTTTGGTTTAAAGAACGCAGGGGAAACATTTCAGAGGGCAATGAATTATGCCTTACATGACATCAAAAACATTGTTCAACCATAGCTTGACGACCTTCCAGCTCATTCGCAAAAGCGGACTAATCATCCGCAACATTTAAGAGCAATATTTCTACGTTGCCAACACTACAAGATACGACTCAATCCACACAAATGTGTGTTCTGTGTCAGTTCTGTTCATTTACTTGGCTTTGTAGTCTCAAAGGATGGGATTCATCTCGACCCATGTAAGGTTCAGGCAATCATAAATTTGCCTCCACCTTCAAATTTGCTTCAGATTCAGAAACTCCAAGGGAAAGCAAACTTTCTGAGGAGGTTCATTCCAAATTACGTCAAACATGCTAAAGGTTATACGCATCTATTGAAAAAGGAAGTTCCCTTTGTCTGGGATCAGGTTGCGCAAGCTTCCTTTGATGCTTTAAAGAATCCCTAATGAAAGCATCATGAATGTATGCTCCTGATTATCAAAAAGACTTTAACCTGTATCTGGCTGCAGCGGATACAACCATCGCAATGGTTTTAGTTCAAGAAGACAACGGAATTGAACATCCTATATATTATTAGAGTAAGAACTTAAATGATACATAAAGAAAATATTGTTATGTTGAAAAGCTAGCGCCTGCGGCTGTTCAAGCGATACAGAGATTTTGACACTATGTCCTCTTTCGAAAAACTACCATTCTGTCAGATTGCAACCCCATGACTTATATATTGTTGCGACAGTTGCTGGGGGGAAAATACTCAAAATGGATAGCAATTCTACAAGAGTTTGATCTGGAATTTGTAAAATCCAAGTCAAAGAAAGCCGTGGTTTTCGCAGAATTATTATGCGATCTCCCATCGTTATCCAACGATGAAACATCCGAAGAAACAATCGTGGATGAATCTTTGTTTCTGATATCTTCAAGCAATTCGTGGTATGGAGATATAATCATTTATCTCCAAACCCAAAAATATAGGCCAAATACCTCCCGCTCCGAACAAAAACGTATTTGATACCAATCAAAAGACTACATGATCGTCGGTGATACACTTTACCGTCGTGGTGTCGATACAGTTCTGAGGAGGTGTCTCACCCATGAGGAGGCCGAAAAAGCCCTGAATGATTGCCATTCAGGTGCGTGTGGGGGGCATCAATCCGGTTACGCTACGGCGCAAAAATTTTACGAGCAGGATACTTCTGGCCAACAATGTTCAAAGATTGCATAACCACAGTCAGAAGTTGCCATGCATGTCAAATTTTCGATAGCAAAACCAGAAGACCACTCGAACCTCTACAGCCAATAGTTGTTGTTGGGCCATTCGCCAAATGGGGCATCGATTTCATGACATGTAACCCCACCTCGACCGGGAGGCATGGCTATATCATAGTCGCAGTTGACTATTTTACCAAATGGGCCGAGGCGATGCCTACATTAGATAACACTGGTGAAACAGCTGCCCTTTTCTTTTTCAATCATGTAGTCGCCAGATTCGGCGTTCCACAGGCTATAGTCACAGATCATGGATCGCATTTTCGCAATCACATGATGGCCGAATTAGCTGCCAAATTAGGGTTGTCTCACGACAGCTCTACTCCATATTACCCGCAGGCCAACGGACAAGTTGAAGCAATCAACAAGGTCCTGAAGCGCATGCTGCAAAGGATGATTGGAGTCCACAAAAGGAGTTGGAACCTGATCTTGTACTCAGCCTTGTGGGCATACCGAACATCGGTAAGGAATGCAACCAGGTTTACACCTTTCCAACTAGTGTATGGCCTAGAAGTAATCTTACCAGTTCAGTGTGAAATCTCGTCCCTCAAACTCGCAATTGACCTTCTCCCCGGAACTTCAGAAGAGGAAGCTCATTTCTTGGAACTAATCCAATTGGATGAAACCCGTCGTGATGCCGCTTTGGCTAACGAAGCCCATAAGAAACGAGTCAAGGCGCAGTTCGACAAGAATGTCAAACCCCATGTCTTCTCAGAAGGTGACTTGGTCTTGCTTTATGACCGGGAATCCGATAAATTGGGAGCAGGAAAATTCAAGTCTTTATGGATGGGCCCTATATTTTTAAGCGAGTGTTAGCAAAAGGAGCCTACGAGTTAATGGATTATGATGGGATTCCACTGGCACAACCTCGTAACGGGTTGTACCTTAAGCATTACTACGCATGATTCAGTGTGGTAACCAATATGCTTTTGTTACATTTTTGTTTTTGCTAAAGTATTTGTTCTGGTCAAGTAAATCCACTTTTTACATTTGTCGTAGAAGTCGATCCTGTTGGAATCATTTGTTGGATTTGCCGACGGAGCAAGTCGTAGTTTGCAGAACCTATCTTCTGCGGCATGGGCCACTTTCGATCCAAGCGGTGAGTTAGTATGTTTCAGAGGGGTATGTATTGGTCGATCAATGAATAACATCGCTGAATATAGCAGTTGATAGAACTTCTCTCTGATGCCATCGCACATGGCATATGCCGACTGGTCGTCAGGATAGACTCACAGCTCGTCATACTACAGCTCACTGGTATCTACTCCGTCCGAAATCCAGCTATCTATCGTATGTTCCTAAGGGTCAAGATTTTGGAAAGGCAATTTGATTTTATTCAATATCAGCATATTTCCAGAAACTTAAACACATTAACTGACTCATTGGCAAATTATGTGTTAGATAGACATTTGAAACATTTATAAAAAGAAGCATTTCATCAATATTTGCATGTGGATCATATAACTTAACCAAAATAAAACTCTGAAAATAAAAAATATATATATAATTGTTTATGGTTTACACATAATGTTCTGTAACCAAGACAAAATTGGTCAAATGACCCAAAACTCAAAATGCTAGGGGGCACCCTAGTCTAATGATGCTGGTGATAACAAGTCACCGCCTGTGTAATCATGCGTAAAAGCCTAGTCCATCGACTTGGCATGCCAGTAGTATGTCGCTGCAACCTCAAAGGCAGCTCGTCAGTCCTCACATCTGGAATACCGAGAGTGAGGCCCTCGACCTGATCTTGTAATGCTGAAAGAGTCTCGGCCACATCAAGGTCGCGAAGGATAGCCCTTCCCACAGCCTCTCCTGCTGGAGTGGCAGCTGGCACTCTCAGGCGTACTACTGGCCGAACGGGACCAACATCTGCATGAGCACATGAGTTCTGATTAGTCTTGACAGAGTAAAGCACAAGGACATTATAAAAGAAAAACGATAAACAGAAATATGGTCAAGAATTTACCAATGGCACCCCACTGTTCGCCAGCCGGCAGTACCAAATCCGGGTCACCTCGGAAGTCCATACCAGCATATGGATACTCGGAATAAACCATCTCCTGACGATCGAACCACCCAAAGAAGGTATCAGAAAAGGAAATCTGAGACTGACCAGCATGCCTAGACATATGGTCGACCCATCTCTGCATACGTGGTTCAGTCGGTGGAGGTAAACCAAGTGCAATATACTGTGGCTGCATCAGTGGTATCTTTTCCAAGGCGAAGGCGGTCAAAATAGAACCATATCTAAAGTTCCTCAATCTTCCGTTTTTCACCTTGGTCAGCTATTCTTTCATCACAAGGAGTACTGCATCACACCAGTTGAACACCTTCGGTTCAAGACTTCCAAGGCGTACTGCATATAAGACCAGTTGGCCACATGAAGAGTCGCACCACCAGCCATCCTACCAAAGGTGAATAGAATGGTCCTTAGTGACCTGTCAGTGACATCTCGGATGATGATCTTGCTATCCTTACTCGGTTGAGATCCCTCTCTGCAATACCTGCAAATGTAATCTCTCACAGATTCACCCCCATGAGCCGAACCTGATAAGGAGATGGGGGCACCCTACCTCGATAAGCCGGTCAAAAAATAGATGTCCACGACAGTCAAAGGGATGGATTTGCCCCTAATCTGGAACACCTGGCTAATAGGATCCCAAGCATCGAGCAAATACTGCAGCAAGTTGATTTGTTTCCTCATGCTAGAGATGCGGAAAAACTTCAGCAGGCCACGGTTCCGCAGTGCATTTACTGTAACCGAATCATGTAAAGCAAGCATGTCATCTTCTTAATTTTCACGTTCTTGCCATGTAATGGTCATTTTGCTCCAATAAATCTCTGAAAACAAACAAGAGAAGAGTTACATCTTGATTTGGTGAGAAACAAGCAAAATTTCCATTGAAAACTGTGCATAAATTTCCTTCCTTGCGCTCATCGCACCTACAGCAGTGTTCTGGGTGTGTTGCATGTCAATTGGCCAGTGGACAGGCCAACGTGCAATGCACTTTTCGATATAGAAAGGGTGCGATGGAGCTAGGGCGAGTTTTTCAAACCCCAGAGGCTAAAAAAAAAACGAGAAATCAAGCTCAAGATGCAAAATGGAAAGGATGAAATGAAAGAGCTCAGGTTTAGCTCCTACCTGGTCCAGACAGCGTCGAAAATCATCCACAGAATCTCCTGGAATCAGCTGGTGAAAATCAAGGGGGGAAAGCACCTCCAAAGCTCCAATAAGCCAAAGTTCAAATGAAATGGTAAAATGAGAGGTAAAAGCACTTTTAAATTACGTTTTACGTAATTCGAGTAAAATATTAGTGTCCTAACTCATTTTTCAAACATATATTGTTCATTTCTAACTAGTTTGATGAAGCAATTGAGCATGCAGTACAATCTTTGAAGGAACAAAGCTATTAATGGTAAAGTCAAGAAATGACCGTTATATCGAGTAGTTTTAACGCGGACTTCATGCTCGTTAAAAAATAAACATAAGCAATGAGCAAATGTTTCCCCCAGCGTTTAAGCTCATTAAAAAATGAACCAATTTCCGGTAAATAACCATCGTGAATGTAGTACTTCAGCCTTTGAAGCCTTGGTCGTGTTCTCATCATCACCTCCACTTTGTATTGGCCGATCATTCACCTCCACTTGATTGTTTACCCCTTTTGAGGAACAGCTGCAAAGAGTGATTCTATTAGCCATCCTTGTAACACTGCCGTGATTGGGAAATTCCAAAACTTACCTGGAATCAGATGCTACCCGAATTTATCACTCATTCCTAAAAAAATGAGTCTCCTTTAAGCTCTTTTCAACTGACTCGTAAAATATGAAAAGATTGCCGAGCCATCGGCCTCTCCAGCTCGTTATAGTGACCAGAAGTGCTATCCCTCCTCTAGATTTTAATCTTTTTGGACCTGAGGGATTATTACACAAAAAGATCGAGCGCTTTTTTTGTTCGGCTTGTTAAAAGTATCGAAAATTCATCCCTTCTGTATTGTTTTATACTTTTTTGGACCTAAGGGATTAGATGACGAAAAAGGATTTTTGGAGTTTCCTTTATGTCCCTTTTCAGACTCTCTAAAGTTGAAAAGGATTGAGTTATCTTTATCGTTAAACTTGTTAAAACCTAATAGCGACAAACTTGTCCATAACAGACAAGAACGAGTTTCACTATTGCTAGGCTTGTTAAAACATAGCGATGGGTTTGCCTGAAGGGAAAATTATAGAACAAGCATATGTTATCCTCCTCAAGCTTGACAAAAATAAAGAGGTACTGGTCAGCAATGACTGGGGAAAAATTGGGAAGAAAACTTGAAGAAACTTTGTTGGTAGCAAGTCGCTCTTGAACATGACACTGTCACTCCGCATCCAAGTCGGGTTGGGTTGTTTCATTTTCCGGTCACATCACCATGGTCACATCACACCATCCACATTTGGGGTTAATGCTACCAATCCATCATGTCAGTGTCGCTGATATGTTCAAGAGAAGTCACTCAGGGAATTCACCTGTGTCTCACCCGCTACAATACATTTACGCTCCATTCTTTCATGACCGCCACCCTGAACCTTATATCTCCAGATCGTTTTCACCTCCATTAAAATCATTTGCTCCATTCCATGTCATTGATGTGGGATTCATTAAGGCCCTCCTATGACGGATCGTTTCTTGTCGACATCAGCTCATTATCCAAGAAGTTGATCTAGGAACACCCCTTTCAGTACTTTGAAGCTTGCATGCCTCAATGGCAAGTTTCTCACTTCCGGCGACAGGTTCACATCAATGGCCTTTGACCGGAAGATTTTGCATGGTGTTCGACGCCAATTCCTTTATTCACACCACGTGAATTGTACTACAGTACCTTCAGGATCATTATCATTATCGGTGATTCCTCTCGCGCCTGTTAATTTACATCATTGGCTGGTAATCAGGCGATGTATTTCCATGTTCGACTCAAGAACATCTCTCACATGGATCAACTTGTACTATGAGTGAAGATCGAACGAGATTGAAGAACCCCGATCTAGTTTCATCCATCTGGGCTGCGATATATATTCAGGAAAATAAAGACATCAAATGTACATCATTGCTGCACAGATAATCATCCAATCTAAGGGATGATGGCTCTACCAAAATCATTAGTCTACACTCAGACGATTGTCTATCCTATGTACATGAAAATGAATTTATAAAGCTCAGCATGGGAATGCCTGCCTCAGCTAGATCATGAAAATATTATGAAGATAATGTATTGTATTGTATCTTATTACAGGTCTCCTTCCAGCTTGAAAGAACTTCGGATCCTCATGATAAAGTATTTCACCCGACATCCAAAAAGATTAACGACCTCAGGCTTTAGGGGGCAACTGTTATAGACATTTTTGGGCACTGTAACCCCAAGCATAAAATGTCCATAAACCAAGGTCTCCTAAGTCCCTAAAGGTGTTGTTCCAACCCCTAAAAGAACAAGGTCAACTGATTACAGCTTCTCCCAGAAGTTCTCCATGAAAAACTACTCAAAACTGGTCAAAACTGGACCATTTCACCTGCTCCATAGGCAAAGTGTGTTGCATCTCACCTAAATACACATAGTAGGTGCGTTGAATTTCAAAAAGCCCTTCTATGGGGTGCGATGGGCGAGAAGGGACAAATGGCAGTGTCAATACGTGAGGTGGAGAAGCATGGAATCTTCCATAAACTTCTCCCGTGACACCTGCCTCTCTGAATTCGACCAGGGATGAGTAAGAGATCATCAATATCAAAGTGGAAGCAAGAAATATCAGAGGGAAGACACTAATCAAATCACAAGCTGACTCATCTCCCTTGCAGACATTTATATATGGATCCCTCATCCCAGAGATCCAGGGGGCTGGAATTTTGCATCTTGTAAGGAATTGTCGTTGGTTTCTTGAGGTAACATCATAGTGTTGGGTGATCTAAGCTTTTCATGAGGTGAAGAAGGGCTCACTTGGAGAGGATGATGCTGGGTCAGAACGATTGGTTGTAACTCTCTTGGCTCTTTCTTGATTATCAATAAAGCTATTCAAGTTTTCCTCCATACTCTTGTGTGATTTATGTTTTATGCATTTGTATGGTTAATTTACATCTGATCCTAGATTGTTTATGATAATAGATCTATGTTCTCGTATAGTGTTATGCTGCTTTGATTCTACAGGTACTCTGTGAAGCTAGGTATACAAGAAAGCAAGTAGCAAAGGACTATCAGAAGAGAGAGGAATCGAGCAAAGGAACCAAGCGCAAGACAGAGGTTGGTCTCCTTTATTCTTCTCTCATCTATCTTTCATAAAGGAAAACGAAAGTAGTTTTACTTTGTTTGTTTCTAAGGTAGCTACCAGCCTTAGTGGGATTAGCAGTTCTGCATAGACACTTTTCCCTGTAACACTTGGAATTAAAGATCAATCAGGGAACCAAATCCACAATTTTAGGGAATTGGAGGGAAACAAACCCCCTCATCAAGGAGGCTACCCTTCATCACCTTTTGTATAAATAAGAGGGGCCAGTAGCCCACAGTGCATTTGAATAAGAGATTAGAGTTTTGGAGCTAGGAGCAAGTCCCTTGTATTGAGAATTTTGACTATTGATGTATGAACACTATTTCAAGTTAATGAAATCCAACTTATTTTTAGTTTGAGTTGTCTTTATAGGATCCTGAGCTCCCTAGGGTTAGGGCCCAACCCTCGGTACTCAAGCCCCTTTATATTTTTTTCTTTTCTTTATGCATTCAATTTAGGTTAGTTTGTTGGTTATTACTTCATTTAAAAGCATTCTGGATAACAGAATTTGTAGTAGATTTATAGTGTTAATATTCATGAGGTTTTTTGTTTCAAGACTCGTTAAAAATATTTATGACTATCCATATGCTTTTTTAGTGACTAGTTTCCATTCGTTGCCCCTTTGCATTTCCATTTCTAAGTTCTATTTAATAACTTGTTTGCACTCAGTTAAAGGTTTTGGTTAGACAACATTAGCACATGCATGCATTTATGGTGTACAATATTGTCACTTTTTTTAGCAACATGTTTAAATTATTCAGGTGCCCAGAAGTCCATCGTCACAACTCTACTTCGATTTTCTACAATTTGTCCACAATTACAACTTTGCTACAAGAAGAGGATATATTTTCTTTCTTGCTATAGGATAAACTATATGACCCATATAAGGATTGGATAAGGCTCTTCCATCTCTCCTTTATCCATCCCAACCACCATCATTCACCTTCCCGTCTTCCCCTTCATTAAACTTGCTCTCGACATTTTCTTGTAGCACTTACAAGACAATCTTGTAGCACTACGAAAAAACCTCCAAATGCATTCTAATTTTCCCAATAACAATATTGACCACTCCTAGGCACTAAATAATGATTATAGGACCATAAATAAAATTAAATGGATCCAGATACCTAGTAGTAACTTTCCTTTGGTTAATAAAGTAGATAGATAGTCATTCCCATGAATCCTATAACAAAGCAGTAGCAATTTTTTGTTTATTTTTAGAACATATTAACGACACTCTTTTGAGTTGAATACACTTGGACTGAGTCCTAAAAACATTATTCTTAATAACAAAATATACCCCATAGCATTTGCATTTGATTAGGTTAGGCATTTGGTAGGTTAACTAGCTCACTGATTCTTGAATTTCTAGTTTCTAGAGTAGTAATTTTCTGCTAATTTTTAGCATACATTAGAAAGGGTATTTTTGAGTGATTCCACTAGAATTGGAGTCCTAGGACATCCTAATTACTAAAAAAAGTTACCCCACCTAATTTTCATTTGATTTTCTTGGGAATTTGGCAAGGTAACTAAAGAAACAACAATCTTGTCGCAATTATGTAACAATCTTGCAACAATTTGTTTTCAAGATATTCCTTTCCTAGATTCACTCCAAATTCATGGTAGAAGTAGATTTATATCCTTTGAATGCTCTAAGATCACTTTGTTTGAGTTAAGGCTTGGTTATGTCACCATTTAGCTCTTATATTTCTTGCTTCTTGAATGTTGATTTCTACAATTAGTCTTGTTATACTTTCTAGTAAAAGTAGAATATATTTTCTTATTGCTATTTACCTTTTGCAGATTAGGATTGAAAATTTAGCTAAATCTTTTCTCATTTGAAGTGTTTTCATTTCTTTCTTTTTCTTGCATCTAAGAGAGTCAGACTAGGAAGAGGAAGGTGTCTGCTACACATACAATGTTGGCCCTCTTTAAGTTTGTACAAACCTCCGGTTGATAATTTATGTTGGTAGCCTTGGGAGTTACACCACTCTTCTTGCAATACTGGGGTTCATCGAAGCATGGTTGATAATAATGAAATGAGGTGATACTAGTCATGGTGAAGACTCAAGTCAATGAATACTCAATTCAATGAATTTTATGCATACCAAACCCTTGGGTGAAATGAAGCTTTCTTAATGTAGGGGCTAGTTGAACATTTAAACTAGCCAAGAATAATTATTAAGAGGTAGCTTCTTAGGGAGTGTGCTAACTAGAATGAATACACAAAGAATACTAAAATGGTAAGCTTATCAAATGTTATTATTGTTCATTCATAAGTTTAAATAAGAATTTTTATTAGTATTAAAATTTTCAACTCATAAATTTGTTGGGTTGTGTTATATTCTTTCCACGACTAGCCCACATAGTTAATCGAGGGTTAGAAGGGGGGGGTTCACATGGATTTTGAGGTGTACCCGTAACCCCACTTTATGGGGTCCAGGGCAGCGCCCCGGCAAATTTTGGTTTTTGACCCTATGTTAGGTTGGGCGGACCCACCTATGGTTTTGTGCATGATTTTCGCACATGGTTTTGGACGCAATGGTTTTTCGGTCCATGGTATTGGATGCATCGGCATGTATAAATATGTATTGTAACATTGAAAGGAATATAATGAAAAATCAAGCTGGTAGTCCCGATTTTGGGATTCAAGGGAAAATCTCTGTGTACATGTGTTTTATGTGTTATGCTCTCACATTTTTTATTTTTTGTGTTTTAGAATTTGTATGCAGGTAATTTCTGTACGGGGTTAAAACCTACAAAATTTTATGACCTAGCTCTTATAATTGTTTTCTCTTTATAATTCCAAACTTCTAGAGAGAAGGATAAGCACACAAAAACAATTTTTCTCTGAAATAATGTTACACTCACACATAAATACATTTTCTTATTTCAAGATTGTCTAATTTTGTGTTTTTTCCTTACAATAGAAGTCTTATTTTAAGAGAGGAAAACTATACTTGAGTGGTTGGATAACGATCTATTCTCTCATTCCTTTGACTTTAATAGGAATAAAAACATATTTTGTCTTCTTATGGTAATGCTCAAAAACTAAAATAGTACCCTTTCCCATAACATGTTTCCCCTTTTACTAAATCATATCTATTTTAACTTTTTTTTACTAATAATATTAAATTTGGTACTCTAAATTATATGTAAATAATATCCTAAACATTAAAATATTTATCCTTATAATATCTTCTCATATATGAAGTTTTTTAACAAGCTCTTCTTATCATATATTATTGTTACTTTCTTGTATTCTTACTCCACATTAAAATTGTATTTTGAACCACTTTGAAATCTCTAAATTAATATCTTCTCCAAAGGTATGAAAAATTAATAGGGAACCATGATGTCTTTTTCTTTTTCGTATTTGATCCGAATTTAAACAGGAATGCAACAAATTACAAAGATAACCATAAACACAGAGATGCAGTGGAAATAATAATTCATTTCATTAATGTAAAATACTGAAATATTCTTACAAACAGCAATGGAAATAAACGAGCTAGGGCGATGGTAGGTTATCTCTCAGAAGAGATGTGGTGACTGCATGCCTATGAACTATGTTACAATGAGTCTTGAAGGCCTATTTATTGTTGAGAAACAATGGAAAACCCTTAACATCCCAAAATCTAACCCTAGAAGATGAAACACCAAATTATGGGCCCTGTTTGGGTAAATTGGTACATCAATTTCCCGGGGTCATAACTTTGGCACTTGATCTCCGTTTGACGCGTACAATAGCTCGTTAGAAATGTCTAACTAAGAAATACAACTTTGGGAAGAGCAACATCGGTCCATGGACCCATGTTGCTTCTAGTTTTCCAAAAAAACGTCGTTTATGGCCTCAAAACGGCTCCGGAAGTTCACGACCTGAAAAAATGCTAAAAATAGTAAATTGTGCTGCAATTATGGAAACCGAAAAACTAAAAGAGACAGACGTTGGGGTCCAAATTGGATAGGTGGGTAGCCACCAACATCCACCTATATCATTCCTCCCCCCTTAGGAAGCAATGGTCCCCATTGCGTTGAGTTCCTCCATCCGCTGAACTTGTTCTGCAATCTCTAATGTGTCCAGTAATGGTGGGAAGCATGGTTGATGATGGTCCACATTGAACACTTGTTGCAGGCGAAGGAATGGAGGGATGTTGTTCTCCAAAGCATTGTTCCCCACAACCTTGGTACTAATGTAAGGACCATGTCAAAGTGGTCTGAGCTTCTGATGGGCTCTTGTAAGGCATTCGTTCTGCAGATGTAACCAAACTTTTTCGCCCACCTAAAACTTGTGTAGCACCCCTGTGGGTGAGGAGAAGTTATTCCTATGTTCTTTCATGACCATATCCCTTTTTTGTTGCTGCTGCGTGGAGGAACCCTTCACGGGGGTCATGGATGTGGTGACGATCTTCCCCTTATTTTGGGAGTGAACCAGAAAGATGAATTTCCTAGTCTCGGAGATGAGCTTGCTCCCTTTCTTAGCAGTGATCAAAGAGGTGGTGCTAGGTGGGGCTACCTCCAGTATCCTACATAATGAATTACACAAAGAAATAATGACAGCATGAGGCCTTAACTCATACACAGCATGTCGCCTCCACAGGTATGGTTGACTTAATAATACATCACAAACATCGAGAGGTGTAACATCACACAATACCTCATCTGTGAAGGGCTTGATGCTGTAGGGATGGCGGCAATGCTGGTGAACTTTGAGATCTCGTCCTTCGTGGAGCCACCCGATACTGTACAGCTGTGGGTGTGGTGTAGTCGGTAGTCCCAACTGCTTCATGACCTGTGTTGAAATGAGGTTCTTTTGGCTCCCACTGTCAACAATTAATTGCAGCGGCGAACCCTTCACCCACATCTGTGAGTGGAAAAGACGTTCCCCCTCCTCTGGATCTTCGAGCTCATTCTTATGGATCTTAACGGTGGCAATAGTGACGGTGGGCTCCGCATCAATGATCTGCTTCCCTTTGCCGTTCCCCTTGTCGAGTTCTGACTTAGGGTTAGGATATGCATCTCATTCTGAAGCCTTCAACTCAGCAACCAGCGACTGCTTGGTTCGGCACTCACTTGTGTTGTGAGTGGGGCTCTTGTGGAACTCACACCACTTTCCTGTGTCCTTATTTGACTTCGTGGTGTTGTTATTTCTTGCGGCTTTGACAGGTTGTCTTAGGTCACCCCGACTTGGATTTGTCCTTTGGTCTTTGAATTTGCAGATCCGAAGTCTCGCTTCTTCTCTTTGAACTTTTGCACGATTTTAACATCGTACCAGTATGCCGTGCCAAGCGAGGAGATGTTAAGGAACTCCAACTCTTCTTGGATGTATCTGTGTAGGCAGCCGCGGTATTTGAGTGCCAAATGGAGCTCAGAGTCCTTGATACCCAATTTTGTTTGAAGGGTATAAAAAATGTTTGTGAACTCAGGCACATCTTGGTCCCTTCCCTTCCATAGTGTGGTCCATTTGATGTATTTGTCCTCATAGTTTTTGACAGGGTAGTACTGCTCCTTGACGACATCCCGGAATGAATCCCAAGTGGATGCAGCTGAAAATAGTGAGCCCGTACTTTCATTCTTCTACTCGTCGTAGGTTTCCCACCAGCCCTTGACATGGGGGGCTGCTTTGAGAAGAGCGAAAACAATCTTTTCCCGACTCAAAAATTCATGAATAGAAAAATAACCCTCTAGCACATTTAACCATTTATCTATGGAATCTGCGTCTATGTGACCCTCAAATATGGGGATTTTAAAATTAACTTATACCTTAAAGGGTGTGGTGTTTCCAGAGTAGCTGCTAGAAGCCGATGCGTCGCCTCTGGGTAGTCACTGAAGGATCTGGGAAAAGTTGTCCATCATTGTGTTCCCTTGTTTCTCGAGGGCTTCTTCGAGCAAGATTTTGATAGGATCTCGTGCCCCCTCATCTTTCTTCTCATCCACCATGGGAGGCCGTTGGGATTTGCAAGGCTTGTCTTGCAAAGGTTCAACCAGTTCAAGCCCTAACTCCTTATATCCCGACCTCGTTGGGGACATGCAAAGAAAAACAAAGAAAAAGCAAACCGCTGTGATACCACTGATCCAGATTTAAACAAGAACGCAACAAATTACAGAGATAAACGTAAAAATAGAGATGCAGCGAAAATAATACTTCATTTCATCAATATAAAATACTGAAATATGCTTACAAACAACAATGGACATAAACCATCTAGGGTGATGGTAGCTTATCTCTGAGAAGAGATGTGGCAGCTACATGCCTCTGAACTGTGTTACAATGAGGCTTGAAGGCCTATTTATTGTGAGAAACAATGGAAAACCCTTAACATCCCAAAACCTAACCCTAGAAGATGAAATGCCAAATTATGGGCAGCGTTTGGGTAAATTGGTACATCAATTTCCCGAGGTAGTAACTTTGGCACCCGATCCCTATTGACGCGTATAATAGCTCGTTAGAAAGATCTAACCGAGAACTACAACTTTGGGAAGAGCAACATCAACCCATGGTCCCATGTTGCTCCCAGTTTTCCCAAAAAATGTCGTTTAGAGCCTCAAAATGGCTCTAGAAGTTTAAGACGTGAAAAACTGCTAAAAATAGTAAATTGTGCTACAATAATGGAAACTAAAAAACTGAAAGAGACAGTCGTAGGGGTCCAAATGGGATAGGTGGATGGCCACCAACATCCACTTAGATTAGTATTGAACCAATCAGAACTGAAAAAGTATAAATATAAGATTAAAAAAAATACAAAATAAAATAAAATATTTAAATACTACTTAACATAAAGGGTGAAAATGCTATCATTATAAATATTAAAGGATTTTTGTTATTAAGTATTATAATTAAGATATTTTTTAATTGAAATTTCAGTTGTTTTTTTTAATTCCTCTTCAAATTAAAGTTAATAGAAACTAGTAAACAGGTTATATCCCTTTATATATCATAAATATTGACCTATGTTTGCAAATAATGTTGAATTTATGTGTTTTTTTTAAATTCTTAACTTAAACCAATCTTATTTATCAATTTATCTAGCACACATTAAATATGTATTTTTATATAGTGGAAAATTTATTATAATTTAGATGTGAGTGATGACAATAGAAGGGAAGACTTTCACTCACTCATGTCTCTAAGTATTGGATCGTTAACATGTTTCTTTATATGAATGGAAGACTAGCTCTTAGTCAAACAAATGGAGTTTTCGAACATACTCCATACCTTGACATGAAATATGTATTAAAAATATTTTTTCAACTTTTATTTAATTTTCAAGTTATGAATATTTAAAGAAATATTCAACATCCTATTTATTATTATTATTATTATATATATATATATATATATATATATATATATATATATATATATATATATATATATTAAAAAAATTAAATTAAATATTGATCTAAAATAATTAAAAACCATATGAATAATATATTTCTCATATGAGGTAAAATATAAAATGAGGAATTCAAATTCCTTATTAGTCAAACTATATATATATATATATATATATATATATATATATATATATATATATATATATATATATATATATATATACTCTATTACCATGCTTTGTCTTTATTCTTAATTTAACACATGCATGTCTTGTTTTAATAGGATGTCTTGTCTTTTAATTTTTAATTTAACATATGCCTTACTAGAATGAGATTTTTTCGATGGTGAATTGGTGTTTATTTTGAGATAGAGTTTTTAATGTTTTATTTTAATTATCAATAATTATTTAGTGAATGGTAAAAGTTTGGTTTCCATTAAATATTTTAAAATATATTATTAAGATTATTCAAGATTAATGATTGAAATTTATCCTAGATATAGTTAAGTTTTTTTTTTTTTTTTTTTAAATTAAATTAATTAATTTTAAAAAATGTCATATTAACCTGAATTATGTTCTTTTTGACCATATAACATTAATAAAGTGTGATAATAGCTCATGATATTGGAGAAAAACTTATTTCAAATTTCAAATTTTCTATTATAATATAAAAATGAATATTTATAATTAATAATCTTGTTACATAAATTTTTAATATATATATATATATTATTTATTTTAAATAATAATAATAAGTTTATGTCTATGATCTTGGATAGATGGTGATAGGATGCTATGTTAAAGCATTCATTGATGTGAAGTCATTCGTAAAATTTCTCACTTCACTAAATTTAAAGTTATGTATTACACATGATGAAAACATAGTTCTACCAAACTTAAAAAAAAATTAATAAATTTATAACTCTAACCATATAAAATATATTATAATTCAAATGTTTTCATAAGTCTCAAAGAGTCATCAAACTATAATATTTAATATAATAAACTATACAAATCAAAGATTAAATTTGCATAATCAATTCCTAATGACGGCTGCAAATCTACTTAGACACTATGTTGTTAAAAACTATGTTTTACTTTTAATTGTGTAAATATCAAACACAATTTTAACCGTACATATGACATATCGTCTTTTATGATCATTACTGATTAACATCGTCAAAACAAATTATATTCACGCTAAGCTTTATGATCTGACAGCGAGGAACCAAGCTCTATGATCCAACCGCTACCAAACTTATCACCCAATCGATTTGACCAAATACTCCTGGCGACACAACAGACCGGTACTCCTAGATTTAATGTGAAACAATAACCATTTCATTGAGCAAATCAAGCCATTCAGGATTTGGAGGATGCATACAGACTGACAGCTATGGCAAACGGTTGAAGGGTTCCGAAATAGAAGTGTTCCTTCCCACACTTCCACCGCGATCGTTGAACGTGGTCAACATAAAGCTAAATTCTTTAGCAACCTTTATAAACTGCTCTTTAGCAGACCACCCACCACCATTACCTCTTGCTTTCCATCAATTCTGTTCCCATACCATTTCATGGAAAACAACGTAGCCAATGCAGCCTGTACATCTCCACGCTTTCCAAATAATGAGGGTTTTCTGGCAAGGCATTCTCCTTTTAATTTCTCGACGACCAAAGCATCGGATGCTGCAGTTGCCATTAATGAAATGTTGTCAATTGCATGAAATGTGTATACAGTACTAAATCTGGAATATCATCTGTAACTATTTCAAAAGAAAAGCAAGAAAAATAAAGAAATGCAGAACAGCTGAGAGCAATCAGTGAAATGTAACAGGGAATAAAGTCTATAATTAATTGTTACAGATTCCAAATAATGAGGGTTTTCTGGCAAGGCATTCTCCTTTTAATTTCTCGACGACCAAAGCATCGGATGCTGCAGTTGCCATTAATGAAATGTTGTCAATGGCAGGAAATGTGTCTACAGTACTAAATCTGGAATATCATCTGTAACTATTTCAAAAGAAAAGCAAGAAAAATAAAGAAATGCAGAACAGCTGAGAGCAATCAGTGAAATGTAACAGGGAATAAAGTCTATAATTAATTGTTACAGATTATTATAATGGATGATTTTTTTTACAGATTATTATAATGGAATGGTTTTTACATGAATGGTTTTTATATGGTGGGAAAATTTATTAGAATTCAGTTGTGAATGGTTATTATATAGTGGGAAAATTTATTATAATTCAGTTGTAAAACCACCAATAAGGATAGTCATTACTGGTTGTCATCAGCAAAAGTAGGCCAACTCAACACTGTCATTCAAGTAAAACCAGGCCGCCCAGGAGGTCAGCAAGGAATCAGGCTTTCACTCCTGACAAATGCCTCTGCATCTTAAAACAGTTAACCTATTTCTTCAAGTGGAAAGAGCTCTTAGCCCAACAAAAACAGTTTTAATGAATACTCCAGACACAATTATAATGAAAATATTAGAAAAACATCTGTGTATATATATATATAGATATATATATTGCATAATGTTAATAAAGCATAGGTTTATATATATATTGCAGACGGAACGCTGAGTACCTTTTGTAACGTTCACGACTGAGTGTGCCCCTTGCAGCTTTTTGCTCCATTCATCTATTATGTCCCATTCTCCACCTGGGTTCGGATGCGCCTCCTTCATATCGATGTTGCCCGCAATAAGTTGACCTCATTTCTTCTTTCTTGCCTTTGATCCAGAAACATCCTAACTGTCGACAAGAGTATTTGTATCTCCAGGATCTTCGCCACACCCCTGAGGACTAATTCCCCCATTTTCAAAATTTTGCCAAAGAATTCCAAATCCAACTCAAGTTTCGAGATATGATTATACTTCAACATGGTCAGAGCATCTACACTGGATACGAAAAATCCTTCTTTGACCTTCACGTACAAGCAGTACTCACCATAGCTCAATTCTGCTGAGTGTATGATACCATTATTGATTTGAAATCCATATGATTCTATGCAAGGCTTTGCTCTCTGAACCACATTAACAAATTTGCAATCATCCAAATTTTTGAATTTAACAAATGTAGTTACGGGGAAAACACTTCTTTCTTCTTCTTTTGTGGTGTAATAAGCATAGCCATACCTTCTATCACAAGCTGCCCATCTCTTGCTAAACCAACTGAAGAAAATATAAAGAACCTTGCACATTCTGAATATCCACAACTTCACTGCTTTGGTTAAATAAGACATGAAATGCTCGTAAAGTTTCAACAATGGGGTCCTTACTAAATCTACAATAATCAGAATGAGCGTGCAGAGAGCTGATGGATTAGACAATCCCTTGGCTTGTAATAGCAGGGGTATCGTCGCTAGGAAGGCAGAACGCCTCACATTCCATGAAATGTTATATTGCTTTCCGAATATGCAGGGTGCATACAACTCATTTATGTGGTACTCCTTGGAAAGCATCATTTCAAACATTTCTTCTTTGCTGATGACTGTCCCCATAACCAATTCGTTGGCAATGAGCTCCACTTCTTTTAACAGAATCATATCATCATGAATATCATACATCGCCCACTCGAAAAGTATGTCTTGATGGCAGAAGTAATAACTTCCATTGAATTCAACGGTATACCAATACCAGTTAAAATCAATCAACTTAACACCATTGATATTTCTGTTACTCTCGATATCCAAATAGTGTGCCTTGAAGTCTTGCCATGATGATGAATGTATCCATGATTTCCCAAGACTATATTTCTTAGATATGTGTATAACATCGGCTTTCTCGTTTCCATCTTCCATTTTAGTGTAAGGAACACCATAGGCGTCTTCCTGAATGTGTGTGTTCCTTCTGAACAAAAACTTCAGCTGGCCCTTTATTGCCATTTGGCAGAGATAATAGACAGAATTTACAAAGGTGGTGTCCCTGGCAATCTGCCAGATCGCATACAGCCATTGTATGAGGATGAAAAGTTGCCCCTTCAAGAAATCACTGAAGCTCATTTTCTTTCACCTGTTCCTAAATTGCCTTAATTAATTCCGGCTTTCCCCAGCCAAAATGTTATACAATATTACAGCTCAACTATTGAGAACTATACCCACATTCAATTAGATGCTCTGAGATACAAGGAAGAAATCCTCACCATATATTTTGGCTGGTTTGTCGCCTCTGTTTTCAACTTAAATAAACCCTTCTGTGGTATTATGTACCTGAGAATTGGGTTTTCCTAGCTCTTAACCTCCCTCCTGAAATTTAACTTGTAAAAGCGATGCAAAAATCAATTCCGTGCAACGAACAAAATTATTACTTGCTACTAAATTATTGCCATGAAGTTAATAAAACTTATACCCATGAAACCTTTGCATGAAGAAAATCAAAAGCTATTCTGTGTACCCATGAAACCTTTGCATGAAGAAAATCAAAAGCTATTCTGTGTAACGAACGGAATTCTTTCTTGCTACTGAATTATTGGCATAAACTTTAAAAGACTTATACCAGTGAATCCTTTGCATGGGCATAAATTTTGAATAACTTATACCAATGAATCTTTAACATGTAGTAATTAAAGGTTAATAGTAATATAAATTTGAATTAAATGATAGGAAATCTGATATATCAAAATTACAGCTAGAGTAGATTTAAAGATTTAATGGTTAAGGGTATGTTTTTTTAGAGGTCACAGGTTTAAAAGTAAAAAAAAGTAAAGTAGGTATGTTTTTCTAGACTTAAAAAAATAATGTATACTTTTCTAGACTTAATGGTTAAATCACCGCAAATTAACTTTGACATGATTATTATCACTCCACATAACATTTTTTTATAATTACATTAAAATTCTGGAAGCAATCCTCCACATATTAGTAATATAAACTTTTTACATTTTTTTCCTTAAACAATTGTATTGGAATAATAAATTTAAATTATTAAAAATACATAATTTGAGTGTTATAAAATTAAATTTATTTATATATTCAAAAACACATTTTAAATTAAAAAACAATTATAAACTTTCTAATCTCTTCAAATTAAAAAACATTATTCACTTCCAACCTTCCCGTGACAATCAAAAGTTAATGTTGAAGTTCCAACCATCCCGTGACAATCAAAAGTTAATGTTGAAGTAATGGATGGAAAGTGATAACATCACTTCTGTGTACGCCCCCACGGACAAGGCTTCATTAGTACGGTTGTGTGAATCTAGAAATTTCCCAGAAAAACAACGTACGTAGATATAACCATGGGCACTAATTTGACCGAGTGTCAGCCTAGCTAGAGAAAGAAAAGGAAAACGTTGCGAGTGAGTGGGGACCTTTTTCTAATGGGTGCTAGGCCACAAATTTCCCCGAAAAATAACGTAGATATGAACATTGCCACTGATTGGGGCGAGAGTCTGTCTAGTTAGAGAAGGGAATTAAATTAAAGCATTGGTGGTGAGCGGACCTTTTTCTTTTTCTTGCCTTTTGTCAAGAATACCAAAACAGGATGGGCCAAGAGTCTGTAGTTAGAGAAGGGAATTAAATTAAAGCATTTTTGTCTTTTGTCAAGAATACCAAAACAGCATGGGCCGAGTGTCTGTCAAGTTAGAGAAGGGAATCAAATTAAAGCATTGATAGTGAGCGGACCTTTTTTCTTTTTCTTTTATTCTTTGGTCAAGAATACCAAAATAGTATCATTATAATATCTTTTTATTTTATTCTTTTGGGCTTTCGTGGGGTATCACTATAACCAGGGACCCTTTTGTTTTTATTTTATTTTTTTGTGTTTTGCTTGAGAATATAGAATTGGCAATCCAAACAGTATATTTTAATGGTTGATAAAAACAAATTTTAAATGATAATGGAAAAGAAAACAAATTTTAAGTGATAATCTAATAGGAAATACAAATCTTAACTACTAATTAAATGGAAACTTGAGCTACTAATTAAATGGAAACCTGAGCATTAACCAAGCAAATGTAAAGCCCATCTTGTCAACTACCAAACTTTATCATGTAAATACTAGACAATCCAAGCTCTGCTAATGCCAAATAGGACTCTCAACTCAAAATAAAATCTCTATTCTAGTTCCTACACTAGGTTCAATCTTAAGTCCACTTTGTGTGCAACCTAAGGAATAAAATCATAGCTTGAATCAGATTCTAGTTCTTATCAACACACTCAAAGGTGTTAACTTATGTGAGCATCATTTGTGTGAATAAAAAAACAACAACCTCACTCTATCCTAAAGTTCTCTCAAAATTGTAATCACATTTCAACAAATGACTTATCTCAATCAAACATGAATACTCAAAACTATGTTACCAACACACATGCAAAGAAGAAACTAGAGGCACAGTGAGCTACAACCTTAGAATATACAAACCAATATTCTTAAGCGCGGTTATACATATATTAACTCAAACAATTAAAGTCTAGTTTTCATTGAATCCAAATGATTAAAGGTATAATTTATGTGAATTAAATCAACAACAATGATGGGATGTGTGAACATGGTAAATAAAACAACTACATAAATTAGATATGCAAACTATGTTTTGCACCAATACAAAAGGGATCAAATAATGTCACAAAATTCAACTCAAATAAATCATGTTTTCAACTTGTGGTAACTAGGGTTAATATTGTTGACAAGCTTCAGATTGAGCCGTGTTTCTTTTCAACCCTTCACAAACTTATTAACTTGTTTAATTTGAAGATCTCATTATATCATTTCCAACCCAACTCACTATATTGTTAGCAAAAGGTTTCATATACCCACATATTTGTTGCACCTATATTCCGAGAGAGGAGAGTATTTTAGGGTTGTAGAGATCTTGTTTTACAGTACCTTTATATCACTACTTCATTAATTCATGACAAATCCGCAACGGGCTTAAAACCCCAAAACAAATCTTGCATTAAACTGTTGGTAAAACAATTTACCTTTGACAATATGACGTGTTTTTATAGCTTTATCATTTTCTTTCACATAATTGAATGCCTATAATATTTTCAAGGAGATGTAGCACACTTATACTACAAACTTCCATATATGAATTCTAGATAATCATAAGTTTAAGAATTGAATGGATATCAAAGAGGTAGAGTATATGAAATTACCACACAACCTGTCATAAATTTGTAAGCAAACCACACAATCAATTCTTCTGATCTATTAAAGAATGCACACTAGATTAGTAAACCACATAAGAAACAAATAATAAGAGAGGTGTCAAGCTGGTTGGTCGGCCCAACAAATCTAGCTCATGCCCTTTGTATAAAATTAGATCACAGAGTCAAAATAACCATTAGGTAAACTAGAAATTGAGAAAGAAAACCTCACACTATCGCTTGTATTAATAAAATTCAATCTCTTACATATGAGGCCTTATGCTCCAAGCTCCCAAACCAGAAATATCAAACTAGAATAACAACCTTCTTCCATAAGCCACGGCTGGGATTTTTATGAAGGTTAAAAGACGAATTTTGGCTCTAACAACCCGATTTTTCAATTCTCGAAAATTATTAATTTTTAACAAATTGGCCTCCAAGAACCCTATGTAACTCTTAGCTCGTCGAGGATTTTGGAAACCTATTTGAAGGGAGCATAATTATCCATATTTTCAACAAAAATTGTTTCTTAGAATTCTAAGATTCTTCTTCATCCGTATGAAAATTGAGGAAAAAAATGGAAGTTTTAAAAATGTGCAAATGTTGGGGCTCATTTGTCAATTTACTTCTAGAAAATCACATGTGTGACTTGGGTCCATTCTAACTCATTTGGAAGTGTTAAAACATTATTTTGGATAAAAAACATCTTTGACTTTTCCTGAAAAGTTGCCAATGTATGAAATCCCCAAATTGGTGCACGAATGTTGCTCTTTAGTGCAGGAACAAATCAATGAAAAATAAGTGCACCTCTCATTGTGAAATAGCCTCCAAAATAGTTCCAAACACATGTTTTAACTACCAGCTAGCATTTTCCTTTGTGGAAAGCTTTAATGATGAAGTTGTCCACATATACTTGGTGCAGGATCCCTATGCAATGCATATCAGGAAGGTGTTATTAGATAAAATAAAAGCGAAGCATAAATCTTTGCTATTGCAGCAAAGGAATGCAGGAGTGTAAGGTAGAAGTTCATAAGTGAGTAAAACAAGGGAATAAGCACGACATCATATAGGAAAAAGGATGCATTAAGTACAACAATTCCAAGGTGTGACATGTGCCTATGCCGATCATCTTGCATGTCCTCATGCAAACGAATCAACTTTTGTATTAATGCTCCCTCGTAAAAAACTAAAATTGAAACATTTATGGGTGACCTTGCACTTGCAATAATGTTCGTGCAACTTTCTATAGACAAAAAATCCTCTTCTTAGGAATTGTTGTTCTAAGAAAGGAAATACACGTTGGTTTTTCTTGTACTTTTCATTCATTAAGACTGATTTTCAAGAGAATAAATAATGTGAGGGATACCCTAGGAATACTAATAATGTTGTTACTGCCAACATATTGTTATCATGAAATAACCAACCATCAAAATTTGAACGAAGCATCTCAAGAGAAACCCTAATCAACAATTCTTCATCTCAATATCCTCATTACAAATAAAAGTGACATAATTTGAAAGAAATGGTGTTAAAAAATGGATGTAAATAGGAACAAGGAAAGATGACAAAACAAAACCTTCCCAGGATGACCATCTTACCGTTATCCAAGCATATAGCTAAAGCTCCTCTTGCTCATGCAAAGTGAATCACGTGCACTAAGGGTCCCACATCCATGAAAACCTTCATATTTAAAAAAGATAAAACTCCAAAGAAAATTATTGAAAGGATCTTAAATCCATTCTTAGAGAGATATGATAATGGGTTCATGGAAAGACAAAAACAACCAAGTAAATCAAAGTGTAAAATTAACTTTAATACCACATGCATGGCCCTACTGCCAACAATCATCTATAGCCTCGACAAGGATGCCTTTTAACCTCGTGAATTCCTTGTGTCCCATATATTAGATATAGATTCTAAGTGATTTAAAAGAATATACTTTGGTTTAGGAATTAACTAAAGGTTGTTGTCCTCGCTTGGTAACCTACTAACGACAATGTCAATCATAAGAACTAACAAGAATAAACAAACCAACTCATGATGAGACCTCGTCTCTTTCAGATTTTCTACTGCAAGTTATTTCCTTGGCTTGGTGACCAATAGTGGTAATGTAATTCTCATTAGGATCTACGATCATGGTAGGCTGGCTGGTAATGAGATCTCCTATCACTCAACTGATTCTTTTATGTTAAAATAAACTTTGATTATAATTAACCTTAAATAGGTTACTTAATGGAGGGGAGGAAAATCTGCTCCTTAAGAGGACAAGATGATGTGAAAATATTCTAGTGACTAATATTTACAGATAGCCTTTCTACCATAAAGACTTATTTTAAAGAAAGAATCTCACATAATGATTTAAAGGCTCCTCGAGTTAATCATGATAGGGCTCTCATGAGAGCTCATTAGGGTTTTATAGGAGTGGTCCACCATAGGAGGATTTTCATCAATACCTTCGAAAAGAAACTTGAAAGTGTTTCTTCAATGACAATTTTTTACATAACAAGGTGAGGGTTAGGGTTTTGGCTTGTGAATGGAAAGTATTAAGCATGACAATGACAAGTCCCCCTCACTGACTCAATGAATAACCAAACAATTGTGAAGAAGAACCACCCAATCAATTATCAATGTCACTTTACAAGATATGAGGTATTAAGAGTGATTAATTATAACAAGACTTACCACAAGAGTCCCATCGATGGGTCCCTTCAATAGGTATATTTTTAGGTTCATTATGTTATCCTCCAACCTTTAAAACTCTCATTTTATCACATTAATTCACATTTTTATCCATAATATGCTTAGTAAGAAGACTAAAGGGTGTTTTTCATATTGCATGGCCTAATGTGATTAATATGCAGGAAAAAGAAGCATTTTTGGATATATTTACTATACAGGGGATTGATGGGGACAACCAGTGAGAATATAATACACTTGTCCACCTCATTAAATCTCCAACCTGGCTTGAGATAAAAAAATCCTCACCAACAACGCGAACTCACTAGAAGCCAAGCAAATCCGAGTACATATGAATATCAAAGGGAATCGGATCCACAAATCTCGAGATTTTGGAAGGAATCACTCCTCTTTTCAAGAGAGATGCCCTCAACTACATTTTGTGCAAATAAACTAGCCAAAAGGCTCATTACGATTCAAATTTTTGTTGCAGCTAGGATTAGCTACTGAGAGCCCACTGATTGAAATTGCTATTCTTATCTTTGATATGTTGTATGTGACTCTTATTTTCTGTTAATAGGAAGTTCACTGTTGGTGTGCATTTGAGTTAGTTGTGAAGGGTCAAAATGCTTAGGTTTGGGCCCAACCGAGAGGCTTTAGTCCCTCTCTTGTATTTATTCCTTGTTCCTGCTTAAGTTATTGCAATTCTTTTCTTCTTTTAGTAAGTGTTATATTACAAAATTTGTAGTTGTAGGTTTTCATATAACCTCTCTTGGGGGAAGATTGATTGGAAGATCTACAATAACAACCCAAAAATAAATGTTTATGACTTCTTGGAAATCGTTAAGTATGGGATTGTAATCCTTATGCATGTTTAGTTTCTGCACTTTAGGAGTTAGTAGCATTGGTTTGGAAATTATATGTTGTGTTGTAGGTTGGAGTGGATTATAATAAAATTCAACTCATCTTTCCATGTTAATTTACTTTGTTGTAAAAGTGATCATTTAATGAATGTGTTTGACTATTTTGCAGGGATTGAGATGATGTGTAGGGGTGTGAATAACCTTCTACATCCACTTAGGGCACTCCATATCCCTCCTAGACACCTCGCATTGCCTCCAAAATCTATCATCGAGATCACTGTACTAAGGTAAAAGGAGGACACCGTGGGCACAAAAGTTGGTGCAAGATAGACCTCCCATGGGTACTAGGCTTGGCCAAAAGACTCCCACATCCTTCACACGCCTTATTATACTGATTTGGATTTAAATAAGAATGCAAGAAATTACAGATATGACCATACATATAGAGATGCAACATAAATAATACTCCATTTCATTACAGTAAAAAACTGAAATATGCTTACAAACATAAATGGAAATAAACTAGCTAGGGTGATGGTAGCTTATCTCTGAGAAGAGATGTGGTAGCTACATACCTCTGAACTACCTTACAATGAGGATCAAGGGCCTTTTTATTATTTAACAATAAGAGAAAACCCTAAACAACCAAAACCCTAACCTGAGGAGATGTAACACCAAGAGTTTATTGGCCCCGTTGGGGTGAGTTGGACAACCAACTTCTCGGGGTTGCGACTTGGTCATATTATCTCTGTTTGATGCACATGATAACCCATTGGAAAGATATCTCCTAGGAATATGCTTGAAAAGATGATTTTAGGAAAAAAACCAATGACAATAGATTTCCAAAAAAACGTCGTTTAGGGCCTCAAAATGGCTCCGGAAGTTCAGGACCTGAAAAACTGCTAAAAATGCTAAACTGTGCTACAATTAAGGAAACTAAAAGACTGAAAGATGTAATGGTGGCGGTCAAAGTGGAATTGGTAGGCGGCCACCAATATCCACCTGGATTATTCCTCCCCCCTTGGGAAGCAATGGTCCCCATTGCGTTGAGTTCCTCCATGATATGATGAAACTTCTGTTGAACTTGGTCCCTAGTGAGCCACTTGCCCTGGTGAAGGAGCTGGCCTACTTTGACAACTCGATACAATTGGATCTTCTGCTGGCGAGTGTGCTTGACCTGCGTGTCCATGATCCTATTAGTTGCAGCTTGTTCCATGCAATCTGGATTTAACTCTGTTGGTGTGAGTTGTTCTGCAATGTCGGATGTGTCTAGTAATGGTGGAAAGTATGGCTGAAGGTGGTCCACATTGAACACTTGGTGCAGGCCAATGAATTGGAGAATGATGAGCTCAAATGCATTGTCCCCCACAAACTTGGTAATGGTGTAAGGACCATATCCGAGTGGTCTGAGTTTCCGATAGGCTGCGGTAAGGCATTCCTTTCGCAAATGCAACCAGACGTTGTCACCCACCTGAAACTTGTGTGGCACCCGATGTTGATTGTGTCGCTTCTTGTACTTGGCATTTGATTTCTCTAGAATGTCGTGGACCCACTAGTTGATATGTTGGATGTTCTCAATGAATTTGTTTGCCTTATATGTTTCCGATTAGACATGAGATGAATGTTCTTGATTAGCTGCAAATGGCATGGCCACATCAATGGGACATAGTGGTTGGAATCCCAAGCCCACCTAAAAAGGGTTGTGGCCAATCGAGCTGTGGAGAGCCTGATTATAACTGTGTTGAACATAGGGGAGGTTCTCATCCCATATGCATGGATGCTTCGAGTTGTAGATGCGCAAAATATGTATGATCATCATTTTGACAACCTCTGTTTGGCCATCAGTTTGGGGATGGTGTTAGAGTCGGTCTGGTCAGCCCTCCGTCAGAGATCAAAACTCTTTATGCATTTCATTTTAGGTGTCCCGCTCCATTCACTCAGATGCATTTCGCTAGGGGCATGCCATAATCTGACAGAGAAGGTCATGCTAGTCATTCCCCTCATGTCTGGTTCCTGCTGGCTTAAGTCTTTGTGTCAAATAATCAAAAAGTCCATAACAGTCAAGGTCTGGTCCTTCAACGGACATAAGTCATTTTTGGTCATTAGGTCAAGGGATTGATCAGTTTGATATTGAAATATGCCCAGTAAAGCCATGTAGGCCAGAGTGATGCTCTTGCAAAGTAATGATCCACAACTTTCCATCATCTTATTGATAAAAATCGATGGTTCTTCAAAACTCTGTTTTGAAGAAAAGTCCAACAGTGCTATTGGTTACAAAATTTTCAAAAAGGGTCGACAATTGATTTCTTCAGGTGCAGTCATGGTTTCCGTGGCCAAAGTGTTCTGTCATGCAATCCCTGTGAAAGGTGTCGAAAATTTCATCGTTTGAGCCTAAAATTCAAAGAAAAAGTGAAAATCAAGGTGTAATAAAGTCAGTGAAAAAAGTTTTGAAACAAGACATTATAAAAGTGGATTTTTGAAAAAGTTAATTTAAAAATGACCTCCAAGCCTATATACACAAATATCACCATAAAACAAGCTCATTGTGCAAGCAAGGCAGTGGAAGAAGGGTGCAAGGTCGTGAGTTTAAGAATTGGAGTGATTTGGAGCAACTTTGGGTGATCTCAGAGTGCGCGGTGCACACAGACAAGAGCGTAGCGCACTCATTGGGCGCGGCGCACACAGAGCCTACCTACTGTTGAAAATCACCACGGGTGCGGCGCATTGGGCATTGCACGTAGCACACAGGGTTAAAATGCCAAAAAACCACCCAATTCACCCAAAAGTTTTTGTGGAGCTCATCTAATTGAAAGGTAGGAAACCTACCTCCACTTTTGCATCAAATTTGAAAGGAATAGCATGGTTTTATGATTATAAATCAAATGCAAAAATTTTTATAAAGCAAACAAAGGAAGACATCAAGAAAAACCATGATGCTATGGTTTGTGATACAGTGATATTGCTACCAAGGTGTTTTTCCTACCCTACCCCTATTACTCATTCCCCAAGGCCATTTTCCCCTAATCACTACCAAAATAATACTCCCTTTCCCCCTCCTCCTATTGCTCAAAAAACCCAAACCCTACCTTGCCAACAACACAAACACTACCCTATCAAAATACCCCAAAACCCCTTGTATATCCCTAAACAAAATTCTCCTATAAACCCCTATTCCCATTATAGTATCCCTATCCTAATGCTCCCTTTTTAATTGGAAGATTGTCAAAGCAACCTCTAGCTTCACTATCATCAAAGGGGCAACCTAAGTTCAGTTTATAAAATAGCAGTCATGGCATCAGAAGTTTCATCAGAATATGAGGAGGAGACCCACAGTGACACACCTTCAGGAGAAAGGGCACACAGGAGACATCACCGGAGTGGCAGACATCTTAGAGATGAGCCAAACACCCTCACTGAGTTGCAGGCATGCCCTCTTGCTATGTTTTTTTCCAGCACTTAGCATGTTATGAATTTTGTCAAAGGTTGGCAAATGTCAGAGTCCATCATGAGTTGGCCCGTCTTTTTGCACTTCACCTACATGGAGGATAGTCTGTCTTGGCTAGGGTCACTTTCACATTGACACCCAAAACCATATCAGTGGCAACAGGCATACCAAACATTGGAGAACAGTGGCATAAGAAGAAGAAGGTGGAGAGGCATCATTATGAGCCTTACATTAAGGCCAGTTGTTTGAGCCAGCTCACGAGAGTTTTTCCATTCAGATTTTTGAGAGATGAGTATGCTTCACTCATGAAATTGATCATGAAATACTTCAGTTGTGAGGGGAGGTTTTCTTGCCTTTATACCTATCACATCAGGTTGCTCATACACTTTACCAGGGTGTGAATGATAAACCTCCCATTTTTCATTTGCGGTAACATAGAAAAGATGAAAAACTTCATACAGCACAAGACCCCTCGACAACAGCTAAACAATGTTTATCATTTTTGCTCTTATCCGGATTTTGGTGGACCATCAGTTGGGATTGCAGGGTATTGCTTGGGAGGAGTTCATCTATCGTGACTTCTTCACCGGTCCACAGGTAGTATCAGAGGTAGAGCATGAGATAGGTGGCCCATCTCATCAGTATGAGTGACATGAGACTGCTACTATGCCAGTATACATCACCTATCAGAAAGGTAGTAGACCTTTGTTTGCAGCAGCAAAGCGAGTGTCATCTCCACCCGGGGTGGAAGGGGCATCGCTTCCGACATCAGCATCACAGGAGCAGGGTAGAGGAAAAGAGCCAATGTAGGATGAAGGGCCATCAGGTGAACGAGAGACCGAATTCATTCTCCTTCATGATGATTAGACAGACACAGAGCCAACAAATGCAGAGCTTGGAGAGATCATCCAGGAGCAACAATCAGTGATTGAGGCCTTATCCCTTGACTTGGATAGGGCCAAGTGGAACATGAAGTACCTGGAGCAGAGAAACGAACAACTAGAGGATCTGCAGGTGATTATGGAGCTATAAAACATTTGTGAGCGTCGCCAAGCCACTCAAAAGAGAAGAGTTTAGCTCACATCATTAGAGTGAGAAATCAATGAGGATCAGGAGGCCAATCTCGAGAGAGAAAACATGCATTTGGAGAGGCTACTGGACAAGGCAAACCAGGACCTTTCTTTATTGAGACACATGGCTTTCCATTACAGGGTACGAAACATGAGTGCCCAGGCCCGAATAAGGAGTTTGAAAGCGAAATTGAGGAAAGCAACAAGAAAGGCAAAGGAGGAAAAAGAGCAAGATCAGCTTAGAATCTTGGCTGAGGCTTCCTTGGCTTAGGATAGCACCCCATAGGGACCCTCCAGTCCAAATTTCAAGAAATTTGGGGAATTTTTGGTCACATGGTAATTTTTTGGACAAAAAACAGGGATTTTCTCCCTATGTGCCACGCTACTGGCGCGACGCTAAAATTCTAGAGCTCCAAATGAGGAATGGCTTGTAGTTTTGGATTCAGCATGGAAAATCATGACTACTGGTGTCCGGACAAGAAATTTGGGCAAGATCTGAGTCTCCTAGAGGTCAAAAGCACCCAAACAATGGCCTCTCTGGCACTTTTTTGACTCACAAGAAGCAGTCTTGGGAGAATGAATATTTGGAGGGGAAAATGAGCACCAAATTCAAAAATTCCAGTTGGTTTAGAAAGTAGACAGGACAAGCTTTCCAGCAAGCCCACTTGGTCACATTTTTCACACCTGCAAGTGCCCCAAAACAGGCCCCAAAGTAGCATAACACACAGAGAAAATGGTGTGCCACATAGAGGAAAAATTGCCAATTTTGCTCCCATTTCGCGAAATTTCAGTTCGCGACTTCTCTAAGTGGGCCCACTCATCTACACTTTGGTTTTTTGGCACAAAAGGTGGCATTTAAAGTATTGTATCTCCATATGGGCTTCTATCCAAGTGGCGAAGGAAGGAAAACTGTCACCAAGGGCAAATGTCATGTTTGTAGCGCTGCACCTGTAGATGATGGTTGGCTCTCCATCTCCATTTTTTAATGATTCGAGTAACTCCCCAACCCTTGGGCGTTCTATCTCTTCCTTACACATTCTATATATTGTATGCAAGCTATTTGCAAAGGGTTGGTTGGCTTGTAACTTCTGGGAGACTGTGGGAAAGAAACTAAGTTTCTTCACTGTATATTTTTGACAGAGAATTAATGAAAGGCAGCGGCTCTGTTTCATGAGATCCTTGTGGTGGTGAGTGTAGCAAATGTGTCTCTTATGTTTTCATATGTATTTCATTATGTTTCATAATTCAATTCATGTTCATTTCCAGTGAAATTTTCTGAGTGAGATTAGGTAGAATTTCAATTTTATTGCTCTGCCTGTGGTTAAATTTCATGTTCAGTGTTCTTCTTCTGTTGAAAAGGATTCATGCTCCTATGCCCTTTTCACACTCCTCAGCAATCTATCTGTTCCGTGTTATCCCAAACTAAATTGCTACACTTTCCGCCGGCCTTGCCTCACGAAGTAATATGGCCTTTGTATTAAATTCTTTGTTCATTGTTGTCCGTTGGTCCCATACCATCCCAGAAGCTCAGTCATTCATAAAAATTGTTTCTCGTATCCTTATTCACTCACTAGCCTAAGATCAATACTCCACTGTAAGTCATCTTAGGCCGTTTTTTGCTTATCTATTCACTGAGCGTGACTCGGAGAGAGCCCTCTCCTGTTCTGGTAGGGCTAGTTACCAGACAGAGCGTGGTTTGTAGTTACCCTGAATTTTTCCTTCCTTCAGCCTAGGGCAGATTTAGGTTCTAACATAGTGCCGACCATACTGGGGATCGAAAATGGTTTTATTGAAGATTGTTTTGCCCCAGTACATATCTCAAGTTTAGAGCTGATTGTTGATGGTGAACAATGATCAGACATAAGAAGACGGCTAAAATCATTCACCTGGCGACTCCATTCACTGAAGAATCTAGCAACCGGTGCTTCATGGTGACTCCACTGCAGAGGGATCAATAGCTTTGAGATTTTTTTTTAAATGGAGCGAATTGCAAGAAGATACTTGAGCTGAGATCACATTCCAGGCTTTCCAAATAAGATTCTGAAAGTACATTGGTCAAGGAATTTTCCTACATTTAAAGATGATGGTAAGAAGGATGCTGCTTTACATCTAGTTCGATTTCACATGCATATTCGCAAATTGAAGGTTGATTTTCCTGAAGATTTCTTAATGAAGATATTCATGGCCACTCTAGAAGGTGAAGCCCAATCTTGGTATGAAAGTTTTCCGCCTGCTTGTATTTACTGTTTAAAGGATTTTCATGCCCTGTTCATTGAAAGATATCAAGAATCTTATCCATCATTAAATCTAGTTCATGATTGTTGCAAACATGCTTCTACTTTTATTGAAAGCCTTGAAAAATACTATGAGGATGATAATTTTAAAGATGATGAGATCATGGAAGCCCTGGATGAAAATCCCTTTCAGTAGCGTAAAGACAATCATGAAAATTTGCAGCATGATCAAGATTGTAGTACAGTGGAAGATGAAAGAATTTTGCATCTTGACAATCAACATGAATTACATGAAATAGATCAGCGGGTTGAAGAGTTCCATATGGCTGAAAGTGACGAAAGAAAGAGTGTCGGTTCAGATCTGTCCATAGAAGAGGACAACATGCAAGGAAGTCCAGTTCTAATTCCAGAATGTGATAATGTCAAGTCACCCATTTCAGATTCAGATTCAGATTATGATGACCAAGAAAACCTCGTACTAAGTCCCATGAAAGAGAACTCTGCTGTTAAAATCATCTGGGATGAAGAAGGTAGGGTTATGGATCCAAATGTTCTCATGTCATCAGAACACAGTATTCATGAAGAAATAATCTAGTCATCTCAGATCTTTGCTCAAGTAAGTGAAAACGTTCCTCTAGATGAATTTGTGGTAGATGATATAAAGGATTGTGTTGGGTTTCAAGAATCATCTGAAGTTTCTTTTCTCTGGATTGATGAATGTAATGAGGAACATGATAATCTGGCTGTCATATCATATGAAGATGACCTACAGTATATTCAGACCACAAAAAATCAGATCATTCAGGATTCCCTTTCAGATTCTTCTTCATATGTCTCATGTTTTGAAATGTTTTTCCAAGAGGAGATCTGCTCATCTATTTGTTCATAATTTTTTGAGGATCAGGGAAAGAATTTTACTGAAGAAAGATCAGAATCAAAGGAGAAAGACACCTTGCTTTTTCAGCAGGAGGAAAGACTTCATGTTTTTCATGATCCATTGGCAAATCTGTTGTAGTCAGCAATGAAGGTGATTATTGTAGTATTCAGTGATGAAGGGGATCATGGTCAATTATGTTTTTGGAGGCCCAGTTACCAGTATCTGTTGTTGACCAGAAGAACTGATCCGGAGAACCAATCAAGGAGGCATCTACTTGATTGGTTACATTGGAAGACACATTACACATGATTGTACATATTGCATTAGTACGCAGGTGGCTGTCATCATTATTTGAAACCCTCGAATCTTGATGGACTGCTGCCATTGAATAAGTTTTTTCAGTTCTTGTTTTAGTTAAGTCAGTCATGAGTCAGTTCCTTTTACATTGAGTCGGATTTCTTCAGTCATTGTAAGTACAAATTTGAGTCAGTCCGAGTCAAGTTTCAGTCAATAAATGAGTCAAGAGATGAAGGCACTGTCTAGCTCTTCCAGAGATCTGCTGTTCTTGGCACCTCCAAGGAGCTACCATCCCCCATTGGAGCCAATGTTAGAGTCGGTCTGGTCAGCCCTCCATCAGAGATCAAAACTTTTTATGCATTTTATTTTTAGGTGTCCCGCTCCATTTACTCAGCTGCATTTTGCTAGGGGCATGCCATAATATGACGGAGAAGGTCATGCTAGTCATTTCCCCTCATGTCTGGTTCCTGCTGGGTTAAGTCTTTATGTCAAATAATCAAAAAGTACATAACAGTCAAGGTCTGGTCCTTCAATGGACAGAAGTCATTTTTGGTCATTAGGTCTAGGGATTAATCAGTTTGGTCTTGAAATATGCCCAGTAAATCCATGCAGGCCAGAGTGATTCTCTTGCAAAGTAATGATCCGCAGCTTTCCATCATCTTATTGATAAAAATCAACGGTTCTTCAAAACTCTGTTTTGAGGAAAAGTCCAACAGTGCTATTGGTGACAAAATTTTCAAAAAAGGGTCGACAATTGATTTCTTCAGGTGCAATCATGGTTTTTGTGGCCAAAGTGCTCTGTCATGCAATCCCTGCGAAAGGTGTCGAAAATTTCATCATTTGAGCCCAAAATTCAAAGAAAATGTGAAAATCAGGGTGTAATAAAGTCAGTGAAAAAAGTGTTGAAACAAGACATTATAAAAATGGATTTTTGAAAAAGTTAATTTAAAAATGACCTCCAAGCCTATATACACAAATATCACCATAAAAAAAGCTCATTGTGCAAGCAAGGCTTTGGAAGAAGGGTGCAAGGTTGTGAGTTGAAGAATTGGAGCGATTTGGAGCAACTTTTGGTGATCTCAGAGCGCGCGGCGCACACAGACAAGAGCGTAGCGCACTCACCGGGCGCGGTGCACACAGAGCCTGCCCACTGTTGAAAATCACCACGAGCGCGGTGCACTGGGGTAAAACGCCCAAAAACCACCCAATTCACCCAAAAAATTTTGTGGAGCTCATCCAATTGAAAGGTAGGCAACCTACCTCCACTTTTGCATCAAATTGGAAAGGAATAGCATGGTTTTATGATTATAAATCAAATGCAAAAATTCTTATAAAGAAAACAAAGGAAGACATCAAGAAAAACCATGATGCTAGGGTTTGTGCTACAGTGATATTGCTGCCAAGGTGTTTTTCCTACCCTACCCCTATTACTCATTCCTCTATGCCATTTTCCCCTAATCACTACCCTAACACTACAAAAATAATAATCCCTTTCCCCCTCCTCCTATTGCTCAAAAAACCCAAACCCTACCTTGCCAACAACACAAACACTACCCTATCAAAATACCCTAAAACCCCTTGTATATCCCTAAACAAAATTCTCTTATAAAACCCTATTCCAATTATATTATCCCCATCCTAATGCTCCCTTTTTAATTGTCCCCTTGGTGGCAGATTGTCAAAGCAACCCCCAGCTTCACTATCATCAAAGTGGCAACCTAAGTTCAGTTTATAAAACAACAGTCATGGCATCAGAAGTTTCATCAGAATATGAGGAGGAGACCCACAGTGACACACCTTCAGGAGAAAGGGCCCACAGGAGACATCACCGGAGTGGTAGACATCTTAAAGATGAGCCAAACACCCTCACCGAGTTGCAGGCATGCCATCTTGCTATGTCTTGTTTCCAGCACTTAGCATGTTATGAATTTTGTCAAAGGGTGGCAAATGTCAGAGTCCATCATGAGTTGGCCCGTCTTTTCGCACTTCACCTACATGGAGGACAGTTTGTCTTGGCTGGGGTCACTTTCACATTGACACCCGAAACCATATCAGTGGCAACAGGCATACCAAACATTGGAGAACAGTGGCATAAGAAGAAGAAGGTGGAGAGGCATCATTATGAGCCTTACATTAAGGCCAGTTGTTTGAGCCAGCTCATGAGAGTTTTTCCATTCAGAGTTTCGAGAGATGAGTATGCTCCGCTCATGAAATACTTCAGTTGTGAGGGGAGGTTTTCTCGCCTTTATACCTATCACATCAGGTTGCTCATACACTTTACCAGGGTGTGAATGATGAACCTCCCATTTTTCATTTGTGGTAACATAGAAAAGATGAAAAACTTCATATAGCACAAGACCCCTCGACAACAGCTAAACAATGTTTATCATTTTGCTCTTATCCGGATTTTGGTGGACCATCAGTTGGGATTGCAGGGTATTGCTTGGGAGGATTTCATCTCCCGTGACTTCTTCAGCGGTCCACAGGTAGTATCAGAGGCAGAGCATGAGATAGGTGGCCCATCTCATCAGTATGAGCGACATGAGACTGCTACTATGCCAGTATACATCACCTATCAGAAAGGTAGTAGACCTTTGTTTGCTGCAGAAAAGCGAGTGTTATCTCCACCCGGGGTGGAAGGGGCCTTGCTTTCGACACCAGCATCACAGGAGCAGGGCAGAGGAAAAGAGCCAGTGCAGGATGAAGGGCCATCAAGTGAACGAGAGACCGAATTTTTTCTCCTTCATGATGACGAGACAGACAAGGAGCCAACAAATGCAGAGCTTGGAGAGATCAAGCAGTTGCAGCAATCAGTGATTGAGGCCTTATCCCTTGACTTGGATAGGGCCAAGTGGAACATGAAGTACCTGGAGCAGAGAAACAAATAGCTAGAGGATCGACAGGCGATTATGGAGCTGCAAAACATTCGTGAGCGTCGCCAAGCCGCTTAAAGGAGAAGAGTTGAGCTCACATCATTAGAGCGAGAAATCAATGAAGATCGGGAGGCCAATATCGAGAGAGACAACATGAATTTGGAGAGGCTACTGGACAAGGCTGACTAGGACCTTGCTTTACTGAGACACATGGCTTTCCGTTACAGGGTATGAAACATGAGTGCCCAGGCCCGAATAAGGAGTTTGAAAGCGAAATTGAGGAAAGCAACAAGAAAGGCAAAGGAGGCAAAAGAGCAAGATCGGCTTAGAATATTGGCTGAGGTTTCCTTGGCTCAGCATAGCACGCCATAGGGAACCTCCAGCCCAAATTTCAAGAAATTTGGGGAATTTTTGGTCACATGGTAATTTTTTGGACAAGAAACAAGGATTTTCTCCCAGTGCGCCGTGCCACTGGTGCGACGCTAAAATTCTAGAGCTCCAAATGATAAATGATTTGTAGTTTTAGATTCAGCATGGAAAATCACGACTACTGGTGTCCGGACAAGAAATTTGGGCAAGATCTGAGTCTCCTAGAGGTCAAAAACACCCAAAAAATGGCCTCTCTGCCACTTTTTTGACACACAGGAAGCAGTCTTGGGAGTATGAAGATTTGGAGGGGCAAATGAGCACCAAATTCAAAAATTCCAGTTGGGTTAGAAAGTAGATAGGACAGGATTTCTAGCAAGCCCACTTGGGCACATTTTGGACACCTGCAAGTACCCCAAAATAGGCCCCAAAGTAGCGTGACGCACAGAGAAAATGGCGCGGCGCACAAAGGAAAAATTGCCAATTTTGCTCCCGTTTCGCGAAATTTCAGTTTGCGACTTCTCCAAGTGGGCCCACTCATCTACACTTCAGTTTTTTGGCACCAAAGGTGACATTTAAAGTATTTTCTCTCCAGATGGGCTTCTATCCAAGTAGCGAAGGAAGGAAAACGGTCACCAAGGCCAAATGTCATGTTTGTAGCGCTGCACTTGTAGCTGATGGTTGGCTCTCCATCTCCATTTTGTAATGATTCGAGTAACTCCCCAAGCCTTGGGCGTTCTATCTCTTCGTTACACATTCTATATATTGTATGCAAGCTATTTTCAAAGGGTTGGTTGGCTTGTAACTTCTGGGAGACTGTGGGAAAGAAACTCAGTTTCTTCACTGTATATTTTTGACAGAGAATTAATGAAAGGCAACGGCTCTGTTTCATGAGATCCTTGTGGTTGTGAGTGTAGCAAATGTGTCTCTTATGTTTTCATATGTATTTCGTTATGTTTCATAATTCAATTCATGTTCATTTCGAGTGAAATTTTCTGAGTGAGATTAAGTAGAATTTCAATTTTATTGCTCTGCCTGTGGGAAAATTTCATGTTCAGTGTTCTTCTTCTGTTGAAAAGGATTCATGCTCCTATGCCCTTTTCACACTCCTCAACAATCTCTCCATTCCGTGTTATCCCAAACTAAATTGCTACACTTTTCTCCTGCCTTGCCTCACGAAGTAATCTAGCCTTTGTATTAAATTCTTTGTTCATTGTTTTCCGTTGGTCCCATACCATCCCAGAAGCTCGGTTGTTCATAAAAATGGTTTCTCGTATCCTTATTCACTTACTAGCCTAAGATCAATATTCCACTATAAGTCATCTCAAACCATTTTTTGCTTATCTATTCACTGAGCGTGACTCGGAGAGAGCCCTCTCCTGTTCTGGTAGGGCTAGCTACCAAACTGAGCGTGGTTTGTGGTTACCCTGAATTTTGCCTTCCTTCAGCCTAGGGCAGATTTAGGTGCTAACAGATGGAAGGCTATGGACTTAGTGAGTTCGGTGTCCAACATCAACCATAGACTGGACCAAAATGTACTAAGGAACCTATTGTCCTGATCTAAGATGATAGACTGTGGGATCCCAAAGTGTGCCCACACTCATTCAAAGAAGAGTTTGGCAGTGTCTTTTGTTGTGATATTCTTCTTGCATGCCGCCATAATGGCCATCTTCGAGAAGCTGTCGACGACCAAAAAAACACAGTCGTTTCCATGCTTAGTAGAAGGAAGGCTCGACATGTAATCCATGGAGATGGATTCCCAAGGTCGACTAGGGGTACGCAATGGGGTATAGAGGCCTTGATTCTTGATGGTCAGTTTGGCAATGGCGCAGGCAGTGCATGATCTGATGTACTTCTCGACATCCTGTCAAAGATTCAGCCAATAGAAATACTTTTTTAGTACTGCCATTATTTTCTCGACCTCAAAATGACCAACAAATGGATTGTAATGTGCTTCCCAAATCATCTTAGCATGCTCGCTTGAAGGAACACAAAGGTGACCTAGGTGGCATAAGAGGGCATCCTGGAGGTGAAAATCTGGAACATGCTAACCCTCCAAGAGTGTCTAGTATGTGTGGCTGAATTCTGGGTCACTTTTGTAGAGAAGTGGTCAATGAGAAGTCTCATGCCCACAAGTGTTGAGCACGGTGGTTAACGACATGATCGGTGGTCAAATGGGGCAATCTGCAACATTATTGGTGCTACCCTTCTTATACTTGATAGTCAAATGGAGCTATTGTATGTATGTGGACCACTTTTAATGGTGATCATTCTGTAATTTTCCTTGTGTCTGTGTGAACTGCAGTGGTCGATGGTCTATCTGGATGACCGTTTCCTTCCCCAAAATGTAATGCTTCCATTGTTGGCATGCATGTACAATGGAATACATCTCTTTGTCATAAGTGGAATACTTCTGGACTATGTCTGAAAGTGTGTCACTATGATATGCCACTCGATGCCCGTGTTGAGTAAGGACTGCCCTAATAGCATAGTCAGAGGCATCTCTCTCGACCTCAAATGGTTGTTGCAAGTCTAGTAATGCGAGCACTGGTGCCGAGCAGAGATGATCTTTCAACTCTGTGAATGCTTTCTGTTGAGATTCAGACCAAAAGAATTTTTCTTTCGCTCCTCCCTTGGTGACTTGACTCAAGGGCCAAGTGATATGAGAAAATCCCAACACGAACCTATGGTAGAAGTTGGCAAGACCTAGAAATTTGTGGAGCTCCGTCAGAGTGGTTGGAGATGGCCAATCCTGAATGACTTGGATCTTGGTTGGATCAACATGCATCCCCCGTTCATCAATAATGTATCCTAGATACTGAACCTGGGTCATGCAAAAAGTGCATTTCTCCAAATTGGCACATAACTTGTGTTGCCACAGTGCTTGGAGAACCTGTCGGATGTGGTGGAGGTGCTCTTCCTAACTCTAGCTGAAGATCAGGATGTCATCCAAGTATAGCACTACAAATGTGTTGGTGAATGGTCGTAACATTTCATCCATTAGCCCCACGAAGGTTGCAGGAGCATTCGTCAGTCCAAAAGGCATAACCAGCCATTCGAAAAGGCCCTCCTTGGCTTTGAAGGCAGTCTTCCACACATCAGAGGGTTCGATTGGTACTTGGTGATATCTTGACTTCAAATCAATCTTGCCGAAATATTTTGTCTGCTTCAGTTGGTCCAGGAGGTCATTAATCCGTGGGATTATGTACCTATTATGGATAGTGATCTTGTTCAGCGCCTGATATTCAATTCAGAGTCTCCAAGTCCCATCCTTCTTCTATAGCAACAAGATCAGGCTCCCACAGGGTGATGAACTTAGACATATGTGACCTTTCTACAGTAGCTCCTGAATCTACCTCTTGATTTCATTATTCTCTAGAATGAAGCGCCGATAGATTGGTCCATTGGGTAGCGATGCACCTGGGGTCAGATTAATGGAGTGCTTGACCTAAGAGTGCAGAGGAACCCCTACTAGGGAGGTGAATATGTCCTCGTACTCCTCCACAACCTTCTCCATATGTAATTGTCATGCGGTTGGGCCCTGTTTGGATGTCATGGCCACCGTCTTCTTCTTTCCATGAGGGCATATCATCACGAAGACAAATTTCCTAGTTTTGGAAATGAGCTTACTACATTATTTTGCAGTAACCAAAGAGATGGCAGTAGGAAGTGCTACCTCTGGTATCCTGTATAACTTATTTCCCAAAGTAACAATAACAAAACGGGGCCTTGATTCATACACAACATGTTTCTTCCAAAAGTATGGTTGTCCTAATATACATCACAAACATCGAGGGGATGAACGTCACATAATACCTCATTCGTGAAGGGCTTGATGTTGTAAGGAAGGTGACACTATTTGTTCACACGAAGATCCCGTGCTTGGTGAAGCCACCTGATGTTGTATGGTTGTGGATGTGCTGTGGTCAGTAAGCCCAGCTGCTTCACAACCTCTGCCAAAATGAGGTTCTTTTTGCTCCCGCTGTCGACAGTGAACTATAGCAGGGAGCCCTTTACCCACATCTAGGAGTGGAAGAGATGTTCCTCGTCCTCTGGATCTTTGGGTTCCTCCTTCTGGATTTTCATGGTGGCAGCGGTGGCGTTGGGCTCTTCATCGACAATCTGCTTTCCTTTGTCATTCCCCTTGTGAGGTTCTGACCCAGAGTCGAAACATGCATTTGATTCTGAAACCCTTAGCTTGGCCACCAATGACTATTTTACTTAACACTCACTTGTGATGTGAGTGGAGCTCTTATGGAACTCACACCACTTTCCCGTGTCCTTTTTCGGCTTTGTGGAGCTGTTCTTTGCTTGCAGCTTTGGCAGGTTATCTTGGGCCGCCCCGACTTGGCTTTTCCCTTTGTTCTATGGTTTGGGGGCACCTTTCCCTTGCTTCGGATTCACAGATCCCAAGTCTCACTTCTTCTGTTTAAAATTTGGCGCGATCTTGATAGCATATCGGTATGTCGTGCCGAGTGAGGAGATGTTCAAGAATTCTATTTCTTCCTAGATATACCTGTGTAAGCAGCCATGGTATTTGAGTACCAAATATTGGTTTGAATCCTTGATACCCAACTTTGTGCGAAGGGTATGGAAAATATTGGTAAACTCTGGCACGTCTTGGTCCCTTCCCTGCCGCAATGTGGTCCACTTTATGTATTGATCCTCATAGCTTCCGACAGGGTAGTACTGATCCTTGATGGCAATCTAGAATGAATCCCAAGTGGTCACGGCAGAAAACAACAAGGTCGTACTTTCATCCTTCTGATCGCAGTAGGTTTCCCACCAGTCCTTGACGTGGGGGATGGCTTTGAGAAGAGCGAAAGTAATATTTTCCTTCCCAGAAAAATCATGAACAGAAAAATACCGTTCTAGTAGATTTAACCATTTATCTACAGCGTCTGCATCTATCTGACCCTCAAATATGAGAATGTCAAAGTTAACTTATACATTAAAGGGTGTGGCCCTTCCAGAGTAGCTGTTGGAAGTAGATGTATTGCCCCTAGGTAGCCGCTAAAGGATCTGGGCAAAGTTGTCCATCATCGTGTTCCTTTGTCTCTCGAGGGCCTCTTCGAGCAAGATTTTGATAGGATCTCTTGGCCCCTCATCTTTATTTTCATCCTTCATGGGAGGCTATCAGGATTTGCGAGGCTGGTCTTGCAAAGGTTCGACCAGTTCAAGCCCTAACTCACTATATTCCAACCTCATTGGGGACATGCAAAGAAAGACAAAGAAAGAGTAGACCGCTCTGATACCACTGATCCAGATTTAAACAAGAACGCAACAAATTACAGATATAACCATACATATAGAGATGCAGTAGAAATAATACTTCATTTCATTACTGTAAAATACTGAAATATGCTTACAAATAGAAATGGAAATAAACTAGCTAGGGTGATGGTAGCTTATCTCTGAGAAGAGATGTGGCGGATACATGCCTCTGAATTGCCTTACAATGAGGCTCAAGGGAATTTGTATTATTTAACAATAATAGCAAACCCTAAACAACCAAAACCCTAACCCAAGGAGATGTAACACCAAGAGTTTATGGGCCTCGTTGGGGTGAGTTGGACAGCCAACTTCCTGGGGTTGCGACTTGGTCATATTATCTCCATTTGATGCACATGATAACCCGTTGGAAAAATATCTCCAAGGATTACGACAGTAAAGATGACTTTAGAAAGAAAATTGTTGGCGGTATATTTCCAAAGAAACGTTGTTTAGGGCCTCAAAATGGCTTTGGAAGTTTAGGACCCGAAAAACTACTAAAACTAGTAAACTGTGCTACAATTAAGGAAACTGAAAAACTGAAAGATGCAATGGTGGGGGTCCAAGTGGAATTTACGGGTGGCCACTAATATCCACTTGGATCATATACTTCCTCCACCTTCTTCTACCTTCAATACACCATTCCTATCCTTGAAAAGCTATTGGACGCCTTCTTGTAGCAAAAAAGGGCCTCTTGTAGCAATGTAGGGCCTCGTGTAGCATTGCTTTCCTCAACCAGATTTGCTCCAGATTTTGACCCTTGGGTATTGAATTTTAATAATGGACCCCAAGCATTGATTTCATGGTCGAAGACAATTCTAAGACTACTCCAACTCCATTTTCGCCTCACTACAAACATAAGACAACAAATAGGATTATAATTAACATTTTTTTCATAATTATGTTGAAGGTTGAAATTCTAATTTTCAAGCAAGTTAAAATAGATAGCTGATTCATGCAAGTATGTTGTTACATTTATTAGTTCTATAAATAGAATATCATGGTTTACTTCTGCAACTAGACTAGCCTTTTTTCTTTCATGCAATTTCAATTCAAGATTTACATTGAATGTATGGCATCTTTCACTTCTGTAGTAGAATCATGTTCATCTCCTTGAAACCGTGACTTGTTTTTCACCATGTAGTTAGCTGAAGGAGTGGTATATGAACACCTTGATTTGATCTGATGATTGTGGGTGACATGAGTACAACCTAACCTGCTGTGCATATAACACTATCACCTCTAAGTTTGTATGAACCCCGTGTTGATAATTTAAGTTGAGAATCCCTTGGGAGTTGCAACATCCATGGTACAATACCAGGGCTCATCACTTTTTAGTGCAATTTCTGGGGATGTGTCTAAGTATGCTTGTTATATTTTTCCCTAGATGTACTAAGAGACATCCTAGGAATGAGTTCCCATTGAATGTCATAGAATTCTGCATAGTGTGTGAAGAGAACCATGCAACACAAAAATGTACCTGTCTTTTAGGCCTAAAGTTTGTATACCAAGGAGGGGTAGAAGGTGGGTCAAAGTACTTGTGCTTCATTAACCAAAGGAGGCCTCCAAGTCATCAGACATATCCATAGGGCATGCAAGGTGCACATTATCCTCATTACAATCGAAACAGAATGCACCTTTCAAGCCATGGTACCCTTTCACTCATCCATCATTGTTCACACCTCTTCCTTGGCCTTATGTTCCTCAATATCCTCATCATCCTATCAACCATCGTCTCCCACCATATCCACCCTAATATTCCCAATTGAGCAACCCGTCACTGGGGCGGAGGCCTCAAACAACCCAACAACTTGCTTTACTGCCTCCACCTCAACCTCAACCACAACTTCCTAACCATAATCCACCTAAGAAACCTGAAATTCCTACTCAATCAAATATGAACCCAAAAAATAAGAAGACACAAGAGGTTTAGTGTTGGGAGACATCCTATCCTACTTATTTTATGGAAATCCAAGAGATCAACCTTTGGTGTGGGAGGATTCTCCAAGATAATCAACCACCTTCTCCACCTGAAGAGCTTGAAGAAGAGAAGGAAGAGAGTTCCCCTCAATCCAATTCACCTCCTTATCCTAAAAGGTTGGTCCACCCTAACCAACACACCCTAGAAGAGGTTGAATTTCTCATAGAATTGAAGAACTTGTGTGTCAAGATACCCCTTCTCCAGGCCATCAAATATGTTTCTATTTACAACAATCTTATTAAGGAGACATGTTTCAGAAGTCTTGGGAGAAGAAGAAGAGATACCCCCACCATAAATGTTATTGGACAACAATATGATCTAATGCTTGGAAGAGTCATATCCTCGAAGTATTTGGATCTTGGTAGCCTAGTAGTGGATGTGAACATTGATGGCATTATGGTCCCTAAGGGGCTACAATCAATGTGATGACCAGGGAAACCATGTTGAAGGTCAATCTCCAAGGGGCTTTGAGGAATACCACTATAGTGTTGCAGCTTGTAAACAGATCCACAGTAGCTCTTGAGGTAGTTATTGATGTTTTCATGGTCTCCATTCATTCTTAGGAGTACTCCATAGATTTTATGGTCCTCCAACCCAAAAAAAAGTTTAAAGGCTATCCTATCATTGTAGGAAGACCTTGGTTGGCCACTGTTAATTCCTACATTATTTGTAGGGCTAGGAATATGACTATTAATAATGGAAAATTATCAAAACAACTTTTATTGTATCCTCTTGCTCAACCCTCTACTGAGCATGATATACCATTATGTTTAGAGGATGAGGAAGAGGAATAATTTTATTAGATAACCTCCTACCTAGTCTACACACTAGACATTGTTATAGGGAGAGGGAAACTTGATGAATATGACCTTATTGACCATATCTTACTGAATCAACCCCCCACTGCCATACTAGTTGATGAACTGATGAAAGAATGTGAGAGTAATCCTTGGAATGATTTGTGCTTTGTTAACTTTAGCTTAGAACATGTCAAAGTTGTGGATATTAGCCCATCTAGAACTCTAAAGATAATCCCCTCTATCTCTGTTGAGCATGAAGAATAATTATGCAGTGTGTTGAGGGAACACCTGAATGATTCTTCTTGGGATTATAAGGAAATGAAAGGTGTGTATCCATTAGTTTGTACTAATTATATTTACATCAAAGAGGGATGCAAGCCTGTTGTTGGGCCCTGAAAATGGTATAATTCTTCTCCCTATTTCTTTAAATAAATGTTATGTTTCTAAGTACTTTGCCTTAATTTGTAGTGATTTAAGATAAAAAGGATAATGTAAGTGAGTTGAAGATAGTATAGTTATTTTGAGTCTTTTAGACATCGAAAAGGTTATAATTTGAGTAAATTGTTATGCATATCAGTCCAATTGAACGATTGATGTTCCATCGAGATATTAGAGCAATATTTTGGACCAACCGATGCCTTATTTGTGGCAAATTACAGCTTGATGCCTAAGCGTGAATGAAGAATTAAGTCAAATGAAGCCGATCATTACTATTAAGTTTTTAATGTAATATATAAGACAACAAATGACAAGATAGAGGAGCTTTTCGATTATTACTTTTTCACTGTTTATTGCATACAACAATCTAAATTTGAACTTTCTCAAGGTCATCGTGTAAAACTCTTTGAAGTTAATGAATTTGCACAAGATCTTACCTTAATCTTCAGTATCAAATTTATCTAAGACAGTACTTTTGGAGACTATGGGCCCAATCACTAGAGGTTCTATTGTCTGTGATGTATCATTATTAGTTAATTACTTTTCCAAATTCGCATTAGTTGTGTTTCTATTCACTTGCCTTTTATTTCGTGATATATAATTAATTGAATTATGTATATTGTAATTCTATTATGCATCTCCTAAAATCATTGATTGGATTGCGTTACACGAATGTAAGGTTTGAGTTTGTGAATTCCGTAAGTTATCTTTCAGATGTAAGACTTGTAAGCATTCGTGTGATTTACTAGTCTTCCTTATGCATAGGATTTGTTGAAGGATAGATAAAATAGTTGATGAATTAAAATAGTATTCTTTCATAGAACTATAATTGTAGGATTAATTATTTGTTGTTATCATTTGTCTCTACAATGATTGAATTAGGATAGCATTTATGTAACTTTTTCTGTAGAAATCATTGTACACTCTTTTATATTCTAAGAATTTATCCTTGCATAGATTGTGTTGATAGCCTTGAAATCAGAGACGAATCCCGGGTTGATAAGATTAATGAAGGTAGGATTAAGTTGATTTTAAAGAGTCATCTTAGTGCCCAACATTTTGGTGTCGTTGTCGAGGACGTTGTCAAATAATAGGTTGTATCTCTGGGAGGTAGGGTATTGAAGACGGAAGGTAATAACCTAAGCATGCGACAAGTAATAATCTTGCGCATAGCACCCACTTTCAATTGATATGATTAGGCTATGTAGGTGTGCATGACTACGAAAAGGAATAGGAATTCGGTAGTAACAAAACAAAATCCAATATCAAAAACCATAAAAATTGAGGGACTAGTGAGCCTTGGGAGAATGACCTTCATTGACAAAATTATTTGAAAAACGAAATATCAAGCATTAGTACGACCCTAAAAAGTATCTAGGAAGGGATCTATCATAATCCCTCAATTAGCAGAAACACCAACTATAGCTCATGCTAAGATTCACAACAAAACTGAAGGATTTGGGCAAAGCTTCCAAATGACATTTATTCAACACTCCAGTCCTTCACAAGAGGGAAATTCTTGCAATTTGAAAGAAGGAGAAGGAGAAACTAGTGGAGCAAATCCACAATCCTCTAGGTCGGGATCTACTGTGATATTGGTAGAAGAGAAACCGCTTGAGATCCCAGACCTAGGCAGCATAGTAAAACCCCCTCGAGAGCTAAGTAATATCCATAACTTCCCTACTCAAATAATACCTCTTGATCAAGAAATACCTAAAAATTACTAGAAGATTTTTTATCAGATTGTAACCCAAGGGAAAAAACAAAACTTCAGCATTGGAATATCCTATTGTCGACCCAGTGGCTAATGCCCCAATGAATATTATCCCCTTAAAGAATATCTCAACCTTTCATGGGATGACCTCAGAGGATCCAGATGACTTTTATTTGAGTTCAATGTGTTGTGCAGAGGTTATTATTATATCACCAATTCGCATAAATTGAAACAATTCCCTTCTACCTTAAAAGGACTAGTGTTACGATGGTTTATGGACTTAGGAGGAGGCACTATAAATTCCTGGGATGATATGAAAAATACCTTTCTCACCAAATACTAGGATTACTTTCAAAGCAAGGACTTAAAGGGTGAAATTTTTAAAATGACTGCAAAAGACAATGAAACCTTAGAATAATATGTTGAGAGATTTCAGTACAACTTACAAAGATCACCTTATACTACCTTACCAAATGAAGTATTGAAAGATGCTTTAATAAAAGCCATGAAGGATGAATGGATAGAAACATTGAATTTAATCGGACAAGGTGATATCTACCAAGAAGAATATGATAATATTATTAAGTTGTGTATCAGGTGTTCAAGTGGCAATACACGAACCATATCTAGAATCTAGGATCCCCTCACCTGAATCAGTAAGACCATAGGTGGTGGTGTAACACGAACAAAAATTGGTAATCTGTTAGAAGATTTTAAAACTGGCATCTTGGGTACCCTAGCTACGCAATTAGATGTTTTTCAGGACAAATAGAAGCAAGACGAGGTGGATCGAGCATTGGCCATATTCTGTCCATGTTGTCGAAAGAAACACATTGAAAGGGAATGCCTGCTAGACATGGTTCGAGCTTGCGCTATTTACACCAAATAAAATGTCAGGCTAGGAGGTAAATCCTCAAATAAAATTGCATTATTCATTTAGGTTGTTCATTATTATATACAAGAGGGAGTGATTGTTCAGTTTCATCTCCCGATGACTCTCCATTTCCTATATTATTTATTTACACAAATTACAGTTGTTCACCCAATCCCTATGATTAGGTGTCAACATTTCCCCCCTTAATCTGAACGGATGTTGGTGAGTCCAAGCATTGTTCTGAATCTTTCAAGATTTTCTCTTCCAAGAACTTTGGTGAAGATGCCTCCAATCTACTCATTAGTGGAAACATGGCGAAGATGGATTGTTTTGGCCTCAACATGATGTTGAATCGGATGATATTTTGCATTTATGTGCTTCGTTCGATCATGTAACTTTGGCTTCTCGGCCAAATTTATTGCCGAGGTATTTTCAATCATGAGTGTTGTCGATTGTACTTGTTTTACCTACAAATATTCCATAATTTTCTTGAGCCACACAATTTCTTATGTTACCTCAGCTGCTGCCACATATTTTGTCTTTGTTGTAGAATTTTCTAGAACTGATTGTTTGCGTGATCTCCAGGAGACAACTCTTGATCCAAGACTCATAGCATAACTCAAAGTAGATACCCCATTTTCTTTGTCTCCATCGATGTCTGAATCAGAGTATCCAATCAAGTTGAAGTCACTCACCTATGTATACTTGATTCCAAAGTCTTGAGTTCCGTTCAAGTACTTTAGAACTCTTTCTGTAGCAAACCAATGTCCCTCACAAGGCTTTTGCATAAACCTGGAGAGGATTCCAACAATAAACTAAATTTCTGGTCTGGTAGTAGTCAAGTAGTTGTGACTTCCTACAAGCTGTCTATACTTTGTTGCATCCTCAAATTATTTTCCTTCAATGGATGTGAGCTTTAAGTTTTGTTCCATTGGAGTAGTTAGAGGATTGCATTCAATCGTGCCAAACTTGTTCAACAGATCCCCAATGTAATTCTTTTGAGAAAGGAATATGGACTTTGGATGTTGAGTTACTTCAATACCAAGATAGTAATGAGCATAGCCCAAATCAGTCATTTCAAAACCTTTCCTCAATTCCTTATTTATGGATGCAATGTAGCTCTCATTGTTCCCTATCATCAAAATATCATCTGCATATACAACAAGATATACAAAATTTTTGGCAACCTTCTTGACAAACAAAGTTGCATCATCAAGATCATAATGTTTGAAATTGAGTTTTAGAAGATGCCCATTATTTTTTCATACCAGGCTCGCAGTGCTTGTTTGAGGCCATACAAGGATTTCACAAGTTTGCATACTTTATGTTCATGTCCTTTTATAGAAAATCCTTCAGGTTGGGACATTAAAAATTCTATTTTAGATCTCCATTCAAGAAAGCAGTTTTTACATTGATTTGATGGACTTTCCAATTGTTCTAAGCTTCTAGGGAAAAGAGTGTTCGGATGGTAGCTCATTTTGCCATGGAGGCAAAAGTCTCCTCATAATTGACCCCTTCCTTCTCCATAAGCTTGCATTTTTTATTTTCAAGTGAGCCATCAGCTTTATACCTGCTCTTGTAGACCCACTTGCAGCCAATTGATTTGGTTCCCAATGGAGGATCAACCAGCTTCCAAGTGCCATTATTTATCAAGGCATCATTCTCCTTTTGCATTTCTTCTTTCCATTCATCATGAGAAGAAGATTTTGTGAAGGAAGTTGGTTCAAAATCTATAGACAAATTCAATTCACAATCATAAGAAACATCCATATGAACAGGTGAATTAGAGTCATCTACATCACCTCCATTTTTCCAGGTTGAATTTCTTCTTCATGTCTTTCCAACCTCATCAGGATGAACACTTTATAGTGTCTTTGTCAGCCACTTTGGCGGACATTTCTGAGATGGTCCAGGCTGCTTTGTTGATTGAGTTGGCACTGAATCAAGATTGAGTCTTCAAATTTTGTCAATCACATCACTCAAAGTATCATCCATTGTTGGAGTTTCATCCGGGGGAGAGAGTGCTTCAAAAGAAGATTCAACAGGTTGATCTAGTATAGGAATCCCACCTTCAAGATGTGGAATATAGTTATCACATTCTTGAAATGATTTTTCATTTGCGAATCTATCCAAGCGATCAAGTTTCCGCTCAACAACATTGTCAGTTTTAGACGATTCAAAAAATATTACATCTATAAATACAACAAACTTTTTATTGACTTCATCATAGAGACGGTATGATTTGGAGGTGTTTGAATACCCCTTGAACATACACTTACAACTTCTTGCACCAAGTTTGTTTCTATGTACCTTTGGTATCAAGGCATAAAAGGTGGAACCAAAGACCCTGATATGCTTTACTGAAGGAATGTGCCCATACCACATTTCATAAGGAGTCTTGTTTCTAATAGCACTAGATGGACATCTATTCTTTACATATACAACACATAGAACTACATCAGTCCAAAACATCAATTTTACATTTTTGAAAAACATGATGGAGCGCACCATATTTAAGATTGTCCTATTCATTCTTTCAACTACTCCGTTCTGTTGGGGATTACAAGGCATAGTTGTTTGATGTTTGATCCCATGTTGGCGAAGATAGTTTTCAAATTCATTTGAAGTGTATTATTTTCCATTATTAGTGTGCATAGAGGCAATATGAGATTGTTCATCATTTTCAATCCATGTATGAAAGTTCTTGAATGTTTGGAAAGCATCAGATTTGTTCTTCAATAAATAAACCCAACACATTTTGGTGTAGTCATCAATAAATGTCATCATATATTTATTTCCATTTGCAGAAGGAACAGACATTAAACCACATAAATCTTAATGAATGAGTTCAAGTTTTCTATGTGCTCTAGAATGTGAATCATGAAAATACTATTTGCTATGCTTTCTTAGAATGCAAGCATCACATTTTTTAAGTTTCCTAGGAATTGTAGGAAAACCAGTAACACCATTTTTCTTCAAGAAGCGCAGGGTGTCATAGTTCAAGTTTCCAAATCTAGCACGCCATAATAAACTTGATGGATAATGAGAACTGTATGAGAATTTTTTTGCATGAGAAGAGGTACCCTGCAGCTTGAGAAGCCTTTCTTCTTCTATCCCCGTCATGACAAGTGAGTGGTCTGATGATTTTCTCACCCCAAGCTTGCCATCAAACATATAAATGGAGTGTGCTTGCTGGCGGATGTGGACCAAGGACAACAAGTTTCTCCTTAGCTATGGGTAGAACATGATGCAGAAGAAAGTCTGGAAGACCAAGCAATTTAAGCCTGATTATGCCAAGCCCTGATGGCTTGAGTTTTGATTTGTCTGCAAAGTATACTGCTCCATCAACATTGTTAGTAAATTATTTAAAAAAATATCTTGTAAAATTCATGTGGCAGGTTGCTCCTAAATCAAGTAACCAATCATTTTTCCAAGAAGCAAGTGAAGCATTAAATAATTCTTCATTTACTCCAATATTATAGTGTGCCATAACATAGTAGGTGGATTCAAGTGCTTTACCTTTCTCTTTGTCATTAGTTTTACCTTTGGTTTGGTTTCTTTCCTACTCAATTCTGTCCCAAGGAAACGTGCATGTGGATGCATCATGTGATCCATCTCTTTTGTAGTGTATGCAGTGCAAATCTAACTTTTTCTTCTCGAGAGTGTCTGCCCCTCCTGCCTATGAAATTTCTTCCTCTTCCTCTTTGATCACCTCTTCCTCTGGAACAATCTTGAGTAATATTCTTCTCTCTATGTGTAAAACACACAACCTCTTCAGAAGATTGAGGAGTTGTCTTCTTCCCAAAAGCTTTTTCTCTTTTAGCAATTTTTTTTACAAGGGAGTCAAAGGTAATATATTTGAGTTTTCCATTTGCTTGCAACGACTCAAGATAATTTGAGTAAGGGGGATAAAGTTCCTTGAGAAACGTTATTGGAGGAATGTCCAGCTCAACATTAATGACTTTGATATCATGCATAATAGATTTTACTTCTGATGCAAGAGCAAGAGGATCATCATTTTTTAATTCAAGGTGTTTCTAGGAAATCTAGTGTCTTATCAATGACTAGCCCTCTAGGTTTGGCAACTACCCTAAAAACAATAGTTTAAAGAAATTCAACAATTTCTTCTATGTGCAACAGATAAGAGAAAGATAATGGAACCAACCTCGAACTTCTGCTTAATCCCTTTCTTGATCTCTCTCCCCCTTGACAGAGCTTGCAACTCCTCCCTGTACTTAACCTGCTTGGAGAGTACCTGCAGAAACATAGTAACAAAGAACCATCAAAGCATCTCGACATATTACAACATAAACATTAAAGAATCAGATATATAGCATTCACAAATGATAACATTCACAATTGCACAATCATATGGAAGAAAACTTGAAGAACTTTATTAAATAGAAGGGAGAATTACAACCCAGTTGTCTGATCCAGCATCATCCTCCCAGCATCAATCCCTCTTCACCTCATGAAATAGCAAGATCACACCAATAATACTATGCTCTTTCCTCAAATACAAACTATCAGCACTTCCTTGCAGTTCACAATATTCCAGCCTCCGGATCTCTTAGATAAGGGATCCATTTATAGATGTGTGCAAGGGTGTGAGTCATCTCTGGGGTTTTGATTAGTGTCATTCCACTTGTTACAATTGCTTCCACTTGGAGATTTCTTGGATCTCTTACTCATACCTGGGTGAATTCAGAGGGGCAAGTTTCATAGGAGAAGTTTCTAGAAGATTCCATGAGCAACCACCTAGCAAACTGTCTCAGACGTTTGTCCATCCTCGTCCATTGCACCCTATAGAAGGCATAATCAGTACGCATCCCACCTGGGTAGTGTACCACTCAGTATGCATCGCACCTGGCCAGTGGAACAATCAGTATGGTTTAGTTTAGGCCATTTCTGGATGGTTTCTCAGGTGGAACTTTTGGGGAATGATGTAATCAGATGACCATGTTCTTTTAGGGTATGAAACAACTCTTTTAGGGGTTGATGAGCCCTATTTTATTGACATATAAGATTGGGGTTTAAGTGCCCAAATATGTATATAATAGTTGCCCCCTAAAGCATGAAGTCGTAAATCTTGATGTCTGGTGAAATTCTTTATCGTGAGGATCTGAGGTTTCGAACTGGAAGTTGACCTGCATAAGTTACAATCAATACATCATCATAATATAATTTTCATGATCTAGATGAGGTAGGCATTCCCATGTTTAGCTTTATAAATTCATTTCATGTACGTAGATCAGATAGTCGTCCACAGATGCATACTGCTGATTCTTCAGAAGTAGAGTGATCATCCTTGGTTCAGATGAGTATCTGTGTAGCATCTTTGTATATTTGATGTTTTATATCCCTAAATACATTGCATCCCGGATGGATGAAACTAGATCTGGGGTCTTCAAACTCATTCAATATTCACCAGTTGTACAAGTCAATCCATGTAAAGAGATGTTTCGATGTCGAACATGGAAAGACATCACCTGATTACCAGCCAATAATGTGAGCCATTAACAGGCGCGAGAGGAATCACCGATAATGATAATGACACTAAAGGTACTACAGTATAATTCACGTGGTGTGAATATATGATCTGATGTCAAACACCACGCAAAATCTTTCGGTCGAAGGCGATTTATGTCAACCTGTCGCCGGAAGTGAGAAACTTGCCATTGAGGGATGCAAGCTTCAAAGCACTGAAAGGGGTGTTTCTAAGTCAACTTCTTGGATAATGAGATATGTCAAAAAGAAGTGAATCGTTGTAGGAGGGCCTTAATGGATCCCACATCTACAACACAAAATGAAGCAAATGATTTCTAGAGGTGAAAACGATCTGACGACACAAGGTACAGGAATGACGGTCATGAAAAAATGAAGGTTGGAGGTATTGCAGTGGATGAGGCATTAACTAGATTTGTGGTTTCTCAACTAAATGACTTCTCTTGAACATGTCGGGGACACTGAGATGGATTGGTAGCATTAACCCAAAAATATGGATGGTGTGGAAGACCAATGGTGAGATGACTGGTGAATGGAATAACCCAACCCGACTCAATAATGGTGATGGAGTGAAAGTGTCATGTTCAAGAGAGACCTGCTACCATAAGTTCTTCAAGTTTTTTCCTTTTTTCCCCAGTCATTGCTGACCAGTACCTCTTTATTTTTGTCAATCTTGAGGAGGATAACATATGCTTGTTCTATAATTTTCCCTTTGGGTAAACCTGTCGCTGTGTTTTAACGAGTCTAGTGACAATGAAACTCGGTCTTGTCAGGAACGGACAAGTTTGTCGCTATTGTTTTAACGAGTTTAACGACAAGGATAAATCGGTTCTTTTCATGTTTAGAGAGTTTGAAAAGGGACGAAAATAAAAATCCAAAAGTTCTTTTTTGTAAAATAATCCCTTAGGTCTAAAAAAGGATAAAATAATACACAAGGGATGACTTTTCCGATCACTTTAACGAGCCGAAAAAGACAAGTGCTCAAACTTTTTCATGAGATAATCCCTCAGGTTCGAAAAAGATTAAATTCATATAGGAGGGATGACATTTCCAAGCACTTTAACGAGCTGGAAAGGTCAATTTCTCGACAATCGTTTCATATTTAACGAGTCTGAAAAGGGTTTAAAGGAGACTTGATTTTGAGGAACAAGAGGTGTCTAGGGTAGTGACTGGTTCTGATGAATTTGGAACTTCTCAAAACATGGTGATTTCTATGAAGAGGTTGGCTATCAAGACCACTCATCGCCAACTGTTCCTCAAAAAGGGTAAACAACCAAGTGGAAGCGTATGATTGGCCAAAAGAATGGAGGTGATGAGAGGTACACAACCAAGGCTCAAAAGGATGATAGAATGGCAATCACAAAGGTTGATTACTAAAGGTAGGTTCATTTTTTGAGAAGCTTGAACCATGGGGGAACTATGCTTAGAATCAATTTCATTTTTACACAAGCTTGAAATGACAAAATTATGCTTGAATCAGTGGTCAAAGATGTTCACTTCACTATTTAGCACATCAGATTCTTTCGTTAGTCATTCAACCTTTCAATTTCATTATTTCTTTTCAAATTTGGGATTTGGAGTTCTGGAGCTCTTTTCTCCCTTAAATTTCACTAGTTGATTTTCGGAGATCCTGTGGACCATTCTCTGCACTGTCAGGACTAGGTAAGAGATAACCCTAAGCTCTTCATTTTCATTCGATCTTTTCTTGATTCTGAGCTAGTTTTTCCACTTTTCTAGGCCCCTGAGGTTTGATGATTTCATTCCCCAATCATCGCACCTATCCTATATCAAAAGGTGCGATGCACACTGAGCTGTACACTGGCCAGTCAGTATGCATCTCACCTTGCTCAAAGGAAGGGTGCAATGGGCGCATAATGGCAACTTTATACACTGTTTTTCATCAAATTTTTGCCTGTTTTTGCTCAAATTTCGATCCTAATTCATCTTTTGTCTACATTTCAGATATTTTTTGGATAAAGATGGTTGTCACATGGTGTGAACGAGAACATGAAGAGGAGAACATGATTGCTTTATATGACTAGGGCACAGTTGATAAATTAAGAAACTGTGGCTTGTTGAAGTTCTTCCACATATCCAACATGAGGCAACACATGAGTTTGTTGTAGTATTTTATCAATGCTTGGGATCCGATTGACTAGGTATTATAGATCATAGGAAAATCTATTCCTTTGATGGTCGATGACATATACTTTCTGACGGGATTTTTGAGGCATGGTGCCCCTCTTTCACTATCAGGATTCACTCATGGGGGTGAATCCGTGAAAGATTACATTCGTCAATTCTACAAGGATGGATCTCAGCCCAACAGAGATGGTAAGATTAATATCCGGGATGTCACTAATCGGCCCTTGAGGACCATTTTATTTACCTTTGCTAGATTGGCTGGCAGTGCAGCCTTACATTTGGTGAACAGATCTTACATGCAATATGCCCTGGAATGCCTGGAACCGAAGGTGATCAATTGGTGTGAGGTGATACTTCCTATCATGAAAGAACAACTCTCCAAAGTAAAGAATGGAAGAACCAAGAATTTTGGCTATGGATCCATATTGACTGCTTTTTCTTTGGAGAGGATTCCATTGATGTAGCCTCAAAACATTTCATTGGGATTGCCAGCACCGAGGGAACCACGGATGTAGAGAAGGGTTGATCTGATGGCCAAACATGCCAACCAGTCACAAATTTCCTTCTTTCATGCCTTTTTTGAGTGGTTCAACAACCAGGAGATGGTATTTTCGGAGTATCCATACGTCGGGATGGATTTCCTCGGCGACTCGAAATTGGCATTACCAGCTGGCGAGCAGCGGACTGCCATAGGTAAAATGATTCGACCACATCTTTGTTTTTCAGTTTTATAATGGTTTTGTGTTTTTGATGTTACCAAGACTAATCAAACTTATATTTGTGTGCATATATTGGACTAGTGCGACTAGTGGCACGCCCGCGGGTGGCAGATGACACTCCAGCAGGAGAGGCTATAGGGAGGGCCATCCTTTGGGATCTGGACATATCGAAGACCCTGGCAGTGTTGCAAGATCAAATCGAGGGCCTCACTCTTGGTATTCAGGATGTCAGGACCGTTGAGTTACCTTTGAGGTTACAGTGCCATACTACTGGCATACTGAGTCATTGGACTAGGCTCCTGTGCATGATCACACAGGCAGTGACATGTTATCACCAGCATCACTAGTCAAGGATGTTTTCCTGCATTCATTTTGAGTTTCTTTGTCAGATGACCGATTTTGTCTTAGACACAAAACATAATGTAAAAACTATAAACAACTATCTATTTTGATTTTCAGAGTTTTATTTTGGTTAAGCTATGCAATCCTGATGCAAATGTTGGTGTGAAATGCTTTCTTTACAAATGCTGCAAATGTCTATTTAACACATAGTTTGCTAATGAATCAGTCAATGTTTTTAAGTTTCTGGAAATGTGTTGATATTGAGTGGAATCAAAATGTCTTTCCAAAATCATAACTCTTAGGAACATGCGATAAATAGCTGGGTTCCGAACGGAATAAACGCTAGTAAGTTGTAGAATTACAAGTTGTGAATCTAGCCTGACAATGAGTTGGTGTATGCCATGTGAAATGGCATCAGAGAGAAGGTAAATCCATGTGCTATACTCAGCAATTTTGTTCGTTGATCGACCAATACATATGCCCCTGAGACTCACTAACTCACCACTTGGAGCGAAAATGGCCTAGGCTGTAGAAGAGAGGTTCTGCGTACTACGACTAGCTCCGTTGGCATACCCAACAAATGGTTCCAAAAAGTTTGACATTTGCAACAAATGTGAAATATATTACCTAACCAAAATGACAAATCTAAATGAAAACACACTAAAATGCAATAGAAGCATATGTACAATGAGTTTACTACACTCAATCAAGCATAGTAACGTTTAAGATACAACCCGTTTCAGGGCTGCGACAGTGGAATCCCATCATTATTGACTAGTTCGTAGGCTCCTTTTGTCAATACTCTTTTAACAATGTAGGGGCCCATCCATAATGGTTTGAATTTACCTGCTTCTAATTTGTCAGAGTCCTAATCATAAAGCAAGACCAGGTCACCTTCTAAGAAGACACGAGGCTTGACATTTTTGTCATATTGCACCTTGACGTGTTTTTTATGTGCTTTGTTAGCCAACACAGCATCATGACGGGTTTCATCCAAATGGATTAGTTCCAAGAAATGAGCCTCTTCTTCAGAAGTTTCAGGAAGCAGATTGATCGCAAGCTTGAGGGATGAGATTTTGCACTGAATTGGTAAGACTACTTCCAGACCATACACCAACTGGAAGGGTGTAAATCCAGTTGCATTTCTTACCGAAGTCCTATATGCCCATAGAGCTAGGTAAAGGATTAAATGCCAATTCCATTTGTAGACTCCAATCATTCTCTGCAGCATGCGCTTAAGGAATTTGTTGATCGCCTCAGCTTGTCCATTAGCCTACGGATAATATGGAGTAGAACTATCATGGGACAGTCCTAATTTGGCAGTCAATTCGGTCATCATGTGATTGCGAAAATACGACCCATGATCTATGACTATACCCTGTGGTAGACCAAATTTAGAAACTACATGATTAAAAAAGAAAAGAGCAGCCATTTTGCCGCTGTTGTTTAATGTAAGCATTGCCTCGGCCCATTTTGTAAAATAGTCGACAACGACTATAATATACCCATGCCCCTTGGTCGAGGTGGGGTTACATGTCATGAAATCAATGCCCCATTTAGCGAATGGCCCAACAACAACTACTGGATGTAGTGGTGCAGGTGGGAATCTGGTTTTGTTATTAAAAATCTGACAAGAATGGCAAATTCTGACTGCCATTATGCAATATCTGAATATGGTGGGCTAGAAGTAACTAGCTCGTAAGATCTTTTGTGCAGTAGCATAACTAGATAGATGCCCCCCACAAGCACCTGAATGACAATCATTCAAAACATTTTCGGCCTCCTCATGCGTGAGGCACCTTCATAGGACTGTAACGACACCATGACGGTAAACTGTATCACCAACGACCAGATAATCCTTGGCTTTGTATCGAGTATGCGATTGTTCAAAGCGAGAGGTGTTAAGCCTAAAAGTTTGGGTTTGGAGATAGACCAGTATATCCCTGTACCACGTATCACTTGATGATATCAGAAACAGAGTCTCACCCACAATTGATGCTTTGGATGTTAAATCGTTGGATGACGAGGGAAGGTCACGAAGTAACTCTGCAAAGACGAGAGATTTCTTTGATTTCGATTTGGTGAATTCTAAATCAAACTCTTGAATTCCAAATCAAACTCTTGCAAAATGGCTATCCATTTGGAATATTTTCCCCCAGTAATTGACGCGACAGAATGTAGGTCATAGGGTTGCAATCTGACACAATGGTAGTTTTGCGAAAGAGAACATAGTGTCGAAATCTCTGTACTGCTTGAATGGCTGCTAAAGCCAACTTTTCAACATATGAGTACTTTCTTTCTGTATCATTAATATTGCAACTTAAATAATATATAGGATGTTGTATTCCATTATCTTCTTGGACTAAAACCATGGTGATGGTTGTATCTGCAGTGGTGAGATACAGGTTGAAGTCTTTTTGATAGTCAGGAGCGTACATTAATGATTCTTTTATCAGGGAATATTTTAAAGCATCAAAGGAAGTTTGCGCAACCTGATCCCAGTGGAAGGGTACTCCTTTTTCCAAAAGACATGTATAACCTTTAGTGAGTTCAGCATAATGTGGAATGAACCTCCTCAGAAAGTTAGCTTTCCCTTGGAGTCTCTGAATTTGAAGCAAATTTGAAGGTGGAGGCATGTCAAGGATTGTTTGAACCTTAAATGGGTCGAGTCGAATTCCATTCTTAGAAACTACAAAGCCAAGCAATTGACCAGAACCAACACAAAACACACACTTGTGTGGATTGAGTCGTATTTTGTAGTCTTGGAAATGTAGAAAAATGGCTCTCAAATGCTGCGGATGATCAATCCATTTTCACAAATGAGCCAGCAGATTGTCGAGATATGGTTGAACGATGTGTTTGATGTCATGGAAGGCATAATTAATTTCCCTCTGAAATGTTGCCCCTGTGTTCTTCAAACCAAATGGTAATTTACGATACGCGAATGTGCCCCACAGACATATGAATGCAGCTTTTGACGGTCCTGTGGGCAGATATTAATTTGATTGTATCCGGAAAATCCATCGATGAATGAAAAGATTTCGCATCCGGCACATTCATCAATAATCTGGTCAATAAAGGGTGTAGGATAGTTGTCCTTTGGACACGCTTGATTTACATCCCTATAATCAACACACACTCTAATTGTTCCTTGTTTTTTCATCACAGGAGCAATATTCGATACCCAATCAGTGAGAGGAATAGGGTAAATGAAGCCAACACACAAAACTTTTTCAACATCTGCTTTAATGGCACTGTCTTTCTTTGGGTGGATAGGTCAAAGCCATTGTCGCACTAGTTTGACATCTCGATACATCTTGATTTCATGTTCAACAATTCTCAAGTCAATGCCAGCATTTCTTCATATGACCATGCAAAGACATCTCTGAATTCGTGAAAAATAGCACAGTAAATTTCTAGTTCTGACGGAGAACAAGATTTGCCAACGTGAATATTGTCTACAACATTAGGTTTGGTTGAAATATTAATGGCAATAGTTTCTTCAATGTTGGACAGATTTCACTTGGAATCTAATGTATTTATAGTATTCATTAAAAAATAAAAAACTGAAGGACGATTGAGGTCGTTTGAGTAATCTTCATTGTTATCTCGAAGGTGTGAACGATGGTGGTAATCTTCCCATGGCATCTCTCCTATCATCATTGATTGGATTATTCCTTCGTTTGTAGAATGTATACGAGACCAAGGATTGGAAGAGGTACCATATTCTAAGGACCTATCAACGAAAACACTCATCGAGTGCTGATTCGAGTTTGCCACCCAAGCCTAGAAAATTGATTGCTACAAAGATTCAATGGGGCTTGGGGGTAATGCCTCGCAATGATCCTCACTATCAAAATTGTTGGAACTCTTCTTAAACTCATATGGTGTAGAAGAGACCATTTGACAGGTTTCCACACTAGCCACTTCTATGAAACCAGATGGAGGCGGGAGGGGAAAAGTACCCATTAAGGACGGGTCTTTCAGTGGACATACTCCAATATTTTGAAGCGATTGTGAACTTCCATGGATCAATGGAATGCTTCCAGTAGCTTGTGAACTGTTAGGAAAAAATGTTAGTTGGTCAACAATTGTGATTCCACCTTGGAAGGGAAATGCAATCTTTCTAAAATACGTAGACACAACGGTAGCCATAGCATAAATCGAGGGCCTTCCTAGTAGAATATTATAATCAAGGTTTCTATCAATGACCTCGACTTCAATTTCTACCATCTTGTCCCCCAGTTCAACTTGAAAGCCACTTAAAATCCCATATGGAGTGTATGTCCTTCCATCGAATGCTTTTAATGTTGTTGATGATCGTGACAAGGGTGATGAACCAAGAGTTTTCCAGCAACTCATCAATATAATACAGGTAGATGCCCTCTCATCAATGATGGTTCGATGAACAATTTTATTGAGGACTTTTACCTATATAAGGAAAGCGAGTTGGGCTGGTAAATGAGGTGTATATCCATTATGATTAAAGGCCACAAGATTGGAATTTGCTGGATCGATCCCACCTATTGCTGATAACAAAGCCTGCCTTTGGGAGGGACAATTTTGCAATACCTCAAGTGTCGACATAGCGGATGACGATTGAGCCAGATCCTCCACTATATTATAATTCTAATCAGCTCGAGCATGAGGATTAAATGTAAATTTATGTATGACTCCCTTTGGCAGCTTTATAGCTAATTCAAGAATAATGGGCGGAACAACTCCTGGTGAAATTGTTGTCGAACCACTAGGTTGATCTGTAACCTGTTTGTTTGACAACGATGGATTCCCATAATCTTTATTCCTTGTCGATATTAAAGCATCATTTTTCTTGTTTGAGATGGATAGCATAAGCACTTGGGATGTGGAAGCATGATTGATAGCAACTAGATTAGTTTCTGGGTTTCGAAATGGATCAGTCAACACCGTTGAGGTATTTGAAGCCTTAAAAAATTTTGCAACCTCAACTCGATGCAGACATTCCTTCATATAGTGATCCTCGTTACATATCAAACATGGAAAACGAGGAGGTTTTTTTGGCCCAATAGGGTTCTCAGAAGATTTTGAAAGAGTGGAATTCTCCTGTTTCTTCTTATTATTTTTCCTTTTCTTCATGTCCCCTGGTTGCTTTGGATTCTTGCCCTTATTAGATGACACGACATTTATCTCCAAGGCAAGAGGTTTGTCATTTTCATTCTGACTAGAAATGGCAAGAGCTTTACCAGATGGACCTCTTTTGGTTTGCATGCTTGAGGCATCGATCACACCGTCACCGGCGTGAGAGTCCCTGTTCGATTTAGGAGGAGGTGGAAAGGAAAATTCTTGTCTAGGAGCATCAGGAATTTTGTCGTAGAGTGTGCCAGACTAAGTATAGATCAAGTCTAAATATTGGGCATGAGCAATGACTTGCTCTTCAGTGACAAATCCTCCTTTCGCCATGTCCTCAGTGATAGATGGCAATAAGGACTTTATAAACCACTCAGCTAGAAGTTGATCGGGAACATACATCTTTACCATCTGACGATGACGCCACCACTCATGAATATGATCAGATATTGTTGGGTGTGGAGCCTGATTATCTTCTATATTCAAAGGTATCGCCACATTGGACCCCAGTTTGAAATGGGGGCAGCAACGCCACCCGTAAAATATCCGCTGCAAGGGGGGTCCAGGGGGGGCGGCTGTGACCTTTGGGAGCCCCCCCCTGGCGGGGGGGTTTCGAGGGCAGCGCCCCCGAAGCTAAAAACAGCTATAAAATTGCTTTGTAAAAGTATAGTAATTTCTAGTCAATCTGGGCTGTTCATTAGGCAGATGGTCTGACGGTAGAACTTATGTTTAGTTTAGGGTTTTTTGCCCTAGAAGGCAACCCCTCTCTTTGTATGAGGGCATTGTATTTTAGGCTGTGTGATAGATGTGTATTATGTGAGCGAGAAATAGAGAGGTGAGACTGTGAGAGAAAATAGAGGATATTACAGCAGATCTGCTGTAGGTTGTGTCTCTTCATTTTGCTGGATAATAGAAAGGAAGGACTGGATGTTCGAGGTGGACGTATCCCAAACTGGGTGAACCACGTATATCTGTGTCTCTCTTGTTTTATGCGTTTTCTGTGTTTATATTTCTGCAATATTTTGTGTGTTCCATTGCTCCATAATATATAATTTCTAACAGATATGTGAGTGGTCGTGGTCTGTTTAAAGTTGGTAAGGACTTTTGTTCCCATTTCTTATCTAAATGGTAACTGAAAGTGGGGTAGAAAAGTAGTGGCAAGGGTGCCGAAGTTATCAAATGAAGCTTTAGGCAATTTAATATACCATTTCGCTGTTGGACGAGTGAGTGTGCTCTGAAAAAGGCGAAGCCTAATCAAATCATCATTCAGGGTGTTAGATGAGCACCACAAATCAAAAGTCATTACGTGATTCAATGGATCTTCACCTAGATTTCCATTGAATTTAGGAATATCAGGGGGAAGTTTATGATGAATCACTGGCCACCAAGTGGCGTATGCAATTGGATCATTCATCAGCCAGTTCAAATATGGTAATTCTAGAGTTGCTACAAAATGCAATTGTTGATTCAGGTTAGGTGAAGCATACCCAGGATAAGATGGAATCACCTGAGTAGTAGGTCTTTGCATACCAGCATAATGTATCTGATGTTGGTAACTTTGATAAGGTTGTTGGACATAACCAATATAGTTTGGTTGATGATAACCGTTTTGAAAATGTGGTTGTCCATTACCTACAAAGCCTTGTTGCTCAGGTTCTCGATAGGATTGATATTGACCAAATCTAGTTTGAGCTTGTAAACCAAGCCAAAACTGAGGTTAGGTTTGCTGGAATCGCGGTTGTTGGTATTCTACCAGCCATGGTTGTTAGACCATTTGCTATTGTCCAATATTGGAAGATTGACCAAGATGCAGATTGATAATACTAGTTTGAGCTTGAGTCGTTCCAGATAAGGAAGCACTAACTTGAGGTTGCGATTGAGCCATAGAGACAAGTGGTTGTTGTATTGTAACCAGAGAGACTAGAGGTTGAGACACAACAAGCAGTGCTTGTACTTGTGACACAGTCATAATAGCAGGTGTAGTGGTAATATCTGACATAAGTTGGATCGGTTGCATTGAATATACAACCCTTGGTTATTGTGGCAGTATTGGTACCCAACCACTGGATGTAATTCCAGTTTGACTTGAATTTTATTATAAACTCTCATATGGTTGTTCCCCGGGAGGGAACAATGAAAAGGTATACTACCCCCATATGGCGAAAGTCCAGTGTTTAAAGGATATATCAGTCTTTGAAGGCTGGTTTGCCCAAATTGATACTGGCATGCATGATCAAATTGCTGAGTTTCAACATAAGAAATACCAGATGGGACTCCAGATGAATAAATAGGAGCAGACCATGTTGTCGAAGTAGCCCCTGAGTGGACTCCAGCTAGTGATTGATAACTAGCTGGAACAGATGGTATACTAGCAAACATTGTAGGAATGGCAGCAGGAAGTTCTATCATAGTTGCATCAAATGACACAGTACTAGATGTTGATGGTTGCTCAAAAATGTTTAGTCTATCCAAAAGATTTCCTAGCGATTCGACAGGAACTTGCGATGAAGAAGGATTAAAAGAACTAAACACAGGACTAGAATGACACAAATGAATCCCAGTTCCAAAATGAAATGGGGTACTAGATGGTGGATCCTCTACTATCTCCTCTATAGCAATCAGACCAGGTGGAAGAGGTAGACCGTCAGGTCCGTAAAATATTTGTAGAGCCGAAGAAGGTATAACTTCTATAGTGACAGATACAGGAGGGGTGACACCTTCTGAATTCTGAAACTCAACTTCCAGATGTTCAGGTAAGTGAACTTCAGTCTCAAAGGGAGGTTCTTGAACAACTACTGGTTCGAATGTAGCCTCGGTTTGAACTGAGATGGGTTCTAGATCAACTCTAGATGGAGTTGTTTCAGGTATAGAAGTGTCTACTGTTACACTAGGATCAGTTCTAATGTCCTCTTGTAACTGCGAAACTTCTTCTCTAAAGGCAGATGTACCAGAAATGATCAGAGTAACTGTAGTCTCTCACGATGTTGAAACAAAAATTTCAAATCAACCAGATGAATTGGACTCAGTTAAATGAGACTGTTTTGCCCAAATTGGCTTCGCTTCTAGAGTCAAACATGGTTGACTCGCTAGTCTCCATGAACGACGAGGTTTTGATTGACTTTCTTCAACGATTGCGGATTACTTGATCAACTCAAAATTAAGGGGAAAATGAGGTTATTCTGAATTCAATTAATTTTAATGATGCTTTGACACAACTTTTCTTTTTCAGTTTTTAAGAGTTGAGAAAAAGCTAAAGATGACTCTAGTCTCCTTCAATTTTTAATGAGCTTGAAGTGACAAGTGCTCAGATGGACCTTTTCTTTTAAAGGGTAGAAAAGGAATGAAAGTGACTACTCTGGAAAATTTAGACAGAGGGATTACCAAACCAATCACAAAACTGCAATATACACCTTGGTGATAAATTAAAGAGAAATTACCAAGGACTTATGTATGGCAGTAAATCTTCCCAAAGGTTGTGTTTAGTGCATTGCAATTAATAAGGCGGCAGACTCACCTTCCTATGGATAAAGGATATAAGCCTATTGTGGTCTCCCAATATATACATGATGGTACGGGGAGCACAAGTCCGTGCTAGCACTTGTCATATCAAGGAAGAGGAATCACCCAACCTTCAATGAAAACGATAGTTACTAGTTTTTACGATGCTGGAACACATCTCTAGCCTAGACCTCTAGATGTGTTGTGTTAAGTTCCAAAGAATTGTTAAGTTCATTGAAATTTATTTTCGAGCTGATCTTGTTTAAAGTTTTCCTTTCAATGGTTCACCACATGATGATGATTTTGAAATTCCTAAAATGAAATCTACAATGATAGACAATCTTTGTTTATTTTGAGCAATGAAAATCCTAGCTACTAGGCAAAGAAGATTACAATTCTTTCAAACAAAGAGCAAAGAGCACACACTAGTGCATTTTACTAAATCATTTTTCGCACACCAACTAAATGCAAATGCAAATGCATGTATTTGTTTTTTGTTCTCCTTAATGTAAAAAATGCCAAAAAGGAAAACTAAATGGAGCAAAGATCTGAAATATTTCTTTCAAAATGACATTTTCGACAATTTCTTCTTCAAAAGAGAAAGGAAGACTCAACGACACTTTTCAATTTTGAATAAAAATGTTTTTAACACTTTGAATATAAACAAATCAAACCAAATACATGATGAAAAGTTCAATCGACTATCCAGGGAAGGAAGAATCCACGACACTTCTCTTTTTGACACAAAACGACAATTACAACACTTTTTGTACCAAAGCGACAGATCGATTTAAGAAAATTTTCGACAAAGGATTGTAAATGATGAAAAAATACATAAAAAAATTTACTAATCCTAATCTAATGGAGGCTGATCTATGTGATGCAAGTAGGCTTTAGTAAGGAGGTACTTTTCATAAGTAGCAAAACAACTAAACAAAACTGAAAACAAGGTCAAAAACCCCCAATTTGTAGAATGGAAAACGGTTCAGTTAGTCATTGCACCTAGGCTTCACAGAAACAGGGATGCATCACACTTTACACACTTGGGAGGTGTGATGCATACTGGGTTACAGTGACAGACAATGCGATGGGCTAGGGAGTGCAACTAAAATGGGTTTTGGCTCAGATGTGCAGTTGTTTTCATTGAGTTAGGCTGAGCTTTGATGGACAGTGAAGAGAAAAGTATTAAGGAATGTCTTGAGAGGTTACTCAGCTACCAAAAGGGCATCTAGAAGTGCTTGTAAGTCAAATGTTTAATTCATAAACTAAGCCAAATATTGACTGAAGTGGCATTCATCTACTATGCAATTGCAGAGCAAGAGTGGTTCAAAGGCTACCTGGCTGACTTTAGGCTCTCTCTATAGTTTATAAAATAAACAATAACAACAAACAAACATATGTTCTTCCCTAGTGGAGTCACGAATTTGTTTTTGGGAAAACTAGTGTCTTGTCGAATGACTAGCCCTCTAGGTTTGGTAGCTACCCTAGAAACAACAGTTTAAAGCAATTCAACGATTTCTTCTATGTGCAACAGATAAGAGAAAGATAATGGAACCAACCTAAAACTTCTACTTAATCCATTGCTTGATCTCTCTCCCCCTTGAAAAAGCTTGCAACTCCCCTTGTACTTAACCCACTTGGAGAGTACCTGCAGAAACACTGTAACAAAGAACCATCAAAGCATCTCGATCTATTACAAGATAAACATTACAGAATCAGATATATAATGAACAAATGATAGCATTCACAAATGATAACATTCACAATTGCACATTCATATGGAATAAAACTTGAAGAACTTTATTAAATAGAAGGGAGAATTACAACCCAGTTATCAGATCAGCATCATCCTCCCAACATCAATCCCTCTTCACCTCATGAAATAGCAAGATCATACCAACAATACAATGCTCTTTCCTCAAATACAAACTATCAACACTTCCTTGCAATTCACAATATTCCAGCCTCCGAATCTCTCAGATGAGGGATCCATTTATAGATGTGTGAAAGGGTGTGAGTCATCTCTGGGGTTTTGATTAGTGTCATTCCACTTGTTAAAATTGGTTCCACTTGGAGATTTCTTGTATCTCTTACTCATACCTAGGCGAATTCAGAGAGGCAAGTGTTAGAGGAGAAGTTCCTAGAAGATTCCGTGAGCAACCACCTAGAAAACTGTCTCGAACATTTATCCATCCTCGCCCATCGCACCCTATAGAAGGCCTAATAACTATGCATTGCACCTGGCCAGTGGAATAGTCAGTATGGTTCAGTTTAGGCCATTTCTGGATGGTTTCTCAGGTGGAACTTTTGGGGAATGATGTAATTAGATGACCATGTTCTTTTAGTGTATGAAATAACTCTTTTAGAGGTTGATGAGCCCTAGTTTATCGACATATAATATTGGGGTTGAAGTGCAAAAATATGTCTATAACACAAGGGTGAACAATTTAATCATGATTTAAACAAATTCAAGTGTAGAGTGTGAGTCATAGAGTTCCTTAATTTTTTGTAAGGCTTCGAAAGCATTTGAAAATGGAAAATATGGGAACTCAACTCTTCATTTATTGATGCAACAATCAATGCATAAGACCTACTGTTATTATTTTCCCAAATGGCGAATTCCTTGTGTTATCACTAAGAATGAACCTCAAGGTTGAGAAGAGGCAATTCCAAGGTAACCACAAACCAAGCTTTTGATCTAGCATCTAACCTTGCCAAACCAGAGCGGGATCTCTCTTTGCCGACAAAATATGGCTGAAATAAGTAAATATTGGGCTAGCTATGAGGTGAAAGGATTTGATTTAAAAGGTGTGGGTCGAAAACAACAAGAGAAGGGACCATTGGGCTATTGATTCGAGGCTAGTTTCCACTCGCAAACTTGGGGCAAAGTAAGTGCAATGTTCAGCCAGATAAAAGATTGCAAATGTGAGAAGAATAGGGGAGAAAGCCCACTACCCTGCAAGAATCAATTGGGGGATGGATCTACAGTATCAGTGTTAGAAGGAAGAGAAATACAAGGTTACTCAACAAAGCATCAAACAGACGATGGATTCTGCAGAGATAACCACTACATTTACCAACAAAATCATTGTGAAAGGAGCATCATGTGTAGATGGATTCCTAACACATCTCTTAGATAATGATGTAACAAAAAATAGTAGAAAAAACAAAGTATGTAAGTGAATTTACAAGAAAAAAATGTTGGACATTAAACACCATGATGGATCCCAGATTTAAAGGGTAGAGACTGCTTCATTAAAATAATATTCAAGAAAAAACCTTACACAATCAAAAGCAGCCTCCTCTGCTACAAAAATCAAACCTCTAAAGTCTAAAATTAATAAAATATATACAATTAGATCATCCCTATACTAAGGGAATTGAGCTCAACCATCTTCCTCAAAATATAATGAGTTACATTAAATTTGGACCGAATTTCTGAAAATAGGTGTCAAATATGAACTCGTATCTCTTGAACCATAATACTTGTTACAAAATGGAAAGAGGTTTGTGTAGATAAGGTCATTTTTGAGAAACAAATTCTCTCAAATTTTGGAAATTCGTTTCCAGTTGCTCGGAATCTGTGCCAAAAAATAATCTCTAAAATAGGAAATCATTAAATATTTAAATCTGTAATAATAGGCTGTAAATATCTAGTCAAATATTCCAATTCACGATACCTTTGAATAAATTGAAAGAGGTTTTTTTTATATGGCTCATGTTTGACAAAAACTCCTTGGGTTTCTCAAAATTACTTTCCATCTATTGTAAAATGGTGCCACACTACAATGACTAAAACAGTAAAACAAATGCAAAATTTGTTTTGTTTTAATGTAGGATTAAAATATCTTTGCATATCTCCCACAGAGTAACACCTGTGCATAAAATGAAGGAGGTTTGTGTTATTTGGTATGTGATCGATAAAAACCTCTTTCACTTTTGTAAAATTCCTATCCATTACTTCAGAAACTGATTTTGTAGTAAACTTGTCCCTATGTGTAGCAAATGACCTGAAAACATGCATACTCAAGAATCAATCATTCATTTCGATCATATCTTCTGATCTAGAAACTGGTTATGGGAGTGTGATATACGGTTGGAAATATTTTTCCGAGCTACTTTTGATGGACATACTTAGGATATGATTTCCACTGAAACACATGTGCAAAAAATCTCTAAAAACCAGACCTAGTAAGAGCCCATTTTGATCCTTGGTGACAGGCTATGGAGACTAGAACTAACATTGTCCTTATTGGGGATGGAAGATCCTTGGAGGTGTCAAGAACACCGTAGAGCAAGTGCCTCATACATTGGGAAATATGGTCACAAACAGCTGTAAACCAAAAGAACTCATACCAATCCAAAAAACCATATACATACGGCAATATGTACATAAACAAATACACGAAGAAAAATGTTGCCTTGGGTAGCTTATTTATGTACAAACCTACCCTACTTTGTAGCAAAATCAATAGATCAAGTGATGTTGTAATGCGAGATCAACCAATCAAGTAACTGTGTCAAGGATGCTACTTGGAAGTGCTTGAACCAGGACACAACTGAAAATGCTGACAACCGTACATGCACAAAATGAGTCTGGTTGTGTAAAAGACAATCTGGTTTTTCATTCAAATTGAAAAATATTCCATATCTGCAACAACAAGATCATAGAAGCTAGACCATGTCTGCTGCCCTAACTCCTCAACATATGCTTCCAGGTGCAAATTGTCAATGAAAACATCCACTGGCAGCCCTATTGTTTCCTATTTGGAAGGAGGGAGAGTTTCCAAGAGCTTTTTTGGATCTCGGAATTCATATTATTTAATTTGAACATCTATATACTCAATATCCTTCTCAAAATTTTCAACAACTAACTCAAAGAAACCAGTTTTATCGTTAAGAGGAAACTTTGGAAATCTCAAACATTGAAGCACGGTAATGAAAAATAACTCATCTATTTCAATATCCACTAATTGATCTCTAACTTCTTTGAAAGCTTCACAACACACATGGTTTGCCACATACCCTACTATCTTATTTTAGTACATGAACAGATCAATAAGCACTAGAATCTCTGGATTGAGTTTGGAGTCACCAGGTGACTGTTTCAGCCTTCATATATGTCTAATCATTGTCCACCATCAGTAACCAGGGCTGCAACTTGGACGATCTTTCCCGTAGAAGATATGTCACCTCGTTCCTCGGCAATGGCACCAAAATGTTATCACTCAGAATGAACCTCAAGGCTAAGAAGAGGCAATTCCGAGGTAACCACAAACCAATCTTTTGATTTGGCATCTAACCCTGCGAGACCAGAGAGGTCTCTCTCTTTTCCAACAAAATGTGGCTGCAATAAGTAAATATTAGGATAGCTATGAGGTGTGAAGAGTTTATTTAAAATATGTGGGTTGAAAATAGCAAGAGAAGGGACCATTGGGCTATGGATTTGAGGCTAGTTTCCACTAGAAAACTTGGGGAAAAGTAAGTGCAATGTTAAGCCAGATAAAAGATTGCAAATTTTAGAAGAATAGGGGAGAAATCACGCTACCCTATAGGCATCAATTAGGGGATGGATATATAGTAGCAGCATTAGAAGAAAGAGAAATACAGTGTTACTCAACAAAGCATCAAACCGAAGATGGATTTTGCATAAATAACCACTACATTTACCAACAAAATCATTGTGAAAGGAGCATCATGTGTAGATGGATTCCTAACACATCTATTAGATAATGCTGTAACAAAAAATAGTAGAAAAAACAAAGTATGTAAGTGAATTTACAAGAAAAACATTCTGGACATTAAACACCATGATGGATCCCAGATCTAAAGGGCAGAAACTGCTTCATTAAAATAATATTCAAGAAAAACTTTACACAGTCCAAAGCAGCCTCCTCTACTGCAAAAATCAAACCTCTACACTCTAAAATTCATAAAATACATACAATTAGCTCATCCTTGTACTAAGGGAATTGAGCTCAACCATCTTCCTCAAAATAGAATCAGTTACATTAAATTTGGACCGAATTTCTGAAAATAGGTGTCACATATGAACTCGTATCTCTTGAACCATAACACCTGTGACAATGCTGAAAGAGGTTTTTGTAGATAAGGTCATTTTTGAGAAAAAAAATCTCTCAAATTTTGGAAATTCGTTTCCAGTTGCTTCGAATCTGTGCCACCAAACAATCTCTAAAACAGGAAATCATTAAATATTTAAATATGTAAAAATAGGTTGTAAAGATCTAGTCAAATATTCCAATTCATGACACCTGTGAATACACTGAAAGAGGTTTTTATTATATGGCTCATGTTTGAAAAAAATTTCCCTGGGTTTCTCAGAATTACTTTCCATATGTTGTAAAATGGTGCCACACTACAATGACTAAAACAATAAAACAAATGCAAAATTTGTTTTGTTTTAATGTAGGCTTAAAATATCACTGCATATCTCCCACATAGTAACACCTGTGCATTAACAGATGGAGGTTATTGTTATTTGGTATGTGATTGACAAAATTCTCTTTTATTTTTCTAAAATTCATGTCCATTACTTCATAAACTGATTTTGTAGCAAACTCGTCCCTGTGTGTAGCAAATGACCTCAAAACATGCATAACCAAGAATCAATCATTCATTTCAATCATATCTTATGATCTAGAAACTTGATACATGAGTGTGATATACCGTTGGAAATATTTTTCCGAGCTACTTTTGATGGACATACTTAGGATATGATTTTCATTGAAACTCGTGTGAAAAACATCCCTGAAAATCAGACATAGTAAGAGCCCATTTTGATCCCTAGTGACTAGAACTAACATTGGCCTTATTAGGGATGGCATATCCTTGGAGGTTTCAAGAACACCATAGACCAAGTGCCTCATCCATTGGGAAATACGGACATAAACAACTTTAAACCCAAAAAACTCATACCAATCCAAAAAACCATATACATACTGCAATATGTACATAAACAAATACCATAATAAAAATGCTTCCTTGGGAAACTTATTTATGCACAAACCTACCCTACTTTGCAGCAAAATTAGTAGATCAAGTGATGTTGCAATGCCAAATATACCAATCAAGTAACTGTGACAAGGATGCTACTTGGAAGTGCTTGAACCAGGACACAACTAAAAATGCTGACAGCCATACATGCACAAAACAAGTCTGGTTGTGTAAAAGACAATCTGGTTTGTCATTCAAACTGAAAAAATATTCCATATATGCAACAACAGGATCTTGAAAACCAGACCATGTCTGCTGCCCTAACTCCTCAACATATGCTTCTAGCTGCAAACTGTCAATGCAAACATCCACGGGCAGCCCTATTGTTTCTTGTTTGGGAGGGAGAGTTTCCAAGAGCTTTCTGGCATCTCATAATTCATATGATTTAATTTGAACATCTATATACTCAATCTCCTTCTCAAATTTTTCAACCACTAACTCAAAGAAACTAGTTTTACTGTTAAGAGGAAACCTTGGAGATCTCAAACATTGAAGCATGGTAATGAAAAATACCTCATCTATTTCAATATCCACTAATTGATTTCTAACTTCATTGAAAGCTTCACAACACACAGAGTTTGCCACACACCCTACCATCTTATTTTAGTACATGAAAAGATCAATAAGTGCTGGAATCTCTTGATTGAGTTAGGAGTTGCTAGGTGAGTGTTTCAGCCTTCATATATGTCTGATCATTGTCCACCATCAGTAACCATAGCTGCAAATTGAATGATCATTCTCGGAGAAGATATGTCACCTCATTCCCTGACAACGACACCAAAATGTTCACTCAAAATGATCCTCAAGGATGAGAAGAGGCAATGCCGAGGTAACCACATACCAAGTGGGCTCTCTCTTTGCTGAACTCGTATCTCTGGAACCATAATAGATCTTACAAAACAGAAAGTGGTTTTGTATATTAGGTTATGTTTGAGAAAGAACTCTCTCAAATTTTGGAAATTCGTTTCCAGTTGCTTGGAATCTGTGCCACAAAATAATCTCTAAAACAGGAAATGATTAAATATTTAAATCTGTAAAAATAGGATGAAAGATCTAGTCAAATATTCCAATTCATGACACCTGTGAATAAACTAAAAGAGGTTTTCGTTATATGGCTCGTGTTTGAAAAATATTGCCTTTGGTTTCTCAAAATTACTTTCAATCTATTGTAAAATGCTGTCGCACTACAATGACTAAAATAGTAAAACAAATGCAAAATTTGTTTTGTATTAATGTAGGCTTCAAATATCACTGCATATCTCCCACATAGTAAATCCTGTGCATAAACGAAAGGAGAGTTTTTTTATTTTGTATGTGATGGATAAAAACCTCTTTCAATTTTTTAAAATTTTTGTCCATTACTTCAGAAACTGATTTTGTAGTAAACTTGTCCCTGTGTGCAGCAAATGACCTCAAAACATGCATAACCAAGAATCAATCATTCATTTCGATCATAACCTCTGATACAAAAACTGGTTACGGGAGTGTGATATACCGTTAGGAATATTTTTCTGTTAGAAAATTATATTTTACGTAGCAATGGAACACATAAAATATTGCAGAAATATAAACATAGAAAACGCATGAAACAAGAGAGACATAGATATATGTGGTTCACCTAGTTTGGGCTACGTCCACCCTAAATAGCCAATCCTTCCTTTCTATTATCCAACAAAATGAAGAGACACAACCTACAGTAGATCCGCAGTAATATCCTCTGTTTTCTCTCATAGTCTCACCTCTTTGCTTCTCACTCAGAGAATACACATCTATTACACAGCCTCAAATACAACGCCCTCATACAAAGAGAGGGGTTGCCTTCTAGGGCAAAAAACCCTAAACTAAACATAAGTTCTACTATCAAATAACCTGCCTAATGAATGGCCCGGATTAACTAGAAATTACTATAGTTTTACAAGGAAATTTTACATCTATTTTTAGCTTTGGTGTACAAACTTCCTGGGGTATACATCCGACTGAAACAAAGACCTCTAAACAATCATGCTCCATACTCAACATTTTATGAGATGCTTTTTATGGACATACTTAGGATATGATTTTCACTAAAACTCATGTGCAAAACATCTCTGAAAACTAGACATAGTAATAGCCCATTTTGATCCTTGGTGACAGGCTGTGAAGACTGGAACTAACATTGGCCTTATTGGGGATGGAAGCTCCTTAGATGTGTCAAGAACACCATAGACCAAGTGCCTCATCCATTGAGCAATATAGTCACAAAAAATTGTAAACCAAAAAAACTCATACCAATCCAAAAAACCATATAGATACTACAATATGTACATAAACAAATGCCGGAAGCAAAATGCTGCCTTGGGTAGCTTATTTATGCATAAACCTACCCTACTTTGTAGCAAAATCAATAGATCAAGTGATGTTGTAATGCCAGATCAACCAATCAAGTAATTGTGAAAAGGATGCTATTTGGAAGTGCTTGAACCAGGACACAACTGAAAATGCTAACAACCATACATGCACAAAATGATTCTGGTTGTGTAAAAGAAAATTTGGTTTGTCATTCAAACTGAAAAAATATTCCATATATGCAACAATAGGATCATAGAAACCAGACCATATTTGCTGCCCTAACTCCTCAACATAAGCTTCCAACTGCAAACTATCAATGCAAACATCCATGGGTAGCCCTATTGTTTCTTGTTTGGAAGGAGGGAGAGTTTCTAAGAACTTTCTGGGATCTCGGAATTCATATGATTTAATTTGAACATCTATATACTCAGTCTCCTTTGCAAATTTTTCAACCACTAAGTCAAAGAAACCAATTTTACCGTTAAGAGGAAACTTTGGAGATCTCTAACATTGAAGCACGATAATGAAAAATACCTCATATATTTCAATATCCACTAACTGATCCCTAACTTCTTTGAAAGCTTCACAACACACAGGGTTCACCACATACCCTACCATCTTATTTTAGTACATGAACGGATCAGTAAGCACTAGAATCTTTGGATTGAGTTTGGAGTCGACAGGTAAACGTTTTAGCCTTCATATATGTCTGATCGTTGTTCACCATCAGTAACTAGAACTGCAACTTGAATGATCTTTCCTGGAGAATATCTGTCACCTCGTTCCCCAGCAATGACGCCAAAATGTTATCAGTCAGAATGAACCTCAAGGCAGAGAAGAGGCAATTCTGAGGTAACCACAGACCAAGATTTTGATCTGGCATCTAGCTATGAGGTGCGAGGATTTGATTTAAAAGATGTGGGTAAAAAAAAATAAGACAAGGGACCATTGGGCTATGGATTCGAGGCTAGTTTCCACTTGAAAACTTGGGACAAAGTAAGTGCAATGTTCAACCAGATAAAAGATTGAAAATGAGAGAAGAATAGAGGAGAAATCCCGCTGCCCTGTAGGCATCAATCAGGGAACGGATCTACAGTAGTAGCGTTAGAAGAAAGAGAAACACAGGGTTACTCAACAAAGCATCAAATAGAGGATGGATTCTGCAGAGATAACCACTACATTTAGCAAAAAAATCATTGTGAAAGGAGCATCGTGTGTAGATGGATTCCTAACACATCTCTTAGATAATGTTGTAACAAAAAATAGTAGAAAAAACAAAATATATAAGTGAATTTACAAGAAAAACATGCTGGACATTCAACACCATGATGGATCCTAGATCTAAAGGGCAAAAACTGCTTCATTAAAACAATATTCAAGAAAATCTTTACGCAGTCCAACGAAACCTCTTCTACTGCAAAACTCAAACCTCTACACTCTAAAATTTAAAAAATATATACAATTAGCTCATCCTCGTACTAAGGGAATTGAGCACAACCATCTTCCTCAAAATAGGATCAGTTACATTTAATTTGGACCGAATTTCTGAAAATAGGTATCAAATATGAACTCATATCTCTTGAACCATAACACCTGTTGCAAAACTGAAAGAAATTTTTGTAGACAAGGTCATAATTGAGAAAAATATCTCTCAAATTTTGGAAATTTGTTTCCATTTGCTCGGAATCTGTGCCACAAAATAATCTCTAAAATAGGAAATCATTAAATATTTAAACCGTTAAAAATAGGCTGTAAAGATCTAGTCAAATATTCCAATTTGCGACACTGATGAGTAAAATGAAAGAGGTTTTTATTATATGGCTTATGGTTGACAAAACCTCCTTGGGTTTCTCAAAATTACTTTCCATCTATTGTTAAATGGCACTACACTACAATGACTAAAACAGTAAAACAAATGTAAAATTTCTTTTGCTTTAATGTAGGCTTCAAGTATCATTGCATATCTCCCACATAGTAACACCTGTGCATAAAATGAAGGAGGTTTTCTTTATTTGGTATGTGATGAACAAAAACCTCTTTCAATTTTGTAAAATTCCTGTCCATTGCTTCAAAAACTGATTTTGTAGTAAACTTGTCCCTGTGTGCAGCAAATGACCTCAAAACATGCATAACCAAGAATCAATCATTCATTTCGATCATATCTTCTGATCCAGAAACCGGTTATGGTAGTGTGATATACTATTGGAAACATTTTTTTGAGCTGCTTCTGATGTACATACTTAGCATATGATTTGCACTAAAACTCATGTTCAAAACATCTCTGAAAACCAGACATAGTAAGAGCCCATTTTGATTCCTGGTGTCAGGCTGTGAGGACTGGAACTAACACCTTGTCTGAGGTAGGCTGTTCTGGCTCTTTGTTTGTGTTTCCAACACACAATCCTTTCCATAGCTCATTAAAACTGAGAGTGTGTTTGATTTTCCGTGACCATTTTGGATAGTTCTCCTTCCTAGTGAGAACCACTCCCACAATAGATATCAATGAACGAACTTAAAAAAAATGTACCTTGCTGCCAATATCTAAAAAAATGCACTTCCTGTGGTTAAAAATTGTACTTTGATATATTAAAAACATAGGTATTCTTTTGGGGAGGTAATATATGGGGGAGGGAATATTTAGGGAAAGTGGTATATGGGGAAGGGAGAATTTGGGGGAGGTGGTATCTGGGGGACAATGATAACGGATAGCATGGGAGACAAACACAGCGTATTGGGAGAGCCAATTGTTGGGATGGTGTATTCAACAATGGGAGAGTATATGGTGTATTCAACCATGGGAGGGTGTATTCAACCGCATATAAACTAGAGTAGATTTACAGCGTTATATGAATTGGGAGACAACATTATATGAAAATAGTGTGTTATATGTGTGTGTGTGTGTGTGAAAACAACAGGTTTGATAACACAACATTATATATGAAAAAAACGTTATACCAACGTTACACACACACACACACACACACACACACACACACACACACACACACACACACACATATATATATATATATATAGCGAGAGAGAGAGAGAGAGAGAGAGAGAGAGAGAGATGGAATAATGTGGTATATGGTGGACAACGATATGGTATATGGTGGTGTGGAATTAATGCTATCCATCATAATGGGCCAGCGATAATGAGCAATGGTATATGTTTGCGATGGAGTATTACAAAAGAAACTAGAGTCGATGGTAAGAGCATTATATGGTGGGGAGTCTGGAGTTGTATGGACAATAATACCAGTATGGATAGTATTATGTTGTGCAGGTGGTGGATTTAAAAGTTATTGTAATAAAAACATAGTACTCACTAGATTTGGGTATTAAAATATAGAAGCAGAGTTTCCCAACATAATACGAATCATCATTTAGCTCACACACAAATGCAATTGAATCTTGAACAAGAGTCACATAGCATCAGTCCAGGCGGCGCTATCACACCAAGAAACTCATGGCCATAGAATTCTAAGGGTCATTTGGACCAGTCAATTGAAATGCTGCTCTCTCGGCCCTCCATTTCATAGTTGAACTCATTCCAGTGCATTCAATAATGCATGAAATTTCACAGGGATATGACAAAGATGTCAGTCTGCAAAGGATACAGAACATAGGCAAAATAAGCATAATGGGAGTTACAAAGTAGAGAGGGAATCTAAAAATGGCGCTGGCTCTGATACCATGTCAGGCCAGGAGGTAACTCTTCAAATGAAATTGTATTATTCATTTAGGTTGTTCATTATTATATACAAGAGGGAGTGACTGTTTAGTTTCATCTCCCGACGACTCTCCATTTCCTCTATTATTTATTTGCACTAATTACAGTTGTTCACCCAATCCCTATGATTAGGTGTCAACCGAACATTCGACAAAACAATGTCCATCGCTTCCAGGATTAAAATACGTATTTAAAGAAGTCAAGGAGGAAACATAACCTGCATACTCGATGACTCAAATTCGACCATGAAAATCACGCCCTTCAGGTATGATTCAAGATCCCTCATTTTATTCTGGATAGTATATTCCACAACATAATCTTGGAAACGCATGGTAGGGACAATCACCCTTCAATCCCACTTGGAAATCCCAATCATATCCTACATCACCATGATATAATCAATATTTTACTGGATTAGTATGGCCAAATTCGTAATATCTTACCCCATTATGGCAGAATCCAATAACTAGTTCCTATCCCTCGCAATGGTTGAATGCATCTCTGCAGAATCCAATGTGGTCTCAAGCTTGTCAGCGCCCTCTGCGATTGGTAAATCCACCCATAGGGATGATCCCTCAACCTCAACTGACGCTGCAAGCTCCATTTTAATTGCCTCCTAATCCTCAAACTCTGGTCCGTCCTCAATTGTTGGCTCATCCAAATCCTAACCCCAACAATAGACATGTCCAATACGTGCAAATTGTTGAAAATACAGTCTATCAAATAAATCCCTTACGATGTAATGAGCTCCGGCTAAGGTCTGGACATATTATTTCTCTTGAAGAAAGTCAGAATGATCAGGAACAAGAAAACAATAAATAAGAGAAAATTATGATAAATCCTTCGACTCTGGTGATTTCAAAAACAAAATCAATAGGAAACATAGTCAAGCAATAGGAATCTGAGAAAATTAAAACTACTTCTCCTCCATTCCCTGAAAGAATCACGATAACTAAACCAAAAATCTACTCTGAGTTTGATATTGTAGGGGAGTTGAAGAGATCTATGTATAAAAATTCCACTCCTGTAGGCTATACAAGATATCCCAATTTATGCCAAAACGACCAAGGAATTATGTGGGAAAAGGCCTGGAAGAAAATTGAAAGATCCAGCCACAGTGCATGTTGTAGGAACACTATCTAACCTTATTTTAGGAAAACAAGTTCCCTTTAAATATGAAGACCCAAGAAGTCCAGTTGTGACTGCCCAAATACAAATATGCACCTTTCCAAACACATTGGTAGACCTAGGAGAAACTATTAACCTTATGACTGTTGAGGTATAAAAGGTGTCTTTTGAACTCCTATTTATCCTACATTAATTATCAATCCAAGTACGATTTTTTATTTCAAGAGTGTACTAAATCTGAGGCGGGCAATTTATTTCAAGAGTAATGTTTTTTAATTTGCAGTACAGTGCTAAAAAAAAGAGTAAAAAGATTCTTGAAATAAAATCTAATTGCAATCAAAAGAAACTTAATGCTCTGGAACTTAATTCATTCACTCAGAAAACTACGACAATTTATCAGTCAAGGATGCAATAGTGATAACTCTTTCCTCTGTCCACTGATATAAATGAAATCAAATATGAACAAGATCCACAATTTGAGAACTTAGAAAAAAATAGCCAATGTCCTTTACAGTTGTTGATCTTACACTCCACACTAAAGCAATTAACTGAAAATGATAGATCACTAATGATGCTAATAGAAATGTAGTAAAAACACTCTTTGAAAAATGCTTAAAAGAAAAACCAAATACTTGCACGAACGAAATAAAACCTATCTAGTATGAATGAACAACAATGCTAACTTAATAGAAATGAAAAACAACGCTAAATGGAAATGAACAACAATGTTATCTTAGTGGAAATGAATAGAAAAGCCAAATGAACAAAAATATGTAATGAATTGCGAGGCTTTATAACTGAAATGAATAACGATATAAGAGGTAAAGGATAATAATCTTGTTATGATAGGAAGGGAACAACAACGCGATTCAATCATAGCTTATGCAATAAAATGATTCCATAAAGTATTAGAACTTGTAAAGACATAAAATTTTAAAGCAATGTGATTCAAGGAAATGAAAAGTAAATCAAACCATCAGATGACTGGAAGTGTAAAATAATGGTACAGATAGCAAATGGAGCCTCCAGGGCTAGGCCCTTAGTCGCTAGTGAAGCACCGCTGGGCTAATTCAGTAGGAAGGAATGGAACGACAACTGATTTATGTATTAATCATGTATAGAAAGTTTACAAGCAATCATACTCTATTTTAACCAACAAGAGTCGATGATCAAAGTAACAGCACAACAGTAAGTTCTGCAAAATGATAATACATGCCCCCTAGGCTACAAGAATTGTCCCTTTTTATAATGGCCAGGTGGATATATCATGAGTACAGATAAGTTCTGAAGCAGCGATCCCTCAAGATCAAAGGATCCTAAGGGATTCGCTCTATCTTTGATTTCCATTTTATCATTTTGTCTTCTTGTGTTGATGTCGCGCTTTCCCTTTCTTCTCCTGGATTATGCACTTCGATCTTGATCTCCTTTTTTGGATACGGCTTCCTAGGGAAGGGACAACAGTTGCTTCTACTTTGTCTTTTCCTCTCAAATAGTGGTTTTCCATTTCCTTCATTTTCCGTATGGAAAAAGACAATAATCAGTTATTTTGTATCAATCACAAAACTCCTTAATTCTACCATAATTCTTTAACATATTACCATTTTAGAATGTAAAGGAGTTATGATTCAAAGGAAAGGATAAAGAAATAAATGGAAAATGCATATCCATCGCTCAATACACCCCCCTTGTTACCCGTTTTCATGCCCGCATGAAAACCATGTAATTTACATGCAAGGCAATTAGGGAATAGGCTAGAGAGGGATTTTCGTGAAGTGGTCTAAAACCATTATGTGTAGCTAAAACTTAAAAAATGAGCCATGTCTGACCTTCAGGTAATTCATATATGGCCTTATATTTTGTTGTAGGATACCAGATAATAGGGCTTTGAAATCTACAACCTAGCCAATACGGTCCTTCCCTCAAGATGAGGTTACCATAGGTAACCAGGCAATCGGTAGCTAACTTAAAATTTTTGTAATTGAATGGCTCTTTGTCCTAAATATTCTAATTGGAAGTCTTCCATCAGAGTTTAGCTGCTGCTACGACATGGTATTTGATAGACAGGAAATATTCTACCCCTTGCTGGACAATGTCTTTGTGGATGGGTCCCAATGTCTGGATCACACCCTCATTTTTCATTAGTCTTTTATTCTTAATCCATAGTTGTAATGGATTTTTTGATTCACCCCTAACCCAAAGGTCTAACCCGTTTTCTTGTCTCCGAAAGGTGTTATGGGCCTTCATCCACTTTAACTGGTTGGCAGCAAATGAAATGAATGCTTGAAACTGGATATCTCCCACAAAAGGACTGGGATTCTTCTCCATTTCCTCTTCCAAGATAAAATTATGCAAATAAAATTCACAGAGTAAACGCTGAACTTTGACTCCATAGTGTTTACAACAATTTATAAAATCATCGTTAGTTTTCAATTCTACAGGTTTCCCTGCCTTAACAACATTAATTTTTAATTGCAAATATCTTTCTAATAAAAATAAAGCATAATTTTTGGCAGGGGCCCTACATGCTAGGACATTTGTATATAGAGAACAGAGAATATCCATTTGACTCCTTACTGTTTTTAGTCTATTTGTTACCTTTTGACTTTTTCCTCTGCCCTCCGACATTTATCGAAGGCCTCGCTCTCTGATGCATTGATGTTCTTTACTTGCTGCTGTAACTTTTGATATTTTTCTTGAGGAACAGTCTCTTCTGTGAGATTTTCTATAGTCTGCTGAGCCTGTGCTAGATCCTCTTGGAGTTTTACTACCCTAGGGTCATTTTCCGTCAAAACACTTTTGGGTTGAAGATTTACCTGGATCTTCTTATTGCAACATCTAGTTCCTACAACCTGTGTCCCTTTATCATAAACTGACTGCTCGGTCATGACGCTAGAGGATAGTACCTCTATCTTGACGTCCTTATTATAGATTGGTGTATCTTTTGTTTGGGCTGCTGCGTCTGTAATAGCCGCATGTTGTTCCTTGCTGTCCTGAATGGATATGGGCTCAGCTTGAGTCCCTGTGGCCTTTATTTTATGGGGTTTCGTTCGGGTGGCTGCATCTCTTGTTCTTGGGGTTCTTTTTGAGATTTTCCCCATTTTTAGGGCCCTTCTATGTTGTTTGAGTTGTTTTATTACATTTAGTAGCCTTTGTTGTTACTTTCGCAACCTCTTCATTTCATTTATCTTGTTATTCATTTTCATGGGAGGAACATCTGTTTCCTTGACTAGACTTGGCTGCTCTGCTCGGTTTTGTTCTTCAGGGACTGTACCCTCACCCTGGCTTGTTCCCATATTTTCTGTTTGGAACACTTCTTCAGTATTCTTGTCATCCTGATTAGGTTCCTCAGGGGAGTTAAACCTGGTTTGATCTACCACTTCCCGAGTGGCTTCTGCTTCATTTTCTTCCTCGTCATTCATTTCCTCGGATGCACTCTTATTGTGAGCAGAGTGTTCATGTGACTGTGCTTCTTCTTCTTCCTCATCATTCATCTCCTTGGATGCACTCTTATTGTGAGCAGAGTGTTCCTGTGATTTCCTTGCCTCAATATTGAGGTTGAGCAGGCTCTGGGGTTGAATATACTCACCCATATTGGCCAAAATTTGGGCCAATTCGCCTTCCTGCAATGGGCTTTGTAGTGGACTTGCACCAGAGTGCTCAATTTCTTCCTCCAATTCCTCTTCCATGTTTTCCCCTCCTTCGAGTTGTGGGGGTTTCTCATCCTTGGAGCCCTGTATTTCTAAGGGTTGGATATTGTTATCTTGGAGATTTCCCAACATTCCTTGCTTCTCCTCAATCTGCAGGGTTGTCTGCATTTCAGCAGTCTAGTTGATGTGGTGGTGGCTCTTTTTCTTTTCGGGGCTGGTAAGGCCAATCCCCCGTCTATTGAAAATACCAATTCTTCCCAACTAGCCTGCTGCTGAACAAGAATATAACTAACTATTAATCGAATTAAACCATAATGACTTACTACCGTTTCTGTATGTTGTGATTTCCTTATGCTCTAAGAGATGTCAAGCAATAAAAAAATTAAATATGCGGGAAAATTTACAGTACATTTCTATCTTAATACTGTTGATAATTTAAGATGGCATGGTCTTACCACATCCTTTCTCCCATCACATGTGATGTATCTTTGCACTATTCTGGCTAATTCTGCCCATGGTTCTTCGAGGGTTGCAGGCAGGACTCCTTTTCCTTTGACGGTAAGGTTCTGTCCTTCATCCCAAAAGATAGCTATGGCCTCTTGAAGTCTCACTTTTTTCTGGGTCCATATTGGTCCAACAGCTGGTAGTCCAGATACTTCAGCAATTACTACATCTGTTATTGTTATTTTCCTTCCCTTCACCATGGAACGATCTTCCTGCAAATTCTGCAGAAATTCAATGGCCACCGTTTCATGGGACTGCTGTAGTCGGGTCAGGTAGGCAATCCATCCTGTTCTCTCTAGAATTTCTCGTGCAGTGTCGGAAATTATTAGCACCTGCGGTTCACTCCATATTGCTCTGCCTCCCATTTCATCTAAGCTTATCACACTGTTAATTTTTACAAAACAGAGAAATGACAATGGAACAACACAACTGTGCATATTGGAAAATATCAATACAGTTAAACTTGCTATTTCCAAGATCTGATGGAGTCGTGGTACTTCCAAATAAGGAATTGACATGTCTGCCAGTGTATTTTGGAGGTCACCCACGCCCCCTTGAAATATGATAGGTCGTCCTCGACTGGCAAATGGAGGAGCAACGTATTGGACGGACACTGTACAGTAAAAAAAGGAACGGTGTATATATCCATGACATGATTGCAAAAAGTAGCTAATTACTGAAATTGAGGTTTATGATAAAAATCGCAAATAGATATGGAAATGCTATGAAATGATGCGAGAAATAGGGAAGAGGACAGTTGTCATAAGTAAAAATTCTTATGTGGTCATTATCCACTTTAACCATTATGATTGATTTTCAAACAATATTTCATGTGTAAGAGGTTCAAAAGAATTTTAAAGTATAATCTCATTTGAAATCAAGATAAAGATATAAGAAAAGGGTTTATAATGACTATTGTTGTGTGAGAAATATGACTTCAATACCATCAACAGAGCTTTGTTGCCCATAGGTGTTCATAACCTTGACAAAGTTCCTTTTTCACCCTTGGAACCATAATCCTTTATGTATGCCTAAGAAAGTTCTTTGTGATGTCAGAATCGAGGTCATTATGTTGGCTTGGTAACCAAATGAATCACAATGCCATTCACTAGGAAGGAGTGAAAGGTGGGCAGGCCGGCTCGTGATGAGACCTCTTGTTCCAAGGAATTTTTTTATTTTTCTGATGTGCCTCTTGGATCATAACCCTAGTTTGGTGGCCATAGTGGGAATGCCACTTCACTACTTCCTTATGATCATGGTAGGCTGGCTCTTGATGAGACCCCCTATCCTTCATCTGACAAATCATAGAATTGTTAGTAATCATATATATTTTTTCTTCTCTTTTTTTTTCTTTTTCTTTTATATAGCACTTTCCTATTTATATACAGAGGATGGCTCAACACTCCTTAAGAGTAGGGATGGTGGAAGAAGTTTGAACATCTCAGTAGAAGAAAATATGCCCTTATTCTTATTCAATAATAATGATCAAAGAGAATTATGAAGATTAGGGAAGAACCATCATGATAAAAGTAATCAATCAAATTAGTTTTAGTGAAAATAAAGACAAAAAAGTGATATAAATAGTTGTGTCATTTCCTCTTTTTACTTATCAATACAAAGAAATTTCTCTAAAGATAACGATTTTTCTTTGGTTTGCTGATTTTAGTATCCTCTAGTTTTTGTATCCTTGCATAAATTTATATTTGTGCCTCGAAGGGATCATGAACAGTGAACCATCATCCACAAAAATTCTCTAGATGATGTTTTTTAGGAAACACACATACAAAAAAATGCACTCAAAAATTGTTGTTCCATAGATGGAACAACTGTTGTTCCTTAAGAGGAATAGAAGAAAGAACATCTGCACACCAAACTGTGGTTCCTTTAAGAGGAACAACAAACAAAAGAAAAAGATACAATCAAAATTATTGTTCCTTAAGAGGAACAACAGTTGTTCCTTAAGCGGAACAACAAATAAAGCAAGTGTGAAATAAAATACTGATCCTTCGGCGGAACAACCTAAGAAAATTCCAAATTGAAATTGTTGTTTCTTTAGAAGGAACAACAAAAAATAAAAAAAATGCGAAGGGGGTTGTTCCTTTAAAAGGAACAAAAAAACAATCTGGCGGAAGTGCTGTTCCTTTAAGAGGAACAACAAAAACAATCTGGCGGAAGTAATCTTGTGGATGTGTTGTTTTAAGAGGAACAACAAAAACAATCTTGCAGAAGTGCTGTTCCTTTAAGAGGAACAACAAAAATGCAAGCGGTAGTGTTGTTCCTTAAGAGGAATAGTTGTTGTTCCTTAAAAGGGACGACAGCGGTTCCTTTAAAAGGGACAGCAAAAATAAGCACAGAGGAATGTTGTTCCTTTAAAAGGAATAACAAAAATAAACACACAAAAGTGTTGTTCCTTTAAAAGGAACAACAAAATAAACATGCAAAAGTGTTGTTCCTTTAAGAGGAACAACAAAAATAAACACGTAGAAGTGTTGTTCCTTTCAAAGGAACAACAAAAATAAACATGCAAATGTGTTGTTCCTTAAAAGGAACAGCTGTTGTTCCTTCGAAGGAACAGCAACTGTTCCTTAAGAGGAACATCACGAAAAATACAGGCATGCAAAATTGTTGTCCCTTGTGATTATGTCACGTTCTGCCGGTTTTAGCCTTGTACTACCTCTCGAACTCTTGACACATAAATCAATAATGTTAGCAAAACATTCCTGATATATGTCACCTTTTCCCATAATGTTTAATGCTTCAACCCATTGTTCCTTCATCCCTTTAATTAATGTAGTTTTTAACACATTATCAAGTAAGGGTAAAGATGCATAAGGAGATCTCTGGAGATTGTATTGAAAGTGTTCTACATATTCCTTAAATGTTTCATTAGGTCTGGCTGTCATTTGAAATATTTCATCCTTTAATTCTCTAGACCTACAATAATCCTAATATTTCTTTAGAAAAGAACCTTTCATCTGATCCCGGTCATTTATAACACCTCCACCTAACCCCATAAACCATCGTAAAACTGCTCCTTTTAATGTGGAGGGAAATAGTTTTAGCTTTTGGGGATTGGTTGTATAATCATACCCCTAGCATAATACATCGAATTCAAATAGAAATGTATCTAGATCTTCTGATGTTAGGCCATGGAATGTAGGAATATATTGGAGAGGAATGGCCTTCATAGGTGCATTAATTATAGTATCGATACTGGGATATCGTAGTGTGCAGGTTTGAGGTATTTGCTGGTTCTAGGCCATTTGATCAAATATGTGCCAATATCCTTCTGGGATTTCTAGGGAGTTATTCATAGGCTGACTAGAAGGAGTAAGAATGGCCTTAACAACACTTCCTTGGTCTGCGATAATGAGTGTTCCTTGCTAAAACAATTATTTGAGGGGATTTTCGCTTTTCAGGTTCTTCAAATTTGCTTTGGATGATCTTAACAACACTTCCCTTATCTGGGTTGCTTAGTGTTTGAACTACTCCAAGAGGGGATCTTGGTTCTTCTATTTCTCCTGTTTCTCCTCCTCCTTCACAGAGATTACTAGAGTTCCCTTCTTGTAAAGAAATTGGGCGAGAATTCTCAATTTCTTGAAAATCTTGCTCAATTTCTTCTATTTGGCTATGTACCTCAGCAAAGGCTATAGATGGTGATTCTGTGGCCCGAAGGGAGCTAGTAGGTTGTCTAGAGGCAACTTTTCTAAGGACTACTCATGGCTGAGATTACGCTTTCTTGATGATATCGTCTATAAAGGTCGATCGGCCAAGGGTCACCGTCCCTTAGCTTTGTTAGGTTTGGGTAGTGGTTTTGGATTCTTTTCAGGCTTTTTCTGCTTAGTCATGCACACAACTCAAATATTTATTTCTACCCAAAGTAATCAACAAATCTTTAGGAAAGCGGGTGCGCGATCAGGGTTGTTACATGCTCCGTACGTAGGTTCTTACCTTCCGTTTTCAATACCCAATTCTCTCCTAGTAGGCACTTTATCAAATGCACACTACTATTCTAAAAAAAACAAATGGCTACACTCTCCCCGGTAATGGCGCCAAAATGTTGAGGTATAAAAGGTATCTTTTGAACTCTTATTTATCTTACATTAATTATCAATCCAGGTACGATTTTTTATTTCAAGAGTGTACTCAATTTGAGGCGGGTAATTTATTTCAAGAGTAATGTTTTCTAATTTACAATACAATGCTAAAAAAAAGAGTAAAAAGATTCTTGAAATAAAATCTAATTGCAATCAAAAGAAACTTAATGCTCTGGAACTTAAATCATTCACTAGGAAAACTACAGCAATTTATCAGTCAAGGATGCAGTAGTGATAACTCTTTCCTCTGTCAACTGATATAAATGAAATCAAATATAAACAAGATCCACAATTTGAGAACTTAGATAGCGATAAACATTTTCCTTTACAGTTGTTGATCTTACGCTCCACACTAAAGCAATTAACTAAAAATGATAGATCACTAATGTTGTTAACAGAAATGTAGTAAAAATACTCTTTGCAGATTACTTAAAAGAAAAACCAAATACTTGTAGGAAAGAAATAACACCTATCTAGTATGAATAAACAACAATTCTAACTTAATAGAAATGAACAACAATGCTAACTTAATAGAAATGAACATCAACGCTAAATGTAAATGAAAAGCAATTTTATCTTAGTGGAAATGAACGGTAAAGCCAAATGAACAACAATCTGTAATGAACTGCAAGGCTTTATAACTGAAATGAATAACGATATAAGTGGTAAAGGATAATACTCTCATTATGATAGGAAGGGAACAACAATGCGATTCAATCACTACTTATGCAATAAAATGATTCCATAAAGTATTAGAACTTGTAAAGATAGGAAACCGTAAAGCAATGCGATTCAAGGAAATGAAAAGTCAATCAAACCATCACACGACTGGAACTATAAAATAATGGTACAGATTGCAAGTGGATCGACTAGGGCCGGGCCCTTAGCCACTAGTGAAGCACCGCTGGGCTAATTCAGTAGGAAGGAATGGAATGGCAACTGATTTATGTATTAGTCATGTATTAAAAGTTTACAAGCAATCATACTCTATTTTAACCAACAAGAGTCGATGATCAAAGTAATAGCACAACAGTAAGTTTTGCAAAATGATAATACATGCCCCCCTGGGCTACAAGCGCTACCCCTTTTTATAATGGCTAGGCAGATATATCAAGAGTACAGATAAGTTCTAAAACAACGATCCATCAGGATCAAAGGATCCTGAGGGATTCACTCTATCTTTGATTTCCAGTTTATCATTTTGTCTTCTTGTGCTAATGCCGTGCTTTCCCTTTCTTATCCTGGATTATGCACTCCAATCTTGATCTCCTTGTCTGGATACAACTTCCTGGGGAAGGGACAACAATTGCTTCTGCTTTGTCTTTTCCTCTCGAATAGTGGTTTTCCATTTCCTTCATTTTCCGTATAGAAAAAGAAAATAATTAGTTATTTTGTATCAATCACAAATCTCCTTAATTCTACCATAATTCTTTAAGATATTACCATTTTAGAATGTAAAGGAGTTATGATTCAAAGGAAAAGATAAAGAAATAATTGGAAAATGCATACCTTTTCCATCGCTCAACAATGACCTATGAAACCTATAATGACTTGGGTATTACAACTTTAAAACCAACCTCAACTCTTCTAGAATTAGCTAATAGGTCGTTGTTCAAGCCGAAAGAAGAAATTACTGTCTCTGTAGACTCCTAGGAATATCTTGTAGACTTCTTGGTCATCAACCCGAGAAGTATATTAGATGGACATCTTTTAATACTAGGAAGACCATGGTTAGCAACGAAAGGTGAATATATAATATTTCAAAATGGATACATGCCAATTGCGAAAGGAGACATTGTCAAAAATCTAATTATGTATCCTCCTGCTCAACGTATTCTGCCTACTATAAATCTTCAGTTACGCCCACCGATATATCAAGAAAAAAAATTGCGCTCTTCCATTTCCTTAGATGAAGCTCTCGGACTTAAAAATCAATTAAAAGACGATGTTCAACAAATTCATCAATAAACCAGCTGTTATTGGAAACCCAACATGCGAAATGATAAAAGATCTGTTGGATACTTATGCACACGGAGACCCCTTAGAGATTTTAAATGACAATCATATTCCCACAATTGCAGTCCATAACAACATTCGAATTGGAATAGAACTAGGAAAAACCGTTAATATTAATGTTGATCTGGATAAACATTAACAATAGAAATTAATTTAGGTTCTCAGTAAGTACAAGCATGCTTTCACCTGGGACTATTCGAACATGAAAGGTCTTGACCCGCAGTTGTGCACCCATCATATCTATATAAAAAAAGATGCACGTCCTATTCGACAGCCCCAAATGAGGTTCAATCTCCACCTAAGGGATATTGTAAAACAAGAATTGCAGAAATTGCTGGATGTAAACTTCATATACCCAATTTTAGATAGCCAATGGGTTTCCCCATTAGTAGTCATCCCTAAGAAAAATGGAAAATGGAGAATTTGTGTCGATTACAGGGAACTCAATAAAGACACCCAAGAAGACCTTTTTTCCCTTCCTTTCATATACCAATTCCTTGATACTTTAGCTAGGAAGAAATTATTTTCATTTCTAGATGGTTTTAGCTGTTACAAACAAATTCAGATTGCTCTGGAAGATCAAGATAAAACCACATTTACCTACCCATGGGGTACATTCGCATACAGGGTTTTACCCTTTGGACTGTCCAATGCTCCAATAACATTCACGGGACCTCCAATAGTCGATCAAAGTTGAAAAGGTAAAAAATACTAATGGGGTTAGTGGTTGATTGGGTTAATGAGTTGAATCGAGATCAAATCAAGCATGTGAACATGATTGTTGAACTTAGTAGTTCTTAGTAATTATTGAGTTGAGCACTTGAGTTCATATTTATATTGGAGATATCTCAATATGAGTATGGTTGATTGTCTAGTTGAGTTGTGGAGTGAGTGAGTGCTTGAAGGAGAGCCTACAATATGCATGTGTTGTATTATGAAGAATTTATGAAGCCATTTGTAGTTGTTGTAGCAATGAGATGAAGTATGATTCAACCATGATATTGGTGCAATGATTGACGTGCGACGTGTGGTTTTATATAGTGAGTTGAGGAGATTTTTTTCCAAATGGTGTGGAAATTTTGTGCGGATTTCTTATGGAAGCTTGAGGGGAAAATATCATTTGATAGAGCTTTGATTCTATGTTATTGTAGTGCTCATGTTGAGCAAGTTTTAGGAGTCCAATTTGAAAATATATGAAATGATGCTTGCATGGAGGTAGTGAAGGCATGGAGACTTTGAGTAGACAATGACTTGGTGGATTTAGTAGAGGGAAGAGTTTTCTCCATCCAATAGGAGTTGGATAGTCTAATGGTAGTTGGGCCAGGATCACTGATCGTGGTGGCCTTCAGTGGATGGTAGTCCATATATTAGAGAGAGAAACAATTCCATGTCTAGAAGGACCAAAATATTGCAAAAGAAATGAAGTCTTTAGGGCTCAGGGGAGTGAGCTGATCCATGTATAATTTTCTTAACAAATTAATAAAATAATTGAGCGGCACAACAACAACAGCGTGGTATTTTTCCTGAGATGGGTTTTCCAAGAGAAACACTTGTGTTCATGTGTTGATCGATTATGTGTTTTCATATTTATTATTGATGCTCTAATATATGGTTGTGTGTTTCAGTTTATCCATGGTAAATGATTACACAATTGGTGATCTTTTTATAAAGCTCCACACTACTAATTCACACCCCCTTTATAAGTAGTGATCTAGTTTCCAACACTTAATAAAAAACATTATCCCATCTCATTTTCATTTGTTTTTCTTGGGAATTTGGCAAGATAACTCAAGACACAACAATCTTGTAGAAAATTTGTATCATTTTGTTTTCAATATCTTCCTTGCCTATAATTCATGGTACAACTAGATTTATAGCCTATGAATGCTATGGGGCCACTTTGGTTGAGCTTAGGCTTGGTTAGGCTACCATTTATCTCTTACATTTCTTTCTTCTTGAATGTTCATTTATGAAATTAGTTTAGATTTATTTTCCAGTAAAAGTAAAATAGATCTTCTTATTGTTATTTACCTTTTACAACTTAGGATTGGTGGCTTACCTAATATTTGATCATTTGAACCTGTTTCATTTCCTTCTTTCACTTGCACAAAAGGTAATCAGACTAGGAAGAGGGAGGTACCTTCTACACATACAATATTAGCCCCTCTTAAGTTTGTATGAACCCCATGTTGATAATTTATGTTAGTAGCCTTGGGAGTTGCACCACGCTTATTGAAATACTAGGGCTCATCACTTTTTGGTGCCATTTCTATGGATGGTGTCAAAGCAAGCACTCTCTTGTTCTGAAAATGATTCATTATGTCTTTTCTACATTCATATTTTTTGTAGAAAAAATAAACTTCATTAGGAATCTTGCATTGCATTCTCATTCAATATATATATATATATATATATATATATATATATATATATATACTTCTCCAATGCCAACCCCCCCCGAATTGACCATGTGGTGCAGTAAAAACCACATCACCTTCCACTTTTGCAGGTAGAAGAAGAAGAGGTGAAAGAGAAGGTAGAAGAAATTGATGGAGATGATGACAATGAGAAATATCCTCTTGGATTTCCCATTCAATATATTTATATCAAATTTCCATATGAAGAAAATCCCTCCATATTTCCTTCCCAACATCCATGGTATGAGGTCATAGTATCTAGAAAATTTTCACTTTGAATTTGAAATACCTTGTAGACGTTTTGGATATTTATTAGACACTCAAAATTTTAGATTGTCTCTGACAACATTGAAGGATAGAGCTCTTAAATGGTTCATGAGTTTAGGGACTAATTCAATAAGATCATTGAATGATATGAAAAGGATATTTCTAGAAAAGTTAAATATCATAATATTCAAGAATACATATTTAAAATGACTCAAAAAGAAGATGATATCATTCAAAATATAATAGAGAGATTCATGTATAATGTTAAGAGGGAAAAATTACATCATTTAGGATTTGACACACTAAAATCCCTCTTGCTTAGAATAAACACGGATGATTGAATTGATATCCTTTATCTCATGAGTAGAGGTGATGTATGCCAACTATCATTTGAATAATTTTTTGAAATATGCAATTGCATATCAAGAGGAAGGGAAATAGTAAGTAAATCATCATCGATATTGGTAAGACAAATTGAACCCAGAAATTCACTTAATAACTTAAAAACAAGAATCTTAGAATTCTAAGTGAAAAAAGTAGAAATGTTAAGAATAAAAAATGAGCAAAAGGAGGAGTTTTATATTTGTGTTATCCATGTAGAATCATATGCTACTAAATGTTTCCCATCATTTCCAAGGTTAAAGGAAATTTGTTGGGTGTGGAGCCTGATAATCTTCTGTATTCAAAGGTTTCTGCCGGATGTATACCCCAGGAAGACTGTACACCCCTCCATGGGGCGGGGGGGGGGGGGGGGGGGGGACTTGTCCCCCCGCGGGGGTTCGAGGGGGTAAATCTCCCCCGGCTGGGGGGTTTGGGGGCCATTGGTCCCTTGGTAGGGGTTTAGGGGCAGTGCCCCCGAAGCTAAAAATAGATGTAAAATTGCCTTGTAAAAGTCTAGTAATTTCTAGTCAATCTAGGCCGTTCATTAGGTGGATGATCTGACACTAGAAGTTATGTTTAATTTAGGGTTTTTTTCCCTAGAAGGAAACCCCTCACTATATATGAGGGAATTATATTGCGTCTATGTATATCGGTATTCTGAGTGAGGAAGAGAGAGGAGATTGAGAGTGAAGAGGGTGTTACAGCGGATCTGCTATAGGTTGTATCTCTTCAGTTCACTGGATAATATAAAAAGAAGGATTGGCTGTTTCTCCGTGGATGTACCCCAAACTGGGTGAACCACGTATATCTGTGTCTCTCTTGTTTTATGCGTTTTTTGTGTTTATATTTATGCAATATTTTATGTGTTCCATTGCTCCGTAATATATAATTTTTCTAACAACATTTACTATGATGACAGTTGAGCAAGTAAAACACAAAAGTAACTACAATATGTAGCTCCAAGAAGACCATGGAAACCTAATCAACCTAGTATGCTGCAAGATCCTAATTCACAATTTCAATGTCACACACAAGAATCTCAAAGTCATTAGGGAAAAAACTTTCCTTGGCAACCTTGGCCTTCTCAACCCCAAAACCAATCTCGATAACAATGTTGGAAAGGACCTTATGGGAGAAATCCATAACGTCAATATTTTCCTCTATATCCTCCATACCCAACTCCATGATATCCATAGCATCCACCTCCGCATCCACCTCCAGGACAACCACAAACTCAACCACATCCATCTCAAAGATCCAGTCCCACTCAACTACCTGTACAAAAATTTATGAACACAAATAATAAAGTAACTCGACCCACATACAATGTTGAGGTACTAGTGGCCTGGGTGCAGGCCTAATGGATAATCGCTCAAATCTAGAAACAATTGCTTCAATTTCAGGTGGGAGTTCCTCAATTTCTTTAGGATTTTTAGTCATCCGCCTTTTAACTTAGTTATTCTACTAATTTAGCAGAACTGCTTAATTTTATTGAAATATGACAAACTCTTCAATTGCCATGGAATCCAAAAGAAACTTAAACTTTGAGTTATTCCTTCTCACGTCATCCTTTTTCCATGGACACCATTGTATTACCCTTGATCTTACCCTTTAATCCAACGATTGTTGATTCACCTAATCAACAAAACAAATCGACAATCCTCCACCGTTGATCAATGCACCATTTGATTCGATAGTTAATAACGATATTGGGTGAACCACTTACATGACGGTTACCTACCCGATAAAGCGGTTTTCTCACTCCTCCTGAGTGGTACGTGTCGAGCGCTAAGGGTAATCTCCCGGGCTCGAGATATTACCATTTACCACCTTTTAGTCACCCGATAAACAACTTTGCCTCCGAGAAACCACTCTTGCGGTGATTAACGTCCACACTTATCCACCAAATGATGACCGTTAAATCAAGCAGTCTGTCGAACAGATGGCTCTCACTCTTCTTCGTCTTTTGGTTTGATTTTGTCAGACTTTCCTTGGATCCGCTATGATTTTAGCACTTCTACCAGATTTAGTTCTAATCTATGTAATTTGAAACTTCGCTAATTAAAGCTCTGTGATTCGAACCACTTTCAATTACTTAATACACTGTGAAAGAGAAGTTAAACACGATCAAACCAGATCACACAAAATTCAAATTTTTATAGACCAAACTGGACTTTAACAATACACAGAGATATTTCGAAGGAATTCAACCTCTGGTATTGACCAATTATACAAGAATAAATAGAGATACAGAGGATTTCAAGCTCTAAAATCAAAATCTTCTTTTCTTTATTTCTAATCAAATCCTAAGGGTCCAAATTCTCTTAAAATTGTTCAAAACTTACATAAATACTTTACATCTAGAAATCTGATCCTCAATCTTTGGATCGAATCTATCTAATCCTAGATGATTACCTAAACTACTTGATATTCTCCTCAAGAATCTCACTGAGTACTACTTGAATTAATTACAAAATCACTCAATCCCTAAATTCTAGCTCAAATCCTATATAGAAAACTTTGTAAATTGACAGCTAAAGGATCCCACTCCTTTGCTTGTAATGTTTTTTTGTATTTTTGGAATAAATTCGAAGCCTTTTGTCTTCAAGCCTCATGCTCATGAGGACAAAATTCTTCATGGGCTCCTGTCCATGAGATCTTCTATAGAACTACCCAACTTCTGTAGCATGGCTTTTTTCATCCAAGTAGCTTTAGCAATTGGTTGGTCCTTCCATTTGACAAAAACTGAAAATATTCCTGTCCTCTTGTCTTTTTCAACAATTTCTTGACCAAAATCCTCTCTGGCTACAATTCAATTGCGATAGGTAATTGTTTTACCCAATCAACCTTTTTTTCTTCTTGATCCTCTGCTTTGTCATCTACATTTCCACCTTCATACTTGTATAAATCAACAACATTGAAAATTGGAGACATTCCAATATCAAGGGGTAACTCAATTTCATATGCATTTGCTGAAAATTTCCTTAAAACTTTGCATGGTCCAATTTCTTGAATTTTAATTTTTTATATTCCCTTTTTGGAGATCTATCCTTCCTTAGGTGTGCCAAAACCAAATCTCCAACCTCAAAATTTACTTCTCTCTTCTTCAAGTATTCTTTGTTCTTGTACTTTATGTTGCTATCCTATAGCTGTTGTTTTACTTGTTCATGAACTACTTGAATCTTTGAAGCAAAATATTCTCCTAGAGCACTCCTCATTTCAGCTTTGCCTAAATCTCTCAATTCAGATACTCCTCTTGGGTGCATTCCATAAACTATATGGAATGGACTCTACTCTGTACTCCTATTAGGAGAATCATTGTAAACATATTTAGCCTGTGCCAATACTTGATCCCACTGCTTTGGATGTTTACCTGCAAGACTTCTTAAAAGATTACTCAAACTTTTGTTCACAACTTCAGTTTTCCCATCAATCTGACGATGATAAGAAGAACTGAAGCTCAGTTTAGTTCCAAGCTTCTTCCACAAGGTCCTCCAGAAATTTCCAACAAACCTGGAGTCTCTGTCTAAAACAATTCTCTCTAGTAACCCATGTAACCTAACAATTTCTTTAAAAAACAAGTTAGCAACATGAATAACATCACTGGTTTTATAACATGGAATAAAATGTTCCATTTTTGAAAATTTGTCAGCTACTACATAATTTGAATCATGTCCCCTTTGAGTTTTTGGTAAACCCGAAACAAATTCCATACTTACCATATCCCAAGGCCTATCTATCATAGGTAATGGAACATAAAAACCTGTGTTTTGGCTCCTTCCCTTTGCATACTGACAAACTTTACAATTTTTCACATACTTTTTCACTTCAGCTCTCATCTTTGGCCAAAAATAAAATTGGTTCAACTACTCATAAGTTTTGTCTGCACCAAAATGTCCTCCAAGTCCACCACTACGTTTCTCCTTGATCAAATTTTCTCTCATAGAACATTTTGGTATGCACAACTGATTTCTTTTAAATAACAATCCCTCTTGCAAGGAATAATCTAGCCACTTTCTTCTGTCTAACAAAATAGGATTCCTACAAGCTTCAAATGCCTCTTTAAAATCTAGATCTTCTTCATATAAATCTTTAAGAAAATAAAAACCCAACACTTGAAATTGACTTTCTTGCACCAAAATTATTTTCCTACTTAAGGCATCTGCTACTTTATTTGATTGACCAGTTATATGTTTTAACACAAAATTGAAACCTTGAAGGTATTCTACCCATTTTGCATGCTTCTGGTTAAGCTTTAGTTGTTTCATAATATACTGCAATGCATGGTTATCTAAATACAATATGAACTCCTTAGACATCAAGTAATGTCTCCACTTCGTTAAAGACTGCACCACTGCATAAAACTCATTGTCATAAGAAGAATATTTCTTCTTTGACTCATTCAAATTTTCACTAAAATAAGCTACAAGTTTGTCTTCTTGACTTAAAACAACTCCAATGGCTTCTCCATTGGCATCACATTTCACTTGAAAAGGATTATTAAAATCAAGCAAAATCAAAATAGGCTTCTCAGTAATCTTTCTCTTCAACAACTAAAAGCTCTTTTATTCTTCAATAGTCCATTTAAATGGTTGTCTATCCTTATTTATAGTATCAATAATAGTAGCATTGATCTTACTAAAATTCCTTGTGAATTTCCTACAAAAACTAGCAAGAGCATGAAAAATTCTTACCTCAAAGACACTTTTTGGTGAAGGCCACTCCATGATTGCCTTAATCTTCTCAGGATCCATCTTCAATCCATCAGCAGAAACAAAAATACCCAAATATACTAACTCCTCTTTCATGAATGAACATTTATTTAAATTTATTAGTAACTTTTCTTGTTGTATCCTTTGTAAGACATAATTCAGATGTCTCACATGCTCCTCCTTTGATTTACTATAAGCTAATATATCAACAAGAAATACTATTACAAATTTACCTATGAATTCTTTCAAAAATTCATTCGTGAGCCTCATAAATGTACTAGGTGCATTTGAAAATCCAAAAGGCATTACCATCCATTCATACAATCCTTCACCGATCTTAAAAGCAGCTTTCCATCCATCCCCTTATCTAATTCTGATTTAATGATAACCACTTTTTAAATCTATCTTTGTAAAATATCTTGCTCCACTCAAACAATCCATCAAATCTTCAATTCTAGGTAAAGGAAATATGTACCTGATCGTTATCTTATTTATTTCTCTTGAATCAATGCACATTCTCCAGCCTCCATATTTCTTTGGGCTCAACACTGTTGGCACCACACAAGGACTCAAACTCTCTCTAACCAGTCCCTTGTCTAATAATTCTTGAACCTGTTTCCCTATTTCTTCATTCTCTGTGGGAGTCATTTGGTAAGTTGATTTATTAGGTAGATTTGATCTTGGAATCAAATCTACGTGATGACTGATTTTTCTAATGGGTTGTTATTCATTAGGCAAATCATCTACAATGATATCATAATAACTGTCCAGCATCTCTTGAATTTCAATTGGTAAATTAGAAGCTTTTGTAGAAGTAATTATTACCTTGGGTTTGCAAACTAATGCAAAATTCACCTCATCTTCCTTTGTCTACTGCAAGTACTCCTTTCCACTCAACAGTAGGGTCTTTGGATCAGGTTTCTTTGATGCACCCTTTTCTTCCATAGGCAGCAATGTATGATTAACACCATCTTTACTGAACCTATATGTGTTCTTATTTCCATCATGCATAGCTCCTATGTCATACTTCCAAGTTCTTCACAACAATATGTGACACACATCCATAGGCATCACATCACACAGAATTTTGTAATTGTATTTGCCCAACTGCAACTCTAATTCATACTGTGCATTCACTACCAACTGATATCCCTTTTGAAGCCATGACACCTTGTAAGGTGTTGGATGTTTCTTGGTTTTAAATTTCAACTTCTCCACCACTTCTTTGGAGACCAAATTATCTGTACTTCCACTATCAATTATCATCTGACAACACTTCCCTTGATCCTTACACACAATCCTGAACATGGTCTTTCTATGTGCTGGTCCAATAATTTCCTTAGTCGGATTTAATAAAACTTTGTTAACTACCAAAGACTCTCCTTTCTCTGTTACATTTTCTTCCTCTAGCACCTTTGTTGCTTCCTCTTCAGTCTTAGCAACAATTGCATTCCTCTGATTCATTCATATGTTTTCTGGGCACTCATAGGATCTGTATCCCAGCTTATTACATCTGTAACATCTTACTTCTCTTCCTCTCCTTCTGCCTCCTCTTCCTCTAGAAAATTCTCTCTAGCACTTGCATCACCTCCTGTGTGTGCATGCTGACTTGAGCTACTGCTAGCTCCATCTCTAGGTGTTGTAGACCTTCCTCTACCACCTTGACTTCCCCTTCCTCGGGAAGCACCTCTATTTCTGGAAAATTGCTTCCCCATGAGTTTTTCTTTGGCTTTCAATACCATTTGATAAGCCTCTTCTACTGTTTTAGGAGACAATACACTTATCTCATCTTGGATTTCCATTCTGAGTCCATTTACATATCTTGCAACCTTCTCATCTGTATCTTGGATTTGTCCTGCTCTTATACTTACTTTGTAAAATTCCTCTGTGTATTCCTTTACTGTCATAGACCTCTGTCTAAGGTTCTGCATCTGTCTAAACAACGTATGCTGATAATCACTTGGAAAAAACTTACCCTTTAGTTTTTCCACCATTATATTCCAATTCTTGATTGGTTGTCTACCAAGTCTTCTTCTTTCTGCCTGCACTCCATCCCACCAAAGTGTTGCATGTCCTTTCAATTTTGTGACTACAAAATTCACTCTTTTCCTTCTTCTGTTTCTTTATAATAGAAAAATTTCTCCATATCATTTATCCAATCTATTAATTCCTCGAGGCTTAAGCTTCCTGTGTATATTGAAACTTTAAGTTTAGGCTTGGATGTGGATATCAATATTGATTTAAAGAATCTCATGTCAGGAGTTACATCTGTAGGTTCTTCTTCTTCTGCAGCTTCAGCTTCAAGTTCACTAACATCTCCAACATCTACATCTCTTCCCATTTGCATTGCTTCTAATCTAGCTTGCATCTATTGCATAGCTTCCAACACTTAAACATTTGCAACTGGTCTTCCTCTTCTTCAACCACCATCTCTTCCTTCAACTTTGAAGGCCATGTTTGATTTCTTTTTCTGCTCCTTGAGATCCTGTTCAATGTGAGTCAGCAGCTCTAATACCACAAATGGTGGCCTGGGTGCAAGCATAATGGATTATCGCTCAAATTCAGAAACGATGGCTTCAAGTTCAGGTGGGAGTTCCTCCTCACTTTCTTTAGGATTTTCAGTCATCTGCCTTTTAACTTAGTTATTCTACTAATTTAGCAGAACTGCTTAATTTTATTGGGATATGACAAACTCTTCAATTTCCGTGGAATCCAAAAGAAGCTTAAACTTTGAATTATTCCTTCTTGCATCCGCCTTTTGGTTCGATTTTGTCAGACTTTCCTCGACTCGGCTATGATTTTAGCAGTTCCGCCAGATTTATTTATAATTTGTGTAATTTGAAGCTTCAATAATTAAAGCTCTGCGATTTGAACCACATTTAAGTACTTAATACACAGAGAAAGAGAAATTAAACATGATCACACCATATCATACAGAATTCAAATTTATAGACCAAACTAGACTTCAACAATACATAGAGATATTTCAAACGAATTGAACATCCAGGATTGACCAATTACACAAGAATAAATAGAGATACAGAGGATTTCATGCTCTCAAATCAAAATCCTCTTTTCTTTATTTTTAATCAAATCCTAAGGGTCCAAATCATCTTACAATTGTTCAAAACTTACATAAATACTTTACATCCATAAATCTGATCCTCAATCTTTGGATTGAATCTATCTAATCCTAGATGATTACCTAAACTGCTTGATATTCTCCTCGAGAATCTCACTAAGCATGAACTACTTGAATTAATTACAAAATCACTCAATCCCTAAATTCTAGCTCAAATCCTATCTAGAAAACTTTGTAAATTGACAGCTAAAGGATCCCACTCCTTTGCTTGTAAACTTTTTTTGTATTTTTGGAATAAATTTGAAGCCTTTTGTCTTCAATCCTCATGCTCCTGCATTAGGTACAACACTTCCAAATAACTCTTGATCTAAATGGTATTCATCTTTGATTAGGAAAAGTATTTCAAAAAATAGATTATTCTGTTGTCATTGAAGAAAAACATCTAGAAGAAGAAGATACAGAAGAACCATGTAATACATCTAATGGAGAGTAGCCATTGGAGCTTGAGATTAACGAATTTCTACTATGATTATCATAAGATCCTTTATGTGTTCAAGGGACTAATAAAAATATAGTAGATGATTTGAATGACATATAATAAGAAAGCATACGGAATGATTTAGATGAGAAAGTGAACCAAGGGCATAAAAAATATATTGAACTTCAGTTCCTGACAATCACTAAGTAGGAGCATCACTCTCTTAAAAAGTGCTTTACATCATCAAAGTTAAAGTAGTTAGTCTCTCATATTGAGGTACATGTCAAAGCATATGTTTTGATCCCACACATGTTTTTATGCACATGTCTCTATTGGAAGTATTCCTATACTTGAAATAAATTTATTTTCTTTCTCAAGTAGAGTGGGATTGAGCAATGAAAGAAAGAAAAAAATGAAAAACACGAAAAATAAAATAAAATAAAAAATTATCAACTGAAAACTCCTTTGAGGTTCCTAAGATTGGCTCGATGATTAAAAACCTCCATCAGGAAGTTAGTGGGGTGGAAAAAAGAGGAAAAATAAAAAGAAATAAAATCCTAGTTGAAATCCTTTTATGAGGCACCTAGGTAGACCTACTAGTTGAAAACGTCATCAAGATATCTTGTACACTTAGAAAAAGAAATGAAAAAATGAAAAGAAAAAAGGATTATTTGCCCTATATATCTCTATCCTATGAATGCAACTATTCTCCAACCTCTGTAATCAACAAGAACAACTTAGAACCATAAGAAAAAGATGATAAAAAATTTAATCAAGGGAAGTCAAACTTAAGCTTTTACCTTCCTTGCCTAGATGCTCCAACAGAACCAAGGTCACGTTTATCCATCACCCTCATCCATTTCCAACATCCACCCATGATTCCTAAGCCTTTCCCATTCATTTTCCTCACCATATTGAAGTTCCATAGTAAAGTTTTGTATTTCTACAGGATTGAAAAAATAAAGGGCAAGAGTTGTTTTTACCATATCTCGAAAACTGTGCATCCATTCGACATGTTGTTTTATTAGGAGATGCATAAGGATGATGAGAACATGCTCAAAACATTTGAAGTGAATCCAATGCACAAATTTTGAGATATTTGTTGCCATCAACTACAACCATTTTCCATTTTTCTCGAGATTCATGTATCCATTGGCCAATAATTTTATTGCTATATGCATAAGGGTGATGGAAACATGTACAATTTTTTTTAGGTAAATCTAATTTACCATTTGAGATATATGAATTAAATAAGTCTGCTACAGGATTTTACTATATTGCTACAAGATTGTGATAGGTACAAATCTTGTGCTTTTCACCTAGGAACAAGGGTCGTCCACCATAACCTCATCATACATTTTTCACACCACTTGGCCTCTCCTCCACCAAGGTTTCCACTTCTATCCTTTAAAACACTCCCTTCCACCCCTTTTTCCATCTCTTCACCCATAGAAAAGGCTTCAGATCCTTGTCCACTAGATGCTCGTGAATTATCAGTATTTTTAGAGGCAACACCTGAAGAAAATTGTGATCCTAGAAGGGTTTTTGTGAATGATATAGGAAGAAAGATGGTCTTGTAGTATTCTACAAAGACCCTATAGGACCATAGTTGGAGCACCAAATTGAAAGGGAAACCAACATGAAGGTATTAGATGGTCACCAATTTGGTCTCAAGTAGCTACATGACCCTTTATCAGCAACCACAAGATTCTTGATGACCCAACAAGAAGCAACATCTGATCCAAAGATCACCCACATGAAGAAAGGGCATTGGCATCATCATATTAACCATAAAAATAGCCAATAAATGAATAACAAGATCTCCATGCAGTCATAAATGAAAGAAGAAAATGTCCAACAATACTTGCAAACATTCTTCAGCTCCAAAGTACCATCAAGTAACTCCATAGGTAAGCAAGGTATGCAAATGAAACCTTTTGGATTCCGTGAATCACTGTACAATTTCTCTTGTGTGTGTTTAAGTGTTGGGGGTCACTATAGGCAGCTAAGAAAGACAAAATTCTTGGCCACCCATAATCAATGAGAAGAAGAGAGGTGCCACAAGAGGGAGAAAAGTGAAGAATTAAGGAAGCATCAAGCCTATACCATTAGAAGGGGTAAGTTTTACCCATCCCTGTTTTCCTTGGCACAAAAATCTATAGGAAGTGTTTTAATATACACAAGTCTATGTTTCTTGTAATTTGAGTTGAAGTGAATTTTTTTTTTTAGAATAATGATATGAAGGTGTTTTCTATTTTATCCTCCACCTCTAGACTTTGAAACAACATTTCGACCCTTTTGATCCCATAACTTTGTCATTGGTGGTGAATTTTCTAAATCCTGTAGCAAACCCAAGGAGCACTAGTTTTGACCTTTTAGAGTTCTTTTTGAGCCTTGGGAGGTGGTTTTCACCAAAGGGAACCTACTTATCCCTTAAGGATCCATAACTACTATGAGGTACTCACCATTTTCCAAATTTATAGATGGATGAGATTCTTTGAAAAAATGACTGAGTCTATGATGTTGGGTGTGTGTTATATTCTTTCAATGACTAGCCCCACATGTTGTATCTTGTGTCAAACACATCAAGGGGGTCACAGGGGGGGCGAAAGTTGATCAAAATTTAAACAGTAACACAACAAATTACAAATATAACCATACATATAGAGATGTAATAGAAATAATACTTCATTTCATTACTGTAAAATACAAAAATATTCTTACAAACAGAAATGGAAGTAAACTAGTTAGGGCAATGGTAGCTTATCTTTGAGAAGAGATGTGGTGGCCACATGCCTCTAAATTATGTTACAATGAGGCTCGAAGGCCTATTTATTGTTCAGAAAAAATGGAAAACCATAAACATCCAAAAACCTAACCCTAGAAGATGAAACGCCAAACTATGGGCCCCATTTGGGTAAATTGGTACATCAACTTCTCGGGGTCGTAACTTTGTCATAATAAATCTATTTGACATGCACAATATCTCATTAGAAATATATATCCAAGAAATACAACTTTGGGAAGAGCAACATCAAACCATGGACCCATGTTGCTCCCCATTTTCCCAAAAAATGTTGTTTAGGGCCTCAAACCAGCTTTGGAAGTTAAGGACCCGAAAAACTGCTAAAAATAGTAAGTTGTGCTACAATTAAGGAAACTGAAAAGATGAAACAAACAATGGTGGGGCTCCAAGTGGACTTGGTGGGTGGCCACCAATATCCACCTGGATCATTCCTCCTCCCTTAAGAAGCAATGGTCCCCATTGCATTGAGTTCCTCCATGATATGAGGATACTTTTGCTGAGCTTGGTTCCTGGTGAGCCACATGCCTTGGTGAAGGAGTTGGCTTACTTTGAAAACTCGATACAGTTGGATATTTTGCTGGTGAGTGTGCTTGATCTGTGTGTCAATTATCTGATCAGTTGTAGCTTGTTCCATCTAATCTGGATTTGACTTTGTGCGTGTGAGTTGTTCTGCAATGTTGGATGTGTCTAGTAATGGTGGAAAGTATGGCCAAAGGCAGTCCACATTGAACACTGGGTCTAGGCCAAGGAATGGGAGAATGCAGAGCTCGAATGCATTGTCTCACATAGCCTTGTTAATGGTGTAATGACCATATCAAAGTGGACTGAGTTTCCGATAGGCTTCGGTAAGGCGTTCCTTTTGCAAATGCAACCAGACTTTGTCGCCCACCTGAAACTTGTGTGGCACCTGCTGTTGATCATGCTGCTTCTTGTACTTGGCATTTGATTTCTCTAGAATTTCATGAACCTGCTAGTGAATATGTTGGATGTGCTCAATGAAGTTGTTTTCCTTATCTGTTTCGGACTAGAAATGAGCCAAATCTGTGTGAGTAGCTGCAAATGGCATGGCCACATCAATGGGTTGTAGTGGCCGGAATCCCAAGCCCACCTGAGGCCAATTGAGCTGTGGAGAGCCCAATTGTAACTGTTCTAACCATAGAGGAGGCTATCATCCCATTTTCATGGATTCTTTGAGTTTTACATGCGCATAATGTGTGTGATAATCATGTTGACAACCTCTGTCTCGCAATCCGTTTGAGGATGGAAGGTTGTGGACTTAGAGAGTTTTGTGTCCAGCATTGACCAGAGACTAGACCAAAATGTAGTGAGGAACCTCTTGTCCCAATCTAAGATGATAGACTGTGGGATCCCAAAGTGTACCCACACTCATTCAAAGAAGAGTTTAGTAGTGCCTTCTGCTATGATATTCTTCTTGCAGGCTGTTGTAATGGCAATCTTCGAGAACCTATCGATGACCACAAAAAAACAATCATTTCCATGCTTAGTAGAAGGAAGGCCCGACATGTAATCCATGGAGATGGATTCCCAAGGTCGACTAGGGGTAGGCAGCGGGGTATAGAGGCCTTACTTCTTGATGGTCAGTTTGGAAATGGTGTAGGCAGTGCATGATTTGATGTACTTCCCGACATCTTGTCGAAGATTCAACAAATAGAAATACTTCTATAGTACTGCAACCATTTTCTTGACCCCGAAATGCCCAACAACCTAATTGTAGTGTGCTTCCAAAATCATCCTGGCACGCTCCCTTAAAGGAACAGAAAGGTGACCTAGGTGGCATAACAGGGCATCCTGGAGGTGAAAATTTGGAACATGCTGACCCTCCAAGAGTGTTTGGTATGTGTGGCCAAATTCTAGGTTGCTTTTGTAGAGAAGTGGCAAATCAGAAGTCTCGTGCCCACAAGAGTTGAGAACTGTGGTTAACACCATGATCAGTGGTCGACTGAGGCAATCTGCAACATTATTGGGGCTTCCCTTCTTATACTTGATATTCAAATGGAACAGTTACAGGTATGTGGACCACTTTTGATGGCGATCATTCTACAATTTCCCTTGGGTCTGTATGAACTACAGGGATCGATGGTCTGTGTGGATGACCATTTCCTTCCCCAAAATGTAATGCTTCCATTGTCGATATGCCAGCACAATGGAATACATCTCTTTGTCATAAGTGGGATACTTCCGGACTGTGCCTAAAAGTGTCTCACTATGATATGCCACTGGATGCCCATGTTGAGTAAGGACTACCCCAATAGCATAGTTAGAGGCATCTGTCTCGACCTTAAATGGTTGTTGCAAGTCTCATAATGCGAGCACTAGTGCCAAGCATAGGTGATCTTTCAACTTTGTGAATGCCTTCTGTTGAGATTCAGGCCAAAAGAATTTTTCTTTGGCTCCTCCCTTGGTGACTTGTCTCAAGGGCCAAGTGATATGAGAAAATCCCAACACGAACCTGCAGTAGAGGTTGGAAAGACCTAGAAAGCTTCGAAGCTCTGTCAGAGTGGTTGGAGATGGCCAATCCCGAATGTATTGGATCTTGGATGGATCCACATGCACCCCCCATTCATCAATAATGTATCCCAGATACTAAACCTGGGTCATGCCAAAAGTGTATTTCTCCAAATTTGCAGATAACTTATGTTGCCGCAATGTTTAGAGAACTTGTCGAATGTGGTGGAGGTGCTCTTCCAAACTCTAGCTGAAGATCAAGATGTTATCCAAGTATACCACTACAAATGAGTTGGTTAATGTGTTATAGACATTTTTGTGCCTTACAGCATGAAGCATGAAATGTCAATAATCTAAGGGATCCAAAGTCCCTAAACATGTTGTTCCTACCCCTAGAGGAACAAGGTCAGCAAACCACAGCACTAAATATCAGTTCTCCACCTGAAAACAATCAAAAACAAGCTAATTATGGATCATGTCAACTGCTCCACTGAGCATCTGCGCTGAATGTCAACTGCTCCACTGTGTACCTGCGCTGAATGTCAACTGCGAAGAAGGCTACCTGCGCTGGGCAAGTTTGGCCAAGTGGCACAGTTATTCCTCAAGGTGTCAATGCCCAGGAAGCTTCCAAAATGACACTTGGATCAGAGAATTCGACTGGTGATGAGTAAGAGGATCTAGATCTCCAAGTGGAAGCAAGAACCTCCAAGTGGACTCAAGAACTGAAGAATAACTGAAGTGGCAGAGGACACTAGTCAGCTTCATGCCAGCCTCAAGCTGACTCATCCTTTCTCCAAAACTCCTATATATAGAGCTCTCTCATGAGGTCTAAGGGGGCTGGAATCTTGTGAATGTAAGGAAGTGCTGTTGGTTTGAGTATAGAACTATTGGGTGATTTGCTTGAAGGAGGTGAAGAGGAGATTTCTTTCTGCTGGGAGGTGATGCTGGATTGGGCCTTTTATGGTTGTATCACTTCCTGAACTTTACTTCTTCCATTAATAAAGCATTTGAGGTTCTTCTATATGCATGTGTCTTAATGGCGTATTGATACTTGTATATTTGATTTATTCTAATTGTTGGAGAGGTAAATCCCCTCTACGGATAGAGGCGATCCTTACTAGCCCAGCAAGGGTCTAGCAACAATCAAACAATGCTGCTATGCATGTTCCTAATTACAATTAAACAAGAGGTAAAGAGCACCTACTTGGATTCCAGCGCTGTTGTTTGACGAAGAGATGTTGCCTTCACTCCTTCGCTTTGGCTGGTCACAATCCTCCGCGATCCCCGCGAATGGATACCTGCACACACGAAGAGGAAACAAACACAAGCGTGAAATCTAGTAAAAGCAACCATACATCGGTCAGAAAAGATGTAATTCACATTTAACCATTGCAAGTACAAATGGGAATGGAACAATAATAGCAGTCATCTATTATTAATCAGAATAGAGAAGAGTACAACCAAATGTTCTGACGTCGGTAACCTTCTCAGGAGGGGCCAGTCAGCATGTATCTCAAGCATTCACCTTTGAGGATGATTCTCCCAAGACAAACAACTCTCTCTCTCACACAAGCAACACAAAACAACCTTCCCTAAGCAATCAATCACTTCCACACCTAGCACACCAAATACCTATAGTAGCAGCAATCTGAGCACTATAAGCTCTATACAATCCAAGCTATGTCTAACTATCCAAAACTAGCTGCCCATGGTAATGGTGGAAGTTTATGTAGGAGAAGGAGCCTCCTAAAAGGGTGGAAGGATGAGCTTATCTTTGAGGGAAACAGTTGCAAAGGGTCGAACAGTCATGCCATAGAAGGGAGTCGACATTCACAAAGCTAACAACCAATCCTGGAGTTATCTGGAAGGCTGGTTGTTTGAACAAATTCGCCCAAACTGGATCAGCGCGGATTATGAGGATACTGCCGCGCTGTCGGCGCATCTCAATAACTGGGACAGTCAGGTCAGCGCGGAAGCACACGGGAAAGGCGCGCTGTAGGCCATCACGGAAAAGTGATGTTCTTCCGCGCTGGCAGGGCACAGCACACACTACAAGGCGCCTGTCATCGCGGTTATTTTAGGGACAGACGCGCTGATGAACAAAACTTTGGAAAAATGGGTTTTTAACCAGTTCAGGGAGCAAGAACTTAGTGATTGTGGAATCTGGGCACAGCAGGGTGACTGACAGGAAGGCAGTGAGAAATTACTGTGTAACAGATGCCCCCTAAAGCATGAAGACCGAGAGAGTGGGAGGGGTGAAATGCTTTACAACACACGCCGAACTGGAACACCACCAGGAAGGACCGAAATATCTCTGATAATCAAGTACATGCAGTCTAGGCATGGGCGCAGTCATCCACAAAGACATGCGAAAAGGTCTGTGGAATGGACGCAGCCACCCAGCTAAAGAGACCAGAGTAATGATAAGGTATGGTCGCAGCCATCCATGAAGACTCAGGTATGGGCGCAACCATCCATCAATGAGTCATGTAATGATCATCCACAAAATCGCAACCTGGCCCTCAAAGATAGGGATCCAGGGTCTTGCGCTCCGTCCCGATCCGAACAAAGTACAAGTTCAAGCATGTGAATATATGAGTTGAAGTCGAACACGCATGAACATCGCCTGATTACCAGTCAATGATGAAAACTGTTAACAGACGCGAGAGGTACCACCAATAATGACAATGGTCCTCAAGGTACTATAGGTACAATCCGCGGCATGTGAATCAATGAGCTGGTGTCGAACACCCACGGAATCATTCGATCGGAGGCCAATGATGTAAACCTCGCGTCGAACACGAAGAACCTGCCATTGAGGCATGCAGGCTCTAAGGCACCTAAAGGAAGTCTCTAAGTCACCTTCCCGGATAATGAGCTGAAGTCGACAGGAAGGGACCTTGATCGAAGGTGGGCCATAATGTTTCCCACATCATCGACGCGAGACAGAGGAAAAATGATTTGTGTGAGATAGCAGATGAGGTTGTATTACTGCAGAGGTCAACTTCTCTTGAACATATCAGCGGCACTGTAGCGGGTTTGGCAGTATTTGACATCAAATGAGCAAAGGGTATAGTGATGATGGCAATGGGCAGATGAGAGGTCGAATAGGATAACCCAAACCCACGGAGGCCAGTGAAAAACAAGATGAGATGGTCCCACCCAGACACGAAGCAGAAGAGTGCCATGTTCAAGAGCGACATACTGCCGACACGACTATGATTACTGTTCCATTTTCCCCACCATTTCTGGCAGGTACCCCGGTTATTTTTGGATGACAAGCTTGACGGGGATAGCATATGCTTGAAGAGTGTCATTTCGACAATGTCCGATGTCATCAAGTGTTTAACGAGCCTGACAAAGGAAAAACACGGCGTCTTTTCTTGTTTAGAGGGTTTGAAAAGACGGCGGAAAAGGAGACTCCAGGGGGGTCCTTTTTCGTACAGTTGTGTCTCTCGAGCCCAAAAAAGTATAAAACAATGCCCGAAAGAACCGCCCGACCATTTCGATCGAGGAGTAATTTTCATAAATAGTAACTTCGACCCGAAAAAGTAAAAAAGCAGTCGGAAGTACGTCATTTTGGAGCCAATAACGAGTGCGAAACGACAAACACCCGGCAATCTTTTTGGTTTAAACAGTCGAAAAAAGAGCTTTAAAAGTGACCGCCTCTCGTTCCGTTAACGAGTCGAGAGGGGGACTCGGCAATCTTTTCATCTTTAAACGGTCAGAAAAGAGCTGAAAGCAGACCTCCATTTTTATTCTCTTTAACGAGTCAAAAAGGAAAAATACTCGGCAATCTTTTCATATTTTACGAGTCAGAAAAGAGCTTAAAGGCAACTCGTCCTAGAGGAACAAGTGGTATAAAAGGTAGCAACTGGTTCCGGCAATGGTGGAACTGCTCAAAACATGTAATGGTCAAGAGGCAGGCTAATAAAACCACTCATCGCTGCGGTTCCTCAGGAAAGGATAAACAACCAAGTGAGAGCATATGATCGGCCAAAGAGATGGTAGCAATGGAATGAAACAACCAAGGCTCATCTAGCAGAATTTAGCAGATAAAGATAGCAATCACAAGATGTAAAATGGGTATGGGTTCATTTTTACACAAGCTTGAACCATGGAGAACTTTGCTTGGATTCGGTTTCATGTTTACACAAGCTTGAAACGAAAAACTATGCTTGTTATAAGCTCGCATGCCCCCAGCATAATGACGCACATGCCCCCAGCATAATGACGCACATCGAGGTACATGCCCCCCAAGCTTCATTGCATTCAACAAAGTGGATGGAATGAAGGTTCACTCTCGAGATCGATGAAAGACTCGACTTGTATTTTACGAGATCTTAATCAAAAGACTCGATTTTGAAAGGGAGGTGTTTCATTTTTTAATGAGGTTGACACAGTAAAAGAACTATCCTCATAACCCTTGTTTCATGTTTTAACGAGCTTGACACAAGATCAGGAACTATGCGCGAACACCTAGTTGCATTTTTTAAGGAGCTTGACACAGGAAAGTGAACTATGCTCCGACCAGACCCAGTTTCATTTTTTAAGGAGCTTGACACCGGAAAGGAACTATGCTCCATCCAGACTTCATCATAATGAACGGGAAGTGGAGGCCCCCAAGAAAGTGGCTCCGGAGGGAAGGCCGACAGCTTGGAAATCAGGACCTAATGCCCCCAGGACACTATGCACAATGGTGTCATCACTGGGTACGGGCACAGGGTAGGTGGCCACGTAGTTGATTTGCGGCGAGGCAGATGCAACTTGTGGATGAAAGCCAGGAGGGAAGGACGAGTGCGCCGGAGGGGCTTGTGGACGAACGAACGATAATTGATCGAACGTCACGATTCTTCCATCGTGTGGAAAACAAACCACACGGAAAAGTGAAGAAACAAGGGCTCCCAGGGCATACACATAATCACGACCAAGGAGAAGACTGAAGTCTAAAGAACCTTGGGTAACCGAGATGTCTATATAGACAGTCTTGCCTCCCAAAGTAATAGGGAACTTTGGAAGGATCCCTAATGGTTGACTCATTCCTCCATCAAACGCGGTGAGATGCGGTGCGACAGGTACAAGCGATGGGGAACCCAAAGCTCGCCAAGTAGTAACGGGCATGAGACTAACCGATGCTCCTTCGTCTAACACAGTGCCGGGCAGCGCCTTATTGCAAGCATAGGCGGTGACCCAGAAAGGCACGTGGGATGGAAGGGGAGGGGTAGTCAAACGACTCCAATCAAAGGAAATGACCGAACTACTTGGTGGGGGAACCATATGGTTGCCCCCCTGCTCGGAAAGAACCGACTCTAAATTCTCCGGAGAGGTTTCAGGAGAACCTTTATCAAGCTCAGGAGAATCTGAGGAGATGAGAAGAACATGAGAATTTTTCTCTTCCGAAACAGAGTGGTTGAGAGGAGGTGAACTCGAATCAACACCCTTTCCGACCAACGGCGGGTCTGGAACAGGCTGGGAACAGCCGGGTTCGGGAAGAGGGGACTGGACAATAGGAGGATCTGAAGCGATCTCTTTGTGAACAGCGGCGCGATCTACAGTTGTAGAAAGATGCTGATAACCAGCGGGGAATGGATTCGGAGGAGCAGTAAGACTTTCCAATACAGCAGAGGCTTTATCCATGAGTGGACAAAGGTGAAGGGGATGTTTGCCTTCACAAAGTCGGCAGGGGATTCGAAGCTTCCCTTTCTCCTTACCATTCCCAACTGATGAGGTAGCATCGCCGTGATCATCAGTGGACGATGAAGGGCGGGCCAGATCGTGAGACCATACTTCTAGTACCCTGGGAATGCCAAGACAATCTCGAAGCAGATGGTCCTCCCTGCATAATCGACCAGGAAACTTAACCTTCCGCGGAGGAGCAGAAGGTGATCCGACTTCATGTGTACTAGAGTGGATAGCTGGACTTGAGGGGGGGACTGTGTGTGTAGGCTCTCCCTTAGGGGACTTCTTCTTCTTGGTCTTCCTCTTAGCCACCTGGTTAGTCGAGTCAAGACTTTCACCAGGCGAAGTAGAAGATGAGGACGTAGAAGTAGGCGTCGAAGGGGAGAGGTCCACCTTTGGATCAACATGATGTTGTTCAGGTGGTGGGACTGATGGACTAACAGCCGATACGGTAGAGACCAAAGAGGTTGAAAACAACCATACAGGCAACCCGACAGTTAACCCTGGTAGGGACAACGTCGCCATATACAGGGCACCAACATTCCCAAGAGGAGGGAATTGTCCCGGATTCCCATCAGAGGGGGAACCTGGGTTGGTGAATCCCGGAAAAGTTGCCATAGCAAACGAAAACGAAACCTACTCAAGCTAACGCGCACAAGATCTAACTGGGTGATGTTATCGTGGCCAAATTAATTTTAAGACGCAAGAACCAAACTTGACCTTTTCATGTTTCAGGAGTCGAGAAAAGGACAAAAAGATGACTCCAGTCTCCTTCGAATGTTTAATGAGCACGAAGTGACAAGACGCTCACAGGCACCTTTTCGTTTAGGGAGTCCGAAAAGGATCAAAAGTGGCTGCTCTGGAGATTCTAGGTAAAAGGTGTGCCAGACTTTTCGCAAAACCATAGAATACTTTTTAGGGTACGGGTGGTCAATCTTCGTGAATGCTGTGTTCACTGCATTGCGAATCGTAAGGCGGCAGACTCAGCTTCCTATGGATCAAGGATAAAAGCCTAGTGGGGTCTCCCTATATACGCGACGGTACGTGGGAGCACAGTCCGTGTTAGACCACTATCGAGTCACAGAAGGAGGAATCACCCAACCGTAATGTGAAACAACAGTGACTATGTTTAAAGACGCCGGAACACGTCTCTAACCTAGACCTCTAGATATTTGTGTTTAGTTCCAATGCGTTTTTAGATTTATTCGGTTCATTTTATAGTTGATCTTGAGATTAAGTTTCGATTTCAGGTCCTATCGTATGTTCTCTCACAATTACCTAGATGCAAACTACATGTCAAAGAGAATCATTTTGTTCGATGAATTCTAGCTATAGAAGGGTAAAGAGATTTCAATTAAACAAAACGAACACAATCAATCAAACAGCCTAATGCAGCTAAAAGCGAGGAAGGGAAACTTTTTCTTTTGAAAATGCAAATCAATGAAACATTCTTTTCCTTTTCAATCTTTTTTAAAAGCAAAGCTACTAGTTTGATTTTCTTTCAGTGACATAAAGCATCCAAAATAATTTGGAGGAACTAGAACACCAAGTAAACTACTTAATGAGAGCACACAAAGTTCCCGAAACACTCAACCAAAGTTTCCAAATCAAAAGAAACAAAGTAATGCACGAGCTATGTGATCTAAGCTCTGCAAAACAAGCAAAGATTGCAAGCAAGGAGGAAGCGAAAAGAGACCACTCGGAAACACAATCCAAAACACTCCAACAATCACTAGACAAATGTGAAAACAAGTCTAGAACCAGCTGGTCAAGCAAGCAAACAGAAATCCTACGGTAGGCTTGACACACACACGGCCTCTAGATGTCCTAGGGCTTAGAGTGCGAAATCAATAGAGAAAAGCAAACACCCGACGGACGAGAGTTACGACCAGTCAATTAGGGACTCAACACAATCCAGCAATTGCAAAAGTAAGGATGGCAACACGAACCAAGCAGCGAAAGCAAAAGAAGGGAAGGTATTTGCAAACTCAAGAACTAAACAAAAATGAAACCCTATGAAGCCAGGCTTCGCAATCAAGCAGTTTAGAGTTCAGACAGTGAAAAACAAGTCACAAAGCAGGTGGAGAGAAGAAGGGATAGTCAAAGCAAAAGGTTCAGGGGGCTAATTTGGTCAAAAATGAATTTTACAGGATCAGTGCGGGTAGCCTTCAGCAACTCGGCGCTGACAGGAGGAGCCCTTTAGCAACTTTGCGACGTCAGCGCGGAAGAACGGGAATAAAGCGCGCTGTCTCGGAAAAACGAGGTCAGCGCGGAAATAAAACACACAGACGCGATGACGGGAAATACAAAGAAGCGGGGGCGCGATGTCAGCGCGGAAGGACACGAATAAAGCGCGCTGTCTCTGAAAACGAGGTCAGCGTGACTGTTAGACGTACAGGTGCGATGGAAAGAAAACCAAAGAACAGGGTCGCGATGTCAGCGCGACTGTTTGGAATTAAAACACGCTGAAGATAAAAAACAAGCAAGGCCAAAGCAAAACTCCCCAAACCAAAAGCAAAAAGCCTTCTAACAATCAAGACACTTCCCAGATGTACCCAGAAAGTTTATAAGCAGAGAAACAATCCCGAAATCTCGGAAAAAAGACCAATCAAAGTCAAACACAAAAGTGGACTCAAGAGACAAAAAAGGCTGCTCCCCAGTATGGTCGCCAAATTGTTGGAGAGGTAAATCCCCTCTACGGATAGAGGCGATCCCTACTAGCCCAGCAAGGGTCTAGCAACAATCAAACAATGCTGCTATGCATGTTCCTAATTACAATTAAACAAGAGGTAAAGAGCACCTACTTGGATTCCAGCGCTGTTGTTTGACGAAGAGATGTTGCCTTCGCTCCTTCGCTTTGGCTGGTCACAATCCTCCGCGATCCCCGCGAATGGATACCTGCACACACGAAGAGGAAACAAACACAAGCGTGAAATCTAGTAAAAGCAACCATACATCGGTCAGAAAAGATGTAATTCACATTTAACCATTGCAAGTACAAATGGGAATGGAACAATAATAGCAGTCATCCATTATTAATCAGAATAGAGAAGAGTACAACCAAATGTTCTGACGTCAGTAACCTTCTCAGGAGGGGCCAGTCAGCATGTATCTCAAGCATTCACCTTTGAGGATGATTCTCCCAAGACAAACAACTCTCTCTCTCACACAAGCAACACAAAACAACCTTCCCTAAGCAATCAATCACTTCCACACCTAGCACACCAAATACCTATAGTAGCAGCAATCTGAGCACTATAAGCTCTATACAATCCAAGCTATGTCTAACTATCCAAAACTAGCTGCCCATGGTAATGGTGGAAGTTTATGTAGGAGAAGGAGCCTCCTAAAAGGGTGGAAGGATGAGCTTATCTTTGAGGGAAACAGTTGCAAAGGGTCGAACAGTCATGCCATAGAAGGGAGTCGACATTCACAAAGCTAACAACCAAGCCTGGAGTTATCTGGAAGGCTGGTTGTTTGAACAAATTCGCCCAAACTGGATCAGCGCGGATTATGAGGATACTGCCGCGCTGTCGGCGCATCTCAATAACTGGGACAGTCATGTCAGCGCGGAAGCACACGGGAAAGGCGCGCTGTAGGCCATCGCAGAAAAGTGATGTTCTTCCGCGCTGGCAGCGCACAGCACACACTACAAGGCGCTTGTCATCGCGGTTATTTTAGGGACAGACGCGCTGATGAACAAAACTTTGGAAAAATGGGTTTTTAACCAGTTCAAGGAGCAAGAACTTAGTGATTGTGGAATCTGGGCACAGCAGGGTGACTGACAGGAAGGCAGTGAGAAATTACTGTGTAACACTAATCCTTGAATCAATTATGAATGTATGCTTCTTGTAGTTTCTCTCTCTTGTTATTTTGCAGGATCTTGGTGTAGCTGGGCCAGTGAAAGAGCAAGGAGCTGGGAGCAAGCAACAAAGAGAGAAGATTGGATCAATCATTAGCGGAAGACAATGGTTAATGGATCTCTTTCTCCCCTCTCTTACATCTCATAAAGAAATAATCTCGAATAGCTTTGCTTTGATTGTTGCTGAGGTACTATCACCCTTAGAGTGGGATAGGGTCATTCCGTATTGGATACTTTTCCCAACAACAAATTGGCGACTCCACTGGGGATCGTATCTTGTTGGTTGTTTGTGTTTTTGCTATTCATTTCATAAACACAGGGAGTACCGAATCGAACTGCATTTGGATCTTTCAAATGCAAAGTAGAGGGCAACTACTTTAGCTCAGTTGCTGGGCATGTTTATGATTTGAAGAGCTGACCCACAAGGACTTTGAATAGCTCTTAGTGATAGCTTTTCATCCTCCTTTTCATCCCTTAGTGTGTACTTGACTGATAGCTTCTGATTTGGCCAAAAACTGTGAATTTTTGAGCAATCTGTGACCCGGAAACTGAGAAAAACGAAAGTTTGTCTCTTCAGTGCAGGCACTGTGAAGGCAGTCTGCATTTCAGCGCAGTTCTCGAAGGGGCTACCTGCGCTGAAGGTCAAGCTGCCAGTGTACTACCTGCGCTGAACCAGTTTTGCCTAGTGCTAGTGGGGTTCCCTCCTGTTTATTGCCCTGTTTTCACCCTTGTTTTTGCAGCCTGTTGTCAGTCAATGTACCTATCTGAAACCAACTTTCCTTGCCACTATTCTGCCTCGGTTGTATAAAGAAACTGTATTTGTTCTTTGTGTATTTCTTATATCATTTGCAGTTTCCCATAACGAAAAGTGAACTAGTCTTGCTGTGGCCTCTTAGATCTAGACCTGTGATAAGTGTCGTTTTGTTCTTAAGAGTTAGTTTATTTGCTGTTCATAGCTGATTGAGCTTTTGCTTTCGTCATATGGTTTGAATTCATATATTTCTAGTGTCGAAACAAGTAAATCTTAAGGTGTCTTTTGATTTTGGACAAGCTTGTTTGCTTTCACTTGAAATTGAATTCAAAGTTATACAACAGCTTTCTTTTTGTATTACATCAACATTAAGAAAGAGAAAAAAAATACCTGCATTGTGCATGTGCATTTTGACAGTTTGCATGTTGATTTAGGGAAAAGTGCATTAGTGTGTGTTCTATGATCTGTGTGAAAAGATGATGTCTTTCTTTTCCCTCAGTAGTTAAGATTTTCAAAGTTGAAAGATTGAAAAGCTTGCTTATCATCTTAGACTGCATTTAGGAGTGTTACTATACATCTCGTGGTGATCCATAAAGGCAAACTGCTAAACAAGATCAACTTAAAATGAATTGAATTTACATAACAACGCATTGAAACATAACGCAAACACATAGAGGTCTAAGCTAGAGACGTGTTCCGGCGTCGTTAAACGTGATATCTTAGCGTTGAGTGGTTGGGTGATTCCTCCATGGTGAAGCGATAAGTATCAATATGGACTTGTGCTCCCACGTACCGTCGCGTATATATTGGGAGACCCCTATAGGAACAAAGCCTTTATCCATAGGAAGCTGTGTCGACCGCCCTACTGATCGCAATGCAGTGAACACAACATTCACGAAGATCGACCACTCGTACCGTAAAACGTATTCTGTGGTTTTGCGAAAAGTTTGGCACACCCTCTGCCTAGAACTCCAGAGCAGTTTCTTTTGGCCTTTTTCAAACTCTATAACTGAAAAAGTCCATCCAAGCATTTGTCACTTCGGGCTCGTTAAAACATCGAAGGAGACTAGAGTCATCTTTAGCTTTTTCTCGAATCTTAAAAAGTGAAAAAGCAAGTTGTGTCTAAAGCGTCGTTATAAAATTTATTTTAAGCGGAATAACCATCACCTTTCCCTTGTTGATCTTCGAAGTTAGTCTATCACCATTGAAGTTCCTGTAGAATCACTAGGCAATCTATTGGATAGACTCAATATGTTTGAACAACCGTCGACATCTAGGACTGTGTCGTCCGACACAGCAGCAGCAGAGCCTCCTACTGCTACTCCAACGATGTACGCCGGTATACCATCTGAGTCGGCAAGTTATCAACAACAAGCCGGAGTCCCATCAGGGACTGTTGTGGGGAAAAGTATCCGACTCGGAATGACCCTATCCCTACTCTAAGGGTGATAGTTCCTTAGCAACAACTGAAAGTAAAGCTTTGATATTTTTCCTTTATGAAAGTACAGAGAAGGAAGAAAAGATTGACCAACCGATGTCTTTCGCTTTTGTCGATCCTGTCTTCTCTCTTTGCCTCTTGTTCCCAGCTCCTTGCTCCCTTTGCCGGCCCAGCTACACAAAGATCCTGCAAAAACAAGAGAGGGAAACTACAAGAAACATGTACTCATAACTGATGCATGGATTAGAATGGATCAAATATACAGATAAAAACAATACATCATTGCAATACAAGTATATAGGAGAACATCAAAGCTTTATTGATAGAAGAAAAAGGTTCTGAGAAGGTTACAACCATAAATGGCTCCAATCCAGCAGCACCTCCCCAGCAGCAAGAAATCTCCTCTTCTCCTCTATAAAAGCAATCACCCAATAGCTCTAACTGTAAACCAACAGAACTTCCTTGCTTTGCACAAAATTCCAGCCCCCCTAGACCTCATAGAAGAGCTCTATATATAGGGTAGAAGAAGAAAGGATGAGTCAGCTTGAGACTGACATAAAGCGGCCTTGTGTCCTTTCCCTCTTCAGTTAATCTTCAGTTCTTAAGTCCACTTGGAGATCCTTGCTTCCACATGGAGATCAAGTACCTCTTACTCATCACAGGGCGAATTCCTTGAACCAAGTGTCAGTTTGGAAGCTTCCTGGGCAATTGACACCTTGCAGAATGACTGTGCCACTTGGCCAATCTTGCCCAGCGCAGGTAGCCTTCATTAGAGTTGACTTTCAGCGCAGGTACAAGGAGGAGCAGTTGACATTCAGCGCAGATGCTCAGTGGAGCAGCTGACATGATCCAAAAATAGCGTGTTTTTAAGTGTTTTCAGGTGGAGAACTGATAGGAAGTGCTGTGGTTTGCTGACCTTGTTCCTCTAGGGGTAAGAACAACATGTTTAGGGACTGAGGATCCCTGTAATTATTGACATTTCATGCTCCATGCTGCGAGGCACAAAATTGTCTATAACAGTTGCCCCCTAAAGTATGAGGCCGTTTATCGGGTGAAATGCTTTATCCAGAGGGTCCGAAGTTCATTCAGGTGCTGAGAGGTGCCCTGTAATACAATACAATACAATACATTATTTTTCATTCTGTTTTCATGATCTAGCTGAGGCGGGCATTCCCATGCTCAGCTTTATAAATACATTTTGGTACATAGAACAGACGATCGTATGATGGTAGACTGATAATTTTCTGCTGAAATTATCATCCTTTGAGTAGGATGATCATCTGCTGCAATGATGTACATGACAAATGCTTTTATATTTCCTGAATATATATCGCAGCCCAGATGGATGAAACTAGATCCGGGGTCTTCAAAACTCGTTCGATCTTCACTCTAAGTACAAGTCGATCCATGTGAGAATTGCACTGAAGTCGAACATGGAAAGACATCGCTTGATTACCGGTCAATAATAAAAACCGTTAACAAGCGCGAGAGGAATCACTGATAATGATAATGACCCTCAAGGTACTGCAGTACAATTCACGTGGCGTGAATAAAGGACTTGGCGTCGAACGCCACGCAAAATCTTCTGGTCGAAGGTCATTGATGTATACCTGTCGCCGGAAGTGAGAAACTTGCCATTGAGGCATGCAAGCTTCAAAGTACTGATGGGGTTGTTCCTAGATCAACTTCTTGGATAATGAGCTGAAGTCGACAAGAAGCGATCCGTCAAAGGAGGGCCTTAATGAATCCCACATCAATGACACGGAACGGAGCTAATGATTTTAGTGGAGGTGAAAACAAACTGTGACATATGATTCAGGGTGGCGATCATGAATGGATGAAGGATAATGTATGGCAGTGGATGGGACACGGTTGACACTTTCAGAATGACCTCTCTTGAACATATAACGACACTGATGCGATGGATCGGTAGCATTACCCCAAAATGTGGATGGTTTGGCGAAGACCATGGTGATGAGACCGGTGAATGAAACAACCCAACCCGATGTGGTACGGAAGAAAAGTGTCATGTTCAAGAGCGACTTGCTACCATTAAGCTTTGATGTTCTCCCAATTTTTCCCCAGTCATTTCTGACCAGTACCTCTTTATTTTTGTCAAGCTTGAGGATAACATATGCTTGTTCTATAACCTGCCCTTCGGGCAAGCCCATCGCTATGTTTTAACGAGCCTAGCGATAGGGAAACTCGTTCTCGTCTAAAGACAAGTTTGTCGCTATTTAATCATTTTAACGAGTCTAACGACAAGGAAAACTCGGTCCTTTTCATTTTTAGAGAGTCTGAAAAGGTACGGAAAGTTAACTCCAAAATTCCTTTTTCGTCTTCTAATCCCTTAAGTCCGAAAAAGTATAAAACAATACAGAAGGGATGAATTTTCGATTGCTTTAACGAGCCGAACAAAACAAGCGCTCGATCTTTTTGTGCAATAATCCCTCAGGTCCAAAAAGATTAAAATCTAGAGGAGGGATAGCTTTCCGGTCGCTTTAACAAGCTGGAAGGCCAAAACTCGGCAATCTTTTCATATTTTACGAGTCAGTGAAAAGAGCTTAAAGATGACTCGTCTTTCGAGGAACGAGTGATTAACAGGGCAGCAGCAGATTCCAGGTACAGGTTGGAATATTCCAATCACGGCAGTGTCACAAGGATGGCTTAGTGGAATCACTCTTCGCAGCTGTTCCTCAAAATGGGTAAACAAACATATGGAGATGAACGATTGGCCAAATGGACGGATGGAGGTGAGACTGCAAGAACACGACCAAGGGCTTTAATATGGCTGTCAAAGGTTACATTTACCAAGGTTATTTACCGGTTCATTTTTTCTGGGTGAGCTTGAACTCTAGGGGAAGATTGCTCACAACTTATGTTTATTTTTTAACGGGCATGAACTATGCGCTAAAACTGCTCGGATCTTGCGTTTATTTTTTAACGAGCATGAACTATGTGCTTAAACTGCTCGAATCTTGCATGCCCCCAGCATCATAATAACGCACGTCAAAGGAGGGTGCCCCCCAAGCTTCATTGCATTCAACTTGGTGATTGGAATGAAGGTTTACCTTTGAATTTTGAAAAGGGGATTTGTTTCATTTTTTAATGAGGTTGACATAGTAAAAGAACTATCCTCATAACTCCTTGTTTCATTTTTTAACGAGGTTGACACGAGATAAGAACTGTCCTCGGAGCCGACAAAATATTTAGGAATCTTCCGAATCCAACCAGAAGATTGGATTAGATTTCATTTTGTAGGTTTCCACCGTGGCCACTTTCGCCAGATTACTTGGAGGCGGTAGGGCGAAAGTACCCATTAAAGTAGGGTCTTTTAGGAGACCTACTCCGATATTTTGGAGCGAATGATTGCTTCCATGGATCATTGGAATGCTTCCCGTAACTTGTGAACTGTTGGGGAGAAAAGTTTTTTGGTCGACGATTGTAATTCCTTCTTGGAAGGGAAATGCAATCTTCCTGAAGTAGGTCGACACAATCGCGGCCATGGCATAGATCCAGGGCCTTCCAAGTAGGATGTTGTAATCGAGGTTTCCATCAATTACTTCAACATCAATTCCTACTGTTTTGCCCCCCAGTTCAACTTGCAAGTTACTTAAAATCCCGTATGGAGTGTATGATCGTCCATCAAATGCTTTTAACGTTGTTGACGATTTCGACAAGGGTGGTGAGCCTAAATCTTTCCAGCAACTCATCGACATAAGACATGTAGATGCCCCCTCATCAATAATTGTTCGATGAACAGTTTTGTTGAGGGCTTTCACTTGAATAAGGAAAGCTAGTTGAGCTGGTAACTGAGGGTCATATCCTTTATGATCAAAGGCCACAAGATTGGAATCCATTGGGCCAATCCCACCTATTGCTGATAATAAAGCTTGCTCTTAGGAGGGGTAATTTTGTGGTACTTCAAGTGTCGACATAGTGGATGGCGATTGGGCCAAGTCCTTTACTATATTATAATTCTGTGCTCCTTTGGCACGAGGATTAAATGTCGATTTGTGTACTACTCCCTTTGGCGACTTTATCATCGGCTCAGGAACGATGGGTGGCACAACTTCGGTCAAAGTTGTTGTTGAACTACTAGGTCCTTCATTAACCTTGTTGTTCGACAACTTTGGATTCCCGTAATCTTTATTCCTTGTCAAAGCATTATTCTGTTGCTTTGAGGTAGACAACATAAGCACTTGGGATCCAGAAGCATTTTGATTAGCAACCAGATTTTGACCTGGATTAGGAAACGGATCAGTCAATACTGCTGGGGTTTTTGAACTCTTGAAGAGTTTCTTAACTTCAGCTATATATGGACAATATTTCGTCCAATGATCCTCATCGCATATATGACACCCTGCCGGGGGTTTCCTTTTTCTCCCTGTCTTTCTCTTCTTGCCCCCTGGTTGCTTCAGTTTTTTGCCCTTGTCGGTCGACATGGCATTTACTTCTGAGGCAAGAAGTTCTTCATTTGCATTTTGACTATAAATTTTGCGCTTGCCAATCACGCCATCGCCGGCATGAGAGTCATTGTTTGATTTAGGAGGAGGAGGAATTGAGAATTCCGGTCTAGGGGCGTCAGGTATTTTGTCGTAGAGCGTGCCGGACTGAGTATAGACCAAGTCTAGATACTGTGCACGAGCGATAACTTGCTCCTCTGTTACGACTCCCCCCTTGGCCACATCTTCCGTTATAGCGGGAAGTAATGACTTTATAAACCATTCAGCTAACAGCTGATCGGGAACGTATGTTTTCACCATCCTACGACGACGTCGCCATTCATGTATATGATCAGATATATGAGTGGCCGTTGTCTGTTTGAAGTTGGTAAGGAGTTCTGTTCCCGTTTCATACCTTATCGGTAATTGAAAATGGGTTAAAAAGGTTGTAGCTAAGGCACTGAAGTTGTCGAACGAAGCTCTAGGCAATTCAATGTACCATTTTGCCGCTGGACCCGTTAACGTCCTCTGAAAAAGGCGAAGTCTTATCGAATCATCATTCAGGGTGTTTGATGAACACCATAGATGGAATGTCATCACATGATTCGACGGGTCTTCACCTGGATTTCCATTAAATTTAGGAATGTCTGATGGAAGTTTATACGGAATCGCTGGCCACCAAGGGGCATAAGCAATTGGATCATTCTTCAGCCGGCTTAGATCTGGTAATTCTAGAGTTGCTACAAAGGTCAACTGTTGATTCAGGTTAGGTGAAGCATATCCAGGATAAGATGGAATCGCCTGAGCAGTGGGTCTTTGCATACCAGCATAATGTTGGCAACTTTGACAAGGTTGATGGCCATAACCATTATAGTATGGTTGCCCATTACTTACAAAGACTTGTTGCTCAGGTCCTTGATATGATTGCTGGAATTGTGGTTGTTGAGTTCGAACCAGCTCTGGTTGTTGGACCATTTGCTGATGCCCAATACTAGATGATTGACCAAGATGAGGAGTCACAGTACTTGTTTGATCCTGAGTCGCTCCAGATAAGGAGGCATTGCCCTGAGGTTGCGATTGAGATGTCGAGACAAGAGGCTGTTGTATGGCAACCTGAGAAACTTGGGGTTGACATACAGTGGGCAGCGCTTGTACTTGTGACGCAATCACCATACCAGGTATAGTGGCAACATTCGACACAGGGTGGACTGGTTGCATTGAATATGCAACTCTTGGTTGTTGAGGCAGTATTGGTACCCATCAGCTGGATGTATTTCCAGTTTGACCTGAATTTTGTTGTAAACTCCCATATGGTTGTTCTCCAGGGGGGAACAATGAAAAGGCATACTGTCCTCCATATGGTGGCAATCCAGTACTTAAAGGGCAGATTGGCCTTTGAAGACACGTTGGATTGATTTGTTGAGTTTCAACATAAGAAATACCAGATGATAATCCGGATGAAGAAATAGGAACTAACCATGTCATTGTCCCTGATGGGACTCCGGCTTGTTGTTGATAACTTGCCGGGACAGATGGTATACCATCGAACATTGTTGGGATAGCAGCAGGAGGCTCTGCCGCTGCTGTGTCGGATGACACAGTCCTGGATGTCGACGGTTGTTCAGACATATCTAGTCTATCCAAGAGATTTTCTCACGATTCTACAAGAACTTACACTTGTGGTAGACTAACTTCGAAGATCAACGAGGGAAAGGTGATGATTATTCCGCTTAAAATGAATTTATTAACGACGCTTTAGACACAACTTGCTTTTTCATTTTTTAAGAGTCGAGAAAAAGCTAAAGATGACTCTAGTCTCCTTCGATGTATTAACGAGCCCGAAGTGACAAATGCTCGGTTGGACTTTTTCAGTTATAGAGTTTGAAAAAGGCCAAAAGGAACTGCTCTGGAGATCTAGGCAGAGGGTGTGCCAAACCTTTCGCGAAACCACAGAATACGTTTTACGGTACGGGTGGTCGATCTTCGTGAATGTTGTGTTCACTGCATCGCGATCAGTAGGGCGGCCGACACGGCTTCCTAAGGATAAAGGATAAATGCCTATAGGGGTCTCCCAATATACGCGACGGTATGCGGGAGCACAAGTCCATATTAGTGCTATCGTCCCTCAGGAGGAATCACCCACCTTCGTAGAGATCGACAGTCACTACGTTTAACGACGCCGAAACACGTCTCTACCTAGACCTCTATTGTGAGCGTTATGTTACAAAGCGTTTTTAGATTCATTCAATATATTTTAAGTTGATCTTGTTTAGTAGTTTGTCTTTCAGGATCACCACGAGATGTATTGGTACAAATTCCTAAATGCAGCTAAAATGATAAGCAAGCTTTACAATCTTTTTAGCTTTGAAAATCCTAACTATTGAGGGGAGAGAAAAACATTATCTTTCCACACAGAGCACAAAGCACAAACTAATGCACTTTCCCCTAGATCAATCACACAAACTTATCAAAATGCAAATGCAAGATGCATGTATTTCTTTTCTTTTCCCTTAATGTTGATGTAGACAAAAGGAAACTGTCGTATAATTTTCGAATTCAATTTGAAGCGTAAACAAACAAGTTTTGTCTAAAATCAAAAGACGCCTTACAGGTACTTGTTTCGACACTAAAAATGTATGAATTCAAACCATAAAATGAAAAACAAACAAACTCAAACAGCCATGAACAGTAATAAAACTAGCTCTTAAGATCACGACGACACTTTTACAGTTCAAGATCTAAGAGGCCACAGCTATACTGGTTTGCTTTTCACAATGGGAAACTGTAACTGAAACAAGAAATACTGAAAGAACAATCACAGTTTCATCACACAACTGAGGCGGAATAATGTCAAGGAAAGTTGGTTTACAGCAAGTACAAATGACAAGCAATCAGCAGCAAAACAACAGTGAAAACAGGGCCAAGACTCAGTGGGAAACCTCAGGAAGACATAGCCTAACTGGTTCAGCGCAGGCTCTGGTCTGTCAAACTGACTCTCAGTGCAGTTCCCGAAGGGAGTACCTGCGCTGAAATGCAGACTGCCTTTGGACAGCCTGCACTGAGACACGAGAGTTGCGTTTACAAGGGTTTCCGGGTCATAAAAAGCTCAAAAATTCACTGTTTTTGCTGAAATAAAAAGCTATAGGTCAAGTACAAGCTAAGGGATGATCAAGAGGATGAAAAGCTATCACAAAGAGCACAAGAGTCTTTGTGGATCAGCTCTTCAAATCATAAACTTGCTCAGAAACTGAGCCAGAGCAACTGCCCTCTACTTTGCAATTGAAGGACTCAATTGCAGTTCGATTTGGTGCTCTCCTTGTTTATGAGATGAATAGCAAGAAACACAATAAACCAACAAGATACTAGCTCCCCAGCGGAGTCGCCAGTTTGTTGTGGGGAAAAGTATTCGACTCGGAATGACCCTATCCCTACTCTAAGGGTGATAGTTCCTTAGCAACAACTGAAAGTAAAGCTTTGATATTTTTCCTTTATGAAAGTACAGAGAAGGAAGAAAAGATTGACCAACGGATGTCTTTCGCTTTTGTCGATCCTGTCTTCTCTCTTTGCCTCTTGTTCCCAGCTCCTTGCTCCCTTTGCCGGCCCAGCTACACAAAGATCCTGCAAAAACAAGAGAGGGAAACTACAAGAAACATGTACTCATAACTGATGCATGGATTAGAATGGATCAAATATACAGATAAAAACAATACATCATTGCAATACAAGTATATAGGAGAACATCAAAGCTTTATTGATAGAAGAAAAAGGTTCTGAGAAGGTTACAACCATAAATGGCTCCAATCCAGCAGCACCTCCCCAGCAGCAAGAAATCTCCTCTTCTCCTCTATAAAAGCAATCACCCAATAGCTCTAACTGTAAACCAACAGCACTTCCTTGCTTTGCACAAAATTCCAGCCCCCCTAGACCTCATAGAAGAGCTCTATATATAGGGTAGAAGAAGAAAGGATGAGTCAGCTTGAGACTGACATAAAGTTGCCTTGTGTCCTTTCCCTCTTCAGTTAATCTTCAGTTCTTAAGTCCACTTGGAGATCCTTGCTTCCACATGGAGATCAAGTACCTCTTACTCATCACAGGGCGAATTCCTTGAACCAAGTGTCAGTTTGGAAGCTTCCTGGGCAATTGACACCTTGCAGAATGACTGTGCCACTTGGCCAATCTCGCCCAGCGCAGGTAGCCTTCATTAGAGTTGACTTTCAGCGCAGGTACAAGGAGGAGCAGTTGACATTCAGCGCAGATGCTCAGTGGAGCAGCTGACATGATCCAAAAATAGCCTGTTTTTAAGTGTTTTCAGGTGGAGAACTGATAGGAAGTGCTGTGGTTTGCTGACCTTGTTCCTCTAGGGGTAAGAACAACATGTTTAGGGACTGAGGATCCCTGTAATTATTGACATTTCATGCTCCATGCTGCGAGGCACAAAAATGTCTATAATAGGGACGATGACATGGTTAGTTCCTATTTCTTCATCCGGATTATCATCTGGTATTTCTTATGTTGAAAATCAACAAATTGATCCAATGTGTCTTCAAAGGCCAATTTACCCTTTAAGTACTGGATTTCCACCATATGGAGGGCAGTATGCTCTTTCATTGTTCCCTCCGAGAGAACAACCATATGGGAGTTTACAACAAAGTTTAGGTCAAACTGGAATTACAGCCAACGGTTGGGTACCAATACTGCCTCAACAACCAGGAGTTGTATATTCAACGCAACCAGTACACCTTGTGTCAAATATTCCCACCATACCTTCTATAGTGAATGCGTCGCAAGTACAAGCTCTACCTGTTGTATGTCGACCCCAAGTTTCTCAGGTTGCAATACAACAGCATCTTGTCTCAATGACTCAATCACAACCTCAGGTTAGTGCCTCCTTATCTGGAGCGACTCAGGCTCAAACAAGTACTATGACTCCTCATCTTGGTCAATCATCCAGTATTGGTCAACAGCAAATGGTCCAACAACCAGAGCTGGTTCAATCTCAACAAACGCCATTCCAGCAATCATATCAAGGACCTGAGCAACAAGTCTTTGTAAGTAATGGGCAACCATACTATAATGGTTATGCCCATCAACCTTGTCAAAGTTGTCAGCATTATGCTGGTCCGCAAAGACCCATTGCTCAGGCGATACCATCTTATCCTGGATATGCTTCGCCTAACCTGAACCAACAGTTGCCCTTTGTAGCAACTCTAGAACTACCAGATCTAAACCGGCTGACGAATGATCCAATTGCTTATGCCCCTTGGTGGCCAGCGATTCCGCATAAAATTCCGTCAGACATTCCTAAATTTAATGGAAATCCGGGTGAAGATCCGTCGAATCATGTGATGAAATTCCATCTATGGTGTTCATAAAACACCCTGAATGATGATTCGATACGACTTCGCCTCTTTCTTAGGACATTAACGGGTCCAGCGTCAAAATGGTACATTGAATTGCCTAGAGCTTCGTTCGACAACTTCAGTACCTTAGCCACAACCTTTTTAACCCATTTTCTATTACCAATAAGGTATGAAACGGGAACAGAACTCCTTACCAACTTCAAACAGACGACTGCCACCCACATATCTGATCATATACATGAGTGGCGACGTCGTCGTAGGATGGTAAAAACGTACGTTCCCGATCAGCTATTAGCTGAATGGTTTATCAAGTTATTACTTCCTGCCATCACGGAAGATGTGGCAAAGGGGGGAGTCGTAACGGAAGAGCAGGTTATCGCTCGTGCGCAATATCTAGACTTGGTCTATACTCAGTCCGGCACGCTCTACGACAAAATACCTGATGCCCCTAGACCGGAATTTTCAATTCCTCCCCCTCCTAAATCCAACAATGACTCTCACGCCGGCGATGGCGTGATTAGAAAACACAAAATTTCTAGTCAAAATGCAAATGAAGAACTTCTTGCCTCAGAAGTAAATGCCATGTCGACCGACAAGGGCAAACAACTGAAGCAACCAGGGGGCAAGAAGAAAAAGAAAGGGAGAAAAAGGAAACCCCCGGCAAGGTGTCATATATGCGATGAGGATCATTGGACGAAAGATTGTCCACATATAGCTGAAGTTAAGAAACTCTTTAAGAGTTCAAAAACCCCAGCAGTATTGACTGAGTCGTTTCCCAACCCAGGTCAAAACCTGGTTGCTAATCAAAATGCTTCCCGATCCCAAGTGCTTATGTTGTCTGTCTCGAAGCAGCAAAATGATGCTTTGACAAGGAATAAAGATTACGGGAATCCACGGCTGTCGAATAACAAGGCTAATGAGCAACCTAGTAGTTCGACAACAACTTTAACCGAAGTTGTGCCACCCATCGTTCCTGAGCTAATGATAAAGTCGCAAAAGGGAGCAGTACACAAATCGACATCTAATCCTTGTGCGAAAATAACACGGATAGAGGACCTGGCCCAATCGTCGTTCGCTATGTCGACACTTGAGGTACCGCAAAATTGCCCCTCCCAAGAGCAAGCTTTGTTATCAGCAATAGGTGGGATTGACTCAATGGATTCCAATCTTGTGGCCTTTGATCATAAAGGATATGACCCTCAGTTACCAGCTCAACTAGCTTTCCTTATTCAAGTGAAAGCCCTCAACAAAACTGTTCAACGAACAATTATTGATGAGGGGGCATCTAAATGTCTTATGTCGATGAGTTTCTGGAAAAATTTAGGCTCACCACCCTTGTCGAAATCGTCAACGACGTTAAAAGCATTTGATGGACGATCATACGCTCCATATGGGATTTTAAGTAACTTGCAAGTTGAACTGGGGGGCAAAATAGTAGAAGTTGATTTTGAAGTAATCGATGGAAACCTCGATTACAACATCCTACTGGGAAGGCCCTGGATATATGCCATGGCCGTAGTTGTGTCGACCTACTTCAGGAAGATTGCATTTCCTTTCCAAGGAGGAATTACAATTGTCGACCAACAAACATTTCTCCCCAACAGTTCACAAGTTACGGGAAGCATTCCAATGATCCATGGAAGGAATCATTCACTCCAAAATATCAGAGTAGGTCTCCTAAAAGACCCTGCCTTAATGGGTACCTTTGCCCTACCGCCTCCGAGTAATCTGGCAGAAATGGCCACAGTGGAATATGAAACCTTCTATTTCTAATGGATTTAAAACTTCGAGGATAGTTCCTATCTTGTGTCAACCTCATTAAAAAATGAAACAAATCCCCTTTCTCATAGGTAAACCTTCATTCCAACCACCGAGTTGAATGCAATGAAGCTTGGGGGGCATGCACCTCGATTTGCATTATTATGCTGGGGGCATGAAAACTTATTATCGAGCAGTTTTACCGTGGAATTTATGCTCGTTAAAAAATAGAAAAGCGAGATCCGAGCAGTTTTAGTACATAGTTCATGCTCGTTAAAAAATAAACATAAGGTTGAGCATTCAAGCTCATTAAAAAATGAACATACCCCGGTAAATAACCACTGTGATTGTAAATTTATTAGCCATAAAAAGCCTTGGTCGTGTTTGCACCTGCCACCTCCATTCCATTTGGCCAATCGTTCACCTCCATATGATTCTTTACCCATTTTGAGGAACAGCTGCGAAGAGTGATTTCACCTAGCCATCCTTGTGACACTGCCGTGATTGGAAAATTCCAACCTGTACCTGGAATCTGCTGCTATCCCTGTTTATCACTCGTTCCTCAAAAGACGAGTCTTCTTTGAGCTCTTTTCATCTAACTCGTAAAATATGAAAAGTTTGCCGAGTTTTGGCCTTCCAGCTCGTTAAAATGACCGGAAGAGCTATCCCTCCTCTAGATTTTAATCTTTTTGGACCTGAGGGATTATTGCACAAAAAGGTCGAGCGCTTGTTTTATTCGGCTCGTTAAAATTATCGAAAACTCATCCCTTCTGTATTGTTTTATACTTTTTTGGACTTAAGGGATTAGATGACGAAAAAGGAATTTTGGAGTTAACTTTCTGTACCTTTTCAGACTCTCTAAAAGTGAAAAGGACCGAGTTTTCCTTGTCGTTAGACTCGTTAAAATGATTAAATAGCGACAAACTTGTCTTTAGACGAGAACGAGTTTCCCTATCGCTAAGCTCGTTAAAACATAGCGATGGGCTTGCCCGAAGGGCAGGTTATGGAACAAGCATATGTTATCCTCCTCAAGCTTGACAAAAATAAAGAGGTACTGGTCAAAAATGACTGGGGAAAAATTGGGAGAACCTCAAAGCTTTAATGGTAGCAAGTCGCTCTTGAACATGACACTTTTCCTCCGTATCACATCGGGTTGGGTTGTTTCATTCACCGGTCTCATCACCATGGTCTTCGCCAAACCATCCACATTTGGGGTAATGCTACCGATCCATCACATCAGTGTCGTTATATGTTCAAGAGATGTTGTTCAGAAAGAGTCAACTGTGTTCCGTCCACTGCCATACATTATCCTTCATCCACCCATGATCGCCACCCTGAATCATATGTCACAGATTGTTTTCACCTCCACTAAAATCATTAGCTCCGTTCCGTGTCACTGATGTGGGATTCATTAAGGCCCTCCTTTGACGGATCGCTTCTTGTCGACTTCAGCTCATTATCCAAGAAGTTGATCTAGGAAAAACCCCCTCAGTACTTTGAAGCTTGCATGCCTCAATGGCAAGTTTCTCACTTCCGGCGACAGGTATACATCAAGGACCTTCGACCAGAAGATTTTGCGTGGTGTTCGACACCAAGTCCTTTATTCACACCACGTGAATTGTACTGCAGTACCTTGAGGGTCATTATCATTATCGGTGATTCCTCTCGCGCTCGTTAACGGTTTACGTCATTGACCGGTAATCAAGCGATGTCTTTCCATATTCGACTTCAGCGCAACTCTCACATGGATCGACTTGTACTTAGAGTGAAGATCGAATGAGTTTGAAGACCTCAGATCTAGTTTCATCCATCCGGGCTGCGATATATATTCAGGATATAAAGACATTTGATATGTACATCATTGTAGCAGATGATCATCCTACTCAAAGGATGATAATTTCAGCAGAGAATTATCAGTCTATCATCAGACGGTCGTTCGTTCTATGTACCAAAATGAATTTATAAAGCTGAGCATGGGAATGCCCGCCTCAGCTAGATCATGAAAGCAGAATGAAAAAATAATGTATTGTATTGTATTTTATTACAGGTCACCTCTCAGCGATTGAATGAACTTCGGATCCTCTTGATAAAGCATTTCACCCGATAAACGACCTCATACTTTAGGGGGCAACTGTTATAGACATTTTTGTGCCTTACAGCATGAAGCATGAAATGTCAATAATCTAAGGGATCCAAAGTCCCTAAACATGTTGTTCCTACCCCTAGAGGAACAAGGTCAGCAAACCACAGCACTAAATATCAGTTCTCCACCTGAAAACACTCAAAAACAAGCTAATTCTGGATCATGTCAACTGCTCCACTGAGCATCTGCGCTGAATGTCAACTGCTCCACTGTGTACCTGCGCTGAATGTCAACTGCAAAGAAGGCTACCTGCGCTGGGCGAGTTTGGCCAAGTGGCACAGTCATTCCTCAAGGTGTCAATGCCCAGGAAGCTTCCAAAATGACACTTGGATCAGAGAATTCGACTGGTGATGAGTAAGAGGATCTAGATCTCCAAGTGGAAGCAAGAACCTCCAAGTGGACTCAAGAACTGAAGAATAATTGAAGTGGGAGAGGACACTAGTCAGCTTCATGCCAGCCTCAAGCTAACTCATCCTTTCTCCAAAACTCCTATATATAGAGCTCTCTCATGAGGTCTAAGGGGGCTGGAATCTTGTGAATGTAAGGAAGTGCTGTTGGTTTGAGTATAGAACTATTGGGTGATTTGCTTGAAGGAGGTGAAGAGGAGATTTCTTTCTGCTGGGAGGTGATGCTGGATTGGGCCTTTTATGGTTGTATCACTTCCTGAACTTTACTTCTTCCATTAATAAAGCATTTGAGGTTCTTCTATATGCATGTGTCTTAATGGCGTATTGATACTTGTATATTTGATTTATTCTAATCCTTGAATCAATTATGAATGTATGCTTCTTGTAGTTTCTCCCTCTTGTTATTTTGCAGGATCTTGGTGTAGCTGGGCCAGTGAAAGAGCAAGGAGCTGGGAGCAAGCAGCAAAGAGAGAAGATTGGATCAATCATTAGCGGAAGACAACGGTTAGTGGATCTCTTTCTCCCCTCTCTTACATCTCATAAAGAAATAATCTCGAATAGCTTTGCTTTGATTGTTGCTGAGGTACTATCACCCTTAGAGTGGGATAGGGTCATTCCGTATTGGATACTTTTCCCAACAACATAATGGATGCAAGATGTCATCCGTGAGCCTCATGAAGGTTGTAGGAGCATTTTTCAATCTAAAATGCATAACCAACCATTCAAAAAGGCCCACCTTGGATTTGAAGGCAATCTTCCACACATTGGAGGGTTAAATTGGTACCTGGTGATATCCTGACTTCAAAACGATCTTGCTGAAATATTTTTGCCCCTTCAGTTGGTCTACGAGGTCATCAATCTATTGGATCGAGTACCTATTACGGATAGTCATCTTGTTCAGTGCCCAATAGTCAATACAGAGTCTCCAAGTCCCATCCTTCTTCTATACCAACATGATTGGGCTCCCACAGGGTGATGAACTGGGATGGATGTGACCTCTCTGTAGGTTTTAACCCCGTAAACAAATTACTTGCATACGAATTATAAAACACAAAAAATAAACAATGCAAGAGCATAACACATAAAACACATATACACAGAGATTTTCCCCTGGATCCCAAAACCGGGACTACCGGCTTGAGTTTTCATTATTTTCCTTTCAATGTTATAATACATATTTATACATGCCGAGGCATCCAATACCATGGACCGAAAACCATCGTGTCCAATGCCATTGACTGAAAACCATCACGTCCAAAAAACATGTGCGAAAATCATGCACAAAACCATAGGTGGGTCCACCCAACCTAACATAGGTTCCAAAACCAAAATTTTCTGGGGCGCTGCCTCGAACCCCATAAACTGGGGTTAGCTGCACCCCTTAAACCCCCTGTGACCCCCCCATTACGCAATTGGCGCAACAAAGGGGGGGCTCCACCCCCCTCTAACCCCCCGGTTAGCTAGGTGGGCTAGTCATGGAAAGAATATAACATGACCCAACATTCCCCCACTTGTTGTTTTCTTTCCACAAGGGGCCACAAGAGAGCTTAGTCATTTATCCAACCCTACAACACCCATTGTTTCTCTACACCAAGAGAACTTCTCAGAGCTCATAGATTTTTTCAATGCATCTGCAATATTCTTCAAAGTGTCCACCTTTACCAGCAACACCTTTTTGTCTTCTATCATATCCCTCACAAAGTGATACAGAACATCAATGTGCTTTGTATTTGAATGATATGCAGGGTTCATTGCCAAGAAAATTACACTTTGGCTATCACAGTATATCCTTATAGCTCCCTGTACTAACCCCATACTTGAACACAATCTCTGCAACCGAACTGCTTCCTTGCTTGCATGAGTGGCTGCCATGTATTCTACCTCTCTAGTTGATAGTGCCACTATAGATTATTTCTTACTCATCCAACTAACTGCACCTCCAAATAGGTTAAACACATACCCACTTGTAGATCTTCTCTAATCCAGATCTCTAGCCCAGTTTACATCAACGAAACCACAAATATCCAACACTCTATCTAATCCTCGTCTTCCTTGGTAGAAGAAACCATTATCACTAGTGCCACGCAAATACCTGAAAACCCTCTTCACTGTTGTCCAATGCTCCTTTCCTGGTTTTGACATAAACCTTCTCAATACTCCCACTGCATGTGCAATGTCTGGTATAGTACATACCATTGCATACATCAGGCTATAGACTACACTTGCATATGGAACACGAGACATGTCCTCTTCCTCTTCTTGTGTCTTGGGACACTGTTCAATAGATAACCTTTCACCTATAGGAATAGGAACCTCCAACGGTTTACTATCCTGCATATTAAATCTCTGCAATATTGTCTCGACATACTTCCTCTGGTTTAACCAAAGCTTCCTCTTTGCAACACCAAGATCTTTCATGTCGAATTTGGAGGACAATTGGGTCTTCAAATCCTGGATAATTTCACTGTCATTTCCAACTAGCAACATATCATCCACATACAAGACCAAATAAATAGCATGGTCACCAATTAATTTAAAATACACACAGTGATCTGCTTTGCTTCTGGTGAAGCCAAGTCCCGATATAAATGTATCAAATTTCTGATACCACATCCTTGGTGACTGTTCTAACCCGTACATATACTTCTTTAACTTGCATACCAGTTCTTTCTTACCCTTCACCGCAAAGCCTTTAGGTTGCTTCATGTAGATTTCCTCTTCCAGATTCCTGTGAAGAAAGGTTGTCTTCACATCCATCTATTCTACCTCAAAATCAAAAGCAACAGCGACAGATAAATGTAACCTAATAGAGGTTACCTTGGCAACAGGAGAAAAAATATCACCAAAATCAATTCCCGGCACCTGGGAATAACCTTTTGCTACCAACCAAGCTTTATATTTCTCCACCTTTCCTTCTACATTTGTCTTCTTCTTGAACACCCATTTTTTGCCAATGGGTTTCCTTCCAATCGACAACTCCACTAGTTCCCAAGCCTCATTTTTGTCCAAAGATGCAGGTGAAGGTGGGCGAGAGGGCGGGTGGGCAGTCGAGGGCAGGGAGGGCAGGTGAGGGTAGGGTGGGTGGGCGAGGCAGGTCAGATGAGGTGGGGGCGGGCTGGACGGGCGGGAGGGGGAGGGCGAACGTGATGTGAGGGCGGGTGCGAGGTGTTGGGCGGGTGCGAGGTGTTGGGCGGGTGGGGGGGTTAGGTAGGTGGGTGAGAGGGCAGGTGAGGGCGAGTGAGCGCGGGCAAGGGTGGGTGGGGCGGGCGGGAGGGGTTGGGCGGGTGGGTGAGAGGGCAGGTGAGGGCGAGCAAGCACGGGTGAGGGTGGGTGGGGCGGGCGCGGGCGAGGGTGGGTGGGGCGGGCGCGGGCGAGGGTGGGTGGGGTAGACACAAGCGAGGGTGGGGTGTGAGGGCGGGCAGGTGGGGAGGGCAGGGTGTGAGGGCAGGTGGGGTTTGAGGGTAGGCGGGAGGTGGTCGAGTGTCGGGGCGAGCGAGTGAGGGGGCGGGCATGGGCGGGGAGGGTGGCTGAGGGGCGGGCGAGGGCGGGTGGGGCAAGTGGGTGAGAGGGTGGGGAGGGCAGGTGAGAGAGCGAGCGAGGGTGGGGTGCACAGGCGAGGGCAGGCGTGTGGAGTAGGGTGGGGTGGGTGGAGTAGGGTGGGGGCGGTGGGGCGAGTGGGTGGGCCTAGTGAGGGCGGGGTGTGAGGGCAGGTGGGGCAATGTGTGAGGGGGCAGGTGGGGTGGGAGTGTGTGAGGGGGCCGAGGGGGGCAGGTGGGGGGAGTGGAAAGGTGGGGATGGGGGTGTGGGGGGGTGAGGGAAAGCGGAGGGGGTGGGGGGTGAGGCCGAGCGGAGCGGGTGAGGGGTGTGGGTGGGTACGGAGGGGGCGGGAGGGAGTGAGGGTGTGGGGGAGTGGGTGGGGGATGGGTGGCGTGTAGGGTGGGAGGGCAGGTAGGCCGGGAGGGGGTGTGGGGGTGGGTGGGGCTGTGGAACCCACCCCAGTAGCCCCCCTGCCATGGTGGTTCGGCGATTCTCAGAATCGCCCAACCCCTGTCGCAGGCGGGCACACTACTAGGGTGGGCGCCGTAGCCCCACTCACCCCCACACTCCCTCCCTCCCCAGCCACCCCGCAGCACCACAGTGGCCTGCCCACAGTTGTTGGGTGATTGAGTTTTGTCGGGCGCACCATGCTCACGATGGACGTATTGGTTAATTTGGCTCAGAAGAATTAATAATTTAAGAAAAAAAATCTACTTCATTAAACTTATATGAAAATTTTGAAGGAAAAAAATTAACTTACTTTTCAATTGCGAGAATTCTTCGTTGAATATGTTGTTGATAGCAATGTAGCTGCTCCACAAATTCACAAGTCTTTCAACGAACTTCAGAAAACCTTGATGTGATGTGAGTAATAGTGATAATGGAATTTAGTATATAAGTGAAATTACGGAGATGTTTTATCGTACAGTTAATGTGGGATAATTTGTTTTAAAATATGATAAAGCGAATATTATAGAATTGTTTTACAACGGGGTGAATGTGGGATTAATTTGTTTTAGAATGTATTATAAAAGTTAAAAAAAACATTCAATTGTTTAGTAAATATTATATACTTTAACTATTAAAATAATTAATGTAGAAGTTGTAGTTTACAATTTTAACTTTAATGATTTATTTCATAAAAAAATTTAGTTTATATTTTTCAATAAATTGTAGAATAAAACAATGAAGGGAAATAAATCTAACAAACTTTTTGGAGGGAAATTTTCATTCTCTAAGCTATATAATATCTTTAGGAGACTCTCCATTTGTATCATTCAACATCTTCTATTTGAAAGGGATGGATTTTCTTGATAGTGAAGTTTCGATTTATACACCATCAACATCTTCATCAGGTAATAACTCTATTCATATTTATGAATATAGCGAGAATTCTTCCACTATGAATAGAAAGTCAATTCTTCCACTTAGTCCTGATCCTAAGGGCTATGAGAGTAGCACTAATGAAAGAGGGGATGGAGAATTTCAAATAAATAAAGGGTCACAGATTCCACTTAGTCCTAATTCTAAGGACTATGAAAGCAACAACGATGATGAGCTTCATGACAAATTTCAAAAGAATGGAGTGTCATGGTGTCCACTTAGTCCTAATTCTAAGGACTATGAGAGGAACAGTGATGAAGAGCATGATGGTGAAACTCAAAAGAATGGAGTGTCATGGTGTCCACTTAGTCCTAATTCTAATGACTATGAGAGCAGCAGTGTTGAAGAACATGATGGAGAATTTCAAAAGAATGGAGTGTCACGGTGTCCACTTAGTCCTAATTCTAAGGACTATGAGAGTAGTAGTGATGAAGAGCGTGATAACGAATTTCAAAAGAATGGAGTGTCAAAGTGTCCACTTAGTCCTAATTCTAATGACTATGACAACAATAGTGATGAAGAGCATGATGATGAATTTCAAAAGTATGGAGTGTCAGGGTGTCCAGTTAGTCCTAATTCTAAGGACTATGAGAGCAGCAATGATGAAGAGCGGGATGATGAATTTCAAAATATTGGAGTGTCACGGTGTCCAATTAGTCCTAATTCTAAGGACTATGAGAGCAACAGTGATGAAGAGCATGATGATGAATTTCAAAATAATGGAGTGTCACAGTGTCATCTTAGTCCTAATTCTAAGGACTATGAGAGTAGTAGTGATGAAGGACGGGATGATGCACTTAGTCCTAATTCTAATGAGTATAAAGGTAGCAGTGACAAAGGATAGGATGCAACATCTTCAATAAGTAAACAGTCACATTTTCGACGTATTCCTAATTCTATGGACTATGAGAGCAGCACTGACAATGTACATGAGGAAGAATATCCATTAAACATTGAGTCAAATTTTCCATTCAGTCCAAATTCTAAGGACTATGACAGTAGCACTGAAGAAGGGGTAGATGAAGAATATCCTCCAAGTAAATATTTGAAAAGAACAGCTGATCATAGTGTGGATAGCATTCCTCTTAATGATGATGAAAATTCTTATACAAATGATGATCCAATGATGGAGATGTTGCCAAGAAATATGTATCGAGGAGTAGGAGCAGACCTTTTCGTATCAATGCAAGCTGTTCTAGTTATATAGCACTCTCATTTCATGAGAAGAAGTTCTATTAGCACTCTCATTTCAAGTGAATGTTGCCAAAAGGATTGCTTGAAACATATGGATTTCAAATTTGCATTAGAGAGCAGGAAGAGATATTTGTCAATGAATAAAAGCATGCAAAATTCATATTTCGTTGGGTGCATGCAATCTACATTGTCAAGTTATGATTATCATATTAGGACTTTATTTATCTATAGAAAAGCTTTCAAAATGTTTCATTCAATTGGGAATTTTCGACTCTCGAGAATTCAAGAAAATTTGGAAAAGGATCCCACATTTATTCAGAAGTACGTCATAAAAGACAGTTTGGGCCATTATCAAATACTGCAATGTCATGGATGAAAGATTTATTTTCAAAGCATGGAGAGTGTATGCCAAATAGAGAGACAATACATATTCCAAATAATTTTTCAAGATGAGAAATCTACAACTTATACAAAGAATATGCAGAAGGTGCTGAGGGACATGGCTGGTTTATTACATATCAATATTTTGTGAAGGTATGGAAGAAATAATTCAACAATGTCCATATTCCTAAGAAGACAAGGATGGGGATTTGTAGTACATGTGCTTCTCTTAAATAAAAAGGGACAAATGTGAAGGGTCAGAAAGAGGTAAGCATTCATAACTTTAACTTTTAAAATTGTATAGTCATCAACTATGAAAACATATTTCTTAATGGCTTTCTTTTATGTTGTGTAGATTCAATTGTCAAAGAACTTCAGGAGCATCATGAACAAGAAACAAACGAAAGGAAGAAGTTGTACAAGAATCGAAATAAGTGTTATGATAATCTGAATAAATATTTGGGTTTGATAATTGATGGTATGGACCAGAAGAAAACACTTTTACCACATTTTGTTCGCACACCCAAAAATTTATAAGAGGAAAATTTTATTCAATTTCACTTGGTCAGTTGTATGGTCTTCAATGAGAAAATGTTGCCAAGGGTGTACTTCACAACTCCAAATATTCATAATGACGCAAATATTACCATAACCATAATTCATGATGTGCTTTCTCATTCGTCTAGTAATCTTCCTGAAGTTTTGTATCTACAATTGGACAACACTTGCCGTGAAAACAAAAATCAGGTTGTTTTTGGATATCTAAACATGCTTGTTGAATTGAGAATTTTTCAAAAGGTAAAGGTTGGTTTCCTTCTTGTTGGGCACACTCATGACCATATTGATTAGATGTTCAGTCGTTTTTCAGTCACATTGACGAGGAAGGAAGTTGGGAGCTTGCCATCACTAATTGAATGTATTAAGAAATCGTACATACCAGAGCCTACTTTTGATGTGTTGGAAGAAATTGTTGACATGTGAAGGTTTATTTTTGGATCATATGGTGAGGGGAAATGCATTGAACAACTTAATGACATTAGCTTCCAACATCAATTTCGTATCAAAAAAGTTGATGGGAAAACACTAATATGGGGCAAGAAGTATTCAACTACTGCAGAATGGGCATCATCATTAGGTTTGCAATTTTTGAAGTTCATTCCACATCATCCAATATTGGGATCAAAAATATTGTTATTACAATCATTTGGTGAAGTTCATAATGCACGCAGACAAAATAGAGATATAAATTATTTTGATTGCCTGGAAGAAATTAAAAAATGTATTAGATATACATATGAGTACTTTGACATTGCTGATTCAGTTTGGTGGGAGTCATTTTTCAATAATCAAAGTGATACCATTTCAGCAACAACAAGTGAAGATATACCTTTGAAAAATCCATTTATTTGGCCACAAAATGTGTCGAATGAACATGAGGAAATAAACATTGTGGAACAACAACAATCTCAAGGTATTATTAATTCTTCATAGGTAGAGGAAAGAGAGATGTATATTGGTTCCAGAAGATCTCATGCACAACGTGAAGCCATGGAAGACCTTTATAGGGATTCAGTATAGGATATTAAGGAGGGTTGCATGATTGCAGTGCTAGCAGCTGGAGATCCCAATGGCTATCCATTCTGGGTTGCTAAATTTATAAAGGTCTTTACAGAAAATTAGGATGTTACAAGTGTTGAAGTACATTGGTGTGCCACAAATACACACCCATTCAATGTTGTGTATAAGCCAGAGATGGTAGTTGACAAAAAAAATGGTGGAAAGAGAAAAGAAAGAGTACAAATATAAATCGCCACCGCACAGACATATTAAAATTGGAGGATGTTGACATACTTGTTTATGACTTCAATTTAACAAAGAGAGGAACTCTTCGCTTCAAGACGATAGAGATTCTGAAAAGGTTGTTACCAGAAGGAATGGTGTTGAGATGGGATTCTGCTGAAACCAGTTGTAGATCTAGAAGAATTTTGAAACATGAAATGACGGGCATGCATGTGGACTCAGATGGGGCACTAGTTGATGAAAGAGAAGAATATGGAACATCTTCATCAGCATCCAGTCACTCATCTGAAGATGTGAATTCTGATGGTGCAGAAGAAAATATCAATGATTTTGAATAATTGTTTAAGACAGTTTATATAACTGATGTATGCATCGTATCTTGAAATAAAATTTATGATTTCCATATGGTGTTAAATGAGAAGTTATGAGGCATTTTTATGTTGTTGGATTATATGTCTTAATTATGATAATTTTTATTGTTTAAAATATCTACCATGCAATATTAAATTAGAGATATAATGTATGTTTTATTCAATATACAAATAATGACTTTTGAATTCCTTTAGTGATGTAATTTGTTCATAATGTCATGGTTTTTTAATTTTATAGTTGAAAAAATTTCAATTTCTTTTGTATCTAGCATGTTGTGGTTGAGAACATGTTGAATTTATACTTAGGAAAGAAAAATGATATTCTACCAAAAACATTAATGTGTTTTTTCCCTCATAAACAACTTTGTTTGGCACATAAAAATTTGGTTTTACTAGCATTTTTTAAAAAGTTTGAAAATTGACCCTAAAAAAAATCATTGTTCCAGTGTCATCACTTTTTCGTTTTCAAGCTGTATTTTGCATGAAAATTTTGTTTTTAATGCCATTTTTAAAACATGTTCAAAATTGACCCTAAAAACAAAAATCATCATTCCAGTATACACACTTTTCGTTTTTAGCACTATTTTTGATGTTTTTTCGGGGTTTTTTTGGCCAGAGTTCCCATTTTGAGTTTATAGTTCCCGTTTCAAAGTTTACATTGTTTCTATACAAGGAAGCTCCTAGAACATAAACAAAAATAACTCCTTGAGTGGGAGATCTAAATCTAGAGGGAGATATAAATCTTTAGGAAAACTTGTAAAGGTGTGTTGGAAATGCGGAAAGGAAGGGCACTGCAAAAATGACTATAGATCTAAAGCTCATAAGAAAGGAAAGGGATCTGATGATACTCCTTCTGTAGAGGCAAAAACTACCTTAGATGAGGGTGGGGATTTGTACTTGGCTTCTTATTATAGTACACATGTAGATCATGACGGATGGTTGACTGAATCAGGGGCATCCTTTCAATTCACTTCCCATAGGGAGTGGTTCTGCTAGTATTCGAAATATGATGGTGGTGATGTATTGTTAGGGGATGACATGAAGGCCAAAATCATTGAACATGGAAAATTCAAGCTGAAATTGTGAAGTGGAAGGATTATAAAACCTTATGGTGTTTTTCATATTCTTGCGTTGGCCAGAAATCTGATTTCTGTAAGCAAGATGGATGATGCAGGTAAGATACCTGAAAGATGGTTCAAGGAGCATTGACATTAATATTGGGAATTTGGATTGGAACTATGTATAAGCTTTTGGGTAGCATTGTTATTGATGAGTGCAACTGTTTTGTTGTTCCTAAAAGTGGAGAAGAAAACCTAGTGGTCTCTAGAGAAAAGAGAATGTTATGGCACCAAAGGCTTGCACATATTGGAGACAAGGTACTTCAAATACTGTGTGGTAATGGCATGGTAGAAGATATGTTTAATTTCTCTCCAAATTTCAATTTCTGTGAACATTGTGTATCTGGGAAGAAGAATCGGGTGAGTGTCCCCTCTAGTGTTAAGAAGGAAAAATGGATATTAGATCTTGTGCACAATGACATGTTTGAACCCGTGTTGCTTCCATCACTGGGTAACTTTGTGTATTATGTATCACTTGTAGATGAATTCTCAAGGAATACATGGATATATTTCCTCAGGAAGAAATTTGAAGCCTTTGGCAGGTTTAAATAATTTAAGGATCTAGTCAAAAACAAGACAGAGAAAAAGATCAAGGTGTTGAGGAGAGATAACAGTGGAGAGTTTTGCAAGACGAAATTTGAAGAGTTCTGTAAGAAGTGTGGTATAGCATGGAAGAATAGTACTCCATACACAAATATAAAAAATGGAGTTGCAGAAAGAATGAAATGGATGTTGGTGGAAAAGGAAATAATCATGCTTAGTGGTGTTAGGTTAGGACAAGAAATTTAGGCAGAGGCAGTGGATGTTGCATGTTATCTGGTTAACAGATCACCTTCATCATTGTTCAAGGACAAGAATTTACATGAGGTATGGATTGGTAAGAAACCCTTTCTTTCACATTTCAGGGTCTTTGGCTGTGATGCATATGCACACGTTCTAAAGGAGAAAATAACCAAGTTGGATAGTAAATCTGAAAGGGGCATCTTTATTGGCTATAAGGATAGTTTAGAAGGTTATCAAATTCGGAACTAGGAAGCAAGGAAGGTTGTGTACAACAGAGATGTGGTGTTTAGAGAGGTGAAAGATGTTATTAAACATGAAATAATACCAAAGGAACCTGAGAAGGTAAAGTTTGAGCTAAAGGAGGAAAAATCAGACTCTACAAAAAAACATGAATCAAAAGAGGAAAGAGCCACAAACTATAGTTTTCAGAAGATCAGTTCAAGAAAGAAGGTAGCCAGAAAAGTAGACTCCATATGCTTTCTATTAAAAATTTTATTTACCTATTACTAATGATGATCCCATATCTGTTAGGGAGGAAGTGTATTGATAGGATGGAAAACTATGGAAAGAGGTCATGGTTGATGAAATGACATCTTTGGAAAAGTATGAGGCTTGGGATATGGTGGAGTTTTCGGTTGTAAGGAAACCCATTGGCATAAAATGGGTGTTTAAGAAGAAGATTAATGCAAAAGGAAAGGTGGAGAAATATAAATCTTGGTTGGTAGAAAATGTTCTTCCCAGGTGTCAAGAATTAATTTTGGTGATATTTGTTCTCGTGATGCCAAGTTAGCTTACATTAGATTACTTTTATCTATGTTCACATCTTTTGATTTTGAGGTGGAATAGATGGATTTGAAGAAAACATTTCTTCGCGGGGATTTTGGAAGAAGAGATCTACATGAAATATCTTGGAGGCTTTGCAATGAAGAGTAAGAAAGAACTGGTATGTAGGTTAAAAAAGTATTTGTATGGGTTAAAACAATCACCAAGGATTTTGTATCGTAAATTTGATACATATATATGGGGACTTGGCTTCACAAGAAGAAAAAAATATCACTATGTGTATTTTAGATTAATTCATGACCATGTTATTTATTTGATCTTGTATGTTTGGATGATATGTTTATGATTGGAAATAACAAAGAAATTATCCAGGATTTGAAGACCCATCGTCCTCCAAATTTAATATGAAGGAAACTGGTGTTGCAAACTATATTTTGGCCATGGAAATTAAAAGAGATTGGGCAAAGAGGAAGCTCTGGTTAAACTATATGAAGTATATCGAGACAATATTGTAGAGGTTTAATATACATGATAGTAAATTGGTGAAGGTTCCTATTCTTGTATATGTAAAGTCATTTTCTGAACAATGTCCCAAGACACAAGAAGAGGAAGAGGACATGTCCCGTGTTCCATATGTGAGTGCAGTTGGTAGCCTAATGTATGCAATGGTATATACTAGACCATACATTACATATGTAGTGGGAGTATTGAACAGGTTTATGTCGAAACCAGGGAAGAATCATTCAATAGCAGTGAAGTGGGTTTTCAGGTATTTGTGAGGCATTAGTGATTATAGTTTGCTCTACCAAGGAAGACTAGGATCAAAAGGATTTTTCAACATTTGTGGCTTTGTTGATGTAGATTGAGTTAGAGATATGGATCAAAGAAGATCTACAAGTAGGTATGTGTTTAACCTATTTGGAGGAGTAGTCAGTTGGATGACTAAGATATATTGTGTAGTAGCACTTTCAACTAGAAAGGTAGAATACATGGCAGCCACTCACGCAAGCAAGGAAGTAGTTTGGTTGTAGATATTTTGTTCAAGTATGGGGGTTGGTACATAGAGCTATAAGGATAGACTGTGATAGCCAAAGTGAAATTTTCTTGGTAAAGAACCCTTCTTTTCATTCAAAGACAAAGCACATTAATGTTCAGTATCACTTTGTGAGGTATATGGTTGACGAAAAAAAGGTGTTGCTGGTAAATATGGACACTTTGAAGAATTTTATAGATGCACTAATAAAATATGTGAGCACTAAGAAGTTTTCTCGGTGTAGAGAAAAAATGGGCATTGCAAGGCTAGATCAATGGAAAATCTCTCCTATGATCCCCTGTGTGGAAAGAAAACAACAAGTGGGAGAATGTTTGGTGTGTCTTATATTCTTTCAACAACTATCCCCACATGTTTTACATTGCACCAGGCACAACGGAGAGGTCATGGGGGGGAGGCAACTTCCCTTGTCGAGGGACCACCCCCCTGCATGGGGTATGAAGTTAGCACCTTGTGAAATTTTCTTTTTATGTTGACCAATAATAGTTGGGTGGACCCAAGGATGGGGGGTGGACCCAAAGATGGTGGGCAAACTTACCCATGGTTTTGTGCATGGGTTTTACGCATGGTTTTGCGCATGATGGTTTTTTTCCCATGGTATTTTGTAGATCTGGTCAAGGGAACTACGATTATGTTCTAATTCAGGGTTAATGGATTGGGTTTTATGAATTCTTTTTGGCATGTATATATATGGATTGTAACATGGCAAGGAATATAATGAAAAATCAATATGTTAGTCTTGGTTTTGGGATCTAGGGGAAAAACTCTGTGTATATTTATTTTATGTTCTCACCATTGTATATTTTCTGTTTTAAAAATTCATTTGTAGGTAATTATTCTATAGGGTTAAAACCTACATATGATAACAGTAAGAAAATTGGATATCAATTTCAATGAAAATGACATAAGTAAGATCACTACCTTACCCACAGAAGTGTACTAGGACAAAGGAACAAGAAATGAGGCAATGAATGCCAAGAAAGTCTCCTTTTTTAGTCAAAACATGGTGCTATGGGACTTTGTACAAGATGCTACAAGAAGAATACAAAGTGCTATAGGAAGTTGAATCTACCCAAAAATTCAAATAACAGAGGCAATAATTAGAATAGAGATGATGTTGTGGTGAGCAGAAAAAAGTGGATGTGTAGATAATGGAGTAGAAACAAGAATAGGGAGTAGGCCACTGTACAAAGTAGGCAATAAGTAAGCCAATGGCACAACAACAATGGAGGTGCATGGAGGAAAAGTAGAAGGATTAGCTTGCTCAGGGGTGAGAAATAGTTTCAACAGGGGGGATATGATAGGCCCCATAATTGGATATTTTATAAGGTTCATTTGGTCTTTCATAGACAACTAAAAAAATAATCTAACCCCTTCACTTGCACATTATAAAGTTAATTAATAGTATTAATGGATCCCTAGGAATTTAATTTTCCATTGCTTACTATGTGCCCACTATTACTAATTTTTGTAGAATATTGAGTGAACTCGAAAAGGTCTGTAGAATGAGAGAATCTAGGGACTTGTTCCTTGCCACAAGATGCTATAGGATGGATAATAAATGAATGGAATATTATGAAATTATTGAATAGATTCTAAAGATCCATTAATTGAGAAAAGGTAAGGATGTTTTCCCCACCTAAAGAGTGTTGGAATTGATGTTGTGATGAGGTTGGAATTGATGTCAACATGGTAGTGTGTGAATATTGATGAGTGTTGTAGTGATTGATGGTTGGCCTCCTACAATTGGTTTGGATATGGTATGCATATGCTATGATTATTTGATGGTATTGGTCTTTATAGTTGCTATGGAAAATGTCTATGTTGTTAGTGTTTTCATGGATTTATTGGTTGGTTGGTCAATTAGGTGATGCAGGAGCATCTAGACTTAGCCAACAATGTGGAAGTTTGTTCACATGTTGTTGCTAAACAAGTTGAATTTCACTAACTTGAGTGGTCAAAAGTCTGTTTTTACTAAGAGGGTTGGATCTCTCAATAAATAAGTTGTATTTCATTATTGTAATAGTTAGAAATTGTCTTATTTTAGATTCAAAGATATGTTTTTACCATAGGTGTGTGATATAGCTGGAAAATAGTGATTGACTGTTAGATTGTTTAAGAATAGGGATTGAGTTGTTAGATAGGATGGGATTGATAAAAACAAGAAAAATGTAATGTAGAGAGGAGTTGGTGAGACAGAGAGAGGATTGAGTGGAGCGAGAGTCAAGTAATAGTGCATGGATTTGCCAATTGAAATACAGGTATTTTTGTTTGTTGTAATTGAGCCCAAGGCTGAGACTCTGTAACCTCTTTTATTATGAATAATTGATGCCTTGTGTGTGATTATATATATCACGTCTGTGGAAATTCTCTTCTTTCTTTCGTTTCTTTGTATTCCGGACAAAGTTAATTGTTTCTCTGTTTTTTATGCTTCATGATATAAATCGCAGAGGCAATACAAATCACAGACTTTAGTGTTATTAACATTGTTGACGTCTGATTTAATCTCAACCATTGGATCACCCATATTGCATTGGCAAACTTTGTTTACAAGGGGCGGACCTCAGGCCTCAAATAATTGCGATTTGTGATCTCCAAAATATCACATCGCAATAAAGAAGTGGTGAATGGTAAGGACCTCCAGTTGTAGAACATTTTGATTTGAAATCTCTGATATATCGCATTGCAACATTCTAGTCGGAACGGTAATGGGCCTCAAGCCTGGGGAAACTGCGATGCTCGATATGTGATTTGATCGGTGAAATAAATCACATCAGAACAATACAAAGGGGAAAGCACCAGACCGAAACTTTGCGACTTGTGATTTAATCTGGACCATTGAGTCATTTAAGATGCGATCTATGGTGTACTACCAAGTAATTATATTTAAAAGGGGAAATATCATTGTTTTTGGCTTTACAAAGGAAATTCGATCCGGGAAGGTAAAGTTTGGATTGTGAATGGATTAGCAACGCGGGGCCAATTGTTGGGATTCCTCAAAAGATTGATTCCTTCATCATTTGTGGTATCAGAGAAGAAATTATGGTTGATTACAGTAAATATGCCGCCAAAGAGAGACGCTGGCATTGGTCGAGGAAGACCTGAAGCAAATGCAGTTGTGTTAGAGGAGTTCCAAAGTCTGTGTATAAGGATGGACACTATGGAGACTTCCTAGAGAAGAGCACTTGATGAAGGAGTTGATAGTGCTACAGAAGAATCTTCTGAGGAGGAAGGAGAAGAAGAAAATGAAACTACTAAAATCATCAAGATGTTGGCTAAAGTAGGAGGAAAACAAAAGGTGGAAATTCCTACGTATGAAGGGAGTCTCGATGCAGAAGAGCTAATGGATTGGATCAGGTCATTAGACAAATATTTTGACTATGAAGAGGTTGATGACAAGAAGATGGTGAACTTTTCGGTTACCAGATTGAGGGGTCATGCATCTATCTAGTGGGATGAACTACAAATATCCAGAATGAGGAAAGGAAAGCCCAAGATCAAGCAATGGGACAAAATGGTGAGTAAAATGAAAGCCAAATTTATGGCTAAATATTATCAGTTAAATATTTTTAAACAATTGCAAAATTTAAGGAAAAAAGGAATGTCTGTTAAAGAATACACAGAAGAGTTTTATAGATTGAATATTAGAGGACATGTAGAAGATGACATGGAGAAGTTAATTAGATATATCAATGGCTTAAGGTACGACATACAAGATGATATTAGCTTGTTAAGTCTGAAAACTATTGAGTATGCCTATCAAGCAAGTTTGAAGACAAAAGAGAAGATGTTGAGGAAACAGAATCAGAGGAATAGAGGAAGAAGCTCAGTAAGAGGTAGAGGAACTACCAGACCAAGGGAACAACAACATCAACATGAAGCAGGCATCTTAAGTAGCAGACCACCATAGAGAGGAGAATTTAATAGAGGAAGATTTGCGCCCAGAGGAAGAGGTCGAGGAAGAGATATTCAGTGCTATACATGTGGAGAATGGGGACATGTGTCATGGGACTCTCCTCATAATAAACCAACGAGTCAATGGAATGCAAATGTGGCTAAGTCAAGGCTAGAACTACCTCGAATTATGGAAAAGGAAGAATCCCCTGAAGTAGGAGAATCCCTGTTATTGAGAAGGACCTTGCTTAAGAAATAGAAAGAGATTGAAGAACCAATGCAGAGGAAGAATTTATTCAGAACTTCCTGTAAATCAAAAGGTAACTATTGTAAATTAATAATTGACAGTGGAAGCACTGACGGCCTTGTTTCTACATAGATGGTGGACAAGCTCATATTAGCGAAGACAATACACCCTACTGCTTACAAAGTGTCATGGTTACAGAAAGGACATCAGATTATTGTGACAGAACAATGCAAGGTTGAGATACAAATTGGTACATATAAGGATGTGATATTATGCGATGTAATGCCCATGGATGTATTCCATGTATTACTGGGAAGACTGTGGCAGTTTGATCAGAAAGCTATTCATGATGGGAGGAGAAACACTTATACTCTGGAGAAGGACGAAACTAAACATACATTCTTTCCATTGAAGGATGACGCTGACAAAGGAGCACCTGGAGGTAGTGTTATACTGATAAGCGAAAAGGAGCTGCTACAAGAGGTAGTGAAAAATGAGGAGTTGCATTTTTCTATTGTAGGAAGACCAAAGGTAATTTTAACTTCCACGAACTTGGATGATTTGCCTGAAGGTGTTAAAATTCTATTAGATTATTTCATTGATATTAATGTGGATGAGTTGCCAAATGCATTGCCACCAATCAGGAGTAGCAGTCATCATATTGATCTAATACCAGGAGCGAGTTTGTCAAATAAAGAAGCGTATAGATTAACTCCTCAAAAGAACGTAGAAGTTGGAAGACAAGTGCAGGAGCTGATGGATAAGGGACTAATCAGAGAAAGTCTTAGTCCATGTGTTGTACCAACAGTACTCAGTCCAAAGAAAGGAGGAGAATGGTGTATGTGCACAGGTTCCAGAGCCATAAACAGGATCACAATCAAGTATAAATTTCCTTTACCACACATGGATGATTTGATGGATTGTTCGAGTGGGTCAAAAGATTTTACTAAAATAGATTTGAAGAGTGGATATCATCAAATAAGAATTCACGAAGGAGATGAATGGAAGACTGCATTCAAAACAAACAGAGGGTTGTATGAGTGGTTAGTGATGCCTTTTGGACTCACTAATGCAGCTAGCACATTCATGAGATTAATGAATGAAGTCTTGAAGGAATACGCACTCAATTTTGTTATTGTTTATCTTGATGATATTCTAGTTTTTAGTAAAATAAAGGAAGAACATCTAGAGCATCTTAAATTGGTTTTAAGAACTCTGTAGAAAGAGAAACTATTGATAAATCTGAAGAAATTTAGTTTCATGAAGGATGAATTAATTTACTTAGGATTCGTAGTTTCTAGAGAAGGATTGAAAATGGATCCAGAGAAAGTCCAAGCAATTTGGAACTGGCATATTCCCAGAAATATATTTGAGGTAAGAAGCTTCCATGGTCTTGTAAGTTTTTATAAAAAGTTTATCAAAGGCTTTAGTCAGATTTGTGCACCAATTCTTGAAACAATTAAGGTGATCAATCAGCCGTTCAAATGGACAGAAGCAGCAGACAAGAATTTTAAATTGCTGAAGAGAAAAATCACAGAGGAACTGATTTTACCTTTGCCTGATTTTGAAAAAGTATTTCAAGTTGAAACAGATGCTAGTGGAGTTGTAGTTGGTGCAGTTCTAAGTCAGGAACAAAGACCAATAGCATACTTCAGTGAGAAATTGAATGAAACAAAGAAGGAATATTCTTCGTAAGATAAAGAGTTTTATGCTATTGTAAAAGCCTTGAAAAAATGGAGACATTATTTTGCTGCCAAAGGAATTCATATTGTATTCATACAATAATGCATTACAGTTCATAAATAACCAGCCAAAATTGAACCAAAAACATGCCAAGTGGGTATAATTTTTGCAGAGTTTTAATTTTGTGATAAAACACACAAGCAGTAAGTTGAATAAATTCACTGATGTGTTGAGCAGGGTACGTTTTATTGTGAAAGAATTCAAAGTGGGTGTTGTAGGATTTGAAGAAATGATTGAAATGTACAAAGATGATGCAGATTTCAAATATATCTATACAATAGTTCAAAATCCAAAAGTTCATAATAGAAGTCAGTGGTTAGATTATCTCATTCAAGGAGGCTTACTATTTAAAATCAACAAGCTGTGTATTCCCAAATGTTCTATGAGGTAAAACATAATAAAGGAGAAACATATTGGAGGATTATTTGGTCACTTTGGACAAGATAAAATCTTTTCTCAGGTGAATGATTTTTATTATTGGCCAAAAATGAAAACTGATGTTAAGAGATTTGTTGACAAGTGTAGGATATGTCAGCATGCTAAAGGAAGGAGCTAGAATACAAGATTGTACCAGCCATTGCCAATACTAGATTGACCATGGGATGTAGTTAGCATGGATTTTGTTTTGGGATTACCAAAAACCCGGAGAGGGAATGATTCCATTGATGTTGTAGTAGATAGATTTTCCAAGATGGCACATTTCATTGCTTGTAAGAAAACTAGTGATGCAACACATATAGCTAAAGTATTTTTTTCAAAGTTTGTAGGGCATTTCTGGAGAATTATTTGGAAGAAACTAGGATCTAACCTCAGTTTTAGTTCATCATACCATCCTCAAACTGATGGATAGACCGAAGTAGTAAATAGGAGCTTGGGAAACATATTGAGAAGTTTAGTGTATCAAAATCCTAAGCAGTGGGATTTAGCACTAGCTGAGGCTGAGTTTGCTTATAATGACACTCCAAACCGAAGTACTAGAATGAGTCCATTTCGGATTGTTTTTGGAAAGAATCCAAGAGGCGTGTATGAGCTCAGAAATTTGGGTAAACAGGAGACAAGAAGTGCAAGAGCTGAAGAGTTTTCGGAGCAGATGCAAAGACTACAAGAAGATGTCAAAAGAAGATTATAGGAACGCAGTAGCAAATACAAACAGAGAGTGGATATGAAAAGAAGAGAAAAGGAATTCTAAGTGGGAGATTTAGTAATGGTATATTTGAGAAAAGAAAGATTTCCTACTAAGACTTACAATAAACTAAAGATGAAAAATATAGGACCATTATAGAATTGTAAGAAAATTGTTAGCTAATGCATATGAAATTGAATTTCCAGAAGGGATTGGAATATCGCCTATTTTCAATATTGTAGATTTGTATCCATACAAAAGGACAGAGACAAAGCTAAAGGAGGAAACTACTGAAGATGAAGTTCAAACCTTGAACTGGGAAGAACAAATGCCAAAGACAGTTAAGAAAGAAGTAGAAGCTGTTTTGGAGAAAAGAGTATCCAAAAGAAGCAGGGGGGCAGACTTATTTTCAATATCTAGTCAAATGGAAATGACAGCCAGTGGAGTACTCTAGCTAGTTAACCACAGAAGAGTTGCGGAAGTATGGAGTAAGCCCTAAAAGTATGAAGGATGATTTATTTCTTCCTTGAGAGTATGATGTAGGAGCATCCGGACTTAGCCAACAATGTGAAAGTTTGTTCACATGTTGTGGCTAAAGAAGTTACATTTCATTGACCTGAGTGGTCAAAAGTCAGTTTTCACTGAGAGGGTTGGATCTCTCAAGAAATGAGTTGTATTTCATTATTGTAATAGTTATAAATTGTCTTATTATACATTCAAATATAAGTTGTTAGCATAGGTGTATGATATAGTTGGAAAATAGTGATTTGACTATTAGATTGTTTAGGAATAGGGATTGAGTTGTTCGATAGGATGGGGTTGATAAAAAGAAGAAAAATGTAATGTAGAGAGGAGAAGGTGAGAGAGAGAGAGGATTGAGTGGAGCAAGAGTCAAGTAATAGCACGTGGATTTCTCGATTGAAGCAGAGGTCTTTTTATTTGTTGTAATCAAGCCCGAGGTAGAGACTTTGTAACTTCTTTTATTATAAATAATTGATGTTGTGTGTGTGATTATATATATCAAGTCTGTGGAAATTCTCATCTTGCTGTTGTTTCTTTGTATTCAGGACAGAGTTGATTGTTTCTCTGTTTTTTATTCTTCATGATATAAATCATAGAGGTAATAGAAATCACAGCCTTTAGTGTTATTTAATCTCAATCGTTGGATTACCCATATCACATGTGAAAACTTTTTTCACAAGGGGCAGACCTCAAGCCTCAAAGAATCGCGATTTGTGATCTCCAAAATATCGCATCGCAATAAAGAAGTGGTGAATGGTAAGGACCTCCGGTTGTGGAACATTGTGATTTGCGATATCTAATATATCGCATTGCAACATTCTAGTTGGATTAGTAATAGGCCTCAAGCCTGGGGAAACTGCGTGGCCAATATGTGATTCGATCGGTGAAATAAATCGCATCGGAACAATACAAAGGTGAAAGCACCAGATCGAAACTTTGCGACTTGCGACTTGCGATTTAATCTAGACCATTGAATCATTTAAGTTGCGATCTACATGTACTGTCGAGTAATTCTATTTAAAAGGGGAAATATCATTGTTATGGCCTTTAAAAAGGAAATTCGATCGGGGAAGGTAATTTTTTTACCGGGAATGGATTAGCAACGTAGGGCCAATTGTTGATATTCCTCAAATGATTGATTCCTGCATCATTAGGTCTCAATGAAGCTGACGCTTGAGGTGTTTCTCTTTAGATGTGTCCTTGATGCTCCTATGATCTAGGTGGATATTGGTGGCCATATGCCTACTCCACCTAGACACCCTGGTTAGTTTCATCTGTTTCCTTGTTCATTTCAACATTTACTATTTTTAGCAATTTTTTGGGTCCTGAACTTCTGGAGTAGTTTTGACCCCCTTCTTTTGGGAATTTTAGTGTCTATGGATAAACGCCTAAACCCCTAGACTAGTAGCTAAGTCTAGAACAACAGTGCAAAACATTCTCTACCTTTTCTATGACCAATAGATTAAATAAGACAGTAAAGAAGCCTACCTAAAGCGTTCGCTTACTCCTTATCTCCCTTTGACCGATTTTGCCTCTCCTCTCTGTACTTAATCAGCTTGAAAAGTACTTGCACACAGACAGAAGAAAAAAACTGATCAAAGCATATGATAATGATCTATTGATTAAACATAAAATGGAATCAAGTACATAATACACATATGAAAGCATCAATAAACAATACAAACATATGGAAAAAGATTTGAACACTTTACTAGTAAAAGGAAGAGTTACAACCCAATTTTCTTGATTTAATGCCACTCCTCCAGTTCAATCCCATCTTCTCCTCATAACAAGAAAGACATTTTGACATCATTACAATACTTGAAACTAACTCAAGTCTCATACTAACAGCATCTCCCTATAATTCAATGATTTCTAGCCCCTGATCACTTACATGAGCGATCTTTTTATAATTGAATGAAGGAAGTTATGACATAAATGGTGATAATGAATTCCCTCCCAAACTTAGGGTTTAGTTCCATGGAGGAAGGGATAAAGGGATTGATGTTCATTAACTCCCTTCCTCATCCAATTTCGAGCCCAAAGGAGTTGATAGCCTTGGAAAACTTCTAGAAGCATCCTATGGATAAGAATATTCCAAACCCAATGCACATTTCGCTCAAGTTCACCCAGCGCAAGCCAAAGAGGGCTCAAGTGCACTTCAATGCACCTTGGAAATGTACTGGGCTACACTACAGTGCACCCTGATAAATGCATACCTGCGGTGATCTTCTTAGAGGCAATTTTTGGATGATTTCAATCATGGAATCTCTTGGGAAGGAGGCATTCTAATGGTTGACTTCATTAGGGTATGTAACAACTGAATTAAGGTTTAATGGGCCCTAATAGTACTGATCTATAAGTTTGGGTTGATGTGCCAAAATGGATTTGTAATAGTTGTCCCCTAAAGCATGACGTCATAAATATGTATGTCGAGTGAAATTATTTACTATGTGGAGAGGAGGTTTCGAAGTGGAAGGTGACCTGCATCAATCAAAATAAATATATCATGATAATATGATTTTTTCTCATGAACTTGCTGAGGGAAGGCATACCCATGTTCAACTTGTAAACTTTCATTACATGTACAAATATAGTCATTTACAGATATAGACACATGAATGGATGACCATGAATGTAAGGCCATTGTACATTTGATTTAGTACTCTTGAAAATATCGTAGCCCGAATGGATGAAACTAGATCCATGGTCTTCAATATCGTTCAATCTTTCGCTCAAGTACAAGTCTAACAACATGAATAGATGATTTGAAGTTGAACATGGGAAGACATAGTCTGATTACCAGCCAATGATGTAAGTTGTTAACAGACATGAGAGGACTCACTGATATTGATAATGACCCTTAAGGTACTATAGTACATTTCACATGGTGTGAATAAATGATTTGATGTCGAACACCACACAAAGTCTTTCGGTTGAAGGCTAGTGATGTCAACCTATCGTTGGAAGAAAGAAACCTGCCATTGATGTATGCAAGCCTTAAAGTACTGAAGGAGTGTTTCTAAGTCAACTTCTTGGATAATGTTCTGATGTCGATGAGAAGCGACTCGTCTCAGGAGGGCCCTGACGTATTCCACATCAATGACATGAAACGAGGTAAATGATTTTGGAGATGAAAATCGACTGACGACAGAAGGTTCAGGAATGGCGGTCATGAAAATGAAGGTTTACAGTATTGCAAAGGATGAAGTTTGAACTGAATGACCTCCCTTGAACATGTCGGCGACACAAAAACGAATTGGTAGCATTGAACCAAAACAAAGTAATGGATGGTACAATAGACCAATGGGGTGATAACCATCAAGCTGAATGACCCAACCCACATAGTCACGGTGATGAGGTGAAAGTGTCATGTTCAAGAGCGACTTGCTACCATAAAGTGTTCTCCCCTTTTTCCCATTTTCCCCAGTCATTGCTAACCAGTAACTCTTTATTTTTATCAAGCTTGAGGAGGATAACATATGCTTGTTGTATAATTCCACCGTTCGGGTGAATCCATCGTTATTTGATGCTTTAACGAGGCTAGCGAAGGTGAAACTTGGTCTTGTCTAGATAGACAAGTTTGTCACTATTTGACGTTTTTAACGAGTTTAATGACAAAGATAACTCAGTCCTTTTCGTGTTTAGAGAGTTTGAAAAGGGACGAAAAGGAAACTCCAAAATTTCGTTTTAGTAGATTTGTCTCTCAAATCCGAAAAAGCATAAAACAATACAAGAGAGAACCTATTGACCATGTTCAATCAATGTATTCATTTTTCGTAGTTAATCTATCTCAGCCTGAAAAAGGGTTAAACTTATACTTGTCGAGCGATAAAAAGGGTCTCTTTCACCTCTAATTACCTTTACATTAATTGTCAACCCAGGGACGACTTTTTATTTCAAGAGTGTACTGAGTCCGAGGCGGCTATTTATTCAAGAGTAATGTTTTGCAGTATAGTGCTTAGAATCCAAAAGTAAATGAAAGCTGGAAATAAGATCTAATTAGAACAACAAGAAACTCAAATGCTCTGCAGTTAAATCATTCACTCAAACAACCATCAATCGAGGATACAGTAGCAATAACTCATTCCTCTAGAGATTGATGCAATTGAAAAGGCACTCAAAAGAAAGATCATCAAACTGAGAACTAGATAGCATATGTCAATGTTCACTACAGTCTTAGACCTTCTGCACACCAAAGCAAAGATAATGCGAATAACAAGAAATGGAACAACAGTTAGGAAATGTAACGACAACTAATTCTTATAAACAACACCACCTTAATCTACAAAAATAAATGCAACAATCATGTCCTACAGAAATCAAATAACAATCTTCTATCTTGAAGGATGAATCGAATAGCACAGGAAATAGAACAGCATTGATTAATGATGAAATACGGAACCGCGATTGAAAGCCAAACAGAAATACATAGCAACATAACACACAGCACACCTTAATGGTAATCTGATCTTGGTAATCCACTTATCAGTCTTAGTTATAAAGAATACGATTGTATTTTTTAATGGACAACAACGCCAATAGATTCAACAATCGCAAGGAAATATAATCTCTAAGAAGAATTCAGTAATACCAATTAAAGAGTGTTACAACATGGTTATGCTGTAATTGAAAAACAATACATTCTGTAAGGATCAGCAACGTTATATCAATGATTAAAAGAATAGAAATGCGTTACCAAGTCAAGATGAATCAATACGACATTCCTGTCATAGAGAACAATATTACTCAATTGAACATAAATCAAATATAACAAAACCGTGATGTAAAATAACAAAACATACCAGATTACCAAATAAAGCTGATAATGAAAACCATGCATGAACTAAAGATATAATATACAACAGTAGCACAATCCACCAGAGGCTGGGCTCTTAGCCACCAGCGGATGCTGCTGGGCTACTTCAGATGAGAAGAATGGACAACAACTCCCAAATCATATATTAATCATCAAACTGTGAAATCATTATAACAGTTGAAGCTTTGAGAATTATAACATGCAACAATCCCTTTTTCCTCCTATCCTATCATGAATCATTAATTCTGAATCTCTAATTCTCAATCTATCATTCTGAATCCATCATTCCTAGTTCTACATTCTCTCAGCTATCATCTTCCCATTTTTCCATCCTTTTTCCATCCCCCTTTCTGATCTCTGTTTTCATTTAAATAGAGAGAGATCAGAGAGAAGTTACAACAAAGATAATTACAACATGATTTCTATTACAAAATTGGATTATTTCCAACCAATTGATCAACAAGAAAATATATTGCCATCTATCTTTCAACAAGAGCAAGGTGAATTTGGCTTTGTAGCTGAGATTTGGGGAAACGACCACACAACAAATCTAAGAAAATTGTGTTCAAATAACTCTGCGTTTCTCTCAATACAAGTAGAATTTGGGTAAACCTTTCTTTAAAAAATTAATTTGGTCCGTTATGGACAAAACCCATGTTCCGGATTTTCCAGATTCTTCTTCATTTGCTCAGAATCTCAACCGCAAAACTGTCACTTTTTATTCCAACAAATCTGAGTTGGCACTTTTAATGATCAAATCTTCTATCTGGAAATTATCTTGGAGGCTAAAAATGGTGAATAATATTACAACCAATTTATTGAAACTATCATTGATAAGATCATACATAATCATCAATTTATTAGAAATAAAGGAGAATAAATAATATTCATTCATAAGAGCATAAATCATTGTAAAATAGAATTTATGATAAATTATGATAAATGACATGATGAAGAATGGTAGAAATGGGAGGAATAAGCGTTCAAAAGTGATAATAATAATGGCATATTAACGGCCCAACATAGCCCCACACTCAATATGTTTCATGTCCTCATGCAACAAAAGCTGAATATATTGCATGTCCTCATGCAACCCAAGGACAAAACCCACGTGTTAACCAAGCAATAAAAAAAAAATTGTTCATCTCAGCTCATGAAATGGATATAACAAATGAATTCTTCCTTAATTAATGAATATTCAAACTTAGCAATTTTGATGAAGGCATAACAATGAAGTTGCAGCAAAATATGATATACGTGACAACAACCTTCATTAACCATTGTCCCAAAAACTACAAACCATTTTTTGTTGAAATGTTGCAAGTAGATTTCTACTATTAATGCTTCTATGATCCAAAAATTAGATCGTTTTGATGCACGAATCATGAAATATAAACAAAATGGTTGTAGGTGATAGTGCATGATTTCCAAAATATTACGAACTAATATAACTTGAAATTGTCTGGGTTTGTGTATTTTAATGATACATCTGTGTGTTCCAGAAATCACAAGAATTGAGTTCATAGTTTTAAAAAGATGTGGAAATCAATTTCTACACTGAAATTGTATGCCTTGAGAATAAAAGTAGAAAACATCCATCAAGCGTAGCAATTCCTCCCCCTCTCTGAAAAATTAGCATGCCCTCATGCGATGATAGAAAACAAATTGAGGTGGTTGCTACCATTTGTTGAATTCTATGCTTGGTGTAAAACAACATGGAATAATGGAGGTGTTAAGAATGAATAAGAATAGCAATGGATGATAAAGAATATTAATGACATGGTCATAAGAAAGAAATGAATGAAAGCAACACTCCCCCAAACCGAAAGATGATATGTGATATGCGGCTGAAAAATGGGAAGTGGTAAAGATGTGGAATGAAGGATGATAAATAATGCCCAAAATGAATTTTCATTAAATTCTCCTAAATTTGTAATAAAGCAGAAAATTATGCGATTTTACCTCAAGTTTTACCTCCATCATGACATATATGTCCTGGAATTTGTTGAAGCTGATGTAGGCAGAGTTGGTGCTGAAAGTGATGCAAAAGGTGGAATCCAGGTAAGCGCATCATGTCTAAAGAATTGTTCACGTTCAAGAGTTGCTCGAGCCTCTTCTATTAGTTGCAATAGTGTGGTCATGCTGTGAATAGAATTTTGCCCATACTTGTTGTTCTCCTGTAAACAAGTCACTATTTTGCATACAATGTTCTTGAATCCATAGTGTTAGTCTTGAATAGCAACAGATAAAATGCATGCAAAAGTTTCAATCAGAAAAACTTTTGTATACATGCAATACTAATAGTTTGTCAAATCAACAAGTTATGGCAGAGTGCAGTAATCATATCGCATGCTATCCCATAATGCATACATTCCCCCTCTAGTTGGAAAAGTAATTCCATGACCATAACACATATGAGAGGTGTTGTGCTGATGGCAAGGCAAGGGAATGAACAATACAATAGTAAATGAAGCAGAGTACACATATCAATGATAGGACGGTGAAAGTTATGGTTATAATGAGAGAAAAGTGTGTAAAGATGGTTATGAATAAAAGATAGGATGGTTTGGATTGATGATAAGTTATGCGGAAAAAGAAAAAGAACAACAATATGTCAAAAAGATGCTTTACTGACGGTATTCTAGCTGAAAATGATGTGATTGATCATAAAATAATTTCTCATGCATAAAGGTTCAAAACAGGGAAAAAATTAAGGAAATAACTTCTCTGATAAAAAGAAAAAAATAAGAAAAGGGTATTATAGTAATAATTGATGATAAAATATAACTTCAATACCATAAGTAGAGCCTCTGCTTCCAGCAGGCGTCCATAGCCTCGGCAGGGTTGCTTTTTAACCCGTATGAGCCAGGATCCTCAATTTATAAATGGAGAGTTACAGTGTTGTTCTACATAAGAGATCAGTGTACTGGTGTGGTAACCAGATAACCACACTGCCATTCATTGGGATGTAGCAAAAGTGATCAGGTCGGCTCATGATGAGACTTCCTGTTCCAAGGACAATTTGGCTATCCAATGGATCATAACCCTGGTGTTGTGGTCATAATGGGAATGTCACTCCGTTACAGCCTTATGATCATGGTAGGCTAGCTCGTAATGAGACCCCCTATCCTCCATCTGCGAACAAAATTTTGTTGTTATTACACATTTTTATGATAAAAAAAAGGAGACTCAGTGCTCCTTAAGAGTAGGGATGGTGGAAGAAGTTGAACATGTCAATAGAAAAAAATATACCCATAATCTTATTTGTTACACAGTAATTTGTCACCATTGGTCACCGTCCCTGTTACCCCTTTCCCGTACTTTGGAGGACTCATTCCGGGACCTGTGAGCAGTGACATAACTTAAAAACACGTGCATTATGTTCCCCTAAGACACCCGCTGCAAAATATCCCTGAAAAGTGCCCTTTTTCCATTAGCGCGGGTCCACAGTGTACTATCCGCGCCAATGAGGGAGATCCTCAAAAGAAGGCGCGCCCATTGGCGCTCTGTCTTAGAGTAACACCCGCGCCAACTGAGCTTGGAAAATATTTTTAACAAACGCGCGCCCGGATGTTTTTTCCCTTCAAGTCATGAAGTCTTTTGAGGATAAATCTAATCTTCTAGATGTCAAGATTCATCATCTATCCCTTACATCTATCCACAGCGGCTTTTTGGAGATAATGCCAATCCATAGTGGGTGTCTTGATTCATTGTATTTTCTTCCCCTTCTCCATCTATAAAAGTCTGTCCTCATGCATTTGACAAGCTAGTTTTTGAGTAGTGGTGATAGTGCTAGTAGCGATAACGCTTATCTTGAGTGATAGTAAGAGTCTTGGAGCATAGGGAGGTTATGCTGCCAGAAGTCTGAGCTGTGTATTCATAATCAAAGAGAGAGAAAGGTTTATTGCAAGACATATGTAGCTGCTCGCCCAGCCAGAGGAGAGATTCAACGTCAGAACTTTGGTTGTATTTTTCTCTGTTGATTATTCATTAATAAACGACTATCGTTATGGTTCCGATCTTATTGTTCATTATGATAATGTTTGATCTATATATTTTATGACCGATGTATAGTTGTATTTAGTGGATTTTATGCTTGTATTCGCTTCTTTCTTTGCATGTGCAGGTATCCATTCGTGAAGATCGTGAGGATCATGACCTGCCGGAGCAAGGGAACGAGAGTATCAACTCGTCTACGACACTAGCGTTGGACTCCAGGTTGGTTCTCATAATCCACTTTCAATTTGCAACTAGGAACTTGCATGGTAGCGTTAATTGATTGTTGCTAGACCCATTTTGGGCTAGTGGGATCGCCTCTGTCCCCAGAGGGGATTTACCTCTCCAACAATTTGGCGACTCCGCTGGGGAAACTATTTGTTGTTTGATTCATAAACCTTGGACGGAGCCTGAAGTACGGCCAGGCAGCCTTTGAAACACTATTGCTTTGCATTAGCGAAGTAGATCAATGCCACTTCAGTCAATCTCCGGTTTGGTTTACGAATCGAACAGCTTGGAGTTTGTCTTGCATTTTGGTTTTCTCTTGCTTGCTTGCGTAAATAAGCTTTCTGGGTTAGTTTTTAAGTTGTTTCTTGCTCTTTGATCTGTCTGAATACTGTCGACCAGATCCTGGACTGCTTGATTTATTTTTTTAGGCCAGCAAACTTTATTAGCGCGTTTTTCTACCTGACAGTCGCGCTAGTTGGCGCAGGTTGCACAAAAGCAACTCACGCTAATTCCTTAATAGCGTGAGTTACAGGTTGACAGTCGCGCCAGTCCTGTGAACTTTGCCAGTTTGTTTGTTGGAAGCTTTTTAAACTTAGATTTCTGTCTTTTTACATTCTTTTCAGCTACTGGAGTGTGTCAGAACTCTGTTTGACTAGTTTTTTACCTTTATCCTTCGAGTATTTGCCTATTTCCATCGATCTTATATCCCAGCCCTAGAGCATCTAGTGGCTTTGCATATCGAGCCTTCCGTGGGAGTTTTTGGTTCTTTGATTGTCCAGTCGACTTTTTGGTTGTTTTCTGCACTTGTCTAGTGGTTGTCAAAACTTATTATTCTGTGCTTCGAGCAATTCACCTCTAGCTCGTTTGGATTTTGCTTGGCTTCGTTTGAGGTCTTTGTGATTCTCCTTGTTTTGACAGTTTGTCTTGGTGTTTCAGACTTGGTTCTATTTGCATTGAGTGAAATTTGCCTGTTTACGCTTGTTAACATCTCTCGAGATTTGTTTAAGTGCATTATGCCATTTTAAAAGAAAAAAAAACAAACGATCTTTTTGCATTATATTAGTTAGCATTCTTCATTGTTATTGGCAATTAGTCACTTTAAAAAAAAAAAGAAAGGAAAAGTTTCATTTATTGCTATTAGCTGCATTAGGATCTTTGTTGATTGTTTGATGATCATTTTGTTTGTTTGAAAGATCTCAACTCTTCTGTAGTTAGCATTCATTGAATGAAATGATATATTTTGGCATATAGCTTGCATTTAGGAATTCTGAGAGATCACATACGGTAGGACCTGGAAACTGAAACCTAATCAAAGATCAACTGTAAAATGAACTGAATGAATCTAACAACGCATTGGAACTTAACGCATAAATTCTAGAGGTCTAGGATAGAGACGTGTTCCGGCGTCGTTAAACCTAGTCACTGTCGTTTCACATTATGGTTGGGTGATCCCTCCTTTTGTGACTCGATAGTGGTCTAGCACGAATTTGTGCTCCCACGTACCGTCGAGTATATGTGGAGACCCCACTAGGTTATCATCCTTTATCCACAGGAAGCCGTGTCTGCCGCCTTACAAGCCGTAATGCACTGAACACAACATTCGGGAAGATTGACTGCCGTACGGGAAGTCCTTGGTTTTCATCTGATTGCCAAGGTGTATAAGCAGTTTTACGGATTGTTTGGTAAACCTTTTGCCTAGTTCTCCAGAGTAGTCACTTTTGACCCTTTTCGGACTCCTTAAAAGAAAAGGTTCACCTGAGCATTTGTCACTTCGGGCTCACTAAATATTCGAAGTAGACTAGAGTCATCTTTTTGTCCTTTTCTCGACTCTTAAAACATGAAAAGGTCAAGTTCAGTTCCTTTGTCTTAAAATTTATTCAGCCACGATACACATTTACCTAGTTAGATCTTGTTTGCGTTAGCTTGAGTAAGGTTCTTTCTTGTTTTCAATGGCAACCTTCCCCGAGTCTACTGGCCAAGGTGTTCCCCCGGATGGAAACCCTAGTTCATTTCCTTCTTTTGGAAATGCCGGTGCTCCGTATATGGAAACTTTGTCTTTGCCTGGGTTAACCATCGGTTTGCCCGTATGGTTGTTTTCAACCTCGGTGGTCCCGAGTGTGATGACTCCTGTTCCACCGTCTCCTCCACCCGAACAACATCATGTTGATTCCAAGGTGGACCTCTCCCCTTCTTCGCCTATTTCTGCGTCCTCATCTTCTACTTCGCCTGGCGAAAGTCTGGATTCAAGTAACTAGGTGGCTAAGAAGAAGAAGAAGAAGACGAAGAAGAAGAAGACTCCTAAGCGAGAGGTTAAAAGTACAACTCAAGTCGGGCCACCTTCTGCTCCTCCGCGGAAGGTCAAATTTCCTTGTAGGTTGTGCAAGGAGGACCATCTTCTTCGCGATTGTCCTGGCATTCCCAAGGTCTTAGAAGTATGGTCTCACGATTCGGCCCGCCCCTCATCGTCCTCTGAAGCTCACGGCGATGCTACACTATCAGCTGGAAATGTTAAGGGAAAAGGGAAGATTCGAATCCCCTGTAGACTTTGTGAAGGCAATAATCCCCTTCACCATTGTTTGCTCATGGATAAAGCCTCTGTTGTCTTGGAAAGTCTTACAGCTCCCTCACCTCAACTTCCCATTGGTTATCAACGTCTCTCTGCAGCTGCAGATCTTTCCCCTACTGACAAAGAGGTCGACCAAGATTCCTCTCTTGTCCAGCCTCCTCTTCCTGAACTTGGATCTGCCAAGCCTATTCTAGACCAACCATTGATCGGAAAGAGTGTCGACTCGAGTTCACCACCCATCGACCACTCTGTTTTGGAAGAGCATCATTCCCATGTTCTTCTCGTCTCCTCAGATTCTCCTGAGTACGGAAATGACTCTCCTATCCCAGCTGTTCCCGAGAGTCCTGCTTCGGTCCCTTTAGAGCAAGGGGACAATCATACGAGTCCCCCACCAAGTAGTTCAGTCGTTTCCTTCGACTGGAGTCGTTTGACCACCTCCCGCCTTCCGTCCCATGTGCCTTTCTGGGTTACGGTACACGCCTATAATAAGGCGATACCTGGCACTATTTTGGATGAGGGTGCATTTGTCAGTCTTATGCCTGCCACTACTTGGCAAGCTTTGGGTTCCCCACAGCTTGTGCCAGTCACGCCGAATCTGACGGCTTTTGATGGAGGAACTAGTCAACCATTAGGGATCCTTCGAAAGTTCCCTATTACTTTGGGAGGCAAACCGTCTATATAGACGTATCGGTTACCCAAGGTGCTTTAGATTTCAGTCTTCTCCTTGGCCGTGACTATGTTTATGCCATGGGGGCCCTTTTCTCTTCACTTTTCCGTGTGGTTTTCTTTCCACACGATGGAAGAATTGTGACTATCGATCAATTATCGTTCGTTCGTCCACGGGTCCCTCCTGCACAGTCGTCATCCCCTCCTGGTTTTCATCCACCAGTTGCATCTGCCCCACCACAGATCAACTACGTGGCCACATATCCCGTGCATGTATCCAGCAATGCCACCGTCGTGCACAGTGTCCTGGGGGCATTGGGTCCTGACTTCCGAGATGTTGTCCTTCCACTGGGAATGGCACTCTTGGAAGCCCCGACTTCCTGTTCATTATGATGAAGTTTAGTCGGAGCATAGTCCCTTTCCTGTGTCAAGCTCCTTAAAAAAATGAAACTGGTACTAGTCGGAGCATAGTTCCTTTCCTGTCTCAAGCTCCTTAAAAAATGAACCTGGATCTGGCCGAGGAAAGTTCTTTTACTTGTGTCAACCTCGCTCAAGCAATGAAACAAGAGCTCATGCAATTCGAGCGCAATAACACTAATGTCAACCTTCACTCCATTTTCAATGGACTGAAGCTTGGGGGGCATGTACCTCGAATTGAGACACCATGCTGGGGCGCATGCCCGTTCCTTTATTCTCAAGCATAGTTTGCACGCGTGTGAGTGCTTTTAAGCTTGCATAAAAAATAAAATCATCTCCAAGCATAGTTTGCATATGTGATTATCATGTGTGTTTTCAAGCTTGTGTAAAAATAAAATATACGTGTGTGTAAATACATTTCACAATGGGTCGTTTGTTACGCAACTGATACATTAGATTACATTTTGTGTCAAATATTCGCATAGCATATAACACATCATCACATGTGAAAGATCCATATAAACCATAGACATATGTATATATATACGTGTGTGTCATAATGTTTGCGCCGTGCACGTTACATAGTCCAAAAAATTAATACATGTTCGAATCTCATATGGCCGGAGACAACATGTCTCTCAAAAATATGCAAAAATGAAACTTAGGCGTCTAATCACAGTGATGCTCATGATAGCATGTCACCGGTCGCACCAAACGTCTCAGCAGATGGTGGACGCGAGTCGGTACTCCCACTGTGTGCCTCTGGTACGCGAAGGGCACATCCGCCAATCTGGCATAGTCTGGAATCCCTCGAGTGAGTCCCTCAAGGTTCTGTACTAGCTCTTCACCCACACCACCCTCTACCTGAGGGTCGGTTGCGGGTTGTACCCTCCGTGCTATGTGAGACAGACCAACTGGTCGCTCTGCACCAACATCTGTATGCATATATATAGCTGTTGTCAGAGACATGCATGTATTACAAAAAAAAATATATATTAAATACATAAAAAACATCAAAAACACAAAGATCTCTTACCAAGCTCCTCATCCCAGCCTTCTCCCGCAAGCAATGGGAGATCTGGGTCTCCAGTAAAATCGGTGCCCGCATAGGGCCAATCCTCTATAACGATCATCTGGTGACGAAGCCATATGAAGAACTTGGGCCTCCAGGCCATCTGCTAGCCCCCTCCTCCTCTGGGCATGAGTGTTGCCCATCGAGTCATCCTCGGTTCCCGTGGCACTGGATCTGCCACTATACCTCCCTGAATCTGGAAAATCGGCAGTCGCTCCAAGAAGAAGGATACCACAATGGATACATACCTGAACTGTTTGTTGCCCCCACGCTTACACTTCGTAAGTTGTCTCTTGATGTTAAGGGTCATAGCTGTGGCCCAGTCAAACAGAGTAGGGTTGAGACACTCGGTTGCCAGCAGTAAATGATTCTTGCTGGCCTCATGGGGCGCTTGTACCCCTGCCGTCCGTGTAATAGTGAATAGTATCACCCGTAGCACTCGGTCTGGAACTGTGACGATATCTACCTTGGCACTGTTCTGTCCAAACTGTGACTCCAGACAAACCCAATCCATCACCTCTCCCATCTTTTCTCCGGAAGGCCTACTTCCAGTCAAAATGGGTCGTGCACCTCTCTGTGATAACCCAGTGATAAAATAGACATCGGAAACATCCATCTCCAATGTCTGATCCCGCAAGCGGAATACCTGATCCTCTATGTCCCAAGCATCCACGATAAATCGTAGTAGCTCCGGTTGTGCACGCAAATAGGAGGTGAGGAAAAACTTCTTTAAGCCGTAATCCCTCAAAGCATCCATGCAGGCTTCATCCTCTAGTTCCAGAGCATCTATAGCATCATGCTCTCTTTCTCTCCATTCTACAACCATTTTGACGAATCCCTGCAACCATAAAGTCGAAAATACCATCATTAGATCACTGGTGAAACCATAATTCAAGGAAATTTGCGAAATTAACGGTAAAATCCACGGGAAAATTAGGTCGCGCGGGTGGCGCGACTGTTTTCAAAACAGTCGCGCCAATGGCGCGCCCCCTTTTGGAAAATAATCCCATTAGCGCGGTCCCGAGTGGGAAACCCGCGCCAATGGTGCAACCCTAAATTTTGCAAATCCCCTTGTAGGGGATCCATCTATGGATGGAAAATTGAAAAAACGAAACGAAAATGAAGCTAAGGACAAGACCTCTTACCTGCTCCAGACGGTGGCTCGATTTCTTTCCTGGATTGATCACAATCGACGGTTGAAGTTTGCACCCAAAACCCTCCAATGGTAAACTCACAAGGTGAAAAGTAAAAAGTGAATTTGTTTTTTACCATTTCGCTATTTTATAGCATTTTTTGAGCTAAAATGCATTAAAAATATTATTTTTTGGGTATTTTGAATATATTTATATCAAAATGGGTTTTACGCTGTTTTTGGTATGATGACAGGTGTTGGTGCAACTCAAGCGACGAAACGAGCTCCTTTTTTCTACGTTTTCAAGCTCGGTAAAACATGTGAGAAGGTTACTTTGAGGTCCGCTTTCAGCTCTTTTCTGACCGTTTAAATACGAAAAGATTGCCGAGTTACTCCTCTTGACTCGTTAAACGTTAATAAGGGGTGATCATTTTAAGTTCTTTTTGTCGACCGTTAAAACATAAAAAGATTACCGGGTTTTTGTCGTTTCAGACTCGTTAATGGTTACGAAACGACGTGGTTTTGATCACTTTTTTACTTTTTCAGGTCGAAATCACTATTTATGAAAAGTACTCCTCGATCGTAATGGTCGGGCGGTTCTTTCGAGCATTGTTTTATACTTTTTCGGGTTCGAGAGACACAACTTTATGAAAAAGGACACCCTTGGAGTTTCCTTTTCTGTTGTCTTTTCAAACTCTCTAAACATGAAAAGACGCCGAGTTCTTCCTTTGTCAGACTCGTTAAAACCTGATGACATCGGATTCTGTCGAAATGACGCACCACAAGCATATGCTATCCCCATCAAGCTTGTTAAAAATAATTGGGGTACTCGCCAGAAATGGTGGGGGAAAATGGAACCATAATTATTGTCGTGTCGGCAGTATGTCGCTCTTGAACATGGCACTTGTCTGCTTTTGTGTTTGGGTGGGGATATCTCATCTCATTTTTCACTTGCCTCCGTGGATTTGGATAATCCTGTTTGACCTCTCATCTACTCATTGCCTCGTCACCATGAACTCTGATCCATTGATGTCAAATACTACCAATTCCACTATCGTGCTGCCGATATGTTCAAGAGAAGTTGACCTCTGCAGAAAAACAACCTCCCTCTGATAGCTCACATAATCTTGATTCACAACATTATCTCTCTGTCTCGTGTCGATGACGTGGGAAACATCATGGCCCACCTTCGATCAAGGTCACTTCCTGTCGACTTCAGCTCATTATCCAGGAAGCTGATCTAGAGACTCCCTTCTGGTGCCTTGGAGCCTGCATGCCTCAATGGCAGGTTCTTCGTGTTCGACGTGAGGTTTTCATCATTGGCCTATGATCGAATGATTCTACGGGTGTTTGACACTAGATCACTAATTCGCACGCCGTAGATTGTACCTATAGTACCTTGAGGGCCATTGTCATTATTGGTGGTACCTCTCGTGTCTGTTAACAGTTTTCATTATTGACTGGTAATCAGACGATGTTCATGCATGTTCGACTTTAGCTCATATATTCACATGCTTGAACTTGTACTTTTGTTCGGGTCGAGATGGAGCGCAAGACCCTGGATTTTGTCTGTTGTAATCCAGGCGTGATTATTGTTACATGACTCATTCACTGGATGGCTGCGACCATACCTGAGTCGATTCATTGATCCTAACCAGATGGCTGCGCCCATACTATGGATCTAGATTATTATGTACTCTCTTATGGATGGCTGCGACCATACCACATATATCATGTACTTGAGCTATCAGTTGTATCTCTCGATGCAGATTCTTGGCGGCAGCTACATGTGTTCTTGTAAAGAATTTCACCCCTCTCTCTCTCTCGGGCCTCATGCTTTAGGGGGCATCTGTTACACAGTAATTTGCCACCATTGGTCACCGTCCCTGTTACCCCTTTCCCGTACTTTGGAGGACTCATTCCGGGACCTGTGAGCAGTGACATAACTTAAAAACACTTGCATTATGTTCCCCTAAGACACCCGCTGCAAAATATCCCTCAAAAGTGCCCTTTTTCCATTAGCGCGGGTCCACAGTGTACTACCCGCGCCAATGAGGGAGATCCTCAAAAAAAGGCGCGCCCATTGGCGCTCTGTCTTAGAGTAACACCCGCGCCAACCGAGTTTGGAAAATATTTTTAACAAACGCACGCCCGGATGTTTTTTCCCTTCAAGTCATGAAGTCTTTTGAGGATAAAGCTAATATTCAAGATGTCGAGATTCATCATCTATCCCTTACATCTATCCACAACGGCTTTTTGGAGATAATGCCAATCCATAATGGGTGTCTTGATTCATTGTATTTTCTTCCCCTTCTCCATCTATAAAAGTCTGTCCTCATGCATTTGACAAGCTAGTTTTTGAGTAGTGGTGATAGTGCTAGTAGCGATAATTCTTGTCTTGAGTGATAGTGAGAGTCTTGGAGCATAGGGAGGTTATGCTGCCAGAAGCCTGAGATATGTATTCATAATCAAAGAGAGAGAAAGGTCTATTGCAAGACATATGTAGCTGCTCACCCAGCCAGAGGAGAGATTCAACGTCAGAACTTTGGTTGTATTTTTCTCTGTTGATTATTCATTAATAAACGACTATCGTTATGGTTCCGATCTTATTGTTCATTATGATAATGTTTGATCTATATCTTTTCTGACCGATGTATAGTTGTATTTAGTGGATTTTATGCTTGTATTCGCTTCGTTCTTTGCATGTGCAGGTATCCATTCGCGGAGATCGTGAGGATCGTGACCTGCCGGAGCAAGGGAACGAAAGTATCAACTCGTCTACGACACTAGCGTTGGACTCCAGGTTGGTTCTCATAATCCACTTTCAAGTTGCAACTAGGAACTTGCATGGTAGCGTTAATTGATTGTTCCTAGACCCATTTTGGGCTAGTGGGATCGCCTCTATCCGTAGAGGGGATTTACCTCTCCAACATTATTTATTACAGACAGAGAAGATTATAACCAGGAAGGATGGAACCAACATGGTATTAAAATGATCAATCAGTATCATGTACAACAGAAAGCAATGCAGTAAAATAGTATATTAATAATTGTGTCCCTTTTGAAAATAAGCTATCATCAAGGAGTTGTCCTGTTAAAGATTATAACGTGAATGATATTAACTCGCTTCAATAGAATCCATAATTCTTGTCCTCATAAAAATAGCGTACTTCATGCCATAAAAGGGAATCAGTAAAATGTGGTTGAGATGAATTATGAATAATCCCACAAGAGGAAGAAAATGGTTGCTCTCAAAAATACTCCCAAAGTGTTGTTTCTTTGAAGGAACAACAAAAACACTCAAAAAGTGGTGTTCCGTGTAGGGAAGAGTAAAGGAAATGCACACCAAAAAGAAAAAATACACACGAAAAAGTGTTTTTCCCTAAGAAAAACAACAAGAAATGTGAAAATGTTGTTCCTTAATGTGAAAGTGTTGTTCCTTCAGAAAGGAACAAAAAAAATGTGAAAGTGCAGAAGTGTTGTTTCATTCGGAAAGGAACAACAAAAAGTGAAAGTGCAGAAGTGTTGTTCCATTCGGAAAGGAACAACAAAACATGAAAGTGTAGAAGTGTTATTTCATTCGGAAAGGAACAACAAAAAGTGAAAGTGCAGAAGTGTTGTTCCATTCGGAAAGGAACAACAAAATGTGAAAGTGCAGAAGTGTTGTTCCATTTGGAAAGGAACAACAAAAAGTGAAATTGCAGAAGTGTTGTTCCATTCGAAAAGGAACAACAAAACGTGAAAAAGGAACAACAAAATGAACTGTGGAAAAGGAACAGCAAAATGAACTGTGGGAAAGGAACAACTGACACAAAAGGTGTTGTTCTTTTGAAAAAGGAACAGAAAAATGAAAATGTTGTCCCTTTGGAAAAGGAACAACAAAAACAACAAAAGTGCACACAAATGTTGTCCCTTTATAAAATGAACAGTAAAATGCACAAGCATAAAATGCAAGCACGCAAAGAATGCATTCGCTATTCACTGTATTGATGCTGAGGATGAGTTACAGTTTGAATGAAGCAACACCTGAAACACAAAATATAAGAGAAATCAGGAAAGAAATAACATTTTATTTAAAGAACAGTATGTAAATAAATAAATTAAGTTACAACAGCTATGATATTATGTAAAAAAATGATCTATTTGAAAAATGTTTTGGCATCAGTGACAAGACATGAATCTTCAAATGGAAATCAATTCTTCATTTCTTCTATTATGAATCCATTGGGTAATGAGTTGGATGAAATTCCTTTGCTTTCTTGAAATTTCTTTTAAAAATCACTCATCCATAAATTGACCTTCTTTATTTTTCCAGGACCTGCAAAAAACAAGTATCTACCTGCAATAAAACATTAAATCATGGAGAAAGAGAGGTGCGTGAGCTCCCCTAATCCAAGAATTATCCAAAAAACTAACAAGTAGTTACTCTGTAGAACAAATCCACGGAGAAAATAACAAAGTAAAATTTATTTGTCACATGCGAGAGAGCAGTGGTCGACCATACTAACCAACAATGTTTTAATCACAATTTCTTTGTTTTTCATCCAAATTGAGTGATTCCAAAGCCAAATGAGAACTAATTCAAAGGTGTATCTCCAATAGAAACAGGATTTAAAAATTCAATGATATGATATGTCAAATTTTCTTAGAACAACCTGCATAATAGAGTCATTTTCGATTACCCAACTTAGACCAACAATTGATATTTCAAATATAATTTTTTCGTTTGATGTTGGATTCGCATGATTGAAATTGGAAATGAAAGTAGATTCATTTATTTATTTCCAATAGAAATAGGTTTTTAAGATAAGTAGAATTTATAGGTCAAATACTGTAAGGAACAGTCGAAAAGACATAGTTTTAAGGGTGCTGATTTACGATAGGTAGTCAGTATTTTGATCATAACATCCCCATATGATATCAAAAATGAGTGATTCCAATTTCCTTGTAAACTAGATTCATAGGGGAATCTACCATAGTAACAGGTTTTAAAAATTCAAACATTTAGGCCTCCAAAAACGGATTGTCCCAACTCTGTTCCTGAGCTGCCCACTAGACACCCTATCAATCTTTTGGTTCTAACTTTTTCGTTTCAAATACAAATTGAGTGATTAAAATTGGGTTGAAAAGTAGACATCAAGGGCTACTTAGGATAGAAACATGTTTTAAAAATATTGCCATTTGGTCCCTCAAAACATGATTGTCTCATCTGTGTTTTCAAAAAGTTCATCAAGCCCGCAAGCCAAAAAAATGATATTCAAGCATTTTTTCAAATTGGTGATCAAAATGAATATGAGTGTTTGTAGAATTTTTTATTTCTATTATAAATGATCTACATACACAAATGAATCATTTATCACCGATGTTGATTTCGATAGCGTGTTGCAACAAAAGAAACAACTAGTTTTACATAAAAAAACAAAATGCATTTATTTATTTCCTTATTTATTTTATTTTCTACACTAACTATTTTGATTTGAAAAATGAATATGACTATGTATATGAGTACTTCCAGTGGAGCCATTTTCGAAATAAAGCTTCATGTATATACATACCCAAATTTGAAAAATGCATATTAATGAATATTAGGGCATGAGAAGCCAAGTTCCCTTGAAAAAATGGTATCAAAAATTGTTGAAGCATAGAGTGATGTTGCAAAAAAATGATGGAGTGAAACCAATCTTCAATGTATCCATTACTTTCTTGATTTCCCATTGCCATCATACCATGAAGTTTTTGAGCTTTTAAATTGGCTTGTTGATGCATACTAAAAGAAACCTTATTTTCTTCCATAGCTTCTACAATTTTTGAATTTGAAACATTCTGAATCTCATTGCAAGTTTTCTCCATTGGTGCATGTGAGATAGAATGGGTGGGAAGGGTGGGTAAATTTTGCAGTTCAACATGGTAAGCATGTTGCACTGGTTTATTGTGGTGAGGGTGTGGAATTAGTTGAGCAGAAAATTGTGTATGGAATGGAGCATTTTCATGATGTAGATGATTGGGTTGTGTGGATGGTTTTGATGGGCAAGCAAGATGTTGTGGAAGAGTTGGTGAAGAATATGGAGAATATGTTTGTGCTACAAGATGAGGGAGAGTAGTCATGCAATCATAAGGTGAACCATGCCCAACTTGTAGACAAGATTGATGGTGGTTATATTGAGATTGCCATGGCTGCCCTAACACATTAGTATTCCCTAATAGATTACGCAAGTAAGAAAATAGAGAAGTATTTTGAACCATACCTGTAGGCCATGATTTCCATGGTTTTGACCTTGTTGCAACTTCCTCATCCCTTTGATATGCTACTTCCATCCTAGATAATGAAGAGTGAGTATCTATGGGATGCTCCTTTCGGTCATGAGGGAAAAATACTTCATCAAATTCTTGATTTTTATGAACCTGCAAAACATCCAATTTTGCATTTAGAGAGCTAAGAAAATCACCTTTAAAATTTTCAAATAAAGCATTGATTTCAGCGCTTATGTCTCCTATTCTTGTAGCAGATTTGGAAAAGGAAGAACAAACATTTCTAGAATTCTTACTAGCCCTGGAGATTCCTCTTGAATACCTTATGCACAACTCACAAACATCATCATATGATAACTGAAAAACATCACCTTCTCCTATCAGATTTAAGAGTTCTAAAAATTCATCTTTCATCCCTTTGAGTAGGAGTGTATTTAAAATTTCTTTTTCCAAATGCTTATGTTTTGATTTTTGAAGGCTATATTGAAATCGATCTACCTAGTCTTCCAAGATTTCATCTTCCCCTTGTATCATATTGAAAATATCTTCATTGGCCTTGCAATAGTCTTGGTACTTCTTCAAAAATATGTTCTTCATGTCCTCCCATGTTTGGACGCAGTTCCCACCTATGCTCATGAAACATCGGAGAGCTGATCCTTTTAGAGTTAGAGGAAACACTTTCAACCTTTGATCATTAGTACAATAATCATATCCTCTACAAAGTATTTCGAACTCAAATAAGAATGTATCTAGATCTTCATTTGTCAAACCATGAAAATTTGGTAGAGAAGATGGGGGAATTATGTTCATTTATGTCACTCCTCCTAGATCTTTGATAGGAAATTCAAAAGTAGAAATGTGTTTCTTCGAGGCTCCTTCTTCAAATGTTCCTGTCAATCAGTTAGTGAAATGGGTGGTGCTTACATCACCACTTGAGTGAAATCATGTGATTCATTTTTCAAAATTTCTATTTTTTTTTTCATTCACGCAAAAATTCAAACAATTATTTCTACTCTAAGTTCTTTAACAGATATGTTGGAAAGCGGGAAGGGGAGCAGGGCTTCTAAATGCTCCATACGCAGGTTCTTACCTTCCGTTTTTAATACCCAATTCTTTCCTAACAGGCACTCATCAAATGCACACTACTCTTTAAAAATGGCTACACTCTCCCTGGCAACGGCGCCAAAATGTCGAGCAATAAAAAGGGTCTTTTTCACCTCTAATTACCTTCACATTAATTGTCGACCCAGGGACAACTTTTTATTTCAAGAGTGTACTCAGTCTGAGGTGGCTATTTATTCAAGAGTAATGTTTTGCAGTATAGTGCTTAGAATCCAAAAGTAAATGAAAGCTGGAAATAAAATCTAATTAGAACAGCAAGAAACTCAAATGCTCTGCAATTAAATCATTCACTCAAACAACCATCAGTTGAGGATACAGTAGCAATAACTCATTCCTCTAGAGATTGGTGCAATTGAAAAGGCACTCAAAAGAAAGATCATCAAACTAAGAACTAGATAGCATATGTCAATGTTTACTACAGTCTTAGACCTTTTGCACACCAAAGCAAAGATAATACGAATAACAAGAAATGGAACAACAGCTAGGAAATGCAACGACAACTAATTCTTATAAACATCACCACCTTAATCTACAAAATTAAATGCAACAACCATGTCCTAGAGAAATCAAATAGCAATATTCTATCTTGAAGGATGAATCGAATAGCACACGGAAATAGAACATCATTGATTAATGATGAAATATGGAACAACGCTTGAAAGCCAAACAGAAATACATAGCAACTTAACACACAGCACACCTTAATGGTAATCTGATCTTGGTAATCCACTTATCAGTCTTAGTTATAAAGAATACGATTGTATTTTGTAATGGACAACAACGCCAATAGATTCAAAAATCGCAAGGAAATATAATCTCTAAGATGAATTCAGTAATACCAATTAAAGAGTGTTACAACACGGTTATGTTGTAATTGAACAACAGTACATTCTGTAAGGATCAGCAACGTTATATCAATGATTAAAAGAACGGCAATGCATTACCAAGTCAAGATGAATCAATACGACATGTATTCCTGTCATAGAGAACAATATTACTCAATTGAACATAAATTAGATTTAACAGAACCGTGATGTAAAATAACAGAACATACCATATTACCAAATAAAGCTTATAATGAAAACCACAATGAACTAAATATATAATATACAGCAGCAGCAAAATCCACTAGAGGCTGGGCCCTTAGCCGCCAACAGATGCTGTTGGGCTACTTCAGATGAGAAGAATGGACAGCAACTCCCAAATCATATATTAATCATCAAACTGTGAAATCATTACAACAGCTGAAGCTTTGAGAATTACAACATGAAACAATCCCTTTTTCCTCCTATCCTATCATGAATCATTAATTCTGAATCTCTAATTCTCAATCTATCATTATAAATCCATCGTTCCTAGTTTTTCATTCTCTCAGCTATCCTCTTCCCATTTTTCCATCATTTTTCCATCCCCCTTTCTGATCTTTGTTTTCATTTAAATAGAGAGAGATCAGAGAGAAGTTACAACAAAGATAATTACAACATGATTTCTATTACAAAATTGGATTATTTCCAACCAATTGATCAACAAGAAAATATATTGCCATCTATATTTCAACAAGAGCAAGGCGAATTTGGCTTTGTAGCTGAGATTTGGGGAAACTGCCACACAACAAATCTGAGAAAATCGTGTTCATAGAACCCTGCGTTTATCTCAATACAAGTCGAATTTGGGCAAACCAATTTTTAATAAAGTTAATTTGGTCTGTTCTGGACAAAACCCATGTTCCGGATTTTCCATATTCTTCTTCATTTGCTCAGAATCTCAACCGTAAAACTATCACTTCTTATTCCAACAAATTTCTGAGTTGGCACTTTTAATGATCAAATCTTCAATCTGGAAATTATATTGGAGGCTAAAAATGGTGAATAATGTTACAACCAATTTATTGAAACTATCATTGATAAAATCATGCATAATCATCAATTTATTAGAAATAAAGGAGAATAAATAGTATTCATTCATAAGAGCATAAATCATTGTAAAATAGAATTTATGATAAATTATGATAAATGACATGATGAAGAATGGTAGAAATGGGTGGAATAAGCATTCAAAAGTGATAATAATAATGGCATATTAACGGCCCAACAATACTGAGTAGATATCAATTCCAATAAGTTAACGAGTTGAAAATGACAAGCACTCGACAATATTTTCATGTTTAGAGAGTCTAAAAAGAGCTTAAAGAGGACTCCAAGGGGGTTCCTTTTTCATTTTTAACAAAGCTCTAAAAAGAGATAAAAGTTTGCTTTGTGGTCAAATATGTTCAATTTACATTTAAGCACATCAAATTCTGCATGTCAGTCGTTAAATCTGCTCAAAACACCAGCAAAATAGATTAAAAATACCTGTTTCATGGATAAAATGAATAAAATCTAATTTTTACTCGATTAATGTGCAACAAATAAATATAAAAACAAGTTTTACCATTCATTTTTACCATTTCACATTTACTATTTGAGTTTGGTGCTTTGGAGTAGTTTTTACCTTGAATTTCATTGACTTATTGCGGAAGATTCAGTGGACTATTCCTCATGCCATCTAGACCTGGTAGGAATTATCTCTGTTATCTTTCATTTCATATCATTCATTTTGAGTTTCAGGCAAACATTTTGAGTTTTTGGTGCCCCTAGGGTTTCAATTTTCGAATCTGGGATTAGCGCACCCTTTCATCATCGAAAGGTGCACTATAGTGCACTCACCTAGAAGGCTTCCTATATTGTAGCGCATTGTCCCTAAGGCTAGGCTACGTTGAGTGCAAAACCCAATTTCATTCAGTTGTTTTCACCCAAAAAATCTTCTGTTTTTTGCAAGAAATGGATCCTATTTTTCCTTATGGTTGTATTTTCAGGTATTCATCAGATCATAATGATGATTACATGGAGAGAACGAGAACATGAAGAAAAGGATATGATTACCCTAAATAACCAAGGCATGGTTGAGGCCCTAAGGAATTGCAGGTTACTAAAATATTTCCGATTATCTGGAATGAGGCAACAAATTGAGTTTTCACAGTTCCTTGTTCCTTCATGGGAACCTACCGATCAGGAATTTCACATTAGAGACAAAGTGGTCTCAATTACCATCGATGACATATGCTTTCCTACCGGACTGTCTAGGCAGGGTTCCCCCATCTCACTTTATGGATTTTCCAAAGGGGGTGAATCAGTGAGAGGTTACATACGACAGTTTTGTCAGCCAGGTGCATAGCCTAGCAGGGACGGAAAGATTAACATCAGGGATGTTAGTGATTTACCATTGAGGATGATCCTCTTTACTATTGCCAAATTGGCTGGCAGTGTGACACTACATTTGGAAAACAGATCATACATGCCGTATGCATTAGAGTGTTTAGAGCCAAAAGTGTTTAACTGGTGTGAGGCAGTACTTTCATCCTTGAAAGAACAACTAAGCAAGGTGAAAAGCGAAAAGACAAAGAATTTGGCTATGGGTTGATCTTGATTTCTTTATCCTTGGAGAGAATTCCAATTATGTAGCCACAACTTGTTTCACTAGGTGTATCTGGACCTAGGGATCCACAGATGCATAAATGGGTAGATCTTATGTCTAGGCATGCTGGGCAGTCATTGATTAAATTTACCCCTGCATTTTTTGAGTGACTTGATTGACAGGACATGGCCATCACAGAGTATCCATATTTAGGGATGGATTTCTGTAGAGATCCAGACTTGATGTTACCAGTTGGAGCACATTGGGGTGCTATAGGTAAATTGTTTGACCAAAGCTTTTTTCTAATTTTATTTTAAAGTTTCTACATTTTTTGTGTTTTTTGATTATTTCCAAGACTAAACAAAATCATTTTTTTGTATGCAGACGTTGGACCTGTTTGACCTGTGGGGCACCAATGAGAGGTAGGAGGGCTAGCACAGAGACCTGTTAGGAGAGAATTTCTCTGAGACTTAGATTTAGTCGAGACACTAGTTGAACTACAAGACCACATAGAGGGTTTGATCGTAGGCATTCTGGATGTCTGGATCGAGGAGTTGCCTATGCGACTGCAGCACCACACCATTGGTGTTCCTAGTCATTGGAGGAGACTTTTACGCATGATAGCACAGGCTATGACCTGTTATCATGAGCACCACTAGTCTGTGTAGATGTTTTCCACATACATTTTGAGTTTTTGGGTTAGATGATCAATTTTTTTCTTGGACACAAACTGTTTGTAAAAACTTGTAAAACAACAATCTATTTTACTTTCAGAGTTTTATTATGGTTATGTGATGCAATCCTATTCAACTAATGATGTGAATTGAAAATATTTACTTTACATATGTCGAAAATGTATATTTAACACATAATTGACTAGAGAATTAGTTAATGTGTTTATATTTTTGGAAATATGTTGATATTGAATGTGTTCAAAATACCTTCCCAAAATAAGAACTCTAGGGAACATGCAATGAATTGCTGGGTTTCAGAGGGTATAAATGCTAGTAATTTGTTGTACAACGAGTTGTGAATGCAACCTAATGATGATTTGGAATATGCCAAGTGAAATGGCATCAGAGAGAAGTTCAATCAACGCGCTATACTCAGTGATATTGTTTGTTGATCGAACAATACAAATCCCTATAAAACTCACTAACTCACTGCTTGGAGTGAAAATGGCCCATGTTGTAGAGGATAGGTTCTGCATACTATGACTAGCCCCATATGCATAACCAACAAATGGTTCCGAAAAGTTCGACATCTACAACAAATTCAAATTGGATTACTTAACCAAATAAAACTCTAAAAGAAACACACACACGGATGCAATCAAAGCATATATACAGTGAGTTTTACTACACTTAACTAAGCATAGTAATGTTTAAGGTACACCCTGTTTTGGGGCTATGACAATGGAATCCCATCATAGTCCACTAACTCGTAGGCACCTTTCGTCAAAACATACTTAACAATATAAGGGCCTATCCATAGCAGTTCAAATTTTCCTACTCCAAGTTTATCAGACTCCTGATCGTAAAGCAAGACTAGGTCATCTTCTAAGAAGACATGAGGCTTGACATTTCTATCATATTGTGCCTTAATACATTTCTTATGCACTTTGTTAGCCAATGAGGTTTGATATTCCCATAGAGTCGAGTATAGGATTAAATGCCAATTTCTTTTATGAACTCCAATCATTCTCTGCAACATGCGCTTAAGGACTTTGTTGATGGCCTCAACTTGTCCATTAGCTTGCGGGTAGTATGGAGTAGAACTATCATGTGACAGTCCTAACTTGGAAGTCAACTTAGCCATAATGTGATTGCGAAAATGCGATCCATGATCTGTAACTATGACTTGTGGTACACCAAACCTGACAACCACATGGTTGAAGAAAAATAAATTAGATGTGTCACCATTGTTGTTCAATGTTGGCATTACCTCAGCCCATTTCGTAAAATAGTCAACCGTGACTATAATATACCCATGCCCCCCAACCGAGGTGGGGTTACATGTCTTAAAGTCAATGCCCCATTTGGCGAATGGGCCAACAACAACGACTGGATGCAATGGTGCAGGTGGTAATCTGGTTTTTTGGTTATATATCTGGCATGTGTAGAAATTTTGAATAATTTAACACATATTCACAGAGATTATCCTGATCATACAATTATAAGCGGAACATGTATAATACATAATCTCCTCTACGTTGATCATCAATTTACAGAAGCAGAAACATTCACAAGCATACATAGAAGCATCAATCACACATATCAACACAGTATTTTCCCGGGGAAAGCATCTCGCTAAAAACCCCAACTATCTGTATATTATATTGATTGAATCATGTAACATTACAAAGTACAATGCTTATCACAAGCAATCCAGTACCAGCTCCACCTGTTACACACAATACAGCTCAGATCTGATCTCCAAATCTATTCCACTGCTTGCTTGCCTCTCCAGCTCAATACCTGCTCAAGAATTGATGAGAATGGCTTACCAAACTCGTATTTGACCTGCAAATAATCACTCACACTCTGTTGGACGTGAGCACAGGCTACAATTCTTGATATTGGCCAATTCATTGGCATACTCAATCCCTCTGATTGTGCAAATCATCATGCACAACTATAGTCACAACTGCAAGCAATCTAATCCTCTAACACTTGTCCCTGCTGAATTGAACATGCAATGACATGCAACTGAGTTAAATAATGTATTCTATAGTTGCATTATGAGTTAATAACTTGTGAATTAATTAATAACTAATTCACCCAACTCATCTCTATTCTATTGATCAGTTAGACTAAATACAACCAATTTAACAAAGTTAAATTGAACACAACTCCATCAACTGCACCTCCAGTCCACTAAACTCAACTCACTTGAGTTCTAACTGAAGTTCTGCATGCAAATATTAGTCATCCCATAGGTAACCACATATTGCCTTCTGGGATCTGCATGTACCACATCCGTAGCTCATCCTGAAGTGCTCCAAGAGAATAAGGTCAAGTTTATAGTCCAAATATTATTATGAGACAATAATATTTGACTTTTATATTTTTGACAGCCAGTCTAAAAATAAACTTTGATCACTCACACTGTGATCACTCACACTGTGGTCACCCACACTGTGATCACCCACACTGTGATCACTCACACTGTGATCACTCACACTGTGGTCACCCACACTGTGGTCACCCACACTGTGATCATCCCTGCTGAGATCAAAAATAGAAATTGCGCCATAATTTTCCTACGGGCCCACTTAGTGAAGGCGACTCTTTTCACTAAGCTCCATCATCTTTTTGCATTCTCAACAAGCATTTCTTGTTGCACACTTTCCAACAGAATGCATGACAACTTCTGACAAGAATTATGTAGTCTTTGAATATGGTTGGCCAGAGGTAACTAGCATGGAGAATTCTCTGCGCGGTAGCATACCCAGATAAGTGTCCACCACAAGCACCTGAATGACATTCATTCAAAGATTTCTTCACTTCCTAATGAGTGACGCACCTACGTAATATCGTATCGACACCACGATGATAAAGCATATCACCAATGATCAGATAATCTTTGGGTTGGTATCTGGTACGTTTCTGCTCAGAGCAAGAGGTATTAGGCTGGAAAGCTTGGGTCTGTAGATAGACCAATATATCTCCATACCATGGATCACTTGACGAGATAAGAAACAAAGACTCATCCAAAATTGATGCTTCTGATGTTGAATCATTGGAAGATGAGGGAAGGCCGTAATGTAACTCAACGAAAACAATAGATTTCTTTGATTTAGATTTGATGAATTCCAAATCAAACTCCTACAAATTAACTATCCATTTTGAATATTTTTCCCCTAACAATTGATGTGACAAAATGTATGTCATAGGGTTGCAATCTGAAATAATAGTAGTTTTACAGGGGAGGATGTAATGACAAAATCTCTGCATGGCTTGAACAGCTGCCAAAGCTAACTTTTTGACATAAGAATACTTACTTTCTATATTGTTGAGATTACGACTTAAGTAATAAATAGGATGTTCAATTCCACTTTCTTCTTGGACTAAAACCATGCCAATGGTTGTATCTACAGTGGTGAGATATAGGTAATAATGTTTTTGATAGTTTGGGGCATACATTAATGATGCTCTAATTAGGGAATATTTAAGAGCATCAAAGGAGGCTTGCGCAGCCTGATCTCAATGGAAGGGTACCCCTTTCTTCAATAGACAAGTAAAACCTTTAGCCAACTTAGCATATTTTGGAATGAACCTCCTTACAAAGTTTGCCTTCCCTTGAAGTCTTTGTAACTGTAATAAGTTTAAAGGTGGAGGCAAGTCAAGAATTTCTTGAACCTTAATTGGATTGAGTCAAATTCCATCTTTTGAGACCACGAATCCAAGCAATCGATCTGAGCCAACACAAAACACACACTTGTGCGAATTGAGTTGTATCTTGTAGTGTCAACACCATAAAGATATTGCTCTCAATTGTTGCGGGCGATCAGTCCGCTTTCGTGAATGAGCAGGAAAATCATCAAGATAAGGTTCAACAATGTGCTTGATGTCATGGAACGCATAATTCATCACCTTCTGAAATGTAGCCCCTGCATTGTTCAAACCAAAAGGTAACTTTTGATAGGCGAATGTGCCCCATGGACAAATAAAAGTTGTTTTAGATTGGTCCTGTGGATGGATATTGATTTGTTTGTACCCAGAAAATCCATCCATGAATGAGAAGATTTCACATCTGGCACATTCATCAATAATCTAGTCGATAAAGGGTGTAGGATAATTGTCCTTTGGACATGCTTGATTCACATCCCTATAATTGTTGCACACTCAAATTGTCCCTTGTTTTTTCATAACTGGAACAATGTTAGATACCCAATCGATAGGGGGTACAGGGAAAATGAAGTCAGCATGCAAACGTTTTTCAACCTATGCTTTAATGGCAATGACTTTCTTTAGATGAACAAGTTGAAGTCATTGTCGTATTGGTTTGACATCAGGCTACATTTTGATTTCATGTTCAACGACGCTTGAGTCAATTCTTGGCATCTCCTCGTAAGACCGTGCAAAAATATCTCTAAATTCATGAAAGAGAGCATGGTAATTATCAAGTTCCAATGGAGAACAATATTTTCCAACATGAATGTTTTCTACAGTGTTAGGCTTGGTCGAAATGTTTATAGAAATTGTTTCTTCTATGTTTGACAAATTACGCTCAGAATCTACAGTATCTACTCTAACAGAATTCGATAGGAAATCAATGATTGATGGGTGGTTTAGCTCATTTGAATAATCTTCGATGTCATTTGGAAGATAGGAATGATGATAATAATCTCCCCATGGTTCCTCTCCAATCATCATTGATTGGATGATTCCTTCATCTATAGAATGTACATCTAAAAAACGATCTGAAGAGGTACCATATTTTAATGACCTATCCACCCATACAATTGTTGAGTGCGGATTTGGGTTTTCTGCACAAGCCCGAAAGATTAATTGCTATGATGATTCAATGGGGCTTAATGACATCACCTCAATATTACTATCAACTTCAACTTGGTTTTTAATCCTCCTTAGATCAGATGAGGTGGAGGAAATCATGTTGCAAGTCTCTATTGTTTCCACTTTTGCCAAATTAGATGGTGACAAGAGGGTAAAAGTACCCATTAGGGAAGGATCTTTAAGGAGACCTACTCCAACACTTTGAAGTGATAGCGGGGGTCCATGTACCAGCGGAATGTTTGTCGTAGCCTGTGAACTATTGGAAAAGAAGGCTAGCTGATCAATGACTATGATCCCACCCTTACAAGGGAATGCAATAGTACGTGGAAACCACAAGAGCCATAGCATATACCCAAGGCCTTCCTAGTAAATGTTAGAAAATTATATAGCAATGGAACACATAAAATATTGCAGAAGTATAAACACAGAAAATGCATAAAACAAGAGAGACACAGATATACGTGGTTCACCTAGTTTGGGCTACGTCCACTCTGAACAACCAGTCCTTCCTTTCTATTATCCAGCAAAATGAAGAGACACAACCTACATCAGATCCGCTGTAATATCCTCTGTTTTCTCTCACAGTCTCACCTCTCTGCTTCTCGCTCAGAGAATACACATCTATTACACAGCCTCAAATACAATGCCCTCATACAAAGAGAGGGGTTGCCTTCTAGGGAAAAAAACCCTAAACTAAACATAAGTTCTACCGTCAGATCATCTGCCTAATGAACGACCCAGATTGACTAGAGATTACTATACTTTTACAAGGCAAATTTACATCTACTCTTAGCTTCAAGGGCACTACCCCCGAAACACCCCGCTAGGGGGGGGCTCCGCAAAGGTCGCAGCTGCCCCCCCTTGGACCCCCCGTGAAATGAATATTTTATGGGTGGTGTTGTTGCCCCATTTCGAACTGGGGTCCAATGTGGCGATACCTTTGAATACATAAGATAATCAGGCTCCACACCCAACGATCTCCCACTTGAAGACTGATTATAGCAACTCCACCACTGCTTCATTTGCTGGAAAATGACTCCTCTTTGGACCTGGCTATTTCTCATCTTCATCATCATCCTTGAAGACCAATTGAAACTGAGCATATTCTCAATTTCTCCCAGGTTACAACTTTTGTTAGCATATCTGCAGGATTCTGTCTAGTGTGTATCTTTTCCAGCTTCAACTCTCCATCTTCCAACACTGATCATATGAAATGGTACTTGAGCTGTATGTGTTTAGTCCTGGAATGAAACGCTGAGTTCTTTGCAAGATGAATGGCACTTTGGCTATCACTGTATAATGTGTCCATATCATGCTCCTTACCCAATTCACCCATAAACCTTTGTAACCAAATCATTTCTTTACTAGCCTCTGTAGTAGCAACTACTCTGCTTCTGTTGTTTAAAGTGCAACAACACTTTGGATTTTTTAAACCCAACTGACAGTTGTTCCACCTACAGTAAATACATATCCTGTAATTCTCCTCTTGTTATCTTTGTCACCTGCCATATCTGCATCAACATATCCCTATAGAGAAATGTTTGAACCACCAAAGCATAATGCTTGATTTGTGGTACCTTTAAAATATATGAAAATCCATTTCACTGCCATCCAATGTTCCTTTCCTGGATTGTTCATGTACCTACTTACAACTCCCACTACATGTGAAATATCAGGCCTTGTGTAGACCATTTCATGCATTAAGCTTCCAACTGCTGATGCATATGGAACTTTAGACATATAATCCATGTCTTCTTGGGTCTTTGGGCACATTTCCTTACTAAGTTTGAAATGGCTAGCAAAAGGTGTACTAACTGGTTTTGCATTGTGCATATTAAATCTTTTCAACACATTTTGTATGTACTCATTCTGAGACAATGTTAATTTGCAATTTTTCCTATCTCTAGTGATTCTCATACCAATGATTTGTTTTGCAGCTCCCAAATCCTTCATTGCAAATGAATTTGCCAATTTTCTTTTGAGCACATTTATTTCCTTCATGTTAGACCCTGCAACAAGCATTTCATCCACATACAATAACAATATAATATAGCTACCATCATTTTGCTTTTTCAGATACACATAATGATCAGAGTGACATCTAGTATAACCTTGTTCAGACATAAATGTCAAATTTTAGATACCACTACCTTGGAGCCTGTTTTAACCCATACAAGCTCTTCTTCAACCTGCACACTAGTTTCTCCTTCCCTTTTACCTCATATCCTTGTGGTTGCTGCATATATATCTCTTCCTCCAAATCCCCATGGAGAAAGGATGTCTTTACATCTAACTGATCAATTTGCAAATCTTCAGCTGCTACTAGACTTAGAATAGTTCTGATTGAAGTCATTTTAACAACAGGAGAAATTATTTCATCAAAATCAGTACCTTCTTCTGTGCAAACCCCTTCACCACAAGTCTAGATTTGTACCTCTGTTGTCCTCCATCTTCTTCCTTCAGCCTATAAACCCATTTATTCTGCAATGTAGTTTTACCTACAGGAAACCTGACTAAGTCCCAAGTCTGGTTATGCATTAAGGAGTCCATCTCTTCTTCCATGGCTACCTCCCACTTCTTCCTGCTTTTAACCTGCATTGCTTCCTCATAACATTCAGGTTCACCAGAATTAGCAACAATAAATAATATAATGAAGGAGAGTATCGTTCAAGGGGTCTAGTTATCCTGGTAGATCTTCTAACACCACTTTCAAGTGTTTGGGGTGCCTTTTGCTATTGTAGTGGTTGCTGTTGTTGTGGTTGTTGATTATTATTATTTTCAGGCACCTTTACTTTTTCAGTGATTTCATCAAGAACTACGTATTCCTTGTTTTCTTTTTCCTGTTTCTTTTCCTGCAACTGATTATTATACAAGACCTTTTCATTGAATATTACATCTTTGCTCCTAATTAGTTTTTTATTATCGTAACCATATAAGCGATAACCAAAATCATTAACACCATATCCAATAAAGGTACATTTCTTTGAATTTGCCTCAAGCTTTGTTCTATTTTCTTTATCAATATGGACAAAGACCTCACAACCAAAAGGCTTTAAAAAGGAGTAGTTTACCTTTTTACTTGTCCATGCTTCCTCTGGGACACCACCATCCAAGGAACTTGAAGGCCCTCTGTCTATTAGATAAAAAATAGTATCTACAACATCTGCCCAAAACTTTAAAGGAAATCCTGCATGCAATCTCATGCACCTTGCACGCTCCATGATTGTTCTGTTCATCCTTTCTTACACACAATTTTCTTGTGGTGTTCTTGGAACTTTCTTCTCTCTGTGAATTCCATTCTCTAAACAATACCTATCAAACTCTTTGCTACAATATTCACCTCCATTGTCTGATCTAAGACACTTCAATTTCTTTCCTGTCTTAATCTCAACCAAAGCTTTCCATTTCTTGAAAGTATCAAATCCATTAGATTTATTCTTAATGCAATAAATCCAATTTTTTCTAGTTGCATCATCTATAAAAGTAACATAATAACGAGAGCCACCAAGAGATGATACTTGAGTAGGTCCTCATACATCTGTATGTACAAGCTCTAATTTTTCGCTCTTATTTTCTTCCCCAACTCTGAGAAATCTGACTCTCTTCTGTTTTCCATAAATGCAATTCTCACAGAAGTCCAAATGAACATTCTTCAAACCTGGCAACAAATTCCTTGAGTGAAGAATCTTCATCCCTTTTTCACTCATGTCTCCAAGCCTATGATGCCATAATGCTACATCTTCTACTTTGGAAGTTAAAGCATTAACATAGTTAGAAATACCATTGCATAAATACAATGTACCATCCTTTTCGCCTTTTGCTATTACTAGGGCTCCTTTGGTGACATTCCAAGCTTTATCTATGAAAGTTGTCACACAACCTTCACCGCCTAACTACCCTATTGAAATCAGATTTTTCTTTAGATCTGGAACATGCCTTACCTCCTTTAGTAGCCATTGGTTTCCATTTTTCTATTTTACAAGAACCTTACCCATTCCAACAATTTTACAGGGTTTATCATCACCCAAATGAACTTGTCCAAAATCTCCTTGAACATAGTCATGAAAATATTTCTTATCAAGTGTGGCATGGAATGAGGCCCCTAAATCTACCACCCCAGTAATATTTTCGAAAGAAAGAATAAAAGCATCTTGTAACACCTCACCTATCACATTTGCTTCATGATTATTTTCTTGTTGTGCATCTCCTTCTTTCCCTTTCTGAGATCTACAGTCTCTCTTTGGGTGTCCTTTCTTTCCACATTTCCAGCACACTATCCCTGATCTAGACTTGGATCTGCCTTTCCTTGATTTACTGCGATATCCTGAGCTCTTTCCTCTTTCCATTTTTCTTGCCCTAGACTCTGCACTCAAAGCATTACCCGATGTCTCACCGAAGCTTTTCCGTCACATTTCCTCGCTAAGGATAGCACTGACAACATCATCAAACTTTAAAGTACTAAATCCAGAAACAGAGTTACTAATGGCCATTACTGAACAATTCCAACTTTCTGGTAATGAGCACAAGAATAACAGAGCTTTAATTTCATCATCAAAGTTTACCCCTACAAAATATAACTAACTTGTAACAGTATTAAAATCATTTAAATGGTTTGCAACAAATCCACCTTCCAACATCTTCATATTAAATAACCATTTCATAAGAAATACCTTGTTTGAGGCCGAGGGTTTTTCATATAGTTTCTCCAATGCCTTAATCAAACCCTCTATTGTTGTTTCCTTTGAAATTTTGAAGGCGACTGACACTGCGAGGCACAACCATACCGTTCCAAGTGCCTTTCTATCGAGAAGGTTCCATTCTTCATCTGTCATACCCATCGACATATTTTTTTTTTCCACCCAATGGTAGGTATAGATCTTTCTGATACATATAATCTCCCATCTTCATCTTCCACAGCGAGAAGTTTTGGCCGTTAAATTTCTCGACCCTAAACTTACCATCTTCCGCCATTTCTCCCACTCAAACAAGGAAACCTTCTTTCCTGCGAGTTTATCAGCCAAATAGACCTTCGGCTCTGATACCAGTTGTTAGAAAATTATATATTACGGAGCAATGGAACACATAAAATATTGCAGAAATATAAATACAGAAAATGCATAAAACAAGAGAGGACATAGATATACGTGGTTCACCCAATGTGGGCTATGTCCACCCCAAACAGCCAGTCCTTCCTTTCTATTATCTAGCAAAATGAAGAGACGCAACCTACAATAGATCTGCTATAATATCCGCTGTTTTCTCTCACAGTCTCACCTCTCTGTTTCTCACTCAGAGAATACACATCTATTACATAGCCTCAAATACAATGCCCTCATACAAAGAGAGGGGTTTCCTTCTAGGGAAAAAAACCATAAACTAAACATAAGTTCTACCATCAGATCATCCACCTAATGAGCGACCCATATTGACTAGAAATTACTATACTTTTACAAGGCAATTTTACATCTATTCTTAAGTTCAGGGGCACTGCCCCCGAAACCCCCCGCTAGGGGGGGGCTCCCCAAAGCTCGCAGCTGCCCCCGCTGGACCCCCCCTACAACAAATATTTTACGGGCAGCGTTGCCACCCCATTTCCAACTGGGGTCCAATGTGGCGATACCTTTGAATACAGAAGATAATCAGGCTCCACACCCAACAGTAAAATGTTGTAATCGAGGGGTCGGTCAACTACCTCAACTTCAACAGTTACCATTTTTCCCCCAAGTTTGATTTGTAGGTTACTCAAAATTTGACATGGAGTATATGTTCTTCCTTCAAAAGCTTTCAACGTGGTTGCTTATTGTGACAATGGCGGTGAACCAAGTGTTTTCCAGTAGCTCATGGACATAATGCAAGTAGATGCCCCCTCATCAATAATAGTTCAGTGAACATTCTTATTGAGAGCTTTTACTTGGATTAGGAAATCTAATTGCACCGGTAACTGTGGTGAATATCCTGCATGGTTAAAAACCACAAGATTTGAATCCGTAGAATCTATTACGCTTATTGCTGACAGTAAAGCCTACTTTTGGGAGGGATAGTTTTGCAACACCTCGAGTGTTGACATAGCGGAAGGTTATTGAGCAAGATCTTCCACTATGTTATAATTTTGAGTTGCTCGAGTCCGAGGATTGAATGTTGATTTGTGCACAACTCCCTTTAGTGGTTTTATTGTCAATTCAGGTACAATAGGTGGAACAACTTCAAATGAAGTCAAAGTCGAAGGATTAGGTTGATTAGTGGCCTGATTATTCGATGATGACAACATATTTCCATAATATTTGTTTCTTGTTCACACCAAAACTTCGTTTTGTGGCTTTGTGAAGGATAACATGAGTACTTGGGATGTGGAAGCATGGTCTATTGCAACCAAATGTGTCTCCAGGGTTGGAAATGGATCAGTCAACATTGTCAATGTGTTTGAAATCTTTAAAAGTTTAGAGATCTCAGAGAGATGTGGACAATCTCTTGTAAAATGCTCATTATTACATATCATCCATGGATAACGACATTTCATTACTGAAGTAGAGGAATCAGATGATTTTTCTGGAGGGGCATTTTCTTATTTCTTTTTGTTTTTCCCCTTTTTCTTGCTCCCTGGTTACTTTGGATTTTTTCCTTTACCTGATGACACCGCATTAATCTCGGAGGAAAGAGTATTTTCTAATGCATTGGTAGTTTGATTGGAAATATCAAGAGTTTGATCAGATGGTCTTCCTCCTGTTTGTGTGCTTGAAGAACCAATCACACCGTCACAAGCATGAGAGTCCTTACTTTATTGTGGAGGATGGGGAACAGTGAAAGATGGTCGAGGTGCATTGGGAATTTTATCATAAAGCGTGCCAGATTGTGTGTAAACCAAATCCAAGTATTTGGAACGAGCAATAACTTGCTCTTCTGTGACAACTCCACCTTTTTCCACATTCTCGGTGATTGATGGCAACAAGGATTTTATAAACCACTTAGCTAAAAGTTCATCGGGAACATATGTCTTAACCATTCAACGACAACACCGCCACTCATGAATATGATCTGATATATGGGTAGCAGTAGTATGTTTAAAGTTGGTTAGGAGTTCCGTTCCAGTCTCATATCTAATAGGTAACTAGAAGTGGGTCAAAAATGTAGTGGCTAAAGTGTTGAAATTGTCGAAAGAAGCACTTGGTTAATCAATGTACCATTTAACAGCTGGACCAGTAAATGTTCTTTGGAAAAGACGAAGTCTAACCGAATCATCATTTAAGGAGTTTGATTAACACCAAAAATGAAAGGTCATGACATGATTTGATGGGTCTTCTCCAGGATTTCTGTTAAATTTCATAATGTCAGATGGTAACTTATGTGGAATTAACGACCACTAATGTGCATATAGGATTGGATCATTAGTGAGCCGATTTAAATCTGGTAATTCTAAATTTGCTACAAATGGCAACTGTGAATACAAGTCAAGTTGAGCATACCCAGGATATGATGGAATTGCCTAAGCAATAGGTCTTTGCATACCAACATAGGGCATCTGCGTTTGGTAACCTTGGTATGGTTGTTATTGAACAAAACTAGTATAAGGTGGTTGTTGATAACTAAGTTGAATGTGTGGTTGTCCATAACCTGCAAAGCCTTGTTGACCAAGACCTTGGTAGGCTTGAGATTGACCCAAACCAGGTTGAGCATGTGAAACAGGTCCAAACTGGGGTTCGAATTACTGGTATTGGGGTTGTTGAAATTGAGGCTGCCGCGGTTGTTGAATCAACTATTGTTGTTGTTGGTACAACTATTGTTGATTTAAAGGTTGTTGTTGCCTAGCAATGAAAGGTTGGCCTGCTTGTGAATAAACTATACCAATGTAATCTTGGGTCAATCCAGAGAAGGGTATACTGACCTGCGGTTGCCGCTGAGCCTCAAAAACAAGTGATTGTTGTATAGAAACTTAAGGGATTTGAACTTATTGACCTTAAACCTAGGGTTGCAAGGTAGAAGGATCAATTTGTATTGGTTGAGATACAACAGTTTGAACTTGTGACTGTGGTATGGTAGTAACAACAAGTGTAGTAGGAATAGTTGACACAGCTTGCATTGGTTGTGTTGGATACACAAGCCTTGGTTGAACTGGCATTGTTGGTTGCCATTGACAAACTCTAATTCCATACTGACCTGAATACTATGGCATATTACCATATGATGGTCCTACGGGATAAGGAGGATAAGGTGAATAAGCATATTTCCCTCCATATGGTGGCAATCTAGTGTTTAATGGATACATAGGTATTTGTTGACTAGATTGCCTAGCTTCATACTGATAGGAAATATCAAACTGTTGAGTTCCCATTAGAGAAGAACCAGGTAAAATTATGGTTGAGGACATGGGTGATGACCATGGTGTAGAAGCAACCCCTAAGTGGGTTCCAGACAATTATTGGTAACTAACCGGGACGGACGATTCACTATACAGATGTGACTTAGGTGTGGTAGAAAACATCAAAGAGGTTACAACAGAAGATTCTGTTGCAGCTGCATCAAATAATACAGTCTGTTATGTTGACAGTTGTTCAACCATAGTTAACTGACCCAAATATTGTCCTAAAGAATTGACGGGTACTTCAAAAGAAGCAGGATCAAATGAAGTGAAAAAATCAGGAGTATTACAGTAAAGATAAAGCCTAGTTCCAAAGAGAAATGGGGTTCTAGGTGTGGAATCTTCTTCCAATTCTTCCTCTATAGCAATTAAACCTGGTGGAAGAACTTCACCATCAGGTCCATAAAAAATTTCTAGTGTTGATGAAGTTGAAGTTTCAATAGTTACTGATCTCTGAGGGATAACCGATTGATCATCTTCTGGTAAAGTAATAACTTCTGAATGTTCAAATTTGAAGTCCATATGTTCGGGTAAATGAACAACAATTTTAGAAAGAGGTTCCTGAACAACTTCAGGTTTAGATGTAACTTCTGGTTGAACTGAAACAAGTTCAGAAGTACTTTCTTGTTGAGCAACTTCAAGTTGAGGATCAACTTTTTGTTGAATAGCTTTGGTTACTTTTTCACTAGGATCAGTGCTAATGTCCCCAGGTAATTGTGAAACTTCTTCTTCAAGATCAGATGTACTAGAAATAGTTCGAGTAATTGGAGTCTCTGTACTTACAGAAATAGATGATTCAAGTAACTCAGATGAAGAAATAAGAGTTCTTGATGTACTAGACTCAGTTAAGCGAGACCACTTTGCCCAAATTGGTGCCGCTTCTAGAGGAAAAGGTGGTTTTCTCGCTATTCTCTGCGAACAGTGGGGTATGGGTTGATGTTCCTCCATGATTGCTGATTAATTTTATTATCAAAAAAGAAATAAACAAAAATGGGTATACTAGGCCAAAGGTTTACCAAGAAACTATGAACTGCAGAATACCTCCTAGCAAACCAAGAAGTATGGGCAGGCAATCTCCCCAAATGCTATGTTCAGTGTATCACAGTTTACAAGGTGGCAAACTCGGTTACTTAATGATGGATAGAAACCTAGAGTTGTCCTCCCATATATACCTGAAGGTACATGGAGGCCCAGTCCGTGTAAGTGTTGTCTAATGTAAAACCACACAGTGAGAGCATTCCCATATACTTTACGTATTGTAACACCACCCTATATACCCGAAGGTACATGGATGAGATACGATATACTCACGTACATGGAATGAGGTATCACACTCAGGATGTATTGCAGACAAGTTAGCAACAACTGCTTTGTTTTATGATGACGGAACACATCTCTAGCCTAGAACCACTAAATTTTCTCATTAATGACAATGATCCATTGGGTAAATTGATGTTTATTTTAAGTTGATCTTGCTTAGGAATTTTCCTTTCAAGTTCACCACGTGATGTGTTCTGAAATTCCTAGGAATGAAACTATCATCATAAGCATTTTTCCATTCAATTTAACGATGAAAATCCTATCTACTTAGGGATAGAGCAATCAGATTCCTTTTGATCAAAGAGCAAAGAGAACAATCTAAATGTCAATCCCCTACACTATTCCTATCAGCACACACAAACTTTTTCAATGAAACATGCATGTATTTCTTTTCGATTTCCCTTAATGTGAATGAACAGAAAGGAAAACTAATGCACAATCGATCAATAAAATCTTTTCATAAAAATGAGACAATTTATTTTCAAGGAAAGGAAGACTTTACGATGCTTTCATTTTCAAAGAAATGAGGAATTACAACACTTTCAATGAAAATACTAATCACATGCACGCATCAATCAATCGATCTTTCATGAATGAAGACTTTATGACATTTCAAATTTAGAAGGAAAAGACGATTTTACGACACTTTCTTTTGAGAAAGATCAATCAACCAAAAAACTAACTTTCGACTATAGATTGAAAATGAAAAAGTAAATACATAAGAAACATTTACCAATCCTAGTCTAGGTAGGGCCTGCTAAGGATATGAAAAACTATTTTCAGAGACAAGACATCATTGACATTCAACAAATCATTCAAATAGAGAAAATTGGCAAAAACTTCATCTCCTAGATGGGAAACTGACCCTCAAGGGATCAGCACAAGCTGCAGCAAGAGATAGTGCGCTTCAGTGCATTGGCTCTATGCTAGAAGTGCATTACAGCACATTATGTCCTTCATTGCATTGCGCTGGTGACAGTAAACCATTTCTGAAGGCAATTTGACATAGCTTTGACTTAATTTTAAATGAAATGATACTGAAATTAAATCAATGACCAGAGTTACAGTATGTAAAAATGTCTTAAGAGGCTGATAAGCTACTAAGATGGATAATCAATCCCCAGTGGAGTCGCCAATTTGTTTTGGAAATTTTACTGTCAATGGATAAACGCCTAAACCCCTAGACTAGTAGCTAAGTCTAGAACAATAGTGAAAAGCATTCTCTACCTTTTCTATAACCAACAAATTAAATAAGATAGCAAAGAAGCTTACTTGAAGCTTTCGCTTACTCCTTATCTCCCTTGACTGATTTTGTCACTCCTTTCCGTACTTAATCCGATTGAAAAGTACATGTGCACAGACATAAGAAAAAAATTGATCAAAGCATATGATAATGATCTATTGATTAAACATAAAATGGAATCAAGTACATAATACACATATGAAAGCATCAATAAACAATACAAACATATGGAAAAAGTTTTGAATACTTTTAGTAAAAGGAAGATTTACAACCCAATTTGATTGGTTCAATGTCACTCCTCCAGTTCAATCCCATCCTCTCATCATAACAAGAAAGACATTTTGACATCATTACAATACTTGAAACCAACTCAAGTCTCATACTAACAACATCTACCTATAATTCAATGATTTCTAGCCCCTGATCACTTAAATGAGTGGTCTTTTTATAGTTGAATGAAGGAATTTATGCCATAAATGGTGATAATGAATTCCCTCCCAAACTTAGGATTTAGTTCCATGGAGGATGGGATAAAGGTATTGATGTTCCTTAAATCCCTCCCTCATCCAATTTTGAGCCCAAAGGAGTGGATAGCCTTGGGAAACTTCCAAAATAATCCTATGGATAAGAATATTCCAAACCCCAATGCATATTTCTCTCAAATTTGCCAAGCGCAGGCCGAAGAGGGCTCAAGTGCGCTGCAATGCACCCTAGAAATGTACTGGGCTACACTACAGTGCACCCTGATAAAGGCCTGCCTATGTTGATCTTCTTAGATGCATTTTTTGGATGATTTCAGTCACGGAATCTCTTGGGAAGGAGGCATTCTGATGGTTGACTTCATTAGGGCATATAACAACTAAATTAGGGTTTGATGGGACCTAATAGTACTGATCTATAAGTCGGGGTTGATGTACCCAAATGAATCTGTAACACCCATAAATGACATTTTTTTGGGGTCCGCAGTAGGCGCATAGCCATTGGCAAGGGCATGTGACGAAAACTACAGTACTCAAAGAGACCTTGTCGACAAGGTATTGTATGCGCCATGTTAACACTCAGATTTTGCTTAGAATTTATTTGAAAGAAGGAAAGGATCCAAGGTAACTACAAACCAATCTTTTAAGTATAGATCCTAGCCAATCTACACTCAGAGAGGGCTCTGTCTTTATGGTTTAGCGTTGTTTTGATATGATATTAGGCTAGCTACTAATGCTTAAGGGATTTGTTTTGACTTGTTTGATGGAATTAAGGAAACTGATAGGCAGAGCAGGTATTCAGGCCATTGGGTTATGGGGTCAAGTAGGAAAGGTTTATTAGGATTTGATTAATCACCGAGGTAAGAGTTCACAATGCAAGCTAGCACAGCAAGGACAAATTTGAAAGTCTTAATGGATGGAAATCTTAACAAGGGCCAAGGGCAATGATGAATCCTTAACAGGGATTAAGATGAAGAAGGGAGGTTTGGAAAATAGCAAGGGAAATTAAGAATCATGTACTAGGGGCCAACAGAAGGAATGAATTAAAGAAGTGAGGGAGCAATTAAGAATTCTCGGACCTAAGCAATTTAGTAGAAAACATTAAATAAGCAAATAGTTAAAACAGAGAGCACTTAAGCTAATTCTGATGATATTATTCCTTGTTTGCTTTTAAGAATTATAAGAAAACACATATGATATTTCAAAACATAAAGGAAAACAATATTCAAACTCAGAGAAATGATACTTATTTGTCTCCCACAATGCACATGAATCGAGTTAAATGTCCTCAGCTTTATTTAGTCCAGTAAACCAATCCAGCCTTGATTACAACAACTCCTTTAGCTCAAAACAAAGTCTATAGATATGCTTTTTAATCCACTTTAATTACTTCATTTTGTGAAGTATTTATACAAAAACTACTACAAAATATCTCATAACTATATGAGATTTTTTTTAAGAAACAAAAGTTATCTTCCACACGAAGATAGAGACAGATGGAAAATAGATTGGTTGTTGTCCCTTTATTTATGAATGTGATGGATACTGGAACTTGGATTTGCCTCTTGCAGTTGCCTTGGTAGTTATGTGTTGGATTTCACTCTTATCTTCACCTACTGATACTCTTTACCTGTAATGATACTCTTTACCTGTACTGTTACATTCTTTCATCCTGTATTACCAAAATTGCCATGGTAAATATTTTTTACTTCACAGATTTACTATGGTAACTTTATAGTAAATTAGTCAAACTGGTCCACCATTCATTATCTGGTAATTTTATCTTGATCATCGTCCTATAAACTTAATGAACTTCTATGTAAAATAGATTCTCCAGGCTATCATAAAGTACCTTTCTTGTAGGTAATGCTTTTACTCCTGAAGAACTTGCTTGACAATTGGCCTGTTTACTTAGCCTTTCAATATAATATTCATGTGTCATTAACTTATCATGTATAACCAGTGGACTAGGAAGGCCTTTCTCTCTCAAAATGCCATACTTCAACATGAAGCTATCGATATTTGCCTGAATACTCTGACACCTTTTCTCTAAGTTAAGCATTAATTTCCTTTTAGCAAGAACTTTCTTTATTTCAATAATAGTAGCTATTCTATCTTCAATCTCTAACTCATCTACTTGGTACCTGTTCCTGCTATTCAAGAAATCAATTAGCTGATTTGCCTCTTCGAGTTTATCTCCCAGTTCTTCGTTAGTTTTCTGTATAGCTTCTATAGCTATTTTTAATAATTCAATCTGTTCAAAAATTATCTGGATAGAAGGCCAAATATCATTGATGGAATCAATAATATTGGCCCACAATATATTTCTCATGTCTCCTAGTGGTTTTTCTAATGTCAAGTCCTTCTCCAGGACTCTGATTCTTTCCTCCATCCTTTTGTTTTTCCTTTCTTCTTCTTTGTTCTAAATTTATGCAAGTTCATAGTTTGTTTCCATACTTGATATTTGTTCTTTGAGCTTCTTCAATTCTGTGGCCTAGATACTCATTTGTTCCATGGCTTTAATCATCTCATCTGGTTTTTCTGCTGATGTCCCTGCACTATTTGATGTACCTGTTGTTGGAATAGTATCTGCTAATGGCAATGTTGTCATTGGTGGAAGTGTTGGTGCCAAAGAAGCTACAAGAATGGAGGGTGTTGTTGTAGAAACTGTGGGTATGACAGTTTAAGGAGCGGTGGCCATCTCACTCTGGTTAGACTGCATTGCTTTCTCCAATTCCTTTTCAGTGTATTTTAACTAATCATTTAAGTTGAGGACTAGGTCCATAAGTTCTTCCTCCTCTTGTTTCTCTATGACTTCTACAGTTTGAGGATGGTGGAGAGGAGGAATAATGTAAACTTTGAAACGGGAACTATAAACTCAAAACGGGAACTCTGGCCAAAAAACCCCAAAAAAACATCAAAAACAGTGCTAAAAACGAAAAGTGTGTATACTGGAACGATGTTTTTTTTTTAGGTGTCAATTTTGAACGTGTTTTAAAAATGGCGGTGACTACGAAATTTACTACGAAATTTTCGTGCAAAATATAGCTTCAAAACGAAAGTGATGCTACTGGAAAAAAATTTTTTTTTAGGGTCAATTTTCAAACTTTTTAAAAAATGCTAATAAAACCAATTTTTTATGTCTCAAACAAAGTTAATTTTTAAGGAAAAAACACATTAATGTTTCTGGTAGAATATCATTTTTCTTTCCTAAGTATAAATTTAACATGTTTACAACCACACCATGCTAGATACAAAAGAAAATGAAATTTTTTCAACTATAAAATTAAAAAACCATGACATTATGAACAAAGTATATCATTGAATGAAATCAAAAGTCTTTATTTGTATACTGAATAAAACATACATTATATCTCTAATTTGATATTGCATTGTAGATATTTAAACAATAAAATTTATCATACTTAAGACATAATCCAACAACATAAAAATGCTTCATAACTTCTCATTTAACAACATATGGAAAACATTAATTTTATTTGAAGATATGATGCATACATCAGTTATATAATCTGTCTTAAACAATTATTCAAAATCACTCATATTTTCTTGCACACCATCACAATTCACATCTTCATATGAGTGACTGGATGCTGACGAAGATGTTCCATATTCTTCTCTTTCATCAACTAGTGCCCCATCTGAGTCCACATGCATGCCCAACATTCCAGGTTTCAAAAGTCTTCTAGCTCTACGACTGGTTTCAGCAGACTCCCATGTCAACACTATTCCTTCTAGTAACAACCTTTTCAGAATCTCTATCGTCTTGAAGCGAAGAGTTCCTCTCTTTGTTAAATTGAAGTCATAAACAAGTATGTCAACATCCTCCAATTGTAATATGTATGTGCGGTGGCGATTTATATTTGCACCCTTTCTTTTTCTTTTTCCACCATTTTTTTTGTCAACTACCATCTCTGGCTTATACACACCATTGAATGGGTGTGTATTTGTGGCATACCAATGTACTTCAACACTTGTAACATCCTCATTTTTTGTAAAGACCTTTATAACTTTAGCAACCCAAAATGGATAGCCTTTGGGATCTCCATCTGCTAGCACTGCAATCATTCAACCCTCCTTAATATCATGTACTGAACCCCTATAAAGGTCTTCCATGGCTTCACGTTGTGCACGAGATCTTCTGGAACCAATATACATCTCTCTTTCCATTGCCTGTGAATAATTAATAATACCTTGAGTTTGTTGCTGTTCAACAATGTTTACTTCCTCTTGTTCATTCGACACATTTTGTGGCCAAATAAATGGATTTTTCAAAGGTATATCTTCATTGGTTGTTGTTGAAATGATATCACTTTGATTATTGAAAAATGACTCCCACCAAACTGAATCAGCAATGTCAAAGTACTCATATGTATATCTAATACATTTTTTTAATTCTAGGCAATCAGAATAATTTATATGTCTATTCTGTCTGCGTGCATTCTGAACTTCACCAACTGATTGTAATAACAATATTTTTGATGCAAATATTGGACGATCTGGAATGAACTTCAAAAATTGCAAACCTGATGACGGTGCCCATTCTGTAGTAGTTGAAAACTTCTTGCCCCATATTAGTGTTTTCCCATCAATTTTTTTTATACGAAATTGATGTTGGAAGCTAATATCATTAAGTTGTTCAATGCATTTCCCCTCACCATATGATCCTAGAATAAACCTTCGCATGTCAACAGTTTCTTCCAACACTTCAAAAGCAGGCTCTGGCATGTATGATTTATTAATACATTCAATTAGTGATGGCAAGCTCCCAATTTCTTTCCTCCTCAATGTGACTGAAAAACGACTGAACATCTGATCAATATGGTCATGAGTGTGCCCAACAAGAAGGAAACCGACCTTTACCTTTTGAAAAATTCTCAATTCAACAAGCATGTTCAGATACCCAAAAACAACCTGATTTTTGTTTTCACGGCAAGTGTTGTCCAATTGTAGATACAAAACTTCAGGAAGATTACCAGACCAATGAGAAATCACATCATGAATTATGGTTATGGTCAGATTTGCGTCATTATGAATATTTGGAGCTGTGAAGTACACCCTTGGCAACATTTTCCCATTGAAGACCATACAACCGACCAAGTGAAACTGAATAAAATTTTCCTCTTGTAGATTTTTGGGTGTGCGAACAAAATGTGGTAAAAGTGTTTTCTTCTGGTCCATACCGTCAATTATCAAACCCAAATATTTATTTGGATTATCATAACACTTCTTTCGATGCTTGTACAACTTCTTCCTTTCATTTGTTTGTTGTTCGCGATGCTCCTGAAGTTATTTGACAATTAAATCTACACAACATAAAAGAAATTCATTAAGAAATATGTTTTCATAGTTGATGACTATACAATTTTGAAAGTAAAAGTTATGAACACTTACCTCTTTCTGAGCCTTCACATTTGTCCCTTTTTGATTTAAGAGAAGCACATGTACTGCAAATCCCCATCCTTGTCTTCTCAGGAATACGAAAATTATTGAATTCTTTCTTCCATATCTTCACAAAATATTGATATGTAATAAATTGGCCCTGTCCCTCAGCACTTTCTGCATATTCTTTGTATAAGTTGTAGATTTCTCATCTTGAAAAATTATCTGGAATATCTATTGTCTCTCTATTTGGCATACACTCTCCATGCTTTGAAAAGAAATCTTTCATCCATGACATTGCAGTATTTGATAATGGCCCAAACTGTCTTTTATAACGTACTTCTGAATAAAATGTGGGATCCTTTTCCAAATTTTCTTGAATTCTCGAGAGACGAAAATTCCCAATTGAATGAAACATTTTGAAAGCTTTTCTACACAATAATAAATTCCTAATATGATAATCATAACCTGACAATGTAGATTGCATGCAGCCAACTAAATATGAGTTTTGCATGCTTTTATTCATTGACAAATATCTCTTCTTGCTTTCTAATGCAAATGTGAAATCCATACGTTTCAAGCAATTTTTTTGGCAACATTCACTTGAAATGAGAGCGCTGATAGAACTTCTTCTCGTCAGATATTCTGCTCTACCCCTTGTATAACTAGAATAGTTTGCATTGATATGAAAAGGTCTTCTCCTACTCCTCGATACAATATTTCTTGGCAACATCTCCATCATTGGATCATCACTGCTGCTCTCATAGTCCTTAGAATCAGGACTAAGAGGACATTGTGATACTCCAATCTTTTGAAAATCATCATCTCGCGTTCATCATTGCTGCTCTCATAGTCCTTAGAATCAGGACTAAGAGGACATTGTGATACTCCAATCTTTTGAAAATCATCATCCCGCGCTTCATCACCGCTGCTCTCATAGTCCTTAAAATTAGGACTAACTGGACACTTTGACACTCCATTCTTTTGAAATTCATTATCACACTCATCATCACTGCTGCTCTCATAGTCCTTAGAATTAGGATTAAGTGGACACTTTGACACTCCATTTTTTTGAAATTCATTATCACACTTTTCATCACTACTGCTCTCATAGTCCTTAGAATTAGGACTAAGTGGACACTGTGACACTCCATTATTTTGAAATTCACCATCATGCACGTCAAAACTGCTACTCTCATAGTCTTCAGAATTAGGACTGAGTGGACACCGTGACCCTCCATTCTTTTGAACTTCACCATCACACTCTTCAAAACTGCTACTCTCATAGTCCTCAGAATTAGGACTAAGTGGACATCGTGACACTCCATTCTTTTGAACTTCACCATCATGCTCTTCATCACCGCTGCTTTCATAGTCCTTAGAATCAGGACTAAGTGGAAGAATTGACTTTCTATTCATAGTGGAAGAATTCCCGCTATATTCATCAATATGAATAGAGTTGTTACGCGATGAAGATGTTGATGGTGTATAAATCGAAACCTCACCATCAGAACAATCCATCCCTTTCAAATAGAAGATGTTGAATGATACAAATGGAGTCTCCTAAGAATATTATATAGCTTAAAGAATAAAAAAAATTCGCGAAAATATTTCCCTCCAAAAATTTTCGCGAAAATATTTCCCTCCAAAAGTTTGTTAGATTTATTTACCTTTATTATTTTATTCTACAATTCATTGAAAAACATAAACTAAATTTTTTTATGAAATCAATCACTGAAATTCAAATTGTAAACTACAACTTCTATATTAATTATTCTAATAGTTAAAGTATATAATATTTACTAAACAACTAATTTTTTTTTTTTAATTTTTATAATATATTCTAAAACAAATTAATCCCACATTCAACCCATTGTAAAATAACTCTACAATATTCGCTCTATAATAATTTAAAACAAATTATCCCACATTAATCGTACAGAAAAACATCTTAGTAATTTCACTTATATATTAAATTTCGTTATCACTATTACTTACCTCACATCCAGGTTTTCTGAAGTTCGTTGAAAGACGTGAATTTGTGGAGCAGCTATATTGCTATCAACAACATATTCAACGAAGAATTATCGCAATTGAAAGGTAAGTTCAATTTTTTTTTCAAAATTTTCATATTAAATTAATTTAACGTCGAAGAAGATTTTTTTTTTAAATTTTAATAATTTTTCCAAGCGAAAATAACAATTATGTCAATCGTGAGCATGGTGGGCCCAATCAAACTCAATCGCCCAATAACCGTGGGTAGGCCGTCATCGTGCCCCCTTCCCCCAACCCATTACCGATCGTTCCCATTCACCCATGCCCTCTTCCCCCTTCTACCATACCCATGCGCCAGCCCTTGCCACCCCCAACTCACCCACCCATGCACCCTTTCCCCAACTCTTCCTTCCCTACCCCACAACTCTCCTCCCCATAAGCCCACCCACTAACTCCCATTCCCCTCCAATCTCAACTCCTCCCCCCCTTCCTTAACGCCGGCCCCATGGGCCCCACCCCCTAACTCCTTCCCCGTGCCCCCTCTCCCTCCACCCCCTTCTGCCCCACCAACCCGCACCCTACCCCCCCCCCTGTCCCTACCCCTACCCCCCCTACACCCTAACCGCTACCCCTACCCCCCCCTTCTGCCCCTACCCCTACCCCCCACCTACACCCTAACCCATACCCTTACCCCCCCCCTTTTGCCCCTAGCCCTACCCCCCCCACCCTACCCTACCCCATCCCCCTACCCCCCCATTTGCCCCCGCCCCCCCCCACCCCCTACCTTACCCCCCCTACCCCCCCTACCCTTCCCTACCCCATCACCCTACCCCCCCATTTCCCCGCCCCCCCCCCCGTGCCCTACCCCCCCGCCCTACCCTACACTAACCCCCCTACCCCGCCTACCCCCCCGCCCCTACCCGACCCACCCCGGCCCCTCCCCCTCCCCCGCCCCCTCCCCGGCCCCTCCGCCCACCCCTCCCCATCCCCCGCCCCTCCCCGGCCCCCTCCGCCCACCCCTCCACCTCCCCCGCCCCTCCCCTGCCCCCTCCTCGGCTCCTCCACCCACCCCGCCCTCCCCTCCCCCTCCCCCGCCCCCTCCCCCACCCCTCCGCCCACCCCGCCCCCTCCCCGGCCCCCTCCGCCCACGCAGGGCCACCCCGCCCCGCCCGACCGGCGGCGGGTCGATTCCCGGAATCGACCCGCCGCTGGTCGGGGGGGGGTGGGATGGCCAAGGGGTGGCGCTGCGCGCGTGGAGGGGGCCGAGGTGGGCGGAGGGGCCGGGGAGGGGACGGAGGAGTGGGAGGTGTGGGCGGAGGGGGTCGGGGAGGGGCGGGGGAGGGGGAGGGGGAGGGGCAGCAGAGGGGGCCGGGGAGGGGTGGGGGAGGGTTGGGCGGAGGGGGTCGGGGAGGGGCGGGGGAGGGGGAGGTGTGGGCAGAGGGACCGAGGAGGGGGCGGGGTGGGCCGGGTAGGGGCGGGGGAGGGGGAGGGGTGGGCGGGTACGGGCGGGGCGGGGCGGGGCGGGGTGGGCCGAGTGGGTCAGGTAGGGGCGGGGCGGGGTGGGCCGGGTTGGGAATGGGGATGGGGTGGGCCGGGTAGGGGCGGGGATGGGGTGGGCCGGGTAGGGAATGGGGATGGGGTGGGCCGGGTGGGGAATGGGGATGGGGTGGGGAATGAGGGGGGGTAGGATAGGGGCCGGGGGGGGGAATGGGGGGGGTAGGGGTAGGGCAGGGGGGGTAGGGTAGAGTAGGGGGCGGGGGGGTGAATGGGGTAGGGTAGGGTAGGGAGATGGGGTAGGGTAGGGGCGGGGGGGGGGAATGGGGTAGGGTAGGGTAGGGTAGGGGGTGGGCGCGGGTGGGGAATAGGGAGGGTAGGGGGGGGTAAGGGTAGGGCGCAGGTAGGGTGTAGGGGGGGGATAAGGGTTGCGGGGGGGTAAGGGGTAGGGCGCAGGGATGGGGAGGGGGAATGGGGTAGGGCGCAGGGATGGGGGGGGGATGGGGTAGGGGGTTTGGGGGTGGGGGATGGGGGGCGGGGGGGTTTTGGGGGCGGGGGGCAAGGGGGGATGGGGCGCGGGAGTGTGGGGGGACGGTAGGGGATAGGGCGAGGGAAGGGGAGGGGGGCCGGGGAGGGGGGGAAGCTTAGGGGGTTGTGGGGGGCGCGTGGGTAGGTGCTCGCCCATACTTTCCTAAATGTCTACTTAGCCTCATTATCCCTCACCTGACCTCCCGCTCGCCCATCGACCCGCCTGCCCGTTAGAGGTGGCTGGGCAATTCTGATTATACAAATAAAAAATTTATGGTCTATTTTTGTTATTAATTTAAGTTAATATGTTTTTTTGTTTACTAATTTATGTGTTTTTTTTTAGAAAAATGGCATCAAGGAAAATTTCTGTGAATCTTTCTGGACCAAAGAGTCTTAAAGGTGTATCTTCAAAAAACATTGGTGAACGAAGTCCACCTGAGCTCATGCCTACAAATATTTCAAGTGCTTCAAGTGATAAGAAGCTAATCTCAGATTGGAAAAGTTCAAAAGAGGTGAAATTTCCATCAAGATTCTGGTATGTGAAAGAAAGAGAGAGCACAACTGTGAATATATATCTATACATTGATATACCCCATAATAATGAAAATTTGGAGGTGATGGGAAGAGTCATAGATATGTGTTCGGTACCAAACACTGAAGTTGTTTATGTACTTACAAAAGCTCCCAAGTCACATGAAAGGATTAAATACCGACTATCATATTCATTATATGACACGAGAGAGGTAACTACAAAGTTGTGTAAACAAATCGTAAATGAGATGACACAAAACATTGTAAGTATTGCTATTTGTATTTTTATTTTGCGTTTTGAAAGTGTCTCGCTATATTTTTTTAACTTTGTTTATATTAACATATGATATTTTGTTTGGCAAAATTTTGTTGAAAGTTGTTCAATTAGGTTGGCAGGCATTCATTTCATAGAGCATGATATCATGAAAGTTGTCAGCCATTTTTACTCAGTGTCAGAAGAAGATATGGAAAACATGGAAAATGTAGTAATTGATGATGCTACAAAATTACATCCAAAGAATCAGATAAAAAGGCCTCTGGTGGATAAATCTAGCAAGGGTAAACAAGTTACTTTTGAGGACGATGAAGTTGAAATTGACAATGAAGCATATGTTGCCATTACTGAAGATGACATTGGAACTGAAGAAGGTCGTAAAATACCAAAAGTAACAATGCCCAAGAATAGATCTCTTGAGAATGTTATGACGAAAAAAAGTAGAGTTGAAGATCTTGAAGTAGTCATTACCAGCAGTCAAGAACCTAGCGAAACTTCAAAAGAAAGCAGAGAAATCATTACACCAAGAGCTAATATAGATGATGGCATAATCAAAACAAAACAAAATGCCATTCGACAGAATTTGACAAAGAGAAACTTAATTGATGGTGGTCGTACATTTCAGTTAAATGTCAGACAAACCTATAAGGCAAGTGAAGGACAATGCCAATATCAAATCAAAAAGCCACATCATCTGCATGTTCACAACTTGAAGACATTGATGAGGTACAATCCATATGCTCATGTGGTTAGCTATGTGCTTCTTGTTGATCCACTTCAAGTTCCCAACAAAGAAGCATTTGATAAGTCAAAATGTTTTGAATACAATTATTATGTGCTTGGGGGGAACCATTCTGTTGAAGCTCAAAGACAATTGATGGAGGAATATCCTAATAACCCACATTTTGAAACAATGAAATGTATCATTTATGCTGGTTTAAATGAAACAGAAGCAAAGTTAGTGGTATTGGATCATAATTCAGATAATGAATATAGGATGTCTATGATTTTGATCCAAAAGGTTAGATTTATTCATAGTGAATTCCTAGAAAAATGTGGTGGGGATAAGATAAATATTACTGCAGATTTCCGAAAGGAATGTTGTATGGAAATAGGCTATCAAATTGAAGAGAAAACCAATTCAAAATGTGGAAAAGACAGCAGATATAGTGATTTATTCAGAGGTGTTGATAACATTTTCCAATTGGCATTTAGAACTAGAGATATTTGGAATTTGATTGATGACATTTTTAGCATGTGGGAAGACATTGGCATTAAAAACCAGAGGGTCAAAAAGTCTAAGCCATTGATATGTAGCAACAATAAATCAGCTCCTGAACTGAAGCAACTTCCAGACGATATGACCATCATGCCTTGGAGGGTGATGCAAGGAGTGAAAGATGAAAAAATTGTCAAAACAATATTATCTCGTGTGAGGTCAGGGGAATTATCATTGGAAGAAATGTCTGAAGAATTTCAAAAGTAAGTTTGCTGAATTATTTTTACTTATTTCCAGGATTATAGTTATCTTTTAAATAAAACATGTTGTTATTGGTAGTATTTGTTATACATATCATTATATTAACTTTTTCTTACTTTATCTATGCAGTCACAAAGTTTACATGAAAATTCAGGAACAAATGGTTAAACTGTTGAACGAAGATAGTTGGGATGATGTTGTACGCAACTATCTAGATTCAAGTTCTACATCAACATTAAAATCTTTTTATCTTGCATTTAAAAAGGTAACTTGATTTATACATTAAGTTTTAATCATCTGTGTACTATTTTTAATTTAAAACTTACACATACATTTTTTTGTTTGGTAAAAGATGAGGAAAGAAGATAATGGAGCACCAGACAGTTTCAAGACTTTTATTGAAAAAATAAAGATTGAAAGACTGAGAAAGCAACGTATTAAGAATGTTGAACTTGATCCAACTCTTAATCATTTCATTTGGAATGGGCTAGACACTATTCAATATCAAGTAATACAAGGCGACTGTGAAGACATTGCTAAACTCGTACCAAAAGGGATTATGCCCTGGTTATTGCAGATATTCCCCATGGTTTCAATATTCCAAACATTTACTATGATAGTGACCCTTATACTTATCAAGCTTTTAATAAAGTGGTGGCGGGATTTATGGAAGTGACGTCGTCACCATTATGGAGATTTGTGACATTTCATTCAGACACACAATTGGCAATGGTATTGTCAAGCTTCAAGGGGAAAACAAATTCAAGGATGCAGCTTACATGGTAAGATGTTTAAAGGTATATTTGATTAATATTGAAAAATTCATTTATGTACAAGTTAATTGAACTTTTACTATTTTATGTTACAAGCAAAAGTCAAATCTTCTTAACAATGAAGATCAACAATTTATAAATGACTGTGAGTTCATTCATATTGATAGTTGGGCAAAAGATGATAGCCATATGTCTATGATTTTTAATCGGGTGGAGAGAAAGAGTCATAGCCAAATACTGACTTATGATGTTGTTGTGAGAAAACTAACATATGAAGACAAAGAAACGAAAGGAGAGATAGTTAACATTTATCAGAAACCACAATTATTGATTAACTATCTTATAGACATATGTTCAAATGAAGGAGATTGGGTTCTGGATTTATTTTCTGGCTCAGGTAGGTTTTGCCACATGGAATTGAATTTCAATATGTTCTTTTTTTTAATTAATATGTCATTGTACTAATTTACTTCATTATTTTTGTTTGCTTGATAATTAGGTATAACACTAGCATGCTGCCTTCAAAAAGGAAGAAATTGCATTGCAATTGAGAAAGATCCATTACAATGCAATTTCATTGAGCAAAGAATTAATGCTCTTCAATTTCTTCCAGATGAAATGCAAGAAATTGGGTTGAAAAAATGGGACTTTAGTGAATCACGTGTGGCAAAAAAGGCAAAGTAACCCCAACCACCATTACATGGAATGTTTGGAAAGACATATATTGGGAGATTTGCAGACATCAAAGACCCATTAGAAGAGGAAATTGCGCAAGAGGAAGCATAAAATATTGTGGAAGATGACAATGATGAAACTCTAGAGGACGAAGAGTGTGGATTACGTGACATGGTTGATTAAATTTAAGTTATACCTAGAAATCAAGCTTTGCAATGTTTTGACTCTGACATTTCATGAAAAGAATAATCAATGAATTAAAGTTGTTATGTGTTCAATATTTGTAATGTGTGATTTTCGCATTTATTTTTAAGTTAATTATTATTTTTTGAAAAAAAATTGTTATTATTATTTTTTTGGCATGAAATTCATAAAAAAAACTATTATTTGACCATTTTTAGTTAATATTTTTGTATAAAAATTGTGATTTTGACATGTTAATTCTAGCAAAAAATTATCAAAACGTTTAGTTTTTTTGTTATATTTATGTTAAAAATGGTTATTTTTATGTCCATTGTTAAAAAATGTTGTTTTTTAGAAACAATTATTTCATGTGGATTGAAAAATTAATTAATGATGTATAAATATGTAGATTATCTAAAATTCAAACTATCGACTTTCTAATTTAAAAACGCAAAACAATAAAAACCCCACTAAAAAAAAAAAAAATTAAGATAGAGAACAAGAAAATATGAATAAAATGACCACTTCAAAAATAATCAAATTTAGAAAATAATTTTTTACATTTCACACACTAGAAAATTTAAAGTCAAAAAATAGGTCTTTTAAAAAAAGGGTGTGATGCAGAACTCACTTTTTAAAATCAGCATGAAAATCACTACCATTCTAAAACTAAATTAAAGTTCCAAAAACCATGTTCTAAAAAAAACATGTGTATTCTGCATCACCACTTTTGAAAATCGGGTCATTTTTTTGCTATCTCTACGAAACGGGTAACAGTATCAGTTCCCGTTTCAAAGTTTACATTGTTGAGGGATCTTAAGCTGCTTCTTCATTGCAGCTATATCATCAATTTTCTTTTTAATCACTTGTTCAGCTGCTTTGACATCTTTGGGATCATGTCCTAATTATATCACCAAGTCTTCTAGAGTTTTTATCCTAGTGTCTTTAACCTAAGAGGAGGCCTCTTCTAGTTGCAACTCGGATGTGGTGTTGTGCAATGAATTTTGCAATTGATTTGTTGTGATGGCCTTATTAGTCAATTTAGAATAGACCATTTCACCAGTCTTCTTGTGCAATTCTATTTGGTAAATAGGATGGATATCCTTTGGCAACACTTCAAAATCAGTCTTTAAATAATCAGCCATGGATCTTGGCTGTTGCACAGTTGGCTTGAGGAAGCTCATCTACATTTTTCCTTCCTTTATGTCAAAAGCTGACATAAGCCTAGTTTGGTTAGTTGGAGCCATTGTGAGGTAGTGAGCATAGGTTTGAGATTTTAGTTTCTCATTCCTCACTTTAATTTATTTATACTTTCCTTTAATGTCCAGGCTCTATTCAGAGGGAGCCCTGAAAGAAGACACCTCTGTGCTTTGCTATCTTTTTAGTGCCTGTATATGTGAAGTAGATGGTGTCCCACCAGTTGGAATAGTCTGCATACTATCTATCCTTTCTGTCACTACGTTTCTTATGGTCTCCTCAATATACTCTTCTTCTGCATAGGGGTTTAACCTTTGCCTTTTAACAAAAGTTTGATCAATAGGCATAGAAGAAGGAGTGGCCTCATCTCGGCTTATTTTAAAATTTTTCTCCTCATTTAGAGGAGTCTCCAAAATAGGAGGTTTGCTCATGATTTGTTCAAGTTGAGCAAGATCCTCTGAGATTTCAGGTTTCTTTGACTCTTCTTGTTGTTATGAATCTTCTACCTGTTCTGAGGTTCCTTGTTGCTCTGATGGTTTTTGTGCTATGTTCCTGTGACTGCTTTTGTGGTGAAGTTTCTCCAAACACCTGTACAAACGAATATTCATAAAACCTTCTTTCTAAGTCCACCATTACATTGTCAACTTCAACTTGTGTGCTATCTTGATCTATCAGAGTGCCTTCCACCCATTCTAATTAATTGGCATATTGTTCAATTTTTGGGATCCTATGGTAGATATAAGGAGATATCTTATGTTTCTTCCTTCTGTTACAAATGAATCCATGGGGGTCATAGGCTCATATGAAACTTTGTTTTAACTTCAATATTTGGAGGATTTCATTTGCCTCCTTTCCTACTTCTCTATTATTGCAAATAAATGGGCCTAGATGATCTTTTATTCTTAGCTAGGTATTCTTCTTGGTTTTGACAAAGTGAATCTCATCAGAATTGATCATTTACTTGTAGTACTCCAGAGAAAATAATCACATGGGTAGATATCTAGGTAGCTTGTAGGGAGGAAGCTCACACCCATAAATTCTGATTTCAATATGGTTTTGGTACAAGTACCAATCCCATACTTTGTATTGTTTGGACAGCTGGAGAACCCTCTTAATGTCTGCACTAATTCTGGGAGGGGGACTTCCTAATAACATTGTAGTCACTAGATGTACAAATAGGTCAATAAAATTTGTGTATGGATGGTGAGAATAACAAGACCTGTGGAATGGAGTAGTCTAAAAGATGACAGATCTAAGATTCCCTCTAGTATCAAGCTTTAGGACAGAGAAGGGTAACTTATCAGTTTGGTAATAGAGAAACAAATGATACAGGACTGATGCATACTTGAATACCTTCTCATTTTCAAGTTTCATAAACTGATCATGCATTTTATCTGCGATGAATTTGCATAATCAAACTTGACTGTAGGAGGTTGACCGGGGGTAAAAACAGACATGCCAGCAAAAATAGTCTCATCTACATATTCATTAGTGGTAGAACCTAAAATTCATGATAGAATTGTTGTGATGTATCTACCTAGATCAGAAAAGAAGGCTGACATGTAAGGAGGGGGGTCCTTTGGCATGTGTTTTTCTTCAAAAATGAAAGTCTGGAGGATTTGAGTACTTCTGGAACTAGACAGCTTGGAGAATATTTCAAGCAAATCAGCAAGGGATAGGGGGGTGAGGTCTTGCCCAGGCTGCAACTGTAACATCTTGTTTATGGACTTAGCTGTAATGGTGAATAGGATTTTCTGGTCTAGGGACATTACAGCTTTCATAATAGGGTCATAGTTTGAATGGTAGTAATGAATAATTTTCAGGAAGACATGAACACTGGGGAATTGATACTTGGACAGGTTTGATTCCTAGAGGCATATCTTATCTGCATGGTTCAAGTAGATATCTCGATATTTGCAATGCAATTTCAGAGGGGTTTCGTCAAAGGTTAGGTCTTTTACCTCGAAATCTTTATCAGCTAGGGGAAGATGGTCTAAATCTTTGTGGGGAGTGGTCACTGGCATGACATTTAAGGCGACTCGTACATCCATCCTTGGTTCTTGTGGATTCAAGGAAGAAGGCAGAGAATTTTTAGGGAATTATGGAAAGATGGGTTGTAAAAAATGGGTCATCTCAGAGAGTGCCAAGACTATCAAACAGTGTAATTTCACTAAATCACTTAATTTTTACAGCAATTTAGTTCAGGTTCAATATGGAAAATAGGGTTTCTTAGCTGAATTGGGGTAAATACTTGGTTATGGTTGCATAGAGGGAAAAATGGCTTTGGTGCACTGTTTGCATGGAGCGCACGGGTCTATAATAAAAATATGGAGTTCAACAGCTTCTGGAGGTTGACGGTTGGAAGCAGGGTGACGGCTCGAACACACTCTGAGTGTGTATGGAGAACAAAAGGTTCTTTTCTTGATAAAACAAAAACAATGAGTATTTTTGGGTTTATTGGCAAAGTCAATGCATTTGGCGCGTATAATGGAAATGTGACAGTTGGCGTTGGAAAGTGACAGTTGGTGCCAATTGACAGAAATGATTTGTCGTTTAGTGAAGGTGGTAAGCAGAGGTGATAAGCAGAATCTATCACACCACTTATGAGGGGTATGGCGGTATTGGGAGAGGTCTGCCCGATGCCATTCATCAGGCTTCATGTAGCGGCGGGGCGAATAGTAAAACCGCTCACATCGGGTGGGTAAATTTCGGCATCGGAGGTGCCCGATATGAGCGTCAGCCGTTAGATTTGAAGGGGTCAGATCATATGGTGGTTAGGGAAGGGATTTGATCGGGATTTAATGGAGGGGCTCGACGGGATAATAAATGCAGATTAGGGAGATTAATGACGTCAGAGGCGATATGACTGGAGGAAGGATCTTAATTATCACAGGTTAATTAATTAATTCCTTTTTTAATGCAGTAGAGGGTTATAGGTCTTAATTGATCATAGATAGATTAATTAATCTATCAATTAATTAATCCATATGATTATTTCATTATTAAGGTTTATATTTCAAACTGAGGTAGGATATTAACATAAGGGATTTTAATAATATATACGGTGACGGGGTGTATTTTCCGGGAGTTAACTATAATAAATTAATGTTCATATGAAATGGAAATGGAGATAAGAATGCACTAAGTAAATTGTATCAAAATATATTCATATTTTCACATTTGAACATTATAACTTAGGCTTAATGTTCTTTTATGGGTTTTTATGTAAACAAGGGGTTTTAGGTAAGGTTTATTACTTTTCCTAAGTAAATGGTAATTTTTACTTTAAGAAAAGGGATTTTTAGGTGAGATGAATTTTTATGGAGGGAGTGAATGTTTGTATATGGGTTGAAGTGCTTAACCCTTATAAGTTATTGGCCTGAGGGTTCGGTCCCTCCAGAAGTCAAATAAATGCTCTGAGCCCCTTTAACTTAAAGTTTTAGGCACTTTGATTTTTGCTTGTGGGGAATTAGTGAAAAAGTAAAATGAATGGGGGGAAATTAATCACTTGATTTTGTGTAAATGTTTCCTTGTTATCCATACTCTTAAAGCAAAATGATGATGAAAGTAAATGATATGAGTTTTAACTATTCATCATGCACTATTCTACAACCATTCCTCTACTTACCCATCTACACATCCTACCATTTTTTCTACTCTTTATTAGGGTGCACTTAAACTGGCAAACCCTTATCAAACTTTCCTTTTCTTTTACAGTGGAAATCTATCTAATTCTAACCTTATTATATCCAAGAGCTCATATTAAACAATTGAGCTCCCTTTATTCACTCTACCTAATCTAATTATCTACGAAGATTACATTTTTTTGTCAGATTTTATTCTCTATCTATAGACATAGAAATTGAAAACATGAAATAGCCAAGTTTACACTATTTGACCATTCATGGATTGTGGCATAAGTGACAATATGCACACAACATTTTTATTATTTTATCAAAGTAAATGGTAGTGGCATTTGGACTTGCACACTTTCATGGTCTTTTTCTTTTTCTTTCATTTCTTTTTTGATCCTTTGCTTATTTTTGTCCTTTGATTTTTCTTTTAGGACATACCGTCTTTACATTTTTTATTTTTTTTTGAATTTTGTGAATATAGAAAACATTTTCAGAAAACAAAGGTATGTACATGTTACATAGATAAACTAAGTCAATCATAAATTATGAAACCTATTGGTATAGGAACATAACAATGGCTCCACTTTGGGATGGCTTTCCCTGGTGGAAAGTCAAGAACTGTAGATCAATGGCCTTTTGAAAGACTGTAATTTTATTTTGCAATTTTTCCTTTATTCTACTGCTTTATTGATATTTACTGAAAGCACCACTTTTGAAGCTTAGGGTCTTCTCTTCGGGCTTCAACTCCAAAATTTACCATCCAATCAACACTAAAATTTAGGAGGGATATAGTATGTACAATTGAAACTGGTAAAATTAGTGACTTGGATCATTATAGTGTTTCAACATTCGGCCATTTACTGGTCCTCCTTCTACTTCTGCACCATTCAATTCTTTGAGAAAGTAAGAATTGTTACCTCTTAAGGCATATATAATGTATGGACCTTTCCAGAGGAAGTCAAACTTCCCATGTTTCCCTTTGTCTTCTCTTCTAGAGTCCCACTTCAAAACTTTATCACCAAGATAGAAGTCTTCTTCCTTCGTTCTTTTATCAAAAACTTTCTTGAGCTTTTCCTGTAGTACTTGGGCTCTAAGGTATACTTCCTCTCTGCTTTGCTGCAAATGAATGGTCTGATTGATTCTCCTTTGAATATCATTTGGCTCAACCTAGGATTCCTAGAGTAGTTTCATCACTGGAATTCCTAATGATGAAGGGAAAACTACTTCCATTCCATAGACTAACTAATAGGGACTAGTACCAATAGATTTCTTAGTTGTAAGCCTATCTATCCACAAATCATTGATTAATTTCTTGTTCCATGTTTTCTTATTGTCTTCCAACAATTTTTTAATAATATTCATTAACATTTTGTTGGAGGATTCTGCAAGTCCATTCCCTTGGGGATAGTAAGTTGTAGAGTGTCCAAGGCTTATATGGTATCTGTGGCAGAAATCAATCATTCTCTTTGATTTAAAAGATGTAGCATTGTCTATGATAATTTTGTTGGGACAACCAAATTTGGACAGGATATTTGCCTCTATAAAACCTATGATGATAGTATCAGTGGCTTGTCTGGAGGGAATGACTTCTATCCATTTCGTAAAGTAATTTGTGGCAGTCAAGATCCACCTATGTTGAGTGGAAGAGGGGGGGTGAATTTCACCAATGAAGTCTATACTCCACTGTTGAAAATGTTTTTCAGTAGAAATGGGTTTCAAAGGTAAAGGCAGAAGTTTTATTTTTCCTTCAAAGATCTGACACTTGTCACAGGAGGTTACAAATTTTTTCACATCAAAAAACAAGGTTGGCCAATAAAATCCATCTCTGAGGATTTTATCAGATATTGTCTTCCAGTAGAGGTGTCCTCCACAATCACCTGCATTAAATTCCTGGAGTACTTTGTCAGATTCCTCCTTCAGTAAAAAATTTAACAGAACGCCTTCATGATTTTTCCAAAATAAAGTATTATCAATTATGCAGAATTTCAAAGATTTCATTTTCTAAAACCTACTCTTAGTTCTGGATAACCCTGGAGGAGCTTGTAAATTTTGTAAAACGTATATTATATCAGCGTACCAAGTGGAATCTAAAAGGGCATGGCTGATCTGTGGAGTCGCCATCTCCTCTTCGTTATCCAGTTCTGTAATAAAATTTATGCCCAGGGCTTGGCAATTTGTTTCAGCCATAAGTTTGGCCAACCCTTGGCCTTTGATTAATTTTGTACGTTTGATCTCTATTTCATACTCTAATATGGTAGCTATCCACTTTCCCCTTTTGCCATCAACTCCATTTTGTGTTAGAATGTCTTTGACTACAGCATTGGGAACATAAGCTACTATGTGAGAGTACAAGATATAGACTCTGAAATCTTTGATAGCTTTTACCAAAGAAAAAGCCTATTTTTCCATTATGTTATACTTTAAGGATGCATCTCTTAGAGATTTACTAAAGAAGGTTATTGGTTGTTCAAATCCCTGATCATTCTTCTGTAGTAAAATTGCAACAATACTATGTTCAGATGCAAAAGAAAAAATGATAAATTCTCTGTCAAACATTGGACTTATGAGGATTGGTGTTTGAGTCAAGGCTAATTTTATATCTTCAAATGATTTCTTAGCCTCTACTATCCATTTAATAGCTGAATCTTTTTTCAACATATTATTTAGCAGTCTAATTAGTTCAGATAAGTTAGAGATAAATCTTCTTAAAAAAATATTTTTCGTAGAAATGCCTGGAGTTCTTTGATGCTTCTCGGGTGAGGTATTTGAAAAATAGCTTCAATACTAGTTGGGTCAATCTTGATACCATATTTAGAGATAATGTGGCCTAATAATTTTCCTTCTTCCAAGCCAAATAAAGACTTTTTTGGATTCAGAGAGATGCCATATTTCCTACATTTAATAAAAACTTTCCTAAGATGATCCAGGTGCTGTTGATCTGATCTGGAAAATACTGTGATATCATCAGGGTATATAACTAGGAAATCATGGATTTTTTTAGCAAAGGCAATATCCATTGCTCTTTGAAAGGTGGCCCCTTCATTTTTCAATCCAAAAGGCATTTTAACATACATAAAGGTACCCCATGGGGTGGTGAAAGCTGTCTTTGCTTGATCATCAGGATGAAATAGGATTTGGTTGTAACCAGAGAAACCATCTAACAATGAGATTCTTGTGGAACCTACTACCCTTTGCAATATGTGATCCATTTTTGGGTTGAAACCCTAGCAGACTGAAAATTGTCTATACAGAGAAACACACATTCACACAGCCATTATGCTATTATAAGCAAATTCTATGATAAGGGGGCGTACCTTAGGTCCTACGTCTGAGAAGGTCCTTTAGGGTCCAAACCCTTCTTCAAGTTCCTTTCTTGCTCCTTTGACCTACAAAACCACCAATACAAGAGAGCACAACAGTATATGGACAAAACATTATAAAGAAACCATATTCATGTTATAAATAAAGGTAGTTAGTTATGAAATTCAAACAACCATTCACATATGAGTTCTAACATGAGTATCATAAACATAAAGAAGATTTATATCAGGAACCACGACATGTGTTTCTTTTATTATAGACAAATAAAATACAGAAAAGGAATAATTTCACCTAAGTCACCCTTTCGCAGACTCCAAGAAAAGCCTTCTTCCGGATTCGTCTAGCCTTAAGCCTTTAACAAACTCCTTCCATGACTTACTCCATGATGTCACAAGTAGTAGATGAACATCAACACACAAGGAAACAAGGGTTTCCTGTACAAATGTGGGAAGTGTAGGAGGCACAAGGATCTTCAGACCTGGTCAGGGAAAAAAACTCAGCATAATAACCTTTCTCTCTCTTCTCTCCTCCCTTTAGGCCTTCCCATTGAAGTCTTTTTATACCTCTCCCAAAGTAGTTTTTTAGTTGGGAGTTGGTTGGGAACAGTTGGGCCACTGGCACTAACAGGTGATCAGCAGGTAAAACTCGTGATCTTCACCCGAAGTTAAGGAGTTTTATATTTCTTTAAGTGTTTTAATACATATACGCGGGTTGGGTATATGCCTACCCGCGTATACACGCATTTAACTGAGGGCAATGTCGCGTATAAGGGATGAAACATTGTTTTTTAAATTTTTGGATCAGGTCTGGAAGGAAGGGTTGCCCTAGGCCATGAGTGCAGCATCACAAACCATAAGAGTGAGATTTGGAGCTATAAAAGATGCCCCCTAATATATGAGGTCATAAGGGGTGCATGATGGCCGAAATGTATTAAGCAAGTACATGGAGAGGAAATCTATCAAAAACCGAGGAGGACTTCACCAGAGTTCAGCCTGCCAAGCCACAAAAGGAGATCAGAAAGAAACACTATCTGAGGCGGGCATACCCATGCTCAGAAAAATTAAAGCATGTCCGCATATCAAGTACAAGCGGATCCACTAAGTATACAAGTATAAATGACTGGAAAATACATAATGGATCATCTTATCATGATCGAACAAGTACATGTCTGAATATCACATATAAGGCTACCAATGATGTTGAAATATGCAACAGATCACTGATATCAAAGAATAATCCCAAAAGGTACCAACTGAACATGATGGAATAGGATGGTACTACACTGCAAACTCAGGTGCCAGCATATAGAATGTTTCCATGACTGACTACAACATAGAAGGTGGAGTGGTATCAACTAGCAGCAACAGGAGAAACTGTCTAGTGAACCATTGAATGCTGATACAACTTGAGGTCTTCACCGACCGCCGTGGTACATTTCTACACGATGGGAATAAATGATCTGAAGTTGACCATGTAAGAAATTGTTTGATTACCGGTCATTGATGTATACCGTTAACAAACGTGAGACAACTCACCGATAATGATAATGAGTGTCAAGGTACCCAGTACAATCTAACAAGTGTGAATAGATGAGCTGAAGTCGAACACCTGTAAGAATCTATCGATCAGGAGACAATGATGGTTTCCCATTGTCGATAGCGAAGGATCTACCACTAATGACTGCAAACCCCAACGTACTGCCAAATGGACTCTAGATCTTTTCCCCAGAGAAATGAGTCAGAGTCGATAGGGAAAGATCCGCTAGAAGGAAGGCATTAAGGAACCGTTCATCAATCTAGCACGAGTGTAACCCATAGGCCAATAATGTGGAAGGAATCGGACGAAAGAGATGTAGTAACCCAACCGAAGTACGTTTCCAGTGTACAAAAGATGTGGCTAGTGCACGAGAGAAACCCTCTAAACCAACCAATAATGGAAGCTGACACAGAGGCGAGGTATCCACCAATAGGGTCAAATGGAAACAAAGGTACTGCACGAATCCCAATGTCTGATAATGTAAGTTGATGTCGAACACAAGGGAAACCACTCAGTCAAAGACCCATGATACTGATCGATGCTGAGCACAAGGTGACCTATCAATAATGAAAATAGGGCTAGGGTGCAGCTCTAGGCCTGTCCTCACAGCAAGATGTCGTCATCGATAAGGACAAGACCCGCCAGAAAGAAGTCAATGGAGACCTTCTCAAACCAGCATGAGTAAAGGACCAATATAGCTGATGTGATGATAGACATGATACTGACAACCAGGGATGGCCGACTGAAAAATGAGTCAAGAGACACCGCAGAGAGGCCGACTCAGGCTAACTTCCCTTAAACAAAAGCATGACTCAATGTGACTATGTGGCAACATGTGATGACTCTATATAAGTTCGTCATGCAGGAGGCACGAACGAACCCTCCATATGATTGGAAGAGATAACCAATCGGGGAAGAACTGACTCAATAACAAGGTTAAGGCATACCTAAGTCAAACTAAATCTCACCCAAATGGAGGAGACATTGTTTTGAGTGCTTTGTTCAAGTGCGACACGACTGACTCTAGCTACCAACAATAAATGGAAGTACTGTCCTGTTCCTGCTCTTTTTTGGAATATTTAATTTTTTTGTCTTTTTCTGTTAAGCTTGAAAAGGAATAAAAGAATTCTATGGTATAGTGGAAAGAACGAGTGTCGGTGAAACATATGATCTAGTTCCTGGGAATGGAGCGTTCCTATGCTCAATGTAGGGAGGTGAAAACTGGTCAGTGACACTCAAAGGTGCGTTCCTTCCACGGGTCAAGGTGTGTCAAGTTGCAGAAGTCAAAGGTATGCAAGGTTGATTTTGCAGTCGTCATCGTCAAAAGTTGGCTTAAACACGAGTGCAAGTGAAGCCGGCTCTAGGCCAAAAGGTGCAAGTGGTCAACATGCAATGCAGTAGTACAACTCAACACAAAGGAGCCTCTAGGGTATAAGGCCAGAATGAAGCGAAGAAGCAAGGAGGAATGAGTCTTAAACACATAAGTCATGGCGGGACTACAGAGGACTCTCGCGCCTACTCAAATCAGAGCAGCATGGGCAACAAATGTCAGTGAGGTGCTAACTACGATGCCCATGTAAAGGATGGCTCTACCATCCTGTCATGATTTAAAAAATCGGCGAATGAAGATGGCTTATGAACCATAACACGATGGGGTCGACCCTATGGCTAGTGTATCGATAAATGGAGGCCAGTATGCATAATGCAACGGAAAAATGGTGTCCCTAGCCTATATGCCAGTGAGAACACAATACCTGCCATGACGGGTCAGCAGTCATGGAACCGTCTCGAAACTGTTGAAAAAACGTCCAAAATGTCCTGAAAATCAAACCATTCTCGACATTCCAAGCTCCCAAGTTAAAAGTCACATGAGGCCAAACAAAATAAAATTTTGAAAAAATTTTGCATTTTTAAAACCTATAAAAGAGAGTTTGGACTCACCATTTTCACCATTTGAGTTTGAGAGCAAAGATTTGGAGCAAAAGGAGAAAACTTCTCGTATGCAAAATTCAACCATTTAGATTCTTCAAAAACCTCCAGGTAACTCTTATACTTATCTTGCAATTGATTGTGACTAGTTTTGAGATTTTTAATTAATGTTTCACCGTTGAATTTTTTGCCAAAAATTTCACCACGGCGTATACGCGGGTTGGTAATATGAAACCCACGTACATGTGGGCCCTATACGTGACTGTGTGCACAGGGACCAGCGTATATGCCGCGAACAATTTTAAACAAAAACTAACGGTTGAAAATCATTTTTTTCTCAAGATGCTGGTCACCTGGCGAGAAAGAGAGCATGTCGTAGTGGATAATGAAGTCATGAATGATCCTAAAGCTTTGGATGCCCTACGGGGATGTGGTTTGCTTAAATTCTTCAAACTGCCGAATATGAAAGAAAACACACGTCTGCTTGAGATGCTCATTGATTATGGGGATGTCAAGGAGGATGCCTTTATGATTGACCAGATGCCACTCTGTTGTGGGGAAAAATGCCTATGCAGGACGATCCTATCCACCTAAGGTGTGATAGTACCTTAGCAACAAACGAATACAACTACTTCGGTTTCTTCCTTTATGAAATATGAAAGAGAGGAGATTGGTAGACTTACCGTTATCTTCCGGTTGTCCCTCGATCTAGATCCTCTCCTCTTTGGGTGCCCACAGCTACTTGCCTCCTCGCTTGCTCAAGAGAACAGCTACTTGATTCCCACGAGATCACAAGAGAACAGCTACCTGTGACAAGAGAACAGCTACTTGCGACAAGAGAAGGACACAACACAAAGGCAAATATACATATTCATAAATGATTCAGGATTAGAAGTAAATCAAATATACTAATGCAAATCATACAAAATACACTAGCATATAGGAAAGAACCAAGAAGCTTTATTGATTGATAAACAAGGTTCAGGAAGAGATACAACCCATAGGGCTCTAACCCAACATCTCCTTCCCAGCAGAATGGAATTCCTTCTTCATCCCCTTTCAAAGCATAAACACCCAATGATCCAACCACAAACCAACAACAATTCTTTACAATCACAACATTCCAGCCTCCTGATCTCATTGAGGAGAGATCTATATATAAGAGTTTTGGAGAGAGGATGAGTCAGCTTGAGAAGTGACTAGTGTCCTCTCCCTCTCTCAGTTCTTGAGTCCACTTGGAGGTTCTTGCTTCCACTTGGAGATTTGGAACCTCTTACTCATCACCAGTCGAATTCCCTGATCCAAGTGTCATTTTGGAAGCTTCCTGGGCATTGACACCTTGAGAAATGAGCCTGCCACTTGTCCAGTTACACTCAGTGCAGGTAGCCTTTGTTGCAGTTTACATTCAACGCAGGTAGATAGTGGAGCAATTGACATTCAGCGCAGATGCTCAGTGGAGCAGTTGACATGATCCAGAATTGGCCTGTTTTTGAGTGTTTTCAGGTGGAGAACTTCAGTGAATTGCTGTGGTTTGGTGGCCTTGTTCCTCTAGGGGTAGGAACAACATGTTTAGGGACTTTGGATCCCTTGATTATTGACATTTCATGCTCAGTGATGCAAGGCACAAAAATGTCTATAACACACTCAGGATAGAAGTGGAGGATATCTATTTCATCATGGGCCTTTCCCGAAGGGGAGAGGTAGTACATTCCCGGGGTAGGATACGGAGCAGTCTCACGATCGAGGACTACGTACAGATATATTGCTCGAGACATCCCAAGAAGGTTGGGAGCCAGATTTCCATCACACATGTGGCGAGTTTATCACTGAGGATAATCCTGTTCACCATAGATCGAGTGAACGGATCAACTTCTCTGCATCAGGCATCACGGATGACCATGAGTGTAGCAGTTGACTATCTCACCACTGTATTTGACTAGTGTACTCCTCTACTGGCCAACATGAAGAGCCATCTCACTTCTATCAAGAGGGGACAGACCAAAAACTTTGGATATGGGAGAATCCTGTGTTCTTTCTTTTTCGAGAAGGTTCCCGCACTCCGCCCTAGGGTAGCAGTTTCCATCAGCAACCCACGAGATCCACTCATGGGCCGGTGGGCTAACCTGATGAAACGTCTAGGGGGTGGGGAGGTTCCACGAACTGCATTTGAAGATGACTTCTTTACCTGGTGGGATCAACAGATCATCGCCATAGATAACTACCCCTATGTTGGGTTGGATTTCCGAGGTGATCCTGATCTAGCATTACCACCGAACACGGCATGGGGCGACATTGGTAAGTATTTTTTGATTTTATGATTTTTTTGGATTTTTCAAATATAATGATGAATTTTGAAAAATATTTTTGATGGGATTCAAATGACTAATATGATGATCATGTTCAAAACATTGGGCTGGTACGACCAGATGGGTTCCCGCGACATGGACGACACGGCCGAGGAGCCGAAGAGGCGGCTGCTAATATAGAACGAACTCTACATAATGTCCAGTGACACTTGGCGAGACTGAGCTGTCGAGTACTGATGGCTGCCATAGAGGACCTTCCTGAGGATATGCAGCATCATGTGGTTGGCATACCACGTGACTAGGTTCGCACTTTTCGGCGTGTGGCCATTGCGATAGTTACCTACTTAGCCGCTCATCCTGAGTCAGGGCATTAGATATGCCAGACATGATTATGGGCATTTGAGTCCCAATTTTGTATATTTTTGGACAAACATATGTACACTTGATATGCTTTATGATATATATATATATATATATATATATATATATATATATATATATATATATATATAGATATATACAGTTTGACTTTTTGATGCTTGATTTTATTGTGATGAATGATTGATGTGCCAGTCTAATGCTTGATTAGCGATAGAATTAGCTAACCAATTATGAGATCTTGAAATGTGCAAATAATTAATATAAGTAAATGATCTTTGCAACAACCTCACCCTTAAATACTGGCGATATAAACATGGATCCCTTACCCGGTAAATGTTGTTTAATTGTGACACTATCAATTGAGAATCAAGATAAACTACCAACGAGTCGATCTCGTGAGGAATTGCCTCAGATAGTAAATTAATAATGGTAGTATACTCATCCATATTGTTTGAAGTGGGACCAATGCATACGCCTCTTGATACCATCAATTGACCAGTTGGATAATAGAGTACCCAAGCGGCGGAAGCGAGATTCCGAGTGTGCCGACTAGCACCATTGGCGAACCCAAAATATACCAAGTCATCCATCAACACCTTCCACAGCAGACCAAAAAGTGTTGATATCAAAAAACTCTCGATGATATATGTACAAATATACATAATGTACAAAAAAGCCATTGCCTAACTCCTACTTAAGCAAAGTACCTCTTTAGGTAGAGCCTGTTTCGGGGCTCTACCAGCTTGTTTCCCTCAAAATCGATTAACTCATACGACCCTTTTTCTAAAACTCATTTAATAATGAAAGGACCGTACCACATAGGCTTAAACTTGCCTACCCCCAAGGTGTCTTTATCTTGGTCATAGACCAAGACAAGGTCACCTTCAGAAAAGACTTGAGGATGGACAGATTTATTATACTACATTTTAACCCTTTTCTTATGAGCCTCATTCATCGTGGCCGCATCTCGACGCTGCTCATCGAGATGTTCCAAGTTAAGGAGGCGCTTTTCAAGACTCGAAGTCTCTGGAAGGAGCTCAACAGCTAACTTAAGAGATGGAATTTCACATTCAACTGGAAAGATAGATTCCATCCTATAAACCAACTGAAAAGCTGTAAAACCAATAGCAGTCTTTACGGAGGTTCGGTATGCCCAAAGAGCTGAATACAACATAACGTGCCAATTGGACCGATTTTTGTCGATTGTCCATTGGAGGATCATCTTAAGAGTTTTATTGACTGCCTCGACCTGTCCATTGGCCTGAGGATAATAAGGAGACGAATGCTCCTGCCGGAAACCCAATTTGAGAGCCAATTCAGATATCAGTTGTTTCTGGACATGACTGCCATGATCAGTGACAATCTCTCTCAGGATATCGAATCTTGAGATAACCTGATTAAAAAGGAACAATGCTGCCATGTCACTATCGTTTTTATAAGTGGGCATGGCCTCAGCGCACTTCGTAAAGTAGTCTACAGCCACGATAATGTACCTGTGATTCGCTACTGAAGGCAGATTACAAGTTGTAAAATCAATACCCCACTTAGTAAAGGGACCGATGGTGAAAATGAGAAAAATAGGAGCTGGATGTGCGCACATCTTCCAAGTAAAAATTTGACAGGGGTGATAGCGTTTGACCGCTTCCACACAGTATTTAAAGAATGAAGGCCAAAAATAGCCGGCACGTAAGATGCGTTGGGCTGTAGCAAGCCCTGATAGATGACCACCACAAGCTCCACTGTGGCAGTCATTTAGTACTGACTCTTATTCCTCTAAGGTCAAACAGCACCGAAGGCTTGAATCAACCCCTCGACGATATAATGTATCACCAATGATAACATAATTTTTAGCCAGGTGACGTAATTTTAGACGTTCATCCTTGAAGAAAGTACAGGGAAAATTCGAAGTCTGGAGATAGACAATGATATCTCCATACCAAGGGTCGAGTGAAGAGATCAGGAATAAATGTTCATCGGGAAAACTTTCCTCATAAACAGTATCCTCTCCACAAGGCAGCTCAGAAATTAGCTCAGCGAAAACCATGGATTTCTTAGACATGGCAGACAAGAACTCGAGATCAAATTCTTGCAAAATGAGTATCCATCAATTATATTTTCCCCCAATCACTCGCTTACTGAGGACAAATTGAAATGGATTAACCACCGCTAAGACAAAAGTTTTGCGTAGCAGGATATAATGACGGAGCCGCTGGATAGCATGGACAGCTGCCAAGGCCAATTTCTCAACCAGAGAATAGCGAAGTTCAAGACCTATTAAGCCTCGACTCAAATAATAAATCACATGCTCGGTGAGAGCATCGTCCTCTTGAATGAGAACCATACCAATGGTTGATTCTACTACAGTGAGATATAAAAGGAAGTCTCTACCATAATCCAGTGGACTCAAAAGCGGGGCAGAGACTAATGCCTTTTTCAAAGCATCGAACAACCGTTGTGCAAAGTCGTCCCACTTAAATGGAACTCCTTTCCGTAGCAAACGCATGAACCCTTTAGTGATCTCGGCATAGTTCGCTATAAACCATCTTAAGAAATTAGCCTTCCCTTGAAGACTTTGAAGTTGTCGAATTGAGGATGGGGGAGGCAACTGAACTATTGCCTCAACCTTGAAGGGGTCAACCCGAATCCCTTCATTTGACCCAACGAACCCTAACAACTGACCGGACGTAACCGCGAAAATGTACTTATTGGGATTCAACTGGATTTTATAAAAACGACATCGCTCGAAAACCATTTGAAGATGACTAGGGTGATCATTTCTCTTTCGAGAATGAGCAGCGAGATCGTCCAAGTATGCTTCGATGACATCTTTGATGTCATGGAAAGCATATGACATGGCCCACTGAAAAGTGGCTCCAGCATTTTTAAGACCAAAAGGCATATTTCTATATGCAAAGGTACCCCAGGGACATATAAAGGTTGTCTTATGTTGATCTTCAGGATGGATAGAAATTTGATTATAACGGAAATACCATCCACGAAGGAAAAAAATTCATTACCCGCACACTCGTCAATAATCTAATCAATGAATGGCGTGGGGTAATTATCTTTCGAACAAGCTTGTTTAGGTCCCTAAACACGATGCATACTCGGATTGTTCCTTGCTTTTTATCCACAGGGACTGGATTAGAAACCAAATTAGTAAGAGGAACATGGTATATGAAACCCACCTTTAGCAGCTTCTCAACTTCAACTTTGATAGCTGCCACTTTCCTAGGATTAACCAGCCGAAGGCTTTGGCGAACCGGTTTGGCGTTTTCATACGTCTTGATCTCATGTTGAACTATAGATGGGTCAATGCCAGGCATTTCTTCATAAGACCAAGCAATACATCTCGAAATTCCTTGAAAAGGTTGTGTAAATTTGAATTTCCTCAGGGGAACATTCCATTCCGATGAAGAGATTCTTGATCACGTTAGGGTCCCTAGAGATGTTTATAGGTATCGTTTTTGAAATCACCGACATATTACCTTCGGCATGAACGTGTGCTGGAGCCAGAGGATTTGACACCATACAAACATCACTAGTAAAGAGCTCGGAGAATTTAGATTCTACTTCCTGCAATGGAGGAAGAAAATATGAACGATGGTGTAAGTCTTCGCAAGGTCGATCTATACCCATCATTGCTTCGAGGATTGCTTCTTCAGAAGGTAAAACTGAATCTAAGCAGTCCAAGGCAGAGGTAGAATCAAGGCTCCAGGCCGGAGCCACATCACCATCTAACTCCTCTTCGGAAAAAGGATTAGAGTGGTCGTCTGCAGAGTTGACGATAGACCGATATCTAAGCTTAGCTGCAGATATAGGGAATGCCATTCCATTCACTTTTCCTTCAACTAATGTGGTCGTACGTGAAGGCAAGGTCCAAGGGTATGAAAAATAACGAGTTCAGAAGAACTCTTCACGAGGAGACTCCTTAGATGATGAAATGGCATTGATTCTAGCGAAAGGAGAGGGAAGATCAAAGGCACCCATCAATGAGGAATACATCCCCACTCTTAGATTCTCAGTAGGAAGACGAGGGTTATCCACTAAAGGAACAGTAGAGTCAGAGCTTTCTTGAGGATCGACTGGACAATAATCCAATTGATCAACCTTAACGATTTTCCCCTCATGAGGAAAGCAAATGACACAAAACAGAGTCGAAACAACGGCGTCCATTTCATATACCCAGTTCCTTCCTAAGAGGAGATTATAGTCTAGGTTAGCATCTATGACTTCTACTTCAATATTGACGACCTTCCCCCCAACACATATAGGAAAGGCCGGGATAATCCCATGCAGCTTATGAGAATGACCATCAAATGTAGTCAAGACGGTAGGTGAAGGAACAGCCGAAGGCAATCCAATAGCCTTCCAGCATGACATCGACATGACACACGTGGAAGCTCCTTCATCGATAACGGTATGAAAAATGTTGATTTTCTGGTATGTAGACTTCATTTGGAAAGCCATATGATAAGGGAGTCGCTTTTTGACATTTAACATGTCAAAAGTGAGCACTAAAGAATTAGTTGGATCGACTGCCCCAATCGCGGAAAGTAAAGCACTTCGCTGAGCCGGACACGACTGGAGAACCTCTAAAGCGGACATGGCACACGGACTCTGAGCTAGATCCTCAGCAATGGAGTAATTCTGGGCGGCCGTAGCATTAGGATTAATAGTCGCGCGTTTAGCGGAACCTTTCGGTATCCGTGGTATAGTCTCAACAGGGGGTTGCTCAATATGAAGGTCGGTATTTCCGGGAATAGTCTTGTCCTTGGAAGTTTCGACTTAACCGTAATCACGTAACTGAGTAGCCACATGGACGTTAGAACCCATCATGAAAACATTTGATGATTTTTCCCCTTCCTGGTTGCCCCCTGTGGAGGTTCCAGGGTTTGAACTTGCGCCAGCAAGAAGTCGCTGCCCTTGGGGAAAAGGGTTGGTTAACACAGCTTGAGAACTAGAAGTCCCTTGCTACCCTAACAAGTGCTGAGCGTCTTCAATCTTGGGGCAGAGGTGAGTTAAATGGTCTCCACTGCACAACTTGCATGGAAACTTGACTTTCTTTGTAGACTCATTTCTACCACCACCAGCATTATTGCTGGATTTATTTGTGTCAACCTTCCCATCCTGGTTTTTTTCTTACCTTGTCCTTTCTTTTTCCCATTGGAATTTTGATTTCCTTTGGGGTTATCAGATTGGGCGGCATTAATCGAAGAAGTTTGTGAAGCCGGAGTTGGTTGGGAACAGTTAGGCCACGGGCACTAACAGGTGATCAGCAGGTAAAACCCACGATCTCCACCCGAAATTAAGGAGTTTTATATTTTTTTAAGTGTTTTAATACATATACGTGGGTTGGGTATATGCCTACCCGTGTATACACGCGTTTAACTCACGGAAATGTCACGTATAAGGGATAAAACACTGTTTTTTAAATTTTTGGATCATCTCTGGAAGGAGGGGTTGCCCTAGGCCATGAGTGTAGCATCACAACCCATAAGAGTGAGATTTGGAGATATAACAAATATGTGATTCATTTTTGGTAGGGGATAGTTATCTTTGAGCTAAACTTTGTTTAAATTCCTAAGGTCAGAACATAGTCTTATTTCTATAGTTTTCTTTCTTGTAGGGACAAGATTAGATACCCAATCTGAAAACCTAATGGGTGCAATAATTCCTCCTTCATACATTTGTTTGATTTCCTTGTCAATAGAAGGTAGTAGAATAGGGTTAATTGTTCTAAGCTTCTATCTAAAGGGCTTTTGATCTTCTTTTAAAGGGATAGTGTGTTGTATAATGCCAGTACCATAGGATTTTAGATCGTCATAACACCAGGCAAAAACATCCTGGAATTCCTTCATCAGTTCCATATATTTCAGTTTTTCATTGGGAGGTAATGATTTAGACAGTTTTATTAGCTTGGGATTCTCTTCAATCCTATATTACATTCCTCAATGTCTTATTTCAAAGGTTCCATTTTAGGCATTTTAGGAATATCATTTGAGTCGAATAAGTCCTCCAAAGGAGTTAATCCTTTGGGTAAGAAATTATATTTGAGGTTTATGACTTCGGTTTCATCATCAATTTCCATTTGTTTTAAATCTTGAATATCTGTTTTTGTGAATTGTGTAGGATGCAGTCTGTCTATTTGATCTTCTTCTAGTTTATTAATTTCTACTTTATTTTAGCAATCAAAATTCACTGCTATGTTAGTGTCTATGTTGGTATTTACAAATTCATTATCTAAAGTTAAAAAATTGTTAATCTGTTTTTCATTTTCAAATACTTGCTAGTTCTTTAAGTTGTCAGGAATAGCTAGTCTATGCCTAACCTCAGCAGTGTACTGATGGTTGGGCTAGAAGGGAAAATTACAGGTACTTGAAAACATGGCCAAATTGTGAGCTTGCATATTATGTTTTCTGGGGATAATGGCAAGATTGGTTTCTAAAAAAGTAGGATTTCTACAATTGTACCTCTATAAAATCCTAGTCTAGGGTCCCTAGTCAGGTAGACACCATTAATTTATTTAACTATCAATTCAGAATCTTCCATAATTGATATCCTTATAGCTCCTAACCCTTTAACCAGTTTAAGACCTAACAAGAGTGCTTCATATTCTGCCATATTGTTTGTGGATTTGAAGTTTAACCTATAGTCATGACCTTCTGCATGATCATTCTCTAAATTATAAATCCATGCACCTGCTCCTGCACCTAGCTTGTTTACTGAACCATCAAATTCTAGATGCCATAAGATTTCATGTTCATAATTTTCATTTGGGGGAGTGGAATCATTCTTAACTAGGGCATCTAGATTTTCTTTGTTATCTGATATTTCATGAATTTGGACATTTGAATTTTCTTTTGCAATTTCTTTTGGTTATTTTGTTCTATCACTTGGAGTATCTTCTCAATTAGTTTCAACATTGTAAAGAATAAAAGAATCCATGTTAGAATGTACCGAATATATAGGAAAGTTCTGAGGCTTCTCCTAACTACTCACTACATACTTCATGAAAGTTTCTCTATACAATTTCTTGGGATGTCCAAAGACTGAAATGGTAGCATAAGATGTATCCAATTACAGAGATCCTTGGAGTTTAGTACCCCAAGATCTTGATAATAGCATGCCATACTTGGATGGTATATCAACAACATCAATGTCCATGAGTATAGTTTTGGCAGGGTACTGAACTAGGGAGACACACAAATATTTTATAAGCCCTAAGCACCTAACATAACTTGAATCAAAGGAAAATAAATCCCTATAAGGCCTAGTGATGTCTAAGTTAAGTTTCTCCATAACAGACTTGGGGATGAGATTATGTGAGGCACCAGAGTCAAACAAGGCATTATGTAAGATTTTGCCGTGGATGTTGAGGCTGACATAGAAGGGTGGTATCCCTCCTTCAATTGTCTTTCCATTAACATCTGGTCCAAAAATTAGCTTGGTTTGGTCATTAAATAGATTCACAGAATCTTCATTTTCAACAAAGTTAAGAGATTTACTAATTTGAGATCTGTAAGTTTCATGTTTAATCAATTCTATCAAAGGAACTGAAATTTTGAGTTTGGCAACCTTTGCCCCCAGATTAAAGGACAAAGGTGCTTTATCTATTGGAATGTTTGAAACTTTGGCAGCTGTGTTTTCTTTTTTTTCAGGGTTTGGAGAATTTTTTGTTGGGTTTTCTAATATAATATTTGGAGATTTTTCCAGTGTTTCCTTGTAGGGAAATGAATTGGAGGGTTGTTCATCAGTGGGTTGATTATCAATTACATATTCAATGGTGGGACTAGGGGGATTTTGATTTGACTTAGAAAGGATTTGAAGAGTTTTTGTCATTAGAGCTATTTTGATTTTCTTAGACTGATTAGGAATAGTTTTCTAGTTTTGTTCTGGGACATCAATATTTCTTTTGTTTCTTAAATTGTATTGTTTATGTACCTAAAAAATCTCAAAGTCATACCCCTATTTAAAATCAAATGATTCTCCTATTTGGGTTTGGAATTGTTGGAGCATGTATGATTCTTGGTCATCCTGAGTTAGGAAAACATTTTCCTCATCATCTAGACCAATCAAATTAATTTGAGGGTCTTGTTCGGGATCTTCTAAGTGTGAGGCCTCTACATAGTTTTCTTGGAAAGATGGTTTAAATTTCTGATCAGGACCATTCTTGCCAGTGTTTTGTTTCTAGTTTCTCCTAAAGATAGGATTTCTCACTGGGTTAGCTTGTTGGTTATCCCAGTGAGGTTTCCTTTCAATATTTTCAATTCAGTCCATGAATCTTTTCATTCCTTTGGCCAAAGCATCCATTTTTTGGTCAAAGCGGGAAATTTCCTCTTTCAAGGGTATTCTTCTCTCACTTCTGGTTTTGGCTCTTTTAGCAAGTAGATTAGATTCAACGCTTATTGCCACACTCTGCATTTCTTCCAGAGTTGGGGTATTTCTTTCTCTTAATTGAAAAGCCATATATGTATCAAATCCATCTAAAAATTTGATCAGGGCTAAGCCAAGTGGAGGTCTAAGGTCAATTGGAATGGAATTATATACATTATTAAACCTAGTGCAATAATCCTGAACAGTTTCATTTGGCCCCCTTTTAAGGTTTTCATATTCAGATAAAATTTGAAGCGGGTCCTCCTTCTTTTCCCACCTATTCAAGAATTGTTGTTAGAGTACTCTTAGACTATCTATTCTCTGAGAAGTTAAATATCTAAACCATGTTCTCACTTCCCCAGCCAGACTTTGGATGAAAATTCTCATTTGGACATATGTTGTGTCAATCTCACGAAGGTCAAAGTAGTCTGTCATTTTCCTAGTGTGATGTTGTGATGTGTACGTTCTAATGCCATCAAAAGTAACAATTTTACTCTGATATTCCGGTGGCATAACACCTTGGGGAGCAGGCATCACAAAGGGAGCATATCTATTGGCCATGATTCTAGGTTGGGTAGGAGTGTGAACTGGAGTTGGGGTAATAGGGGGTGTTTGGGTTGTGGAGGAAGAACTAGAGGTAGTGGTGGGATGTTGAGTGGTGATTAGCTGAAGAGGAAGTGAAAGAATGAATGGAGGGGTGGACTGGACTTCAGAAAAGTGAGGGAATAATGATGAACTAATAGAAAGTGAAGTTGTTTCAGAAATTTCAAGGGTTCTATCAGTGGTAAGGGATGACTGAGGGGAGTTCTATAGATGTCGATCAATTGACAAGTTGGCTCATTGGATTCCAAGTTCTCTGAAGAATTATGGATCTTGGACCAAGTCCAATAGTTCACTATCAGATGTGGTTCTAAACAGAGAAGTTTCAAAATACTCGTCGAAAGGAAGGTCTTCTAAGAAAAGCCACTGAATAGGGCATGAATGTGATCTAAACAAAGGTCTAGGGATGACTAAACTCTCTTGTCTTGTAATGATTCTTGGAATCAAGTTCGGATTTTCAAACACAGGGGGAGGATTTGGATTAGGGTTAGCACTGGTGTAATGAGTTTTCCCTGAAGCCGGATTTCAAGTCTTTTAAATGCTTCTCTTTTATGAATGTTCACAATAACTTCTAACAATCCTTTAAGATGCTTTAAATCAAACTTTTAGTTTTCTCAAAGGTTATTTTAACTGAGGATTTTTTCTTTCGCAGAAGAGTCGCCACTATGTTATCACTCAAATTTTCCTTAGAAGTTATTTGAAAGCAGGAAAGGATCCAAGGTAACTACAAACCAATATTTTAAGTATAGATCCTAGCCAATCTACACTCAGAGAGGGCTCTCTCTTTATGATTTAGCATTGTTTTGATATGATATTAGGCTAGCTATTAATGCTTAAGGGATTTGTTTTGATTTGTTTGGTGGAATTAGGGAAATAGATAGGTGGAGCAAGTATTCAGGCCATTGGGCTATGGAGTCAAGTAGGAAAGTTTTATCAGGATTTGATTAATCACCGAGGTAAGAGTTCACAAGGCAAGCTAGCATAGCAAGGACAAACCTGAAAGTCTTAATGGATGGAAATCTTAACCAAGGCCAAGGGAAATGAAGAATCCTTAATAGGGATTAAGATGAAGAAGGGAGGTTTGGCAAATAGCAAGGGCAATTAAGGATCCTGTAGTAGGGACCAATAGAAGGAATAAATTACAGAAGTGAGGGAGTAATTAAGAATTCCCGGACTTAAGCAATTTAGTAGAAAACATTAAATAAGAAAACAGTTAAAACTGAGAGCACTTAAGCTAATTTTGATGATATTATTCCTTGTTTTCTTTTAATAATTATGAGAAAACACATATGATATTTCAAAACATAAAGGAAAACAATATTCAAACTCAGAGAAATGATACTTATTTGTCTCCCACAGTGCACATGAATCGAGTGAAATGTCCTCAGCTTTATTTAATCGAGTAAACTTGTCCAACCTTTATCAGAATAGCTCCTTTAGTTCAAAACAAAAGTCTACAGAAATTCTTTTTAATCCACCCTAATTACTTAATTTTGTGAAGCATTTATACAAAAATATTACAAAATATCTCATAACTATATGAGATTTTTTCGAGGAAACAAAAGTTATCTTCCACACAAAGATAGAGATAGGTGGAAAACATATTGTTTTTTGTCCCTTTATTTATGAATGTGCCGGATACTGGAACTCGGATTTGGGTCTTGCAGTTGCCTTAGTAGTTATGTGCTAGATTTCACTCTTATATTCACCTACTGATACTATTTACCTGTGCTGATACGCTTTACCTGTAATGTTACATCCTTTCATCCTGTATTACCAAAATTGCCATGGTAAATTTTTTTACTTCACAGATTTACTAGAGTAAATTTATAGTAAATCAGCCAAACTGGTCCACCATTCATGATTTGGTAATTTTATCCTGATCATCTTCCTATAACCTTCATCAGCTTCTGTGTACTTAGCAAAATTGGGCCTGCTAGCGAACAGATGTTTTACTTCATGTTCTATGTAAAATAGATTCTCCAGACTATGATAAAGTACCTTTCCTGTAGGTAATGCTTTCACTGTTGAAGAACTTGCTTGACTCTTGGCCTGTTTACTTAGCCTTTCAATATAATCTTCCCGTGTCATTAACTTATCATGTATAACCAGTGGACTAGGAAGACCTTTCTCTCTCAAAATTCCATACTTCAACACGAAGCTATCTATATCTGCATGAATACTCTGACACCTTTTCTTTAAGTTAAGCATTAATTTCCTTTTAGTAAGAACTTTTTTTATTTCAATAATAGTAGTTGTTCTATCTTCAATCTCTAACTCATCTAGTTGGTATCTGTTCCTGCTGTTCAAGCAATCAATTAACTGATTTCCCTCTCCGAGCTTATCTCCCAGTTCTTCTTTAGTTTTATGTATAGCTTTTACAACTATTTTTATTAATTTAGTCTGTTAAAAAATTACCTGGATAGAAGGCCAAATATCATTGATGGAATCATTGATATTGGCCCACAATATATTTCTCATGTCTCCCAGTGGTTTTTCTATTGTCAAGTCCTTCTCCAAGACTCTGATTCTTTCCTCCATTCTTTTGTTTTTCCTTTATTCTTCTTTGTTCTAAATTTGTGCAAGTTCATAGTTTGTTTCCATACTTGATATTTGTTCTTTGAGATTTTTCAATTCTGTGGCCTGGATACTCATTTGTTCCATGGCTTTAATCATCTCATCTGTTTTTTCTGTTGATGTCCCTGCACTATTTGATGTACCTGTGGTTGGAATAGTCCTTGCTACTGGAAATGCTGTCATTGGTGGAAGTGTTGATGCCAAAGAAGCTGCCAGAGTGGAGGGTACTCTTGTAGAAACTATGGGTCTGATAGTCTAAGGAGCGGTGGCCAGCTCACTCTTCTTAGATTGTATTGCTTTTTCCAATTCCTTTTCAGTTTCTTTTAATTGATCATTTAATTTAAGGACTAGGTCCATAAGTTCTTCCTCCTTTTGTTTCTCTATGACTTCTGCAGTTTGAGGATGGTGGAGAGGAGGGATCTTAAGCTACTTCTTCAGTGCAGCTATATCATCATTTTTCTTTTTAATCAGTTGTTCAGCTACTTTGACATCTTTGGGATCATGTCCCAATTCTATCACCAAGTCTTCTAGAGTTTTTATCCTGGTGTCTTTAGCCTGAGAGGAGGCCTTTTCCAATTGCAGTTGTGTTGTGGTGTTGTGCAATGATTTTGGAAATTGATGTGCTGTGATGGCCTTATTAGTCAATCTAGAATATACCATTTCATCAATCTACTATTGCAGTTCTATTTGGCCAATAGGATGGATATCCTTTGCCAAAACTTCAAAATCAATCTTTAAATAATGAGCCATGGATCTTGGTTGTTGCATAGTTGGCTTGAGGAAGTTCTTATACATTTTTCCTTCCTTTATGTCAAAAGCTGACATAAACCTGGTTTGGTTAGTTGGAGCCATTTTGAGGTAGTGAGCATAGGTTTGAGCTTTTAGTTTCTCATTCTTTGCTTTAATTTCTTTATACTTTCCTTTAATGTCCAGGCTCTGTCTAGAGGGAGCCTTAAAATAAGACACCTCTATTCTTTGATGTCTTTCTAATGTCTGTATATGTGAAGTAGATGGTGTCCCACCAGTTGGAATAGTCTACATACTATTTATCCTTTCTTCCATTGCATTGCATGTGGTCTCCTCAATATACTCCTCTTTTGCATAGGGGGTTTAACCTTTGCCTTTTAACAAAAGTTTGATCAATAGGCATAGTAGAAGGAGTGGCCTCATCTCGGCTTCTTTTTAAATTTTTCTCCTCATTTAGAGGAGTTTTCAAAACAGGAGGTTTGCTCATGATTTGTTCAAGTTGAGCAAGCTCCTCTGACATTTCAGGCTATTCTGACTCTTCTTGTTGTTTTGAATCTTCTGCCTGTTTTGAGGTTCCTTGTTGCCTTGATGGCTATGTGATGTGTTCCTATGACTGATTTCGCGATGAAGTTTCTCCAAACACCTGTACAAATGAATCTTCATCAAACCTTCCTTCTAAGTCCACCATTACATTGTCAACTTCAACTTGTGTGCTATCTAGATCTATCAGAGTGCCTTCCACCAATTATGATTGATTGCCACATTTTTCAATTTCTGGGATCCTATGGTGGATATAAGGAGATAGCTTATGTTTCTTCCTTCTATTACAAATGAATCTGTGGGGGTCATAGGACGATATGAAGCTTTGTTTTAACTTCAATATTTGGAGGATTTCATTTGCCTCCTCTCCTGCTTCTCTATTATTGCAAATAAATGGGCCTAGATGATCCTTTATTCTTAGTTGGGCCTTCTTCTTGGTTTTGACAAAGTAAATCTCATCAGAATTGATCATTTTCCTATAGTACTCTAGAGAAAATAATCGCATGGGGAGATATCTAGGTAACTTGTAAGGAGGAAGATCACACCCATAAATTCTGATTTCAGTATGGTTTTGGTACAAGTACCAATCCCCTACTTTGTATTGTTTGGATAGCTGGAGAATCCTCTTAATGTCAGCACTAATTCTGGGAGCAAGACTTCCTAATAACATTGTAGTCAGCGGATGTAAAAATAGGTCAATAAAATCTGTGTATGGATGGTGAAAATAACAAGACCTGTGGAATAGAGTAGTCCAGAAGATGACAGATCTAGGATTCCCTCTAGTATCAAGCTTTTAGACAGAGAAGGGAAACTTATCAGTTTGGTAGTAGAGAAAAAAATGATACATGACTGATGAATACTTCAATACCCTTTCATTTTCAAGTCTCATAAACTGATCATGCATTTTATCTGCGATGAATTTTTCATAATCAAACTTGACTGCAAGAGGTTGACCGAGGGTAAAAATAGACATGCCAGCAGAAATAGTCTTATCTACATATTCATTAGTGGTAGAACCTAAAATGTATGATAGCATTGTTGTGATGTCTTTGCATAGATCAGAAAATAAGACTGACATGTAAGGACGGGGGTCCTTTGGCATGTCTTTTTCTTCAGAAATGAAATTCTGGAGGATTTGAGTACTTCTGGAACTAGAAAGCTTGGAGAATCTTTCAAGTAAATCAGCAATGGACAGGGGGGTGATGTATTGACCAAGCTACAACTGTAACATCTCATTTATGGACTCAGTTGTAATAGTGAATAGGATTTTCTGGTCTGGGAACATTACAACTTTCATAATAGGGTCATAGTTTGCATTGCAGTAATGAAAAATTTCTGGGAAGACATAAACACTAGGGAATCGATACTTGGGCAGGTTTGATTCCCAAAGGCCTATATTATCTGCATGGTTCAAGTAGATATCTCAGTGTTTGCAATGCAATTTTAGATGGGTTTCGTCAAAGGTGAGGTCTTTTACCTGGAAATATTTGTCAGCCATGGGAAGATGGTCTAAATCTCTGTGGGTAGTGGTCATTGGCATGACATTTAAGGCGACTGGCACATCCATACTTGGTTCTTGTGGATTCAAGGAAGAGGGCAGAGAATTTTTAGGGAATTATGGAAAGATGGGTTGTAAAAAATGGGTCGTCTCGCAGAGTGCCAAGACTATCAAACAACTTAATTTCACTAAATTACTTAATTTTTACAACAATTTAGTTCAGGTTCAGTATGGAAAATAGGGCTTCTTAGTTGAAATGGGTTAAATACCTAGTTATGGTTGCATGGAGGGACAAATGGATCTGGTGCACTGTTTGCATGGAGCGCACGGGTCTGCAATGACAATCTAGAGTTCAACGGCTTCTGGAGGTTGACGATTGGAAGTAGGGTGATGGCTCGAATGTACTCTTAGTGTGTATGGAGAACAAAAGGTTCTTTTCTTGGTAAAAAAAAACAATGAGTATTTTTGGGTTTATTGGCAAAGTCAATGCTTTTGGCACGTATAATGGAAATGTGATAGTTGGCCCTAGAAAGTGACAGTTGCTGCCAATTGACAGAAATGATGCTTTGTCGTTTAGTGAAGGTGGTAAGTGGTGGGCTCCAGTATTGTAGCAATAATGCTACAACTCCTGGAGCTTCCTATCTCTAATTTTATCAACCCGGTAGTTCGTAACAAACTTGGAAGCGACGGTGCTGTATGCACAAGTACTAGCCCTTGTCGCAGCTGTCACTTGGTCAGCTGGCACAAGTCTGCTAGGGCTCAAGCCAACTTCTATATGTTCTAAGAAGGAGCTTTCTAAATGATGGACGAAGGCTATCTCAAAGGAAATTAACCTACTTTGCAAGAATGAACTGAAAGCCAACCAAAACATGGAAACCCTAGTAAACCCTAATCTGACTAACTTAATCTCTATGATGCAATGGTGGGAGTGCAAATGTCTAGAAATGATGTCATTACTTCTAGTGAGATGAGATGCATGAATTTAAACTACTTTCATTGAAAAGAACTCATTTTTGTATTTTTGCTCAAGTGGGTGGAGTTATTGTGATTGTGCTTCTTAATAGGTCTTGACTGTGCAGGGGTAGTTCAAAGGGAGGAAGGCTTGGAAAAGGTCAGGAGGGCTAGGGGAGGTTCCAGGGGATCCCTAACATCATTCCACAGAAGTCCACAATGTTCAGGTGCTTGGCAACCGAGTTCACAGGCTTCTACAGGATGTCTGCAGGGGATCCTACAGGAAGCTCGGGATTTCTACAGGAAGTCTGCTAACTTCTACAGGATGTTCTACAGTTGGAGTTTTGGGTGATGGAGGAGTGAAGGAGTGGTATGGGTGGATGGGTAGGATGAAAAGGGAGCTTGTGATGGCTCAGGGACAGAAAGAAAAGATGGAGAAAGAGTGAGTAAAGTTGGTTGGTGGATAGAAGGGTGGAAGCAATGAAAGGTCAAAAAGTTGGAGCTACGTGAAAAGTAGAAGGGTTGGAAGGCAAACGAGTTGAACAGAGGATGAGAAGGTGGCTTTAGGTGCGGTTGAGAAGAAGAAGAACACAATAAAGTGATGCTATGCAGTGTAAAAGAAACAAATCCTCTATGTCTTGCACAAAACCGAGAATTCCATCAACCTATTCTAACTGTGTTATTAAACCAATGAACAACAATGTAAATTGTGGAGAGAAATCGTGCATGGTGTTGGAACGAAGAAGTATTGCTCAAGATCAGAATGCATGGAAGATTTTATGACTGAAATTATTGTGTTGCAGCTTGCATGAATGTATAAGACTGCGTTTTTTGGTGGTTGGTACGGTCCACACCCCCAATCTCTAAACAGAGATGGCAGCAAGTGCACTATCAACCTTTTTCAGAGCTCTGATGAATTACAATCCTCCTACCCTAATCTAAGTTGTTGAAAGCACTTTAACCATAAACTAATCCTACTCAATCACATTAAAGAAATTAAATCAGTAGATTGTGTTTTTCAAATGCATGTCAAAACAAAGAAATGAAATGCTGAAAGGAAAGACAAGTAACAATACAAGGAAAAGGAGGTCTATTGCTCTCAGGTTGGGCCCTAACCTGAGAGCTATAGCTCCCTTAAGAACTCAGAATTGAATCCAAAGCTGCCTGCCTTTATTAAAAGATAATAATCATGAGTCTAACATCATGCCAAAACTGGCTTACAAAAAGCAAAGACCGAGCTGTAGCTCGTACTCAGAAATTGCAACAGTAGTTCAAAAGTTCAAAAATCTCCTATCAAAGGCTACGACCTCAATATTTATACATGATGAGGATCAAGCTGGCTTCCTCAATTAGTGGAGCTTGGCTGTCCAACTACAAGTAAACTGTTGTTCCTGTAGAATCCGTTGGCTGCCTTCTAGCTCGGTGGGGATAGCTGTTGGAGCTCGGAGTTAGGGTGGAGATCACGAGGGAGGTCATTCAAGACTGTGGACAACCTCCCTATAAACCCGCAATGCCACCTTTGTTGTCTCCTTGTCTCCATCTGCGTGGTCTTTGCTCTCTTTAATGCCAAAAAACCTGAAATCATCATGTATTAGCCACATAGATATAATGCATGCCCTTCTTCCTACAAATAACACGAATATACTAAGAAATGATGCATAAGTGATAAAAGATGAAGGGTTGAGCAAGGTAAGTAGGCCAAATGAGCCCAAATTGTTACCAAAAATTGGGGCTCATCATCACCCCCCAGCTAAAACATTTGCTCATCCTTGAGCAATTTTGCTCCAGCTCCTTGTCCTTGGCCGAGAACTAGGCTCCAGAATACTCTCTTTCTTTCCTACTCTTGGTGGCTCTGCCTATTCTGCCCTTGGTGGTGATGAGGGTGCCGCTCCTTTCCCCTTCTCTGTTTCCTTGACCTTGAGCCGGGCTTTTGAAACCGATTGGTCCAACCTTCCTTTCCAAGTAGTTGTTTTTGGGCTCCCCCTCTCGTAGGTGACCGATATCTTCGAGGGGGACCTCTCACTGGGTGAAGTAGGGGCATCCCCTGTAGTGATTTGGCTGCTGGATGGAGGCTGTGGCTTACCCGTCTTTATTCTGACACTTCTTCGAGCTTTAAAGTATAGAGGGGTCTCCCTCTTTCTCTTCTCCTTTGGCTTAGGTGGCGTGCTGAGGGCGGCCGACACAGCTGCTGCCTCCCTTTCACGAATATCAGCTTTCTTCTCCTTGGGTTTCACTTTGTCAGGGCTTCCTATAGAAGACCCTGTTTTAGCAATTTTCGGGCTTCCTGTAGAAGACCCTTTTTCAACAATTTTCGGGCTTCCTGTAGAAGATGGTTTCAGCTTTCCTATAGAAATAGGTGTTGCCACCTTGGTTTTCTTTGCTGCATGGGTTTTGCTTTTTGGCTTAGTTGCGGTCGCTGTCGAGGCACTCTTGCTGATGTGGACCTTCTTAGCCTTGTCCACTCTGCCTTGCTACCTTTTCTCTCTTGCTGTCAAGAGGGGTGTGTCATCTTTTTCTTTGTCATCCTTTTTCTCATGCTTCTTCTTTTTCTCTTTCTTCTGCACAGTGGTCGGGGTCTTCTGGCCTGTTTCTTTCTTTCCTGCGGCCACTGATTCCTTCTCCTCACTGCTGGAGGAACTGCTTTCTTCAGTCAACATCCTTATGTCTCCATCTCTTGTCAAATTTCTGAATGCTTCCCATGAGAGAGGGACCTTGTATGAATGAAGCACATCCTCCACGAGAAGTTTGATCAATCCATGGTGGGCTACCTGGTCTGGTATGCCTTCTTTTAACTGTGTGGCACACTCAATTAGAGACTGTAGCAGGAAATAAGGGATGCTCAGTTTATTTTCTACAGGAAGATCAATCTGGTGCCTCAATTCAGTGAGCAACCGAAAGTGATACCCGTACACAATGCTAAAACGGCCTTCGCAGGTTATATACTTCATGATCTGCAGGCTAACTTCATTCCATGGTGGCAGCAAACTGGTTCTACGCACCCCATTTTTGTCCTCCGAGAATTCCTCCTCTGGGGGAAAGAATTATTTCTTGGCCTGTTGCCTCAACTTCCTTTCTTCCTTATCCCATGGCAAACCCATTGGAAGTTCAGTAATTCGACCGATATATTGCGGGGTGAGCTTGAGGCTTAGACCTCTGAAGTTCACGGTGGCCAACGTTTTAGATTTCGGCCTTAGAGCTTGCAAAAACTCTTTTGCCACTTCGTCATCATAACCCTGCAATTTGTCGCAGAAGCCCATCCATTGTGCTCGTGTGAAGAGCTCCACCACCTCAAGATTTTCCCTTAACTTTGTTGAATCAGTGGGTTCCCTTCTAATGAAGCCGCCCGGCATGATAAAAACTGTTGCTTGAACTAGAGGTGGCGAACGCGGGAGAAGTTTGGTCTACTGAGACAGAGCGTAGAATTACGCTTCTGTCATGCACAAAATCCACAAAGTTTATCTCTGAGGACCTTAACACAGCTTTAATTACACTGACATCCTATAGAATGACAGTTTATGCACAGCAGACAACAATTGCAACAATTTTCTACGACCAGACTGTAGATGATGATTCTGCCACCTTCAAAAACCAATTGCATGGAGAGTTCAAGTTTACCTTTTTAATCCGCCACCTTTTGACGTGAGGAACCCGCCTTCCTGTAGAAACAGCGTTCCTGTAGGAGTAGCTTTCCTGTAGGAGCAGCGCGCGATTTCTGGGGAATACTGCAGTGGGTCTACGCTCTTGCTGTAGCTTCACAGGTGTTCTGATGGCCAAAGGCTTGGAGTATCGAACTGCAGAGGGATCCGGATGATCACTCGAGTCGCAAACGGTGAATGATAAATGCATGAGGTTGATAATCTAGCCGATTAGATTTGAATCGGCGGAATCCGTGGCGCGGGGGTGAGCTTTCCCTGCTGGACTGTTGGACGACGTCATCCCATCATTTGCCTGCGAGTTCCCTTACTACCGCATCATCTCCCGCATATCCGCCACCGTCTCTTCTGTTAAACTCGTTTTCCTGACGGGATTTCTCTCACGTGTGTGTTGCCCATTCCTTTTGTCATGGCCGCCACCCAAACATCCGACTAGACCATTAACTGGTCAACGTGGCCAGTCAAATGGCCATACAGGTGCTCAACCCATTCACCTCACACTTTGCAAACAATTTCAAAGTAAAATCCATGCAATCTGACGGAAAAAAGGGTCGAGACACTTACCTGTGCGGCTGCAACACGATTTTTCGGCTTTCGGACGATGAGGATTGGATTCGTTTGCCGCCGATGAATTTGCACAGGCCCGGAGGTTCATGTTTACAGGCTGCCGATGATGGATTTGATGTTGTGGCTACATGCGCCCGCGTTTTCATTATATATGGCCAGTGCTGTAAACGGTGTACACTCTAGCGGGCTTAACTGTTACAGGACTCCTGCAGGATATCTTGTAACAGTTTATCCTCCTCGGGTGCATCCTGCACGACGAAGGCAATGGCCTCATGATCCCGCTCCCAGAGCTCATGGATGGCTGGCATGGATATGGTATGACATCTCACCGCTTTTTTCTTCTTAAAAATTGCTTTCTCTTTGATAACTCAACGATCTGCTTTGCTGGTGCAGGTAACTTCATTGCATGTCGACAAGGATGGTAGAACGAGGTGACAGCAGTGTGCAAGGGTGACAATAGTAGCTTGCATGCGTCCAAACCGATTCTTAGTCATTAGATCTCCTCATAAAATGAATTCTGGGCCGTCCCGAACTTCTACAGGAAGTTTCCTGTAGAAATACAGAGCTTCCTGTAGAAATACAGAGCTTCATGTAGAAGGGTTGCGTTTCCTGTAGAAAGTCTGCACCTTCCTGTAGAAAGTCTGCATCTTCCTGTAGAAGACTCAAGCCATGATGAAATTGTGCACATACCTTGGAGAAAAGGAGTATTCTTGGAGGAGGTGTTGGTGAGGTCTCCTGGCAACATGATAAGGATCCTTGGCTCTGAGTTGAGAGGCTTCCTCTCCTCCATAGAACACCTGCAATCTGCATGTAATTTCACATTATAAACTTGTTGTCCTTGTCTTTTTTGCTTATTGTTTTTTCCTTTTTTTTCTTTTTTTTTTCTTTTTTTGAAAGATAACAGGGGCACCTCAATGAGGTTTTCACCCTTGCCATATGCCCTGAGCGCCTCAGAGAGGTTTTCACTCAAGGATCTTTTTCAAATGTTTTTTTCTTCTTCTTTTTTTTGAAAGACAATAGGGGCGCCTCAATGAGGTTTTCACCCCTACCACCTGCCTTGGGCACCTCAGAAAGGTTTTCACCCAAGGATCTTTATTATTTATTTATTTATTATTTATTTATTTTTTTATTTATTTTTTTAAATCTTTCAGGGTATGCCCAAAGCAGAGGCAGAACCCTTCTCTATGACCAATACAGATTTCTCCATAGTTTTGATGAACTCTTGTCTTGAGAGAGGTTTCCTGTAGATCTTCAATCGATGCCCATTGACAAGCATGGGGATGGCTTCCTCATCAATGGTTCGAATAAGAACAGATCCATTTTCATGGCATTTTTCCACTGCATATGGTCCTAGCCATCTGGTTCTCAGCTACCCCTTGAAATCTTTGTATCTGGAGTCATACAACAAGGCCCAATATCCCGGCTGGAATTGCTTGTCATGGAGGTGTTGGTCATGCCACACCTTTCTCTGAAGTTGAACCACTTCCGAGTGAAGGAGGGCCTGCATTCGGTGGTCATCCAGTCCATTCAGCTGCAATAACCTTTCTTGTTGTGCATGGCTGAGATCTAGGTCCAGCTGAGCTGCCATCCTCAAAGTGTTGTATTCAAATTCAATGGACAGCAAAGCTTTCTTCCCATAGACCAGCTCATAAGGTGTGAAGCTGGTGGTGGTCTTCCAGGTGGTGTTGTAAGCCCATGTGGCCTCAACCAGGCGATCTGCCTAGTCCTTTCTGCTGCTGCTCACCACCTTAGTCAAGATCCCTTCTAATGCTCTATTGGTGACTTCCACCTGCCCATTTGCTTGAGGGTGATAGGGGGTGGAAGTCCTATGCTTGATCTTGTGATGAGCTAGTAGGTCTTCAATCAAGTTGGATGTGAACTGGCTCCCTTGATAGGTGACTAGCTCTCTTGGGTAGCCAAACTTGTAGAAGGTGTTTTCTCTTAAGAACTCGGCCACCTTTTCTTCTGTTGCTACTTTGATTGCTTTGGTCTCTGCCCACTTTGTCAGGTAGTCAGTACACACAATGATGTAAGACCTTTGCCTCGAAGGAGGGTTGATTGGACCCACAAAGTCCATACCCCACTTCTCAAATGGCTCAAGAGTCACTTGAGGTTGGAGAGGCATCTCATCCCTTTGAGTCGGTTTCCCCATTCTTTGGCATTGGTCACATTGGCTGATATATCTTCTGACATCTTGATGAAGTGTGGGCCAATAGTAGCCTGCCTGCAGGATTTTGAAGGCAGTCCTCTTTGCTGCAAAATGTCCTCCACAAGGCCCATCATGACAGGTGAGGAGGATATCAAAGACTTCCTCCTCCCTTACACAATGCCTTAAGATCTGATCAGGGCCAAGCTTAAACAGATTGCCCCCGATCCAAGTAAATGAGGCACTTTTTCTGATGATTCTGCTCTTCTCTCTTGAAGATAGGTGCAGAGGGAACTGTGGGGAAACAAGGTAGTTTTCTATATCAGCAAACCATGGAGAGAGTACTGAGATAGCAAACAAATGTTCATCGGGCATCTGGTCATCCACTGTTCCATCCTCATCTGTAGACAAATCCAATCTAGATAAAAAGTCAGCAACAACATTTTCTTTACCTGGTTTGTCAACAATGGTCAAATCAAACTGCTGCAACAAAAGTAACCATCTAATAATACGAGCATTCACATCTAGTTTATTCATTAAATATCTAATTGCAGCATGGTCTGTATGTACAAATTTTTAATAGCCAGTGATATAATGTTGGAACTTGTTCAGTGCATGGACCACAGCCAAGAACTCTTTCTCAGTTACAGTGTAATTTAGTTCAGCTTTGGACAAGTTTTTGCTAACAAAGTAAATGGCATATGGAAGTTTTTGTTCAATTTGTCCTAAAGCTGCACCTATGGCTTTGTTCGAGGCATCAGTGTGGATGTGGAAAGGTAGGGCCCAGTTTGGACCTCTCAAAATTGGGGTTGACACCAACTTGTCTTTCAATTCATTCAAAGCCCTCTGACAATCGTCAGTCCATTTAAACTCCACATCTTTTGCCAACAGGCCAAACAATGGTGAGGCTAGCTTGCTGAAGTCTTTAATGAATCTCCTGTAATACCCTGCTAATCCTAAGAAACTCCGAACATCCCTTACCTTTTGAGGAGGTGGAACCTTCTTGATGAGAGCAATTTTGTTAGGATCCACCTGTAACCCTTGGCAAGAAATGGTATGGCCTAGCACGGTCCCTTCAGTCATTAGGAATTCACATTTTTCAGGACTAAGGGACAGGTTCATCTCAATGCATTTGGTTAGGACCTTTCCCAGATTGGACAATGCTTCCTGGAATTTGGCCCCATAAGGAGTGAAGTCATCCATATAGATTTCCACTGCATCATGGACCAGCTCCGAGAAGATGCTTAAGACAGCTCTCTGGAAGGTAGCAGGAGCATTGCATAGCCCAAAGGGAAGGACTCGGTAGGCAAAGGTACCCCAAGGACAAGTGAAGGTGGTCTTATCTTGGTCTTCCAGGCTGATTTGGATTTGGTTGTACCCGCTAAACCCATCCAGGAAAGAGAAGAACTTCTTTCCTGCCAGTCCATCCAACACTTGATCTATGAAAGGTAGAGGGAAATGGTCTTTCTTGGTAGGTTTGTTCAGTTCTCGGTAGTCCACATAGATTCTCCACTTCCCATTTTTCTTGGGAACCAATACCAGAGGGGACACCCATTCACTATCTGAGATGGGGTAAATGAATCCGGCATCCAACAATTTTTGCAATTCTTCCTTGACAATGTCCTTAAGGGCTGGATTCATTCTCCTCTGAGGTTGCCTAACCAGCTTACAATACTCTTTGATGTATATGTGATGGGTACAGACCGAAGGATGGACTCCTTTCATCTCCTTATAGCTCCAAGCAAAAGCATCTAGGTGACTGGCCAACAGGCTACACAGCTCCTTTTCCTGGGAAGGAGATAGGGAGGAGCTGACCTTTAACGTTCTCTCAGGGCCGAACTCCACATTCTTGACTCTGGGTGTGACAGGGTTGGTGGCACAAAGGTCCACTAAGGTGCTGGCTTGGGCATCCTCCACCAATTCCTCTAAGGATAGTGCACTGGAAGGTGGATTCTGGATCAAAGTCTCAATCAAGTCATCCTCGGTTGGGGGGTCTCTTCTAGTGGTATCTAGGGTGCACAGAGGTGCTGAGTACACCTCATCCTCTTCTCCTTCCTCCAACCAAAGTGGTAAGTCATGCTCTAAGGAAGGTTGGGCAGGAGGGTATAGGAATAGCTGCTTGGACATAGGACCATTTTTTATGGTCATGTTTCTTGCACGACAACTTATGTAAGCATCTGCAGTGGCTAACCAAGGCCTTCCCAAAATAAGAGGATATCCAGTAAGCTTTGCCTTGGGTTGCAGAACCAAGAAATCTGCAGGGTATTCCCAAGAGTCGATAGAGACCAAGACATCCTCCACAATCCCTTCGGGAGTCACAGTGGAGCGATCTGCTAATTGCAGTACTGTCGAGGTCTTCCTCAAGGAACCCTGAAGATTGAGTTTGAGCATGGTATCCCTGGTCATCACATTAATGGCAGCCCCTAGATCAATCAAGGTGTGTGGTATGATGGTGCCATTGATGTGGACATCTACTACAGGACTCCCAGGATCTAGATACTTTGGGCAGATGACTTGTCCTAACATAAGGTCAGACATTTGTCCCAAGACATTGATGGTTGAAGCATCTCTCTTTCGCCTGCCTGGGTGTTTGAAACACTTTTCCTTAACCAGTTTGTTGTATATTGGCACATCCTTGATGGCTTGGAGAAGTGGTATTTTCACACACAACTGCTTGAGCTCTCCCAGAAGCTCATCCTCCTCTGGGTTGGGTTGTGTGGTGGCTGTTAATCTCTCAGGAAAGGGTGGAATAGCCTTTGGTTCACTTTCCTGTTTATCTTCCTCATCCTCTGGGGGAGGAGGTTGGCGATCTGGAAGAGTCTTTCTAGATCGAAGATTGATCTCCTAGATCTCCACAGCATAGGTAGGACATGATGTTTCCCCAGTGTATACCTACTGGGCCTGTCTATTGTTGGGGTTTGGGTTCGGTTGAGCAGGCATTTGAGGTTGCCTTGGAGGAGCAGGAGGTAATGGTTGAGGTTGAACTGATGGTGGAGGCAAAATGGCGGGAGGAGTGTTGTACTGGGGCCTCCACCCCGACTGAGGTGCATTCCACTGAGGCTGTGGCTAGGCATGTGAGTGACATAAATGAGAAGTAGGTTGAGTAGGGCACTGAGGTGGATAAGACCATGGAGGAGGCATGGACCAGGAAGGATGAACAGGAGGGCCCCAGGAAGGCATAGGAGTCGATTGGTTGGGGCATTAATAAGCTTGAGGTGCCCCTTGCATCCCCTGTTGGTAAGGTCTAGGTCCTTGTGGCCTCCTTTGGTTGATGAAATAGAGAGGTTCAGTGGGAGCTTCTGTCCCTTGGTACATGGCTTTGAATCCAGGTAAGGTTGGACATTGGTTTGTGGGATGGTCCTCCTCACAAACGAAACACACTTCAACTGAATGCAATGGACATTCGTTCTTAGGGTGTCTCCTTGTACATCTAGGGCAGAAGATAGCCAAGGCTCTCTCAGCTTCTTCCTTCTTCTGCTGGATCCGGAATGTGTCCAGTTGCATGGCAATGGTCTGTCTCACCTCACTCTTAAGATCTTCTAATTGATTTGCAAACTCATGCTTGGAGAAAGGAACACCAGCTGAGAGGAGGTTTCCTCTACCTCGTTTCCGAGCTGCCCTGGAGTGGTTTCTAAACACAGTCTTGATGTCCTTATAAGGCAGTTGGTAAATATCCCCCCCCCAGCTAACATGTGAAGGGTATCTAAGAGGTCTTCAGGGACTCCTCAGAGCAGAACCAACTTGAGGGATTCAGGGTCAAGTGTGCACCTAGCCCGCTTATAACTAAGTTGGAACCTCTCCTCATAATCCTCTAAGGACTCATCATTTCCCATAGTCATCCGAAAGATTTCTCCCTTAGTTTCCTTGGACCTACAGTGATCCCGGTACTTGGTATTGAAAGCTTGCTGCATCTGAGCCCAAGTGGTGATACTATTCCCAGGTAAGCCCATGAACCAGCGTAATGCTGCATCCTTAAGAGTGGAAGGGAAGAGTTTCAGCTTCTGCTCATCTTCAGTATAGTCATAGGTTCTACATAGGACAACAAACTCAAACAGGAAGGTATCAGGATCTTCAGTAGTCAGTTCATGGAAGTGAGGTAAAGCAGAGGGGCTAATGTTCTTCATTTTCATCTCTCCATTGGTCTCTCGGATGGGGAAGGTACCTTCTACTCTCTCATCTTCTCTTCTATTGTCAGCCATAGCTTCAGATGGGATGGTCTCTAATTCTTCTTCTGCTATGGGATCTTCGTATATCTCAGGAGGTTCACCTATAGGTTCTTTTGGATCACTGTCACCTAAGAAGAGAGAAGGGTGACTCAGTGATGTGGTGGGGGTATTGGGTAGGAATTTGCCTGTTTTATCTCGGTTCCTACGAGGCATGAAATGGAAAGACTTTTTTGATTTCTTTTGTTTTTCTTTGGTACCTGCAAAACTGAAACAGAATGATCTACAACTAACTATCTTACTGAAATAAAGATGCAGAATTGAATTGAAAGCAGGAAAGAACTAATCTACTTTTCTCAAATGAAATTGCAGGAATGGAAATGCTAGTCTACGCTTGCAGAATTGAAATGCTAATCTACGCTTGCAAAATTGAAATTGCGGAATTGAAATGCTAATCTATGAAAGCAGGAAATGTCTATGCTACTTTTGCAGAATGGAAATGAAATAAACTACTTGGCAGAAAGCAAGAGTAAGAAAATAGAAGAAAAGAAACAATTACTAATACTCATACGATTCTCCGGCAACGGTGCCAAAAAGATGGTGGGCTCCAGTATTGTAGCAATAATGCTACAACTCCTGGAGCTTCCTATCTCTAATTTTATCAACCCGGTAGTTCGTAACAAACTTGGAAGCGATGGTGCTGTATGCACAAGTACTAGCTCTTGTCGCAGTTGTCACTTGGTCAGCTGGCACAAGTCCGCTAGGGCTCAAGCCAACTTCTATATGTTCTCAGAAGAAGCTTTCTAAATGATGGACGAAGGCTATCTCAAAGGAAATTAACCTACTTTGCAAGAATGAACTGAAAGCCAACCAAAACATGGAAACCCTAGTAAACCCTAATATGACTAGCTTAATCTCTTTGATGCAATGGTGGGAGTGCAAATGTATAGAAATGATGCCATTACTTCTAGTGAGATGAGATGCATGAATTTAAACTACTTTCATTGAAAAGAACGCATTTTTACGCCGTAAGGCGTTCCCTCTGGAATCAACACCCCCAGCTGCTACCGTGGACGATTATGGACCATCGATTATCTATGTTAGACGATAGAAGCATCTTCTACCGTCAGATTAACCAGCAACTATACATACCTCCACGTGGTTACTAACTCCGGCGAAGATCGATACAGTTACATGGACGCTCCTTCTGCTCTGTATCCTGCAGAGCCCGTGGCCACCATTCCTTGGGTATAGCGCCTGGTTTTCCTGATCTATCCACCAAAAGTTTAGGATTGATAGACTCAGCGCCTGATTTCGGAATGGTTTCATTCTCAAACCTGGCTCGGGATATCAGGTACTGGACAGCACAATATCCCACAATCACCCACTTTCAATGGAGCAGCACAAGCACCTGGGGGGCCTCCTGGCAGTTTTTGATCGCTGCAATGGTAAGTTATTTGCTCCTAACTGCAACTTTATGGCACATAATGAAGAAAAAAACATACCCAATTCGCCTTGGTCCTATTCCCGCAATTCACAACATGATAATACTCTCTCTTTCGGCTCTTATGGTGGTGGGTTCCTGGGAAGCTACAAGCCTTGAGATGGAAGAAACACGGTGGTTGTGGGGAAGGCCATATGCCTCTAAACAGTGGATATTCTGTTTCCCAATAGGTACGCGCCCAAAGGGAAGAGTCTTCTTCTGGTCGTATGTGTTTTATCTAAGCAAATTTTATGAATTCATGGACACCATTATCCTTGTTCTCAAAAAGAGGCCCTTGACCTTTCTTCATGTTTATCATCACGCAGTAGTGGTTGTAATGTGCTTTCTGTGGTTGGAGTATTCACAGTCCCTACAGGTGATTGCATTGATTACGAATGCATCAGTGCATACTCTGATGTATGCATACTATCTTCTGTGTAGCATTGGGTTCCAGCCTCCATGGAAGAAACTTGTCACGAATTGCCAGATTGTGCAGTTCTTGTTCAGTTTCTTGGTTTCCATTGTGTTTCTGTGGCTACATTTCACTGGGGATGGGTGTGCTGGAATGGGAGCTTGGATTTTTAATGCTCTGTTCAATGCATCTCTGTTAGTACTCTTTTTCAACTTCCATAAGCGGCAATACAGGAAAGGTAAAATGAGGGTAGGCGTAGCAAGGAAGGTGGAGTGACATTCAGATGGTGTTTTGTAGCAGAGGGCCCGTTCTCAACCCCCCATTTTAAAATTTGATCATGACAAGGACATGAACTTGTTGTCTAAATTTGATTATAACATTGACATGAGTTTGTGGTCTGATGGCAGTGTGGAAAATTAACCAAACGCAGGTCTCAAACCCCATCCTCAATACCGAGGAAGATTTTTGGGGTAACCAGTAACTGGACTTGGTATCCCTTGATCTTAGTGATGAGAGGGATAAATAAATGTCACAACTCCGGCGAAGATCGATACAGTTACATGGACGCTCCTTCTGCTCTGTATCCTGCAGAGCCCGTGGCCACCATTCCTTGGGTATAGCGCCTGGTTTTCCTGATCTATCCACCAAAAGTTTAGGATTGATAGACTCAGCGCCTGATTTCGGAATGGTTTCATTCTCAAACCTGGCTCGGGATATCAGGTACTGGACAGCACAATATCTCACAATCACCCACTTTCAATGGAGCAGCACAAGCACCTGGGGGGCCTCCTGGCAGTTTTTGATCGCTGCAATGGTAAGATATTTTCTCCTAACTGCAACTTTATGGCACATAATGACGAAAAAAACATACCCAATTCGCCTTGGTCCTATTCCCGCAATTCACAACATGATAATACTCTCTCTTTCGGCTCTTATGGTGGTGGGTTCTTGGGAAGCTACAAGCCTTGAGATGGAAGAAACACGGTGGTTGTGGGGAAGGCCATATGCCTCTAAACAGTGGATATTCTGTTTCCCAATAGGTACGCGCCCAAAGGGAAGAGTCTTCTTCTGGTCATATGTGTTTTATCTAAGAAAATTTTATGAATTCATGGACACCATTATCCTTGTTCTCAAAAAGAGGCCCTTGACCTTTCTTCATGTTTATCATCACGCAGTAGTGGTTGTAATGTGCTTTCTGTGGTTGGAGTATTCACAGTCCCTACAGGTGATTGCATTGATTACGAATGCATCAGTGCATACTCTGATGTATGCGTACTATCTTCTGTGTAGCATTGGGTTCGAACATCCATGGAAGAAACTTGGCATCAGTGCATACTCTGATGTATGCATACTATCTTCTGTGTAGCATTGGGTTCCAGCCTCCATGGAAGAAACTTGTCACAAATTGCCAGATTGTGTAGTTCTTGTTCAGTTTCTTGGTTTCCATTGTGTTTCTGTGGCTACATTTCACTGGGGATGGGTGTGCTGGAATGGGAGCTTGGATTTTTAATGCTCTGTGCAATGGTAAGTTATTTGCTCCTAACTGCAACTTTATGGCACATAATGAAGAAAAAAACATACCCAATTCGCCTTGGTCCTATTCCCGCAATTCACAACATGATAATACTCTCTCTTTCGGCTCTTATGGTGGTGGGTTCCTGGGAAGCTACAAGCCTTGAGATGGAAGAAACACGGTGGTTGTGGGGAAGGCCATATGCCTCTAAACAGTGGATATTCTGTTTCCCAATAGGTACGCGCCCAAAGGGAAGAGTCTTCTTCTGGTCGTATGTGTTTTATCTAAGCAAATTTTATGAATTCATGGACACCATTATCCTTGTTCTCAAAAAGTGGCCCTTGACCTTTCTTCATGTTTATCATCACGCAGTAGTGGTTGTAATGTGCTTTCTGTGGTTGGAGTATTCGCAGTCCCTACAGGTGATTGCATTGATTACGAATGCATCAGTGCATACTCTGATGTATGCATACTATCTTCTGTGTAGCATTGGGTTCCAGCCTCCATGGAAGAAACTTGGCATCAGTGCATACTCTGATGTATGCATACTATCTTTTGTGTAGCATTGGGTTCCAGCCTCCATGGAAGAAACTTGTCACGAATTGCCAGATTGTGCAGTTCTTGTTCCATTTCTTGGTTTCCATTGTGTTTCTATGGCTACATTTCACTGTTGTGGATGAGTACTCCTGGCCATTGCCCTGCCAACCACTTTGATAGCGAGGGGAAGCCCTTTGTACCTTTTACACACAAGCTTGGCTTTTCCCTCTTCTATGTTTGCTGGCAGATTTCCATATAAAAAGCACAATTGCAAGTCAGCATCCTCATAGCCGAGTGCATCATAACTCAACCTAACACAATTTTACACAGTGTCCACGTTTAGCAGCCTTTGGACAACCCATTCCCACTATTGTGGATGAGTACTTCCGGCTATTGCCCTGCCAACCACTTTGATAGCGAGGGGAAGCCCTCTGCACCTTTTACACACAAGCTTGGCTTTTCCCTCTTCTATGTTTGCTGGCAGATTTCCATTATTATATGGAAAAGTGTGACAAGCAAACAACATCCAACTGTCATCTTCCGACAAATCCTCCATTGTTATTGTGTATTTATCTGCGACACCTGTTTTTAAGAGTGCAACGCGATCCCTGGAACTGACAATGACTTTGGAGGTGGAGTGGTTCCTTACAGGGTACAATACACCTAATTCCTCTAACAATTCTGCAGCATTCCATCCCCATACATAATCTAAGAACAGAATAAGCCCGGTGCTCTGGTGCACTGTCTAATTCAACCATCGCTTTACCTCTTCTTCGTTCATATTTTCGCCCAAATTTACATTTTTTTGTGTGGCTATTTGGGTACGGAGTGCATTTCTAAGACTTTTAAAAGAGGGACTTTGGGAAACAGTGAGCCAAAATAATAAACCATCCTTAGAATTACTGCGTACCTTTTGGCTATTGAAGAGCGTCTTCAAAAGAAGAGTTTTTTCGGAACTTTTCGAGAATCGAAAATGCTTTATCCTGTCCCACTATAAGGGGCTCTTCGATCAATTTCATCTTTGCAGAGCCTGTTGGAACAACAGGGCCATGGGAAGTACTTGAAGAAGAAGAGCTCATTGCACCAAAATTCACCATACAACCAACTTTCCCTTTTATCCCACAATTGGGAATATCTCTTTGTAATTTCTGCCATGTCTACCATAGACATTGCCATCACTTCTACATTAGTGTTCTCTCTAGTTCCTATATTTCTTATTGGACAACCAAAAATTCTTACTTTCTGAAGTGTCTTCAGATCCATATAACTCTCTGGTAATATATTTAATGTTGTACATGCCATTATAGTAAATATTTTAAGTGAAGCCATTGCACCTTTCTCTATTACAGGCAAGTCCTTTAATGTAGGTAGCCAAGCAAGAGAAAATGTTTCCAGAAGAGGAAATGCTCCTTTGCGACCAAATTTTGTTGGAAACAAACTTATTCTAGGACATTCAATGATCTCCAATTGCCTCAAACCCTTGAGTTTATGTAGATGTGGAAGTTCTTCCAAGAAATGACAACGAGCAAATTTAAGATAGCCCAAATATTGAAAGTCCTAAAAATTATAATCCATTTTAACCAAGTGAAAGTATTCTAATAATACCAGTCTTCTCAATTTTGACATGTTTCTTATATCGTTGGGTAGAATTTCCAGCTTTATGAGTGACAATGTGAGGGAGTTCATTTGAGTCATCTTTCCCAGTGTGCCATCACTAATAATTTCCTCATTATTTTGTAGTTGTAATGTTTTAAGTTGTGTTAAACTTGCCAATTTGTTGATAGAAGATGTTTTTTTTCCATCTGGTATCCTTATCTTTCTTCCAAAAAAGCCTTGCAACCATAAGTTTCCAAATGCTCCAAAGAGGTAAGCCCTGAGATACAGGGAGGTAGAAATTGCAGATCTCTACATCCCTCCAAGATTAATTTCCTTAAAGATCACAGCATATGGATGGCGGACGGTAATTCTTGGATGGCAGAATAGGAAAGATCAAGGATCTCCAGATTTACAAGACTGGTAAAAGATGCAGGTAACGTATTGATGGGCATGTGTCTTAAATCCAAATATATTAGCTGCTCCAAACACCCAATACTCTTTGGCAATTATTTCAATGACGTCCCACTTAAAGAGAACGCCTTAAGGGAGATCATACTCCTGATCACCCTTGTTGGGATCTTTGTTAAATATGGATTTCCACTGAGAAGCAATGAGCATATTTGTGTAGACGATGTGATTAGGGGAAAGAAGTCAATCTGTTCTCACTCAACCAAAGCCGAATGCGGCCCAAACACTCATTTTCATTCACAGCTGTCAAACCATTACCCACACGGCAGTAGAAATTTCCTTCCTCCTCTGTGATTCGGATTGCCATATCACGCAGGGAGTCATGCACCCTGAAACAGAGTACTTGCCCATCAAAGTCTCTCATCATTGGCTCGATCAAACAACGATCTGCTAAAATGTTGAGATAATATCTTCCCAGCTCGAATGGATCATAAGCGGGTCGATGCTCATGTTCCAACGTCTTCTTGGCAAGTAAGCCTTCCCCTATCCACACCTGAATCACCAACTGGACATGAACGACTGCGTCTTCCAAGATGTTTGCAGCTACACATAAAAAGCACAATTGCAGGTCAGCATCCTCATAGTTGAGTGCATCATAACTCAACCTAACAGAATTGTACACATTGTCCACGTTTGGCAGCCTTTGGACAGCCCATTCTCACTGTTGTGGATGAGTACTCCCGGCCATTGCCCTACCAACCACTTTGATAGCGAGGGGAAGCCCTCTGCACCTTTTACACACAAGCTTGGCTTTTCCCTCTTCTATGTTTGCTGGCAAATTTCCATATAAATAGCACAATTGCAGGTCAGCATCCTCATAGTCGAGTGCATCATAACTCAACCTAGCACAATTTTACACACTGTCCACGTTTGGCAGCCTTTGGACAGCCCATTCCCACTGTTGTGGATGAGTACTCCCGGCCATTGCCCTGCCAACCACTTTGATAGCGAGGGGAAGCCCTCTGCACCTTTTACACACAAGCTTGGCTTTTCCCTCTTCTATGTTTGTTGGCAGATTTCCATTATTATATGGAAAAGTGTGACAAGCAAACAACTTCCAACTCTCATCTTCCAACAAGTCCTCCATTGTTATTGTGTATTTATCTGCGACACCTGTTTTTAAGAGTGCAGCGCGAACCCTGGAACTGAAAATGACTTTGGAGGTGGAGTGGTTCCTTACAGGGCACAGTACACCTAATTCCTCTAACAATTCTGCAGCATTGCATCCCCATACATCATCTAAGAACAAAATAGACCCGGTGCTCTGGTGCACTGTCTGATTCAACCATCGCTTTACCTCTTCTTCGTTCATATTTTCGCCCAAATTTACATTTTTTGTGTGGCTATTTGGGTACGGAGTGCATTTCTAAGACTTGTAAAAGAGGGACTTTGGGAAACAGTGAGCCAAAGTAATAAACCATCCTTAGAATTACTGCGTACCTTTTGGCTATTGAAGAGCATCTTCAACAGAAGAGTTTTTTCGGATCCACCCTTGCCAACAACACCAGCTTTTCGAGAATCGAAAATGCTTTATCCCGTCCCACTATAAGGGGCTCTTCGATCAATTTCATCTTTGCAGAGCCTGTTGGAACAACAGGGCCATGGGAAGTACTTGAAGAAGAAGAGCTCATTGCACCAAAATTCACCATACAACCAACTTTCCCTTTTATCTCACAATTGGGAATATCTCTTTGTAATTTCTTCCATGTCTACCATGGACATTGCCATCACTTCTACATTAGTGTTCTCTCTAGTTCCTATATTTCTTATTGGACAACCAAAAATTCTTACTTTCTGAAGTGTCTTCAGATCCATATAACTCTCTGGTAATATATTTAATGTTGTACGTGCCATTATATTAAATATTTTAAGTGAAGCCATTGCACCTTTCTCTATTAGAGGCAACTCCTTTAATGTAGGTAGCCAAGCAAGAGAAAATGTTTCCAGAAGAGGAAATGCTCCTTTGTGACCAAATTCTGTTGGAAACAAACTTACTCTAGGACATTCAATGATCTCCAATTGCCTCAAACCCTTGAGTTTATGTAGATCCAGCATGCCAGGGTTGATTAAATTTCGAAAGTCAATTAAATAGTCAAAAATTTTAAAGCTGTTGACTAGATTTGTAGAGTAAGTGAAATAGTCAAAAGGCGCTTTAAGTGATTGCCAGAATCAAAGGTTGTTTCCGAATGAGCACGAGCTAGCAGAGCCGCCCGTGATATTTCCGGAGGCGTTTATCGAGGCGGAGGAATTTCCTGGACCGCCAAAAGTGGTCGGAATCCAGGCAAAAAAATTTCAAAAAATTTCATAAATCCTTCACTTTGAAGATATCCCCATTGGAATCTCCCTGAAACATAACATATGATAAAAAAAACATCAATAAAGAAACAAAATTGCATAAAATTTTGACTTCTTTCTTCTATGCTATTGTTTCTCATCATTGCCTTACGGCGTTTTCTTTGCAACATGTGGTGCAAATGCTAGTTGTATTTTTGCTCAAGTGGGTGGAGTTATTGTGATTGTGCTTCTTACTAGGTCTTGACTGTGCAGGGGTAGTTCAAAGGGAGGAAGGCTTGGAAAAGGTCAGGAGGGCTAGGAGAGGTTCCAGGGGATCCCTAACATCATTCCACAGAAGTCCACAATGTTCAGGTGCTTGGCAACAGAGTTCGCAGGCTTCTACAGGATGTCTGCAGGGGATCCTACAGGAAGCTCGGGATTTCTACAGGAAGTCCGCTAACTTCTACAGGATGTTCTACAGTTGGAGTTTTGGGTGATGGAGGAGTGAAGGAGCGGTATGGGTGGATGGGTAGGATGAAAAGGGAGCTTGTGATGGCTCAGGGATAGAAAGACAAGATGGAGAAAGAGTGAGTAAAGTTGGTTGGTGGATAGAAGGGTGGAAGCAATGAAAGGTCAAAAAGTTGGAGCTACGTGAAAAGTAGAAGGGTTGGAAGGCAAACGAGTTGAACAGAGGATGAGCAGGTGGCTTTAGGCGCGGTTGAGAAGAAGAAGAACACAATAACGTGATGCTATGCAGTGTAAAAGAAACAAATCCTCTATGTCTTACACAAAACCGAGAATTCCATCAACCTATTCTAACTGTGTTATTAAACCAATGAACAGCAATGTAAATTGTGGAGAGAAATCATGCATGGTGTTGGAACGAAGAAGTATTGCTCAAGATCAAAATGCATGGAAGATTTTATGACTGAAATGATTGTGTTGCAGCTTGCATGAATGTATAAGACTGCGTTTTTTGGTGGTTGGTACGGTCCACACCCCCAATCTCTAAACAAAGATGGCAGCGAGTGCATTATCAACCTTTTTCGGAGCTCTGATGAATTACAATCCTCCTACCCTAATCTAAGCTGTTGAAAGCACTTTAACCATAAACTAATCCTACTCAATCACATTAAAGAAATTAAATCAGGAGACTGTGTTTTTCAAATGCATGTCAAAACAAAGAAATGAAATGCTGAAAGGAAAGACAAGTAACAATACAAGGAAAAGGAGGTCTATTGCTCTCAGGTTGGGCCCTAACCTGAGAGCTATAGCTCCCTTAAGAACTCAGAATTGAATCCAAAGCTGCCAGCCTTTATTAAAAGATAATAATCATGAGTCTAACATCATGGCAAAACTGGCTTACAAAAAGCAAAGACCGAGCTGTAGCTCGTACTCAGAAATTGCAACAGTAGTTCAAAAGTTCAAAAAGCTCCTATCAAAGGCTACGGCCTCAATATTTATACATGATGAGGATCAAGCTGGCTTCCTCAATTAGTGGAGCTTGGCTGTCCAACTACAAGTAAACTGTTGTTCCTGTAGAATCCGTTGGCTGCCTTCTAGCTCGGTGGGGATAGCTGTTGGAGCTCGGAGTTAGGGTGGAGATCACGAGGGAGGTCATTCAAGACTGTGGACAACCTCCCTATAAACCCGCAATGCCACCTTTGCTGTCTCCTTGTCTCCATCTGTGTGGTCTTTGCTCTCTTTAATGCCAAAAAACCTGAAATCATCATGTATTAGCCACATAGATATAATGTCTGCCCTTCTTCCTACAAATAACACGAATATACTAATAAATGATGCATAAGTGATAAAATATGAAGGGTTGAGCAAGGTAAGTAGGCCAAATGAGCCCAAATTGTTACCAAAAATTGGGGCTCATCAGTAAGCGGAGGCGGTAAGTGGAATCTATCGCACCACTTATGAGGGTATGACGATATTGGGAGAGGTACGCCTGACACCATTTATTGGGCCACATGTAGTGGCGGGGAAAACAGTAAAACAGCTCACATCAAGCGGGTAAAGATCGACGTCAGAGGCTGCCTAATATGAGCGTCAGTTGTTAGATCTGAAGGGGTCAGATCGTATGGTGGTCGGGGAAGGGATTTTATTGGGATTTAATCCAGGGACCCGACAAGATAATAAACGCAGATTAGGGAGATTAACGACGTAGAGGGAAATATGATTGGAGGAAGGATCTTAATTAATCGCAGGTTGATTAATTAATTCCTTTTTTAATGCAGCAGAGGGTTATAGGTCTTAATTGATCGTAGATAGATTAATTAATATATCAATTAATTAATCCATCTGATTATTTTGTTACTAAGTTTTGTATTTCAAACCGAGGCAAGATATTAACATAAGGGATTTTAATAATATATACGAGGACGGGGTGTATTTTCTAGCAGTTAACTATAATAAATTAATGTTAATGTGAAATTGAAACGGAGATAAGAATGCGCTAAGTAAAATGTATTGAAATATATTCATATTTTCGCATTTAAACATTATAACTTAGGCTTAATGTTCTTTTATGGGTTTTTATGTAAACAAGGGGTTTTAGGTAAGGTTTATTACTTTCCCTAAGTAAATGGTAATTTTTACTTTAGGGAAAGGGAGTTTTAGGTGAGATGAATGTTTATGGAGGGAGTGAATGTTTGTAAATAGGTTGAAGTGCTTAACCCTTATAAGTTATTGGGCTGAGGGCCGGTCCCTCCAGAAGTTAGAGAAATCCTTTGAGCCCCTTTAACTTAAATTTTTAGGCACTTTGATTTTTTCTTGTGGGGAATTAGTGAAAAAGTAAGATGAATGGGGGGAAATTAATCACTTGACTTTATGTAAATGTTTCCTTATTATCCATACTCTTAGAGAAACATGATGATGAAAGTAAATGATATGAGTTTTAACTATTCATCATGCACTATTCTGCAACCATTCCTCTACTTACCCATCTACACATCCTAACATTTTTTCTACTCTTTATTAGGGTGTACTTAAACTGGAAAACCCTTATCAAACTTTTCTTTTCTTTTATAATGGAAACCTATCTAAGTCTAACCTTATTACATCCAAGGGCTCAGATTAAATAGTTGAGCTCCTTTTATTCACTCTACCTAATCTAATTATCAGCCAAGATTACATTGTTTGGTCAGATTTTATTCTCTATCTATAGACATAGAAATTGTAAACATGAAATAGCCAAGTTTACACTATTTGACGATTCATTGACTGTGGCATAAGTGACAAGCTGCACACAACATTTTCATTTTTTTGTCAAAGTAAATAGTAGTGGCATTGGGACTTGTACACTTTCATGGTCCTTTTCTTTTTCTTGGGGTTCATTTTCTTTCATTTCTTTTTCAATCCTTTGCTTCTTTTTGTCCTTTGATTTTTCTTTTAGTACATACCCTCTTTACATTTTTTATGTTTTTTTTTTAATTTTTTGAATATGGAAAAAAATTGTGGAATGAAAAGGTATGTACATATTACATAGATAAACTAAGTCAATCATAAATTATGACACCTATTGGTATAGGAACATAACACGCCAAATGGAGATAATATGACCAAGTTACGACTCCGAGAAGTTGGCTACCCAACTAACCCCAACGGAGCCCACAAACGCTTGGTGTTACTTCTCTTGGGGTTAGTGTTTTGGTTTTTTAGGGTTTTCTCATGTTTTCGAATAATAAATAGGCCCTTGAGCCTATTTGTAACATAGTTCAAGGGCATGTAGCTGCCTCATATCTTCTCATAGATAAGCTAACATTTACCGAGCTATCTTATTTCCAATCTGTCTGTAAGCATAGTTCAGTATTTTTCTATTAATGAAATGAAGTTCTTTTCTATTTCATCTCTGTGTTTATGATTATAGTTGTAAGTTGTTGCATTCTTGTTTAAGTTCGGATCAACGGTATTAGAGAGGTATTCTCTTTCTCTGTTTTTCTTTGCATCTCCCCAATGAGGTAAGGGTATAAGGAGTTAGGGAACTCCCATTGCGGAAGAAAAAAAAGACGAGGGTGTAGGAGATCCTTTCAAAATGTTGCTCGAGGAAGTCCTTAAGTGATAGAGGGATGCGATGATGGATAACTTTGCTCAAATCTTTTGACAACTACCCATAGGCGAGGCATCTTCATCTAGCAGCCACTCTAGAGGTGCCACTCCTTTTAATGTATAAGTTAACTTCAATATTCCCATATTTGAAGGCCTGATAGATACTGACATCATAGATAAATGGTTAAATATATAATTGAATGATATTTTTAAGTTTATGAATTTTCCAATAGGGAAAATATTACTTTTTCACTTCTAAGCCACCCCGCATGTCAAGTATTAGTGGGAAACCTACTGTGAACAAATGGATGAGAGTGAACCCTCACTATTTTCAATTCCACCCACTTGGAATTCTTTCTGAGATGCCATCATGGAACAATATTACCCTGTCAGGAGATATGAAGACAAATACATAAAGTGGACCATGCTATAGCAAGGAAGGGACCAATATGTGCCATAGTTCACAAATACTTTCCATACCCTTCACACAAAGCTGGGTATCAAGGATACTGAGTGGCATTTGGTGATCAAGTACCATGGCTGTCTACACAAGTACATCCATGATGAGATGGAGTTCCTGGACATTTCCTCTCTTAGTGCGATGTATCGGTATGCTGTCAAGATAGAGAAAAAGTTTAAACAAAAGAAGCAGGAATTTGGATTTGCGAATCCAAAGCAAGGAAAAGGCGCCCCCAAACTGCAGAAAGAGGGACCAAGCCAAGGTGGTGCTACGTGGTGAGCGCCAGTATTACAGCAAGAATGCTGCAACTCCTGGGCTTCCAATTTTACTTTTATCAACCTGGTAGTTTGTAACAAACTTGGAAGCGTCGGTGCTATATGCACAAGTACTAGTTCTCACTGTAGGTTGTCACTTAGTCAGCCGGCGCAAGATCACTAGGAGCTCAAGACAACTTCTGTATATTTTAGAAGAAGCTCTATGTATGGTGAAAGGAAAGAAAGATTACTCTACATATGCTCTTCTAACTACAGAAAGGAGAAAGACTGGAATGTAAAGCAAAACCTACTAGACCCTAATTAACAAGCTAATTCTACTTTTGCCAAAAACACTATGAAAACCTTGAAATAAATGCCATTACCTACTCAAGGAAGTAAACAACATCTAACCATGCTATTTATGGAAGTAAATAAGCAAAAAACATATTTTTGGATTTTTATGTGAATTTATCATGCATCTAATTTATTGTGTGTGAGTGTGGCATAGAACAGGTAGCATTAGAGGGCAATTTTGGAGCTTGGGAGGATGTACGATGGTTTGGATGGATCCTAGGAGGTATTAGGTGGCCTTGTGGAGGCTTTTCCCACACTCAACCTTAAAAAGAGAGCCTACGGGAAAAACTACAGGAGGAGGCCGAGAGCAATTTTCGATGTTTTGAGGGTGTGAGAGTGGGTGGAAAAGGTGGATGAAGGTTGGAATAAGGTGTTAGGATGCTTAAGGTCTACCATGAATCACAAGGAGTGAGAAAGATGATTGGGTTTGCTCAAGGAGAGAGGAAGAATTTTTATGAAAAGTGCAGGAAACTAGGGCAGAATTGGGGTGAGGTTTGGGAGACCTATAGGGCATGGATCGGATGGAGGGTGTGATTGCTGGTAAGTTGGCCTACTGCTGGAAGAGATATGATACATAGAAACTGGCAGTCAACCAAGAAAATTAAGCAACCAATGAAATGAGTGCATCCTAGGAAAAACAGAGTTTTGCATTAAAATGGCATAAACTATGATGTATAGAAGGAAATGCAGGGAAAGTTTGTAAGAAAGGAAAGCATGAAAAAGGACTATTTGTAAATCAAGTGAACATGATACAAAATATCTAAATAAAAGCAAGACTGGACTATCAACCTACTATAGAGCTGCAAACACTAGAAGTCCTAGGAATGAGGAAAATTTGTGTTTTTGGGGCAGTGAGAGAGTCTTTTCCTCAAATAATGGTCCCTGAGGGAGGAAGAGAGGCCAAGACACTATTTCTAGCCTCTTGAATCTTCTCTAACCACTGCTTACCCTGCTACAGAAAGTACAAATCGAAGCAAGCTACTAAATCATCAAAAACAACCTATTCTTAACCATAAGAGAAATACATCTAACACCAAACTAATCTACAAACTGAAGTAAAGCATACAAATACAAGTAAAGAGAATCTTGGTTGTTTGGATTGGGCCCTAACCCAAGAGCTTCAGCCCTCTGCAGTAACTTAGTGCTAGATCAAAAAGGATTCCAGCTTCATTATAAAAAAAATAGCAAGATTACATAAAACCGTCACAAAATAGTAAGCTCGAAATTTGAGTAGAGTTTCCACAAGAAAAAAAAAAGTTTACCCTAGTGAGGCCCTAGGCCTCTCTACTTATACATCTAAAGCTAAAAATGGATTCCATAAAATTAGGGAGGCTTGGCTCCCAAAACTCGAGATAACTCTCAATCATCTTCCACTTGCTCGGCTGCCTTCTAGTGCATGATTCGGCTTCTTGTACTCCGAGCTGAATGAAGGGGAATTTGAAGTGAGGAGCAATAAATTAGGTGGATTCCCTCCTATAATTCCTCTCCTCTGTCTACTTTGAGTTATTTTTGTAGTTTGACCATTAAATCCTTGACTTTGACCTCGAAATCCATCAATAATCTGCATTAAATACATTTTAGACCACATGGAATAATAGCTAACTCAACTCACCCTATAAGCATAAATATAATCCGAAATTCATACAATAAGCTAAGAGAATGGTTGATTTGACTAGGTTAGGAGGTAAAATGATCCCATATAATTACCCATTTATGAGGCTCATCATCACCCCCCTACTGAAGGTGTTGCTCATCCTCTGAGCAACCTAGTCAATCTCTTCATCTTTTGTGGCCTTGGTGGCCTCCCTAGAATTCCATGCTTGTGATATGGTCTACTCATGTTCTTCATAAAATCCTACCTTTCTGTCTATGTCCTCCCACTTCTCCTTCTCTTCTTTTTATCTTCTACCTTCCAGCATGTGTAATAGGAGTGGAGGACCAGTTTGAGGCCAATCCAGTTGACCTTCAGCCTTTGCATGGTGTGCTTGTACATTGGCACTCTTTTCAATGCCTCCCTCAGCCTCATGGGAGAATGGTATTCCCTGATCTGCAAGATGTGGGGTAGGGTGTTCCATATTCTCATGCATGCATGCACACCGTCATCACCAAATAGCCTAAGCATATCTTCAAAGTGTGCAATGGCTTGTGCCTAATTAGCTAGATATTTAGGGGAAATCTAAGGGTCACTGGCAAGCAGATTGTGTGTGCTGATGAGTTCCATAGGATTTGATGGCTCAATTCTTACCATTAATGGTTCATTTTGGTCTTTTATCATCAGTCTTTTCATTTCTGCTGCCCTCAATTCTTCATGGTTCATCCATGATGCCATGGCCATTAATTACAAATCCCCTAGCTTGGCATTGGGGTCCCACACATTCAGGGCTATGGGGGCCATGTTATGTAGATAGAACTCTGCCATCTTTGCTTTGTCCTTGGAGGTTCTTTGGTCACACAAATCCATGAACTGTCTATAGTCTTGGAAAGGAATTTTTCCTCTTTGTGCCAATGTTTTTATTTGGAATTGAAGCCATTGATCCTTTAGATAAATACCATAAGGTTTGGCTGGTGTTCTACATTTTAATGCTTCCATGGATAAGTTGGCCATGTATGCCAAATGAGTCCCTTTCTCCTGTAGTTGTCTCCTTAGTATTTCATTCTCATTCTCAAGGTGGCTTCTTGTAATGGCTTCTCTGTCTCTGAGAGCACTCAATTCCCTGCCCATTTCCCTGAGTTTGTTTTCCATGTGGCCAATATCCTAAACTCCTTTGGAATTGGCTATGTGCATCCACCTATGTCTTCTCACTCTCTCCTTTTTGTTAAGGGATAAATTCCCCTAGGGTCTTGGGTTGATACCCTAGTAGATCGGAGGTTATCTATAAAGAAAAACACACAATCCAAACAACCATGATGCTAATATAAACAAACTCTACGATGAGAGGTGCACCTAGGGGTCCTTCATTTGGGAAGATCTAGCCAGGGTCCAAACCCTCTTGGAGTCTCTTTTAGTCCTTCAACTTGCAAAACAATCAATTCAAGAGAGCACAGCCATATATGGACTAAACATCATAAAGAAATCATCTTCATAGCATATTGAAAGGTAGTTAGTTATACAATTGAAACAACCATCCATATGTGAATCATAACATTGATATCATAAACATGAAGAAGATTTATATTAGGAACAAGAATAGTGTTTCTTTTATTATAGATAACTAAAGACATAAAGGAATGATTTCACCTGAGTCGTCCTTTCACAGGCTCCAAGCAGAACTGTCCTCCGGATTCGTCCAGTCTCAAGCCTTCAACAAAGTCCTTCAATCACTTACTCCAAGATATCTCTAGTAGTAGAAAGACATCATAACACAAGGAAACAAGGGTTTCTTAATAATGGGGGAAATGCTGGAAGCACAAGGATCTTCAAACCTGGTTAGGGATAATCTCGTAGAGTGATCTTTCTCTCTATTCTCTCCCTTCTTAGGCCTTCCCATTCAAGCCTTTTATACTTATCCCAAAGTAGTTTTTTAGTTGGGAATTCATTGGGAACAGTTGGGCCACAGGCACTAATAGGCAATCAACAAGTGAAACCCGTGATCTCCACTCGAAATTAAGGAGATTTAATTTTTTTAAGTGTTTTAAGACATATACATGGGTTGGGTATACACAGACCTGCGTACACACGCGTTTAGCTCAGGGCAATGTCGCGTATAGGGAGTAAAACACTATTTTTAAAATTTTTTGACGAGGTATGGAAGGAGGGGTTGCGCTAGGCCATGAGTGCAGCATCACAAACATCAAGAGTGAGATTTGGAGCTATAACACTTTTCTAATTCGAAAAACAGTGGAATTGAAAATTTTTGTGGGAATATCTTACCTCCCTCAAATATTCTGTAATAGGAGTCAAGATTAAGTTGGGAGTTAGGTTCTTGTAGCTCTTGCGCTTCCTCTTTCAGCTCTGGCTGCTCTCCTATCATTTCCTAAAGTTTTTTGTTCTCCTGTAGTTTGGATAGTGTCTCCTGTAGGACTATTTTAGCTTCCTGTAGGTCCGGTTTGGGGTCCTGTAGAATTGTTTTTCCCTTCCATGTAGAAGATCTTGTAGCCCCTATTTCATAGGTTATGGGTGTCTTGGAAGGAGATTCTTTCACCTTGGCAGATGGTGAATCTTCAATGTTAATGGGAGTCTTTGATGAGGGTTGAGGTTTGCCTATTTTAATTCTGGTACTCTTCCTTGCCATAAAATACATGGAGGTTTTTCTTTTCCACTTCTGCTTTTGCTTGACTGGTGTACCGAGCGTAGTGAGGGCAACTGCTACTTCTCTTACCAAAGTTTTATGGGACTCTTCTCTTTGCTCTACCCTCTCTGCCTCCTCTGTATCTTTTTCCTCCTCCTGCTCTGTCTCTTTTTCTACCTCCTTCCTCTCTTGCTCCGCTATGTCACCACTGTCTTCATCTTCTCCTCCTTGTTTTTCTGCCTCCTCACTGACAACAAGACTGACATCATAGGTTAATGCCTTGATGTCATCCTCAGTTGTCATATTTCTGAAAACTTCCCATGCTATAGAGAGTGTAAGGGTATGGAGGACTTATTCTACTAGGATCTTGGTTAGGCCATGGTGAGCTAGCTGCTGTGAATTTCCTTCTTGTACCTTGGTGCTGGAGTCAATGAGGGACTGAAGGAGAAAGTAAGGGATACTGAACTTTTGATGTGTTGGGGTATCCATGCCATATCTCAAGTCTTAGAGGATTCTAAAATGATATCCATAAACAATGATGTGCCTTCCCTCACAAGAAATGTATTTGATCACTTGGTAGCTAACCTCATCCCAAGGATATGGTACACTAGCCCTCCTAATTCCATTTTTGTCTTCAACAGGGGTTTCTTTATCTTTGAAAATTTATTCTCGACAGCCTGGCCCATTGGCTTATCTTTACTCGAAGGCAGCCCAAGAGGAAGGGTAGTTACCCTACTGATGAATTTAGGGGTTATTTCAATGGAGAGGCCTCTAATGGTTGCAGTAGCATGAGTTCTTGTGTGAAGGACCAGAGAGAGGGCAAATTCATGGGCAATTTCATCATCAAACCCTCTAAACTTCTCAAAGAAATTCATCCAGTTTTCCCTTGTAAATATGTCCAGCACTTGAGGATGTGCATGGAGCCTAGTCGAGTTAGTTGGCTCTTTTCTCATAAACCTCCCTATCATACTACATGTACTTCTTTTGAAAAACTAGATATGGAGGTGGAGACAAAGAATTTTGAGTAAAATAGAAAAACAGAGGGGACTGTGTTTTTTTAAAAGAAACATAATTTTTTTTAATGTATTTTCTACCCTCTTAAAGACTCATTTTAACTTCAATTTGAGACCAACTTTTTCAATTTTTGATATATAATTAGAGGGAATTCATGAACCCTACCTCTTCAGACTGAAATTTGTGCCAAAAATCATGGTTCCTCCCTTTAAAATGACTCACTTCCCCTCTTGTAGAAGCCCACTGTCCCTCTTGTAGATTTCCTGTAGGTGCTCCTGTACAAAATGCCGAGAGAAAAAATATGTAGGAAATCAATGGAGGATGGTGGTTACGATGCTGTGGGGGCACAAGAAGACTGCTATGTGGCTAAGTTACGAGTAGAAACTGAAGAAAAGGTGGTGAGAATGCGCAAGGAGGAGTGCTTATTACCTTTTATGGATTTTTTCGGTTATGAGTGCCGAGCTGGCAAGGTGTATGTTGATCAAATTAGGATTGTTGGTTCCCACCTTCTTGGCCATCATGACCCCTCCTCATAAACATCCCTCATTATTGCATCAGAGTTAACTCTTCCTCGCACTGCCTATCCTTGGCATCGTTTGCTTGAGTTGATTGTGCGCACATGTGGGTGATATCTCGGTTAAGTGGAGTCAACTAAATGAAGGTGGCCAAGGTAACTAGCCACCTTTCCCTCTTTTGATTTCAACCATATCGTTGCCTTCATATGATTCCTAATTACACAAATGCAAATAGAGGAGTGATTTAGCTACTTACCTGTAATCCAAGTGTATTTGCTGCCATCGACTATGAGGTGTTGTGGCTTTCTCTGTTGCATGCCTTCATTTCCCTTCATGCATGTTGTATCCACTTGCTGATGTGTGGTTGTGTGCTTTTACGGGTTCTTCTTTTGCTGGAGCTAAGCTACATGTGCCTTTTCAACCTTCAGATGTGCTCTCCCTTGATGTTGGTCCTAGACTTCTATGGGATCAATTGCTACAGGAATTCGTATAAGAGATCCTATAGCTGCTTCTCCCCTTGAAACTTCAACTATTTCCCTATGCTTGGAGCTAGAGAATGATGCCAGAGGTGGAGATGAATGATGGAGGGATAGTAGGTAAGCTTAAAGTGAAGTTGATGGTGCCTTTTCCTCCTTTTATTTTTGTTTTTTTTTCAAAACTGAAAAACATTTTTTCTATGTTTTTTTCTTGGAAAGGGGAAAGAATAAAAATGATGCTTGGAGTGTGATGCAAGCTTGGAAATGATGGCAAGGAGGTTTGAACATGGTAATATGGATTATAGGTTCCTCATGAAGCTTTTCTTGTCCATCAAATTGCCTCCTGTAGACACTTTTGGCTCTTTGTAATTCCTACAGGAGCCTCCTATAGAAAACACAATTTCGGAAGAAGAGGTATAGTGGGGTGAAAGGGATACCAAAAAATCATGGAGGAAGGTGTGGAGAAGATGAGATGGATGTTGGTATGAATGTCAGGGTCCCCTTGGCACCTTCTTCTACTCACTGTAATCCTCCTGCAAACCTGCAATGCAATAAAAAATCATTTTTTTTTCTTTTTTTTTTAAAAACGACTAGGGCACCTCAGAGAGGTTTTCACCTTAATTTCCTGGCCTAAGCACCTCCCAGGGAGGTTTTCACCTAGGGATCTTATTCTTTTCTTCTTTTTTTTGGCATCACTTGGCCGCATCAGAAGAGGTTTTCAACCCAATGATGGGACTCAAGTGCCTCATGGAGGTTTTTACTTGAGTCCTTATTTTTTCTCTTTTCCTTCAGTGAGTGGGTGAAGTGGAAGCTAAGACATGCTCCATTACCATCACTATCTTATTCAAATCTTCAATAAATTGTCACTTGGAGAGGGGTTTCTTCTAGACTTTCAACTGATGTCCATTGACAAGCATGGGGATGGCTTCATAATCACTGGTTTTGATTAGAACTGAACCATTTTCATTGCATATCTCCACAGTGTAGGGTCCCAGCCATCTTGTCCTCAACTTTCCTTTGAAATCCTTGTATCTTGAATCATAGAGTAGTGCCCAATCTCCCTCTTGGAATTTCTTCTCCGTGATATTTCTGTCATGCCATATCTATCTCTAAAGCTGAACTACCTCTCTATGGAGAATTGCTTGCAATCTGTATTCATACAATCCATTGAGTTGAAGTAATCTCTCCTTGCATGGCTGAGGTCTAGGTCTAACTGACCTGCCATCCTTAGGGTGTTGAATTCAAATTCTATTGACAACAAAGCCTTCTCCCCATAGACCAATTCATAGGGTGTGGACCCGGTGGTGGTCTTCCATGTTGTGTTGTAGGCCCAAGTGGCCTCAACTAATCTGTCCGCCCAATCTTTTCTACTGCCGCTCACTACCTTGGTTAGGTTCCCTTCCAATGCTCTGTTAGTGACCTCCACTTTCCCATTGGCTTGTGGATGGTAAGGGGTGGAAGTCCTGTGCTTGATCTTATGATGTGTGAGCAGGTCTTCAATCAAGTTGGAAGTGAACTGACTGCCTTGGTCTGTTACCAACTCTCTCGGATACATGAACTTGTAGAATATGTTTTCCCTCAAAAACTCAACTACTTTTTCCTCTGTCATTACTTTGATTGCTTTTGTCTCCACCCACTTTGTCAAGTAGTTGGTGCACATAATGATGTACTGCTTTTACTTTTAAGGGGGGTTGATAGGCCCCACAAAGTCCATGCCCCACTTCTCAAATGGCTCAAAGGTCACTTGAGGTTGCATGGGCATTTCATCCTTTGGAGTGGGTTTCCCCATCCTCTCACACTGATCACACTGGCTCGTGTATCTCCTCACATCCTGATGAAGAGTGGGCCAGTAGTAGCCTGCTTGCAATATCTTGAAGGCAGTTTTTTTTGTTGCAAAATGACCTCCACAAGGCTCGTCATGACAGGTCAGGAGGATGTCAAAGACTTCCTCCTCCCTAGCACATCTTCTCAAGATCTGATCTGGGCCAAGTTTGAAGATATTTCCTCTAATCCAGGTGAAAGGGATGCTTTTCATTACTGTCTTGCTCTTCTCTTTTGAGGATACGTGTGGTTGGAACTGTGCTAAGACCAATTAGTTTGCTATATCAGCAAACCATGGAGAGAGTAATGATATAGCAAATAGGTCTTCATCTTGCATTTGGTCATCCACCATTCCTTCTTCACCTACAGGAAAATTTACTCTAGAAAAAAAGTCAGCAACAACATTCTCTCTACCAAGCTTATCAATAATGGTCATATCAAACTGCTACATTAAAAGCGACCATATAATAATGCGAGCATTTACATCTGGTTTGTTCATTAAATATCTAATTGCAGCATGATCATTGTGCACAAAGGTTTGACAGCCTTGATATAATGTCTGAATGTGTTTAAGGAATGCACGAAAGCCAGGAGTTCCTTCTCAGTCACTGTATAGTTTAACTTTGCTTTTGACAAGTTTTTTCTTATAAAGTATATGGCATAGGGTAACTTTTCATCAATTTGTCCTAAGGCTACTCCTATTGATTTGTTTGAGGCAACTGTTTGAGTGTGAAATGGTAGGGCCTAGTTTAGGCCTCTGAGAATTGGGGTAGTCACGAGCTTGCTCTTCAAGGTATCTAGGGCTTCTTGATAATTTTCTAACCATATGAACTCAACATCTTCGCCTAGGAGGCCAAACAAAGGAGAGGCTATCTTGCTGAAGAATTTAATGAATCTCTTGTAATATCCAGCTAAACCTAGGAAGCTTCTAACATCTCTCACCTTTTTAGGAGGTGGGACCCTTTGGATTATGGAAATTTTGTTGGGGTCCACCTGTAGTCCTTGTTGATATATTGCATGACCTAGCATGGTCCCTTCAGTCATCAAAAATTCACATTTTTCTAAACTAAGGGATAGGTTCATCTCAATACACTTATCTAGAACTTTTCCTAGGCTAGATAGAGCATCCTGAAAGTCAGAGCCATAAGGAGTAAAATCATCCATGTATATATTTACTGCATCATGAACTAGTTCAGACAATATACTCAATACCGCTCTTTAGAAAGTGGCTAGAGCATTGCACAAACCAAAAGGAAGGACCTGGTATGCAAAGGTACCCCAACGACAAGTGAAAGTGGTCTATCCTAGTCTTCCAGGCTGATTTGAATCTAATTGTACTCGCTAAACCCATCTACGAAGGAGAAATTTTTTTCCCTGCTAGACTGTCTAACATTTGATCTATGAAAGGTAAAGGAAAATGGTCCTTTTTAGTGGCCTTGTTCAATTCCTGATAGTCGACACAGATTCTCCACTTACCATTTTTCTTTGGCACTCGCACCAAAGGAGAGACCCATTCACTGTCAGAGATGGGATAGATGAATCCCGCATCAAGCAATTTTTGCAGTTCTTCCTTTACAATATCTTTAAATGTTGGGTTCATCCTACTTTGAGGCTGCGTGACTGGCTTGCAATCTTGCTTGATGTATATATGATGAGTACATACTGAAGGGTGCACTCCCTTCATCTCCTTATAACTCGAGGCGAAGGCATGTAGATGTTTTCTCAGTATGCTGCATAACTCCTTCTCTTAGGAAGTAGATAGGGATGGATTGATTTTCAATGTTCTATCTGGGCTGAACTCTATATTTTTAACACGGAGCGAAGTCGGGTCGGCCACACAGAGATTAGTTGAGGGATGGTTTTGGGTTTCTCTTACTATGTCTTCTAATGGTGATACACTGGGAGGTGGATTCTGAATCAAATTTTCAATCATATCATCCTCATCTTGCGGTTCCCCCCATGGTTATTTCTAATGCACAAAGCGGTGCAAAATAAACTTCATCCTCATCCTCCTCCTCCAACCAGAGAGGTAGATCATGTTCTAGTAAGGGTTGGAGAGGAGGATATAGGATTAACTGCTTGGACATGTGCCCGTTTTTTATGGTCATGTTCCCAGCTCGGCAGCTGATGTAGGCATCGAGTGTTGCCAACCAGGGTCTTCCTAGAATGAGAGGATACCCAGTGAGCTTTACCTTTGGCTAGAGAACTAAGGAATCAGTAGGGTACTCCAAACAATAAATGGAGACCATCACATCTTCCACAATCCCCTCAGGGGTCACTGTGGAGCAGTATGCTAGCTGCAGCACTGTCATGGTCTTTGTCAAGGAGCCTTGGAGGTTAAGTTTGAGCATTGTTTCCTTTGTCATAACATTAATGGCAGCTCCCAGATCAATCAAGGTATGTGGGATCATTGTGCCATTGATGTGGACATCATCTATTGGGCTTCCAGGGTCCAGATATTTTGGATAGATTATCTGCCCTAACATCAGGTCAGATAGTTGTCCTATGACATTGATGGTTGGGGCATCTCTCTTGCGCCTTCATGGATGCCTGAAGAACTTCTCTTTGATCAACCTATTGTAGATAGGCACATCTTTTATGGCTTGGAGAAGTGGTATCTTCACACATAAATGTTTAAATTCTTCCATGAGTTCTGTCCCTTCTGGGCTAGGTTGGATTGCCATGGATAGTCTCTCAAGAAAGGGTGGATTTGCTTTAGGTTCGCGTTCCTCTTTATCTTCCTCAACCTCCCTAGGTGGAGGCTGGCTATCTGGGAGAACTTTCCCAAATTTCAAGCTAATTTCTTGAATCTCCATAGCATAAGTTGGGCATGATGGTTCCCCATTATACACTTGCTGAGCCTGTAGATTGTTTGGGTTCGAATTTGGCTGGGTAGGCATTTGAGGTTGCCTTGGTGGAGCAGAAGGTAATGGTTGTGGTTGGGCAGGTGGTGGAGGTAGAAGAGCGGGAAGAGAGTTGTATTGGGGCCTCCACCCATGATGAGATGCATTCCATTGAGGTTGCGGCTGAGAATAGGATTGAAATGAATGGGTGGTTGGTTAGGCATGATATTGAGATGTGAAGGAACAAGGAGGAGGCAAGGACCAAGAAGGATGAGTAGGGGGGACCCAAGAAGGTATAGAGGTGACTTGGTTGGGGTTGTAGTATGCCTAAGATGTCCCTTGCATCCCCTACTAGTATGGTCTAGGTGCATGCGGCCTCTTTTGGTTTATGTAATAAATATATTCAGTGACTCCTTTAGCCCCTTAGTATACAGCTTTAAGTCCGAGCAAGGAAGGGCACTTATCTGTATAATGATCTTCTTCACAGACTGAACAAACCTCTATAGAGTTCAACGGGCATTCAATCCTAGGATGCCTCCTGGTGCACTGCTTCCCCTTGTTTTCTTTTGATATGTAAGGTATCCATTTGCATGGAAAGAATCTGCAGCATCTCACTCTTGAAGTCTTCCAGCATGTTTCCAATTTCACCTTTAATGGATTAATTGGAAGAAGAGGTATTGGCTATGGGTTGACTTCCCCTACCTTTCTTTCTGGCTACTCTAGAATGGTTTCTAAAAATAGTCTTTATGTCCTCATAGGATAGTTGGTAGATGTCTCCCCCGGCTAGTAGATGAAGAGTGTCTAAAAGGTCTTCCCGAATTCCCCTAAGAAGGACCAACTTCAGAGATTTTGGGTCAAGTGTACACCTATCCCTTTTGTAACTGAGATGGAAACTCTCTTCATATTCTTCCAGAGACTCATTGCTTCCTATGGTCATTCAGAAGATTTCTTCCTTAGTATCTTTTGACCTACAATAGTCTTGATACTTGTTGTTAAAGGCTTGCTGCATCTGAGCCCAAGTTGCGATTTTGTTGCTAGGTAATCCCATGAACCAGTGCAGTGCTACATCATTGAGAGTAGAAGGGAACAGTTTCAAGTTTTGCTCGTCTTCTGCATAGTCATAAGTTCGACAGATGACAAAAAACTCAAATAAAAAGGTGTCAAGATCTTTTGTAGTCAGACCATGGAAGTGAGGTAGGGTCGAAGGACTTATATTCTTCATTTTGGTGTCCCCATTGGTCTCCTCAATGGGGAGGGTACCTTCTATTCTCTCTCCATGTCCCCTAGCATTTTTGTTTTCAGCCATTGGCTCCAGAGGAATGGTTTCTTCTTCTTCTTCCCCTATAGGTTCTTCAAATATGTCTGGCTATTCACCTAAGGGTTCTTCTTGATTGCAGCTGCCAAAGAAGAGAGAAGGTTGGTTGTGTGAAGCAGTAGGGGTGTTGGAAAAAACATTTCTTGAGTTATCTCTATTCCTACGAGGCATGAAAGGAAATATTTTTGGTTGGTTTTTGTTTCTTTTTCCCCACACTGAAAGTACTTGCAGAAACTGAAATTTTGATTGAACAAAACAAATTGAAACTAGTTGAAATGAACTCGCTGAATGGAAATTTGGAGAATTGAAAAGGAAAGCATGGAAATGTAAAACTGAAAGAAAAGGAATGACTAGTCTACATTTGTTGAAATAAACTATTAACAGAATGTTGCAATAGGAAATAGAAGAAAGCAGTAATCGCAAAATACTCTAATGTGTCCCTACCAACGGTGCTAGAAAGAGGTGAGCACTAGTATTGCAGCAAGAATGCTGCAACTCCTGGGTTGCAAACTTTACTTTTATCAACCCTGTAGTTTGTAACAAACTTCGAAGCGTCGGTGCTATATGCACAAGTACTAGTTCTCACTACAGGTTGTCACTTAGTCAGTCGGCGCAAGATCACTAGGTGTGCAAGCCAACTTCGATAGATTTCAGAAGAAGCTCTATGTATGATGAAAGGAAAGAAATATTACTCTACAGATGCTATTCTAACTACAGAAAAGAGAAAGACTGGAATTTAAAGCAAAACCTAGTAGACCCTAATTAACAAGCTAATTCTACTTTTGCCAAAAACACTATGAAAACCATGAATGAAATTCCATTACCTACTCAAGGTAGTAAAAAACATCAAACCATGCTATTTCTGGAAGTAAATAAGAAAAATGCATATTTTTGGATTTTTATGTGTTTTTATGTGAATTTATCATGCATCTAATTTATTGTTCGTAAGTGTGGCAGCGAACAGGTGGAGTTAGAGGGCGGTTTTGGAGCTTGGGAGGATGTAGGATGGTGTGGATGGGTCCTAGGAGGTCTTAGGTGGCCTTCTAGAGGCTTTTCCCACACTTAAACTTCAAAAGAAATCCTACAGGAAAAACTACAGGAGGACACAGGAAAACTACAAGAGGAAAACAGGGAAAATACAAGAGGAGGCCGAGAGAAACTTTCGTTGTTTTGAGGGTTTGAGAGTGGGTGGAAAATGTGGATAAAGGTTGGAATGAGGTGTTAGGGTGCCTAAGTTCTGCCATGAATCAACAGGAGAGAGAAAAATGATTTGGTTTGCTCAAGGAGAGAGGAAGAAGTTCTATGAAAAGTGTAGGAAACTAGGGCAGAATTGAGGTGAGGTTTGAGAGACCTATAGGGCATGGATCAGATGAAGGGTGTGATTGCTAGTAAGTTGGCCTACTACTGGAAGAGATATGCTACATAGAAACTGATAGTCAACCAAAAAAATCAAGCAACCAATTAAATGAGTGCATCCTAGGAAAAACAAAGTTTTGCATTAAAATGGCGTAAACTATGATGTATAGAAGGAAATGTTGGGAAATGTTGTAAGAAAGGAAAGCACGCAAAAGGACTATTTGTAAATTAGGAAGTGAACATGATACAGAAAATGTAAAGCAAAGAAAAAATGGACTATCAACCTAGTAGAGAGCTGCAAACACTAGAAGTCCTAGGAATGAAGAAAATCTGTGTTTTTGGTGCAACAAGAGAGTCTTTGCCTCAAATCATGGTCTCGGAGGGAGGAATAGAGGCCAAGGAACTCTTTCTAGCCTTTTGAATCTTCTCTTATCACTTCTTCACCTACTACAGAGAGCATAAATGGAAGCAAGCTACTAAATCATCAAAAGCAACCTATTCTTAACCATAAGAGAAATACATCTAACAGCAAACTAACCTACAAACTAAAGTAAAGCATACAAATAAAAGTAAAGAGAAGCTTGGATACTTGTATTGGGCACTAACCCAAGAGCTTCATCCCTCTGAGGTAACTCAGTGCTAGCTCAAAAAGGATTCCATCTTCATTATAAAAAATAATAGCAAGATTACATAAAACTGTCACAAAATAGTAAGCTCGAAATTTGAGCAGAGTTTACACAAGCAAAAAAAAAAGTCAACCCCAGTGAGGCCCTAGGCCTCTCTACTTATACATCTGAAGCTACCAACATCTTCCTTAAAATCAAGGAGGCTTGGCTCCAAAAACTCGAGATAACTCTCAATCATCTTCTACTTGCTCGGCTGCCTTCTAGTGCATGATTAAGCTACTTGTACTTCGAGCAAAATGAAGGGGAATTCGAAGTGATGAGCAATAAATGAGGGGAATTCCCTCCTATAAGTCCTCTCCTCTATCTACTTCGAGTTATTGCTACAATTTGACTATTAAATCCTTGACTTTGACCTCGAAATCCATCAATAATCTGCATTAAATACATGTTAGACCACATGGCATAATAACTAACTCAACTCACCCTATAAGCATAAATATAATCAGAAAATAAAAAAATAAGCTAAGAGAATGGTTGATTTGACTAGGTTAGGAGGTAAAATGAGCCCATATAATTACCCATTTATGAGGCTCATCACTACCCAGGATAGCCTGCCAAAGCTGCAAACAAAGAAAAACACCTCGAAGACGAAGAAGGACATGGGAAAATGGCATGCAAGTGAGTGTGAGACCAAGTAATTACTGGTGGCTAAGGTGAAGGCTTCCGAACCAGATGCAGGTTCCGAATTTGAATAAGAAATTAATAATCAAACTGACAACGGGAAGCAGATCATTGATGTAGAGCCCAGTGTCATCATTGTGACCACCACCAAGATCCAAAAGATTGAGCCTGAATATCCAGATGAGGAGGAACGCCTATTCCACTCACAGATGTGGGTGAAGGGTTCTTCGCTATAGTTCATTGTCGACAATGGGAGCCAAAAGAATGTCATTTCAATAGAGGTCATGATGCTGTTAGGCCTAAGGACTATTTCACATCCACATCTGTACACCATTGGGGGGCTTCACCAAGGATGGGATCTTCATGTCAGCCAACAGTGCCACCTTCCCTACAACATCAAACCCTTCACAGATGAGGTACTATTTGATGTTGCTCCTCTTTAATTTTGTGATGTATTATTAGGGCAATCATACCTGTGGAAGAGACATGTTTTATATGAGTCTAGACCTCGCTCTGTGATTATTACTTTGGCTAATAAGTTGTATAGGATATCAGAGGTAGCCCCACCTACTGCCATGTCTTTGATCAATGAAAAGGCAATAAGATCATTTCCCAGACCAGGAATTTTTTTCTTCATGATTCACACCCAAGGAAAGAAGGTTGTGGGCACAACTTCCAGGAAGGGCTCCTCTGCACAACAACAGAAGATGGACAAGGTCGTGGAGGAGTACAGGGATATTTTAGTATCACCCATAGGGGTACCTTTCCACTATCAGGTCAAGCACAACCTTGATGTGACCTTGGGCGTACCATTGCCCAATGGACCGATCTATCAGTGCTCTATTTTGGAGAATGATGAGATCAAGAGCCAGATTTAGGAACTATTGCAAAATGAGCACATCCAGCCAATCTCTTCACCTTGTGGGAGCCCGATTGTATTAGTACCGAAGAGGGATGGGACCTGGAGGATCGGTATTGACTATCGTGCATTGAACAATATCACTGTCCAGAATAGATACCCAATCCTGCGGATTGATGACCTTCTTGACCAGCTCAAGGGGGCCAAATATTTCAGCAAGATTGACTTGAAGTCAGGTTATCACTAGGTTCCTATCGAACGCCCTTGCAACCTTCATGATAGTAGTGGATGACATCTTGCGACCCTTCACAAAGGAATTCATGGTGGTGTATTTATGTGACATCTTGATCTTCAACCAGAGTTGGGAAGATCACCTCCACCACATTCGACAGGTCCTTCAAACCCTGTGCCAAAACAATATGTGTGCTAACTTGGAGAAATGGGCCTCACCTAGTTCAATTATTGGGGTACATCATTAATGAGTGGGGTGTACATATGGAACCATCCAAGATATAAGTCATTTGGGATTGGCGAGCCCCAACCACTCTAACAGAGCTCCGCAACTTTTTGGGTCTTGCTAATTTCTATACTAGGTTCGTATTGGGGTTCTCTCATATCACTTGACCATTAAGTCAAGTCACCAAGGGAAGAGTGAAAGAAAAGTTTTTTTGGTCGGAAAACCAACAACAAGAATTCTCCAAGTTGAAGAATCGCCTCTATTCAGCACCAGTGCTCACACTATCAGAGTTGCAACAACCATTTGAGATTGAGACAGATGCCTCCAACTATGCTATTGATACGGTTCTTACTCAGCATGGGCATCCAGTGGCTTACCACAGTGAGACACTTTCAAACACTGTCTGAAAGTACCCCCCATATGACAAAGAAATGTATTCCATTTTGTAGGCCTATGGTGATTGGAAGCATTACATTTTGGGGAAGGAAATGGTCGTCCACATAGACCACCAACCTTCATAGTTCATACAGACACAAGGGAAGTTGTAGAACAATCTCCACAAAAAATGCTCCACCTATTTGCAATAGTTCCATTTGAACATTAAGTATAAGAAGGGAAACACCAATAATGTTGTTGATTGCCTCAGCTGACCACCAGTAATGGTGATGATCACTGTGCTCGACTCTTATGGGCACGAGACATCGAGGTGGACACATCTTTACAAGAGCGATCCAGAATTTGGTAGCATATACTAGACACTTCTGGAAGGGAAGAAAGTTCCAAATTTTCACCTTTAGGATGCACTGTTACGCCACCTCGGACACATCTGTGTTCTTTCAAGTGAGTGTGCCAAGATGATTTGGGAGGTGCACTACAGTTGGTTCACTAGACATTTTGGAGTAGAGAAAACAATTAAGGTATTGCATAAGTAATTTTATTGGTCGAAACTTCATCAAGATGTTGGGAAGTACATTAGATCCTACACCGTCTGTGCCATTTCCAAACCAACCATCGTGAAGAAAGGTTTGTATACTCATCTACCTACTCCTACCTAGCCTTGGGAATCTCTTTCCATGGATTACATGGTAGGCCTTCCTTCTACTGAGAACTACAATGATTGCATTTTCATGGTCATCGAAAAGTTCTCTAAGATGGCCATCATGGTGGCCTGCAAGAAGAGTATCATAGAAGAGGCCACTACTAAGCTCTTCTCTGAGCAAGTATGGGTATACTTTTGGATCCCACAGTCCATTGTCTCAGATCGGGACAATAGATTCTTGACTGCATTTTGGTCAAGCCTCTGGTCAATGCTAGATACAAAAATTACTAAGCCCATGACTTTCCATCCCCAAACTGATGGCCAAATAGAGATTGTCAATAGGATGATCATACAGATTATGCACATGTACAACTAGAAGCATCCACACACGTGGGATGAAAGTCTCTCCTATGTCCAACTCAGCTACAATAGATCTCTCCACAACTCAACATGCCACAACCCCTTTCAGGTAGGGCTAGGATTTCAGCCATTATGCCCCATTGATGTGGGCATGCCATTTGCAGCCACTCAGGTAGATTTCATCACATTTAGTCTGAAGCTAAAAGGGCTAACAACTTCATGGAGTGCATTCAACACATTCACCAGCAGGTCCATGATATATTGGATAGAGCCAATGCTAAGTACAAGCGGTTCCATGATCAGTATTGAGTGCTGCACAAGTTCGAGGTGGGCGACAATGTTTGGCTACATTTGTAAAAGGAGCGCCTTGCTTGACCCCACCGCAAGCTTCGCCCACTCCAATATGGGCCACACACCATCACCAAGGCGGTCGATGATAATTCCTTCAAGCTCAACATCCAACTGGTCCTTGGCCTACACCCAATGTTCAATGTATATTGCCTTCGACCATACTTTCCAGCATTGCTGGACACATTTGACATTGCAGAACAACTCACACCCACAGAACTCAACCCAGATTGCATGGAAGAGGCTATAACTGATTAGATCATGGACACATAGATGAAGAACACTCACCAATAGAGGATACAACTATACCAAGTTTTCAAATCAAGCCAACTCCATCACCAAGGCAAGTGGTTCACGAGGGACTAGGTTCAATCGAAATATCCTCACCTCATGGAGGCTCTACACGCAATGGAGACCATTGCTTCCTAAGGGGGAGGAATGATCCAGGTGGATATTGGTGGCCACCTACCTATTCCACCTAGACCCCCCCAGTCAGTTTCATTTGTTTCCTTGTTCATTTTAGCATTTACAATTTTTAACAGTTTTTCGGGTCCTGAACTTCCGAGCAGTTTTAAACCCCTAAACGACTTTTTTTGGGGTCTGCGATAGGCCGATGGCCATAGGTAATGATATGTGGTGAAACCTATAGTACTCAGAGATACCTTTCCAACAGTGTATCATACGCACCAAACATAGATAATATGACCAAGTTATGACCCGAGAAGTTGGTTTCCCAGCTGAACCCAACAGGGCCGACAAACTCTTGGTGTTACATCTCTTGTGTTAGGGTTTTGGCTGTTTAGGGTTTCCTCATGTTTTCCAATAATAATTGGGCCATTGAGCCTCATTGTAACACAATTCAGAGGTATGTAGCCACTACATCTCTTCTCAGAGATAAGCTACCATCGCTTGAGGTATATTATTTCCATTCTATCAGTAAGCACAGTTCAATATTTTTCTATTAATGAAATGAAGTGTTTTTCGGCTACATCTCTACATTTATGATTATATCTATAAGTTGTTGAATTCATTTTTAAGTTTGGATCATCCTGATTTATGGTTTGAATTTCTGATGATGTGTAAAGGTATTGTAAAGGATGGCATCATCCCTAGGGAAAAATTTAACGATGGAAATTTATTTTAAAGTTTAGAAACCTTGGCGAATCTCACTAGTACATAATATGCAATTTATAAAATTTTTGGTAATTTTTTTGTAAAAGTATTCAAATTTATACTAATATTATATTGTCTTTATATAAAATTTTGGCGTTTTTAAGGTAAAAGAATTTCACACTATAAAATTTGGGAGAATAATTTTTAGAAAAAATGGAAATTCATGAATATTTTTTTGGAAAAAAGCATGGAAAATTATCCCACTTGCAAATATTAGCCCCTAAACTTTTCCCTGAGATCCCATGTAGAACTGAGCTTCATGTTTAATGCCACTTGTTATAGTTTTTTGTCTCATGAGTTGGTTATTTCCCTTATGATGACTACAACATGTATGAACTCTTCATGATGTTGTAGAGATGGTTTTTAGGTTTTTCATGGATTGCAAAATATTTACAGATGTCAGTTATGTTGAGAAACAAGTTGGATGCAGTTATGAGTTGATTTGAGTGGTTTTCTGTCATCACTCTTCCATATTCACATGGAGCCAATCGTGTGGGAGTGGGTTTAGGCTCCATTTGCTGGCTTGCATGCTTGTGAGAGAGACTATGGATCACAGTCACATGGAGAGTGTGATGTTTACTGACTATGCTTGTAGATGAAGTTTCTTTAGACTTCTTGTGCTCCTCGGATGATTTAATTGGTTTTATATCAATGTATCTTCTTTGAGAATTTTCATGGAAGATTCCAATTTACTAAATCAACATGTCTTAATTTGTTTTGAAGTGTGAATGCATTAATGAAGTGAGGAGTGGATTTAGTGGAAAAAATTATTTAAAATAAGGAGTAGCCACCATTTTGAGCGAGGAAACAAAGAAGATATTTATGTAGAGAGCAGAGGGTGACCTCCCATAGAACATAATGATGCAGAGGTCAAATTTCTAGATAGGATCGCACAAAGATATAATATTATGAGATCAGAGAGTGAGGAGTGTTAACACCCAGGTTGTTCCCTTTGACTCCCAAGGGAATACGGCCGGGGTAACCACTAACCAAGCTTTGGATTACAGTTCCTAGCCAAACTGTAATCAGAGAGGGCTCTCTCTTTAAGGTTTATCTCTGTTTTGTGAGGATTTTAGGCTAGTTATAAGTTCGGTTTTTGCTTAAGGTTTTGGTTGTGAACTGTTGATTGAGAAGGGCATGAAATGTTTTGAGGGATTTTAGTCCATTGGGCATATGGAGTCAGAAATTGGGTAGATCCTGATGTCTGTGAGGGAGAAGGACTTACTACAGAGCTAGATAGCTATTCATGATACAAATTTTGGTTTATAAGTGAAACAGAGTGAATGAAAACTTATACATAGTGTGACTGTAAGTTAAGAAAGGCCATTTCTATTCAGTAGCATCTAAGAATTACTGCATAGAGACTTTCAAAGTTTTATAGTAAGTTGGAGCATTTAAGAATTCCAATTTAACAGATAAACCTGGAGAAAACATTTACAACAATGAATGATTGAATTCAGGGTGTCTCCATGGAAAAGTCCTGAGTTATTCTTCTTCTTTCTTGTTGAGATTTAGAACACATACAAGAGAAATGAAAGAGACCAAATTAAACACAGACAGAGATAGAAAAACTTATTGTATCAAGCCATGGCACTAGAGTTCTACAATATTCAATGGTTCCAAGACAGTATACATCAGAAAGACAATTTCTGAAATCCAGAAACGCTCCTTTGTATTATCTTTCCAAACATACAGCTGAGTTCTCTTTTTTAACAAGTAACAACAACCCCTGCAAGCTTATGCGAGGGGGAATATATACAATCGGTTCTACAAAAATATCTGAACCGCTGAGTCATCTGATAATTAAATACGCTCACCAACTTTACAAAATAGCAGATAAAGAAGTTATTACTGCTGTAAATACAAAATGAATGCTCTTTATTTCTGTCAGAAATCTTTTTGACCTTTGGAGGCCACTGAGTCGGTTTGAGTGTTCTGCATAAATGCTGAATGATGTGTCTTTATCCTCTGTCCTGCTGTAGCTTTCTCGGCCTCTTCATTTGCAGCTGTCAATATTGCTTTGGTGGCCGAATATTTCTGCTGATTTGGCTCAGTCCATCTTTCTTCAGTCATACTGTATGCATCAAATTTTCCTGTACATGATGACTTATGTTTTTTGATGAAAAAACTTGATGAGAGGCTCTAGTTCACAGGATCAATTGTATCATTTTGGTCCACCATTCCTGTGTGGGCAATTGATGCCTCAAAATTGCATCTAGGGTCTCATCTACCTCTGTATATTTGTAGAAGTTTGGAGGCACTTCAAACAAATGCTTGATCTCATTCATAATAAAAAATAAATTCTCTACTCTGTTGTAGAGACTTTGCCCAGATGTTGGCCCTGTTTCTTCTGAAGTACTTGCTCCTTGAGTGATCTGATTGGTAGCAAATGTGTTGACCCTTTTAGCATAGTTCTCATGTGAAAGTAATTTCCCTGCACTGTTCAGTAAGCCAGGGAGACCTCTGCTTTGTAATGCTGCAAACTTGTCCATAAATCTGTTTACTTCTGTCTGCATGTCCTGGCTTCTCCTTTCCAGTGTTTGTACCAGGCTTCTCAATGTAAGGACCCTCTTTATCAGCTGGATGGTTTCAGTTCTGTTGGAGATCCCTATTGCTGCCAGCTGAGGACCTGTACGGTTATTTAGCACATTAATCATTCTGTTTGCTATCTCAGGCATATTTCCTAGAGATGCCCTTGATCTTTGCACTTCCTTGTGTGCTTTTCCTATGAGCTCCATTTTCTCATGAATGGTCTCTATAAACTGCCACTGATCTGTGATAGATTGGCCAATGTTGGCCCATAAAACTGTTTTACGCTCAGCTATCACTTTGTCAAGTGTGAGCTCCTTCTCCAGCTCCTTTATCTTCTCTTTAAGGGCTTTTATTTCCCTTCCTTTTTCTGCTACATTCTGCTTGGATTTGTCATATTTTTCATTGAGCTTAGCCAAATTCTCCCTGGCTTCATTTAGCTCTGCCATTTGGGCTTCTAAGGCCTGAATTTCATTCTTCGGCTTCTGCATATCAAGGCTTGGAGCCTGCTCTGTTGTTGGTGTTGGTGCTGATGTAGATGGTGCTACCTGTGCTGTCTGTTCTGTAGGAGGAGCACTAGTTTGAGGGGATTCCTCAAGATTGATTATTTGTGGAGGGGGCTGTGATGTCTGGCCTACTTCCCTCTGTTGTAGGGCTGCCTGTAGTGTTGCCTATGACTCTCCTAATTTCTCCTGCGTCTGAATTAGCTGTTTGTATAATGATACTAGCATAGCTGTTGCATCCTGGTCATGTCTCAGCTGGGCAACCTCTTCTGTCTGAGGATGAAGAGTTGCTGGGATCTTGATCATTTTTCTTAGTGCTGCCATGTCTGCATCTCTTAATTTCAACAGTGCTTGTACAGCGTTGATGTCCTTGGGATCATGCCCAAGCTCTATGATGGTATCCTCCAATGCTTTGATTCGGTTGTCTTTTGCCTGGGAGGATGCTCTCTCCAACTCAAGTTGGGCAGCTGTATTATTTAGGCTATTTTCCAGCCTAAGATTTACCAAAGTTTTGTCTGCCAGAGTGGCATACACCATCTCACCCGTTTGCTTGTGCAATTCAATCTGGTCCATCGGGTGGATGTCTTTTGCAAGGACCTCAAGGTTGGTCCTTAGGTAGTCTGCAGCTGACTGTGGCTGCAGCATGGTTGGCGTGAAATGACTCATTACCATTTTGCCCTCATGTACATCGTATGCAGACATCAACCTTTGTTGGTTAGTAGGAGCCATTTTCAACAAGTGATTGTAGAGTTGTATCTTGAGTGGCTCATTCCTCCTTTTGATATCAATGAATTGTTGTTTGATGCCTGCTTCAGCTCCCCTTTGGTGGCTTGAGGAGCTGACTTCTCCTCCAACTGTCCTTTCATGTTCCTGGTGAAAGGAACTTGCAGATGCTTCCATGCTTGGTGGGCCCATGCCCAAAGATTGCCCAGTAGGCATTTCTTCCTCAGAGAGGGGATTCATTCTGTGCCTTTTCTCCCCTTGACTTATAGATGTGGTGAGGGGAGTCTCTTGCTCTCTATCCCTCTTCTTTCCCTTTTCTTCCTTTTGTGGAGTTTGTAGCACTGAGGCCTCCACTGTCTTTTCTTGCCTAGGGGGCACATTCTCTTGAGCCTGCTGCTCAGTGGATATTGGGGCTTCGGGTGTTTGTTCTTGATGCTGCATTTGTTGCCCCTCTTTTTGTCCTTCTTCTTGCTGTTCTACCTATTTTTCTGCTTGCTTTTCTGCCATAGGAGGTGGTTGTTCTTGCTGATGTGCTGTTGAAGATGATGCAGCAGCTCCCACTTGAGTGCCTGGAAGAGAGAATACCTGTGAACAAAGCTCTAAGTCAGCCAACTTTTGGAGATTTTTTACTGCTCTTTGACCTAGTTCTTCTTGTGTGGCAGCCTCCTCTAAGGTGCCTTCCCTCCACTTTAATTGATTTGCATATTTTTCTATGTGAGGAAAACTTAAGTGGTCATAACTGGCCAGCCTATATCTGACCCTTCTTAAACTTATGAAATGATTGGGGTCGTATGGTTTCCAAAGGAAGCTGGTCTGTAAGCCAAGGGCTTCTAGCATGCTATCTGCCTCTTGCCAACCTTCCTCCCTTTTATTGTAAATGAAGTGGCCTAATTGGTTTTTGACTTTGAGCTGTGCTTTCTTGCCTTTGCCTGAAAAATGGAGTACATCAACATTCCCAAATTGCCTGAAGTATTCGAGGGCAAACAATCTCATAGGAACATATTTGGGTAATCTGTATGGGGGTAACTCACACCCATATATTCTGATAACTGTGTGGTTTTGGTAATAGTACCAATCCCCAATGCTGTATACCTTAGACAACTGAAGAATCCTCTGCATCTCATCAGTTAGTCTTGGAGGAGGTGAGCTCAGAAGCAGAGACATGTCTGGGTGGATGAAGAGGTCTATAAACTCACAATAAGTGTATGGAGAACAAGATCTGCAGTGGAAAGCAGAGGACCAATAAACCACTGACCTTGGGTTGCCTTGTGCATCCACTCTTTTCACAACAAAAGGAAATTTCTCATGTTGATAATATAAGATTAAGTGGTAGATATAGGAGGTGTATCTGAACACCCTTTCTCTTGCCAAGTTCATCAATTGCTCATGTATTTTATCGGATATGTAAGTGGCATAGTCATAACAGATTGGGGACTTGCCAGGGGAAAACATGAGCATCATCACTAGCACAGTTTCATCAACAAACTCTATTGAATTATAGCCCAATATGGGACTAATCATGTCTACAAGGTCTCTGCCCAATTGGATGAGGTATACATGAGAAATGGGAGGGTACTTCACGGTGTCAGATTCAATGTACAATTGATTCAACTTGGTGACCTGAGCATCTGTCAGTTTAGCTCCTTGCTTTATCAGATCTATCAGTGATAAAGGAACTAATTTCTTATTAGTATTGAAGTGTAGCATCTCTCTGATGGCTTCAGGGGTGACATAAAAAACAACTGAGCCTGAAGGGTCAAGCACAGCCCTCTGAGTGGGTTCATAGCAGTCAGCACATCGGTGGATTAGGTCAGGAAACTGGTTGACCGAGGGAGCTTGAAGATAGGGAGGAAAGAGTCCCAAATGCACAATACATCCATTCCACTCTCATGCTTAATCTTCAATTCATTTAGCAAGTGAATGTGGTACTTGCTATGCATTAGCATTTCCTCTGATATTTGATAATCTAGATCTGCTAATGATTTCCACTCCAACTCTCTCTGAGGGGCATTCAGTGGAGCAATATTCAGGGCCACAGGTGCTACTGGTGCATCCATGGTTAAGTAGTAGAATGATTTGTATTAGAACTGGTGTTACTAACAGAGCAATTCAGAGGAGTATCTTCTGGAACAGATAGGTGAATTGCAGAGGAAAAGAGGATGAATGGCAGTGACAGCAATTGAAATACTGCATAGAGGACTGATAGAGTAAATGGCAGGCTTGAAAAAACTCTCTTCATGGTGAATTAGAGCAGCTCGGGTTTTAGTTCACGAATGCGCGAACTCACTGTGAATTTTGGTAAGTTTGGTGAAATGCGGGTTCTGCAGAGGAGCTCTCGACCCAACAGTTGAAAATAGATACTAGTACCGGGGATTGACTGGTAAATGCAGTGTTTTCACTCGTTTTTAAGCTACACTTGGAGAATTATGGACAAAACCAGGTTCAGAGGGAATAATTGGATAAATACCTTGTGAATTGCCGGCAATGGTTTCAAATGCAGGTGGTTTGGATGCGCCGACGGTCTCTGTAACGATTTCTGCAGGTTGGCGCTTGTTTGGTCGTAAAATGCATGCAACGCAGAGCAATAGTTGTTTTGCAAAAAGTGAGAAAAACACGGCTTTTTGGCAAAAATATGGATTTTTGGGACATTGGCGCCTTTTTTGGATGACGTCATCAAGTGGGGTCAAGGTCGGGTGACGTCAGCATGACGTCATTGGCTGACGTGGCGGCCTGTGAGTGGTCCACGGGGACTGCATAGGTGGAGGACATGTCAGAGCGATGGCGGGCCGGGGTGCTGACGCGGTGGTGAAGTGGCATGACGCTGGCATAACCGATCAGCAGAAAACCGGAAGTGGTAAGTGGTATGATATCGCACCACTCTTTATACAGAAGCGGGATTGTCAGAGGGCAGCCCGATACAATTTGGGGGTGATGCGTGGCAGAGGCCTGACGTCACCCTCTGAAAAATTTTGGAAGCTAACCGCAGTACATCGGGGTCGCTCTGAAATTGATAAGGGCCGTCAGATGGGAAAGCCCAGATCCGACGGCTGGCAGGAAGCAGAGGTGGCCGGATCATACGGTCAGGCAGGGCCAATAAAATATTATTATTCTCTTAAATGTGTGCCCGGCGGAACTTTATAAAAGTGGGTTTTTATGGTTTTTTGCAGTGTTACGTATTACATGGGTTTATACACAGATTTATTTACAAAGTGTGCTTAGGTTATTAATCCCAGCAAATCCCGGATTAATCCCACAATTAATTTTCCAGCGCTCTTAGGGTCAGGTCCTAATGTTTTAGCGCTTTAAAAACATTGAAACTGTACATAGAGCTATAATGCTTTGGGGAAGGGGATATATAGGTATTTTGGGTTATTTTGTGGAATTTACATAGTAATAGGGGGAATAGGGGGTATAAGGAGTTACATAGTAGAAGTTAGGGGTTAATGTGAGTGAAAGAGGTTGGTTGAGAAGTGGAAACACTAAGTTTTGTATGGAATTAACTTAGTTTAGGAAGTAGATCAAAATGAAAAGAATTTTAGACAAGAAATGTGGCTTTTAAAGGAACAAGAACCAACACAAAACCTTGACTTCTTTCATGAACACAACTGGTGTAGGGATGTTAGCAATGAATGTGAAGGGGGGAAATTAGGAAGTTAGACATGCTCCATTGTGTTGCTGCAAATGATAGAGGAGAGGAGCTTCTCTTATCCATTGATGTTTCCTTTATGCTTAGATCAGCAAACTTCAGTTGAAAGGAATGACATTTCTGCAACCCCATCTACCTACCCATCTACTTGCCTAGCATTTTTTGTTTCTTCATGGAGGGTGCACTTGGACTTGCAGACCCTCATGTGCCTTTTCTTTTCCTTTGGCTTTTTCTTTTGATTTTCTATCTAGCACTACCCTTATTGCTTCCAAGGCCCCAGATTAAGCAGTTGGGAACCTTAATTCTCTACCTAACTACTGGTCTGCCAAGATTAGACAGTTTGGACAGACTTCTTTCTCTATTCTACAACAGCAAATTGAAACATGGCATGATCCAGATTAGGCTGTTGGACCATCCATCAAATTGAGTCAACATCAAGCTATGTACACACCTTGCCTTCTTTTTGAAATATGGGATCTTTGCATCACCAAAGCAGAGCATATTTGGCACTTCCATTTGCCAATCATGAAATATGAAACCTATTGGTATAGGTATCTAACAGTGGCTCCAAATGGGGATGGTTTTCCTTCTTGAAATACCAAGAACAGCAGGTCAGAATGCCTTGGCCCTTTGACTTCTCTTTACCAAAACTTGGAGCTTTTCTTCCTTGAGACCTCAAAATTGGAATCTATCATACTTGTGGAACTTGCTGAACTAAAGCCTTTTCTTGATTTTGCAAGACTTTTCAAACTGAGCTATTCACATGCTGAAAGAAAACATTATATACAGCAAATTATGTACAGGGAAACAGCCATGCTATATACATGGAGAGTAGTCAAAATAGTGCTTCAACATCCTGCCATTCATAGGTCCTTCATCCAAGTCAGTTTCATCCAGATTTTTTAGGAAGTAAGTGTTGTTTCCTTGCACTGCTTGGATAACAAATGGTCCTCTCCAAAGGGAATCAAATTTTCCATGTTTTCCTTTATCTTCCCTTCTTGAATCCCACTTGAGGACTTTGTCCCCAATGTTAAAGTCTTCAGCCTTAGTCCTTCTGTCAAAAGCTTTCTTTAACTTTTCTTGTAAAACTTGAACTCTGTTATAGACTTGGTCTCTAGTTTGCTGCAAGCATATTATTTGATTGATCCTTCTTTGTATGTCATTGGGCTCAACTTGACTTTCTTGAAGTAGTTTCATAACAGGAACCCCCAGTGATGAAGGAAATTTGGCTTCTAGTCCATAAACTAACTCATATGGGCTGACCCCAATGGATCTCTTGGTTGTCAGTCTATCTACCCATAAGGCATTGACAAGCTTCTTATGCCAGTTCTTCTTATTTTCTTCCAACATCTTCTTTATGATGTTTATGAGGCTTTTATTTGATGATTCAGCTAGGCCATTTCCTTGAGGGTAGTATGCAGTAGAATGGCCCAAATTAATGTGGAATTTGTGACAAAAATTAACCATCTTCTTGGATCTAAAAGCAGCAACATTGTCTGTTATGATCTTGTTAGGACAACCAAATCTAGACAATATATTATTTTCCAAAAATTGAATGATTGTTGAATCATTTGCCTGTCTACATGGGATAGCCTCAATCCATTTGGTGAAGTAGTCTATGGCTGTGAGGATCCATCTATGTTGGCCTGAGGATATGAATTTTCCCAATGAAATCCAAGCCCCATTGTTGAAAAGGTCTCTCTGTTGCAATAGGTCTCAAAGGAAGTGGCAGTAACTTTCTCTTTCCCTCAAATACTTGACATTTATGACATAAAGTGGTAAATTTTTTGACATCAGAGAAAACAGTGGGCCAATAATAACCATCCCTCAGTATCTTATCCACAGTGGACTTCCAATAGAGGTGTCCACCACAGTCACTTGCATGGAATTCTTTCATAACATTGTTAGTCTCATTCTCAATCAAGCAGTTTAACAATATACCCTCATGGTTTTTCCAAAGCAAATTTCCATCCATGACATAAAATCTTGAAGCTTTCATTTTTAGAAACCTACTTTTAGTTCTGGACAATCCTGGGGGAGCACACAGGTTTTGTAACACATAACATATTTCAGAATACCAAGAAGATTGTTCAAAGGCTACATTGATCTTTGGAGTCGCCAGCTCCGGTTCACTGTCCAGTTGGTTGATGTCCAAGGCTTGGAAATTTGTTTCAGACATTAATTTGGCCAAACCTTGCCCTTTTATCAGTTTTGTAGGTTTTATTTCAATGTCAAATTCTAAAATGTTGGCAATCCATTTTCCTCTTCTGCCCTCTAAGTTCTCTTGAGTGAGTATGTCTTTCACAATGGGACTTGGCACATAAGCTATAACATGGGAGTATAGGATATAAATCTTAAAGTCTTTAATGGCCTTGACCAAAGCATATGCTTGCTTTTCCATGATCTGATATTTCAGGGGTGCATCTCTGAGAGCTCTACTAAAGAAAGCAATAGGTCTCTCATTTCCTTGGTCATCTTTCTGTAATAAGACAGCAGCAATAGTATGCTGGGAGGCAAAAGAGAAAATGATAAACTCTTTGTCAAATTGTGGATTTGTTATGACTGGAGTTTGGGTAAGGGCCAATTTTATTCCTTCAAAAGCTTGATTTGCTTCTACTGTCCATTTTACTTTTGAATCTTTTTTAAGCATGTTATTGAGTAATCTGCTTAGTTCTGCCAAATTTGGAATAAATCTCCTTAGGAAGTTGATCTTCCCCAAGAATGCTTGTGGTTTTTTGATGTTTCTTGGGTGAGGCATTTGTAAGATGGCTTGTATTCTGTCTGGGTCAATCCTAATGCAATCTTTTGAAATAATATGACCCAATAACTTGCCTTCTTCCAAACCAAACAGGGATTTCTTGGGATTTAAGGAAATTCCATATTTCCTACAAGTTATGAATATTTGCCTTAGATGTTTCAAATGTTCTTGGTCGGATTTTGAGAAAGGTGTGAGGTCATCTAAATAAATGACAAGGAAGTCATGAATCTCCTTGGCAAAAGCAATATCCATTGCTCTTTGAAAGGTAGCTCCTGCATTTTTTAACCCAAAAGGCATTTTGACATATTTGAAAGTTCCCCATGGGGTTGTGAATGCTGTTTTGTCCTGATCCTCAGGGTGAACTAAGATCTGGTTGAAACCTGAGAATCCATCAAGTAGAGAAATTCTTGAGGCCCCCACTACTCTTTGCAAGATGTGATCCATCTTGGGTAAGGGGTAATTATCTTTTAGGGATACTTGATTTAAGTTCCTTAGATCAACACAAAGCCTTATTTCACCAGTTTTCTTTCTTGTAGGGACCACATTTGAAATCCAATCAGAAAACCTGATAGGTGCTATGATACTAGCTTTAAACATTTTTTGTACCTCTTTCTCAATTGAAGGGAGAAGCATACGATTTATCCTTCTCCATTTTTGCTTGAATGGCTTTTGATTAGGCTTGAGAGGGATGGTGTGTTGGATAACAGAGGTGTCATAGGATTTTAAATCCTCATAACTCCATGCAAAGACATCTTGGAACTCTTTGAAGAGATCAATGTATTTAGGCTTCTGATCAGGAGGTAAGGATGCAGACAATTTTATTATCTTTGGCTTTTCAACAGTTCCAATGTTGCATTCTTCAATGGCAGCATTAAGGGGTTGCATTTTTGGTTTTCTAGGGACATCATTTGAGTCAAAAATATCCTCCAATGGAGTTAGGCCTGTAGGAAGAAAATTGTCTTTCAATTGTATCACTTCATCTTCAGCATCAGCTATTTCCTCGGAATGTAATTGTTCAAGTTCTTGTATTTTCTCCTGGTTAAAGTTTGTTGGACAAAGCATTCGATTTGATGTTTGAAGTGAGATGTTTGTTTGTTGCTGTTCACCTAGTATTTGTGAATCATTTGCGGCCTTAGTATCAATGTTTAGTCCTGAGAATTCTTGCTGCAAAGTCAAGAAATTGTTTATTTGTGTATCATCCTCAAACACTTGCCAATCCTTGACATTGTTTGGGACAGAAGGTCTGTGTTTTATCTCAGCTGTAAAGCAATGGTGGGGTTCAAAAGGTAGCTTACAAGTGCTTGCAAATGTAGCCAAACTATGAGCATGAAGATTATGGGTCCTAGGAATTTTGGTAATTTGAAATTCAGTGAAAGTTTTAAGCATTTCAGTAGCAGCAGACCTATAAGATCTCAGTCTTTTGTCATTAGTGACAAAATTTCCCTTTACTTGTTGGATAATTAGGTCTGAATCTCCTAGGATTGAAACTTTTATGGCTTGTAAGGATTTTACTAGCTTGAGGCCTAGTAAGAGAGCTTCATATTCTGCCATATTGTTAGTGCACCTGAAGTTTAACCTGTAGGCTCGGCCTTCTGCATGACTGTTTTGTTTGTTATGTATCCAAACCCCTGCTCCTGCCCCTAATTTGTTGACTGATCCATCAAACTCAAGGAACCATAAGATCTCTTGTTTTAAGGGATTTTCAACATTCTTTCTATAATTTGGGATTATAAGTTGGAGTTCTTGTTTGTCGTCTGGTTTATTTTTTAGGGGTAACTCATCATTTGGTTTCTCAATTTGGATCTCTTGGGGACTTGGTTGTTTACTCTCATGCATGTTTTGTTCAAGTGTGACTGATTTATTATCACTCTCAGGGCTAGTATCATCATTGAAAAGAATAAAGGAATCCATATTTGAATGGACTGCATAAATGGGGAAATTTTGAGGCTTTTCTTCACTGCTCACCATGTATTTCATAAGTGACTCTCTATATAGCCTCTTGGGTTGACCAAAGACTGAGATGGTGGCATATGACATGTCTAATTGCAGGGAACCTTGGAGTTTAGCCCCCCATGATCTTGATAACAAAATTCCATATTCGGGTGGGATATTAGCAACTACAACATCCATTAAGATTGTTTTGTTTGGATACTGGACCAGGGATACACATAGATCCTTTATCAATCCTAGACACTTAACTTGGTTGGAGTCAAATGAAAATAGGTCCTTATAGGGTCTTGTAATGTCTAGGTTGAGTCTCTCCATTACTGATTTAGGCATAAGGTTATGAGATGCACCTGAATCAAACATAGCATTGTGTATTATTTTGTCATGAACATTCCAGCTGACATAAAAAGGTAAGATCCCTGTAACTGCTGTCTTTCCATCAACCTCTGGACCGAAAAGTAGTTCTAGGGTATCATCCAACACATTGACATCATCTTTATTATGGGTGAGTTGAAGGGACTTTTTGATTTGTTGTTTGTAAATGTCATGCTTGGCTAGCTCTGAAAGAGGAATGGCTATCTTCAATTTTCCTATTTCAGCTTCTAAGTCAAAAGGTTTTTCAGCTTGGACCTTGGTGTTGTGGTTGACAACCCTTTCTTTATTGTTCAAGTTTTCCTCTCGGTTTTCACTCTGATCTTGAGGCTTGTCCTTCTTAGTCATCTTCTGCGTAGTGATGCTTGGATTAGGCTGCAAGGGTGATGTAGGCATTGCTTGTTGTTTTGGGGAAGATGTTTCAGTTATTTCTTCAACTGTTACTTCCTTTGTAATAGAATCAGTTTTGTCAATTGGCTCTGTGACAATGGTTTTCTTAGGCAGAGGAGTGTCCTTTGTTTTCTCAGGCTGTGTCACATTTATAGTTCTGCTCCTTAGCTTGTATTGTTTATGAACTTCATAAACAGCCGTGTCATAGCATTGTTTAAAGTTAAATGACTCACCTGACTTGGTTTGAAACTGTTTAATATCATCATCCTTATGATCTTCTTGACTTAGGAAAACTTGTTGATCATCATTCAGGCCCATTAGGTTAATGTGGGTGTCATCTATTTGTTCATTAGAAGTGGATGCTTCTGTATAGTTTTCTTGGAACGGAGGTCTGATCTCTGGTTCAGAATTGGCTTTACCAACATTAGGATTTTGGTTTCTTCTGAAATTAGGATTCCTAACAGGGTTATTCTGTGGTGCTTCCCATGATGACTTCCTCTCAACTGATTCTACTCTGTCACCTAATCTCTGCATACCAGTGATTATTGCATCCAGTTTTTGATCCCAGCCTGAAGGCTCTTCTTTAAAGGTGGTCTTTCTCTCAGTCCTTGTCCTATTTCTCTTGGCTATCAGATTGGCTTCCACACTTACTGCTATATCTTGCATTTCAGCTAAAGTTCTGGGAGCCCTTTCCCTTAATTGATATGCCATATCTGAATCAAACCCATCAGGGAAGGTATATAAAGCTAGATCCGGTGGGGGTCTAAGATTTTGGGGAATAGCATTGTAGACATTGTTAAACCGGGCACAGTAGTCCAGGACAGTTTCTTGGGGACCTCTTTTGATAGTATTGTATTCAGATAATATATGGAGTGGATCCTTCTTCTTCTCCCATCTGTTGATGAATGTTTGATAGAGGGCTTCAGGGTTAGCTATGGAATTTGGTGTAAGTGACCTAAACCATGTTCTTACATCCCCCGTTAAGCTTTGCACAAAAATTTTCATCCTGACCCCATCATCATCTATTTCATAGTTTTCAAAGTAGTCCTGCATTTTCTTAGTATGCTGCAGGGCTGGATATGAGCCAGTACCATCAAAGTATGAGATCTTGCTTTGGTATTCTTGAGGCAGTGGAGCTGGATTGGCCGGTAACTGTAGTGGGGCATATCTATTAGCCATGTTTGGTAGGATAACAGGGATAACAGGGATGAATGGGACTAGTGAAGGGAATGGGATGATAGGGGTGTGTGTATGGAGTGGTTGAAAGGATACCTTGTGAAGTGGATGAAGAACTAGGAGATTGCGGTCCAGTAGTATGAGGATGTAGAGAAGCTTTAGCAGGGGTTGGAATGTCAGTTTGGAAACCTGCTTCCGAGCTTGCATCTGATAAAGTGCTTTCTGATTTGTGTCTTTTGAGGATTCTTGCAATCAGATTTGGATTTTGAAACTCAGGTGCTGGCTCAGGATCTAGGTTTGATCTTGTGTAACGAGTTTTCTTCTTAGGAGCCAGCTTCTATAACTTTCTTTTTGAGAATTTCTAAGGAGGTAGTGATCTTTTGAAAAGGACTGGTCAGCTATAGCACAACTATATGAAACTTAATACTAAATAAAGAATGATTTAGGCAGCCTTTATATACTCCTGCAATGGTAAGCAGAGGTAGTTTCTAAGGCTATTTGGCTGTCACTCAGGCTTTATTTACATCATCAAGAATCAGATAGGAGGTTGCAAAGTTCATCCAGGTCCCCAGTGGAGTCGCCATTTATGTTAACACCCAGGTTGTTCCCTTTGACTCCCAAGGGAATACATCCGGGGTAACCACTAACCAAGCTTTGGATTAGAGTTCCTAGCCAAACTGTAATCAGAGAGGGCTCTCTCTTTAAGGTTTATCTCTGTTTTGTGAGGATTTTAGGCTAGTTATAAGTTCGGTTTTTGCTTAAGGTTTTGGTTGTGAACTGTTGATTGAGAAGGGCATGAAATGTTTGAGGGATTTTAGTCCATTGGGCATATGGAGTCAGAAATTGGGTAGATCTTGATGTCTGTGAGGGAGAAGGACTTACTGCAGAGCTAGATAGCTATTCATGATACAAATTTTGGTTTATAAGTGAAACAGAGTGAATGAAAACTTATACATAGTGTGATTGTAAGTTAAGAAAGGCCATTTCTATTCAGTAGCATCTAAGAATTACTGCATAGAGACTTTCAAAGTTTTATAGTAAGTTCGAGCATCTAAGAATTCCAATTTAACAGATAAACCTGGAGAAAACATTTACAACAATGAATGATTGAATTCAGGGTGTCTCCATGGACAAGTCCTGAGTTATTCTTCTTCTTTCTTGTTGAGATTTAGAACACATACAAGAGAAATGAAAGAGACCAAATTAAACACAGACAGAGATAGAAAAACTTATTGTATCAAGCCATAGCACTAGAGTTCTGCAATATTCAATGGTTCCAAGACAGTATACATCAGAAAAGACAATCTCTGAAATCTAGAAATACTCCTTTGTATTATCTTTCCAAACATACAGCCGAGTTCTCTTTTTTAACAAGTAACAACAACCCCTGCAAGCTTATGCGAGGGGGAATATATACAATCGGTTCTACAAAAATATCTGAACCGCTGAGTCATCTGATAATTAAATACGCTCACCAACTTTACAAAATAGCAGATAAAGAAGTTATTACTGTTGTAAATACAAAATGAATGCTCTTTATTTCTGTCAGAAATATTTTTGACCTTTGGAGGCCACTGAGTCGGTTTGAGTGTTCTGCATAAATGTTGAATGATGTGTCTTTATCCTCTGTCATGCTGTAGCTTTCTCGGCCTTGTCATTTGCAGCTGTCAGTATTGCTTTGGTGGCCGAATCTTTCTGCTGAGTTGGCTCAGTCCATCTTTCTTCAGTCATACTGTATGCATAAAATTTTCCTGTACATGATGACTTTTGTTTTTTGATGAAAAAACTTGATGAGAGGCTCTAGTTGACAGGATCAATTGTATCATTTTGGTCCACCATTCCTTTGTGGGCAATTGATGCCTCAAAATTGCATCTAGGGTCTCATCTGCCTCTGTATATTTGTATAAGTTTGGAGGCACTTCAAACAAATGCTTGATCTCATTCATAATAAAAAATAAATTCTCTACTCTGTTGTAGAGACTTTGCCCAGATGCTGGCCCTGTTTCTTCTGAAGTACTTGCTCCTTGAGTGATCTGATTGGTAGAAAATGTGTTGACCCTTTTAGCATAGTTCTCATGTGAAAGTAATTTCCCTACATTGTTCAGTAAGCTAGGGAGACCTCTGCTTTGCAATGCTGCAAACTTGTCCATAAATCTGTTTACTTCTGTCTGCATGTCCTGGCTTCTCCTTTCCAGTGTTTGTACCAGGCTTCTCAATGTAAGGACCCTCTTTATCAGCTGGATGGTTTCAGTTCTGTTGGAGATCCCTATTGCTGCCAGCTGTGGACCTGTACGGTTATTTAGCACGTTAATCATTCTGTTGGCTATCTCAGGCATATTACCTAGAGATGCCCTTGATCTTTGCACTTCCTTGTGTGCTTTTCCTATGAGCTCCATTTGCTCATGAATGGTCTCTATAAACTGCCACTGATCTGTGATAGATTGGCCAATGTTGGCCCATAAAACTGTTTTGAGCTCAGCTATCACTTTGTCAAGTGTGAGCTCCTTCTCCAGCTCCTTTATCTTCTCTTTAAGGGCTTTTATTTCCCTTCCTTTTTCTGCTACATTCTGCTTGGATTTGTCATATTTTTCATTGAGCTTAGCCAAATTCTCCCTGGCTTCATTTAGCTCTGCCATTTGGGCTTCTAAGGCCTGAATTTCATTCTTCAGCTTCTGCATATCAAGGCTTGGAGCCTGCTCTGTTGTTGGTGTTGGTACTGATGTAGATGGTGCTACCTGTGCTGTCTGTTCTGTAGGAGGAGCACTAGTTTGAGGGGGTTCCTCAAGATTGATTATTTGTGGAGGGGGCTGTGATGTCTGGCCTACTTCCCTCTGTTTTAGGGCTGCCTGTAGTGCTGCCTCTGACTCTCCTAATTTCTCCTGCGTCTGAATCAGCTGTTTGTATAATGATACCAGCATAGCTGCTGCATCCTGGTCATGTCTCAGCTGGGCAACCTCTTCTGTCTGAGGATGAAGAGTTGCTGGGATCTTGATCATTTTTCTTAGCGCTGCCATGTCTGCATCTCTTAATTTCAACAGTGCTTGTACAGCCTTGATGTCCTTGGGATCATGCCCAAGATCTATGATGATATCCTCCAATGCTTTGATTCGGTTGTCTTTTGCCTAGGAGGATGCTCTCTCCAACTCGAGCTGGGCAGCTGTATTATTTAGGATATTTTCCAGCCTAAGATTTACCAAAGTTTTGTCTTCCAGAGTGGCATACACCATCTCACCCGTTTGCTTGTGCAATTCAATTTGGTCCATCGGGTGGATGTCTTTTGCAAGGACCTCAAGGTTGGTCCTTAGGTAGTCTGCAGCTGACTGTGGCTGCAGCATGGTTGGCGTGAAATGACTCATTACCATTTTTCCCTCATGTACATCGTATGCAGACATCAACCTTTGTTGGTTAGTAGGAGCCATTTTCAACAAGTGATTGTAGAGTTGTATCTTGAGTGGCTCATTCCTCCTTTTGATATCAATGAATTTCTGTTTGATGCCTGCTTCAACTCCCCTTTGGTGGCTTCAGGAGCTAACTTCTCCTCCAACTCTCCTTTCATGTTCCTGGTGAAAGGAACTTGCTGATGCTTCCATACTTGGTGGGCCCATGCCCAAAGATTGCCCAGTAGGCATTTCTTCCTCAGAGAGGGGATTCATTCTGTGCCTTTTCTCCCCTTGATTTATAGATGTGGTGAGGGGAGTCTCTTGCTCTCTATCCCTCTTCTTTCCCTTTTCTTCTTTTTGTGGAGTTTGTAGCACTGAGGCCTCCACTGTCTTTTCTTGCCTAGGGGGCACATTCTCTTGAGCCTGTTGCTCAGTGGATATTGGGGCTTCGGGTGTTTTTTCTTGATGCTGCATTTGCTGCCCCTCTTTTTTTCCTTCTTCTTGCTGTTCTACCTATTTTTCTGCTTGCTTTTCTGCCATAGGAGGTGGTTGTTCTTGCTGATGTGCTGTTGAAGATGATGCAGCTGCTCCCACTTGAGTGCTTGGAAGAGAGAATACCTGTGAACAAAGCTCTAAGTCAGCCAACTTTTGGAGATTTTTTACTGCTCTTTGACCTAGTTCTTCTTGTGTGGCAGCCTCCTCTAAGGTGCCTTCCCTCCACTTTAGTTGATTTTCATATTTTTCTATGTGAGGCAAACTTAAGTGGTCATAATTGGCCAGCCTATATTTGACCCTTCTTAAACTTATGAAATGATTGGGGTCATATGTTTTCCAAAGGAAGCTGGTCTGTAAGCCAAGGGCTTCTAGCATGCTATCTGCCTCTTGCCAACCTTCCTCCCTTTTATTGTAAATGAAGTGGCCTAATTGGTTTCTGACTTTGAGCTGTGCTTTCTTGCCTTTGCCTGAAAAATGGAGTACATCAGCATTCCAAAATTGCCTGAAGTATTCGAGGGCAAACAATCTCATAGGCGCATATTTGGGTAATCTGTATGGGGGCAACTCACACCCATATATTCTGATAACTGTGTAGTTTTGGTAATAGTACAAATCCCCAATGCTGTATACCTTAGACAACTGAAGAATCCTCTTCATCTCATCAGTTAGTCTTGGAGGAGGTGAGCTCAGAAGCAGAGACATGGCTGGGTGGATGAAGAGGTCTATAAACTCACAATAAGTGTATGGAGAACAAGATCTGCAGTGGAAAGCAGAGGACCAATAAACCACTGACCTTGGGTTGCCTTGTGCATCCACTCTTTTCACAACAAAAGGAAATTTCTCATGTTGATAATATAAGATTAAGTGGTAGATATAGGAGGTGTATCTGAACACAATTTCTCTTGCCAAGTTCATCAATTGCTCATGTATTTTATCGGATATGTAAGTGGCATAGTCATAACAGATTGGGGACTTGCCAGGGGAAAACATGAGCATCATCACCAGCACAGTTTCATCAACAAACTCTATTGAATTATAGCCCAATATGGGACTAATCATGTCTACAAGGTCTCTGCCCAATTGGTTGAGGTATACATGAGAAATGGGAGGGTACTTCACGGTGTCAGAGTCAATGTATAATTGATTCAACTTGGTGACCTGAGCATCTGTCAGTTTAGCTCCTTGCTTTATCAGATCTATCAGTGATAAAGGAACTAATTTCTTATCAGTATTGAAATGTAGCATCTCTCTGATGGCTTCAGGGGTGACATGAAAAACAACTGAGCCTGAAGGGTCAAGCACAACCCTCTGAGTGGGGTCATAGCAGTCAGCACATCGGTGGATTAGGTCAGGAAACTGGTTGACCTGAGGGAGCTTGAAGATAGGGAGGAAAGAGTCCCAAATGCCCAATACATCCATTCCAATCTCATGCTTAATCTTCAATTCATTTAGCAAGTGAATGTGGTACTTGCTATGCATTAGCATTTCCTCTGATATTTGATAATCTAGATCTGCTAATGCTTTCCACTCCAACTCTCTTTGAGGGGCATTCAGTGGAGCAATATTCAGGGCCACAGGTGCTACTGGTGCATCCATGGTTAAGTAATTGAATGATTTGTATTTAGAACTAGTGTTACTAACAGAGACACAGAGGAGTATCTTCTGGAACAGATAGGTGAATTGCAGAGGAAAAGAGGATGAATGGCAGTGACATCAATTGAAATACTACACAGAGGACTGATAGAGTAAATGGCAGGCCTGAAAAAACTCTCTTCACGATGAATTAGAGCAGCTCAGGTTTTAGTTCACGAATGCGCGAACTCACTGTGAATTTTGGTAAGTTTGGTGAAATGCAGGTTCTGTAGAGGAGCTTTCGACCCAATAGTTGAAAATAGGTACTAGTACCGGGGATTGACTGGTAAATGCAGTGTTTTCACTCGTTTTTAAGCTACACTTGGAGAATTATGGAGAAAACCAGGCTCAAAGGGAATAATTGGATAAATACCTTGTGAATTGTCGGCAATGGTTTCAAACGCAGGTGGTTTGGACGCGCCAACTGTCTCTATAACGATTTCTACAGGTTGGCGCTTGTTTGGTCGTAAAATGCATGCAACGCAGAGCAATAGTTGTTTTGGAAAATGTGAGAAAAACACGGCTTTTTGGCAAAAATATGGATTTTTGGGACATTGGCGCCTTTTTTGGATGACGTCAGCATGACATCATCAGGTGGGGGCAAGGTCGGGTGACGTCAGCATGACGTCATTGGCTGACGTGGCGGCCTGTGAGTGGTCCACGGGGACTGCATAGGTGGAGGACATGTCAGAGCGATGGCGGGCGGGGGTGCTGACGTGGTGGTGAAGTGGCGTGACGCTGGCATAACCGGTCAGCGGAAAACCGGAAGTGGTAAGCAGTATGATATCGCACCGCTCTTTATACGGAAGCGGGATTGTCAGAGGGCGGCCCGATACAATTTGGGGGTGACGCGTGGCAGAGGCCTGACGTCACCCTCTGACAAATTTCGGAAGCTAACCGCAGTACATCGGGGCCGCTCCGAAATTGATAAGGGCCGTCAGATGGGAAAGCCCAGATCCGACGGCTGGCGGGAGGCAGAGGTGGCCGGATGATACGGTCAGGCAGGGCCAATAAAATATTATTATTCTCTGAAATGTGTGCCCGACGGAACTTTATAAAAGTGGGTTTTTATGGTTTTTTGCAGTGTTACGTGTTAAATGGGTTTATACACAGATTTATTTACAAAGCGCGCTTAGGTTATTAATCCAAGCAAATCCCGGATTAATCCCACAATTAATTTTCCAGCGCTCTTAGGGTCGGGGCCTAATGTTTTAGCGCTTTAAAAACATTGAAACTGTACATAGAGCTATAATGCTTCGGGGAAGGGGATATATAGGTATTTTGGGTTTTTTTGTGAAATTTACATAGTAATAGGGGGAATAGGGGGTATAAGGAGTTACATAGTAGAAGTTAGGGGTTAATATGAGTGAAAGAGGTGGATTGAGAAGTGGAAACACTAAGTTTTGTATGGAATTAACTTAGTTTAGGAAGTAGATCAAAATGAAAAGAATTTTAGACAAGAAATGTGGCTTTTAAAGGAACAAGAACCAACACAAGACCTTGACTTCTTTCATGAACACAACTGGTGTAGGGATGTTAGCAATGAATGTGAAGGGGGGAAATTAGGAAGTTAGACATGCTCCATTGTGTCGCTGCAAATGATAGAGGAGAGGAGCTTCTCTTATCCATTGATGTTTCCTTTATTCTTAGATCAGCAAAATTCAGTTGAAAGGAATGACATTTCTGCAACCCCATCTACCTACCCATCTACTTGCCTAGCATTTTTTGTTTCTTCATGGAGGGTGCACTTGGACTTGCAGACCCTCATGTGCCTTTTCTTTTCCTTTGGCTTTTTCTTTTGATTTTCTATCTAGCACTACCCTTATTGCTTCCAAGGCCCCAAATTAAGCAGTTGGGAACCTTAATTCTCTACCTAACTATTGGTCTGCCAAGATTAGACAGTTTGGACAGACTTCTTTCTCTATTCTACAACAGCAAATTGAAACATGGCATGATCCAGATTAGGCTGTTGGACCATCCATCAAATTGATTCAACATCAAGCTATGTACACACCTTGCCTTCTTTTTGAAATATGGGATCTTTGCATCACCAAAGCAGAGCATATTTGGCACTTCCATTTGCCAATCATGAAATATGAAACCTATTGGTATAGGTATCTAACAAGGATATTGATGGCGATGTCAACCATGATTTCAGAGAAGAAGGATTTGTTTTTCTGAATGTGATGGAGTTTGTAGAAGCTTGCAACAGAGGATAGTCAGAGGGACATTCTATATTTGATTGTGTTAATGAAGAAACAATTTCAGGTTATAGTTAGAAGTGATAGCCTCTTCTATGTTGTAGCTGACATTCTTATGATTGCAGGGATCAATGGTGTATTATTGAGATCTATATGTGTCTGATATGTGTGATTGTAGAGAAGGATTTGTATATGCTTCCAGTCACATTATGAACTGAGTTGCATGAGAGATGACTTGTGTGTTGATATGATTGACAATTGTTGGTTATTGTTGGATCCATTTGAGCATGTTGTCATTGATATATATCCTTGTGTAGCTCAGTGAGAGAGACATAGTTGTGTATGTTGTTAAGAGTGCATATGTTGATGTATTGGGTTTGTTTTATTGAGATGATGTATTGAGCTTATGAAAGAGAGAAAGTTGTTGTTTTGTACAAGGGTCAAGTTTGAAACATTTTGAAATGTGGCCCTAGTGATCAACAGATCAAGATAACTTGGTGAAGAAAGGATGGGTGTTCCTTGCCTATGGGTGTAGGTAGATTTAGTAGAGGAAGTAGCATTATCATAGTCCAATGGTTGTTAGGCGAGGCTTTTAGGGGATATGAATCTCTAGTAGATGGGTGCTCACATAGTCCATTTCATATGAGAAACTTCCTTGCTGTACATAGCTAGCTATGATGATGTAAATTGGTTTTCTTGACTAATAAAATTAGAATTAGAGAAACAACAACATCAAATGGTGTTCATTTCCTCAAAGGGGGGTTTTCCACCAGAGATCCTTGTGTCCTTTGTGAATGTTATTGTTTTGATTATGTTATGGATTTCATATGATGATCGTGGTATTTACTGGTTAATCTACTAATGGCATATTATGTGAATGTGTTTTAGTAAATTGAAAAGAAATAAAAAGTTTAAGAAACATGGTCACTACTCATTCACCCCCCTCTTAGTAGTGAGCACATTTCCAACAAAGAGGACCTTGAGGTTGGTTGGCTTACACGGGATCTATCCTCCTTCGAATTAAAAATCAATCATGGAACCAAATCCATAATTTTAGGGAATTGGAGGGAAACAAATCCCCTCATCAAGGAGGCTACCCTTCATCACTTTTTGTATAAATAAGAGGGGCTAGTAGCCCACAGTGTATTTGAATAAGAGATTAGAGTTTTGGAGCTAGGAGCAAGTCCTTTGTATTGAGAATTTTGACTATTGATGTATGAACACTATTTCGAGTTAATGAAATCCAACTTATTTTCAGTTTGAGTTGTCTTTATAGGATCGTGAGCTCGCTAGGGTTAGGGCCCAACCCTCGGTACTCAAGCCCTTTATATTTTTTTCTTTTCTTTATGCATTCAATTTAGGTTAGTTTGTTGGTTATTACTTCATTTAAAAGCATTCTAGATAACAGAATTTGAGTAGATTTATAGTGTTAATATTCATGAGGTTTCTTTGTTTTAGGACTGGCCAAAAATATTTATAACTATCCATATGTTGTTTTAGTGATTATTTTCCATTCGTTGCCCCTCTCCATTTCCATTTCTAAGTTCTATTTAATAACTAGTTTGCACTCAATTAAAGGTTTTTGTTAGACAACATTAGCACATGCATGCATTTATGGTGTACAATATTGTTACTTTTTTTAGCAACAAGTTTAAATTATTCAGGTACCCAGAAGTCCACCGTCACAACTCTGCTTCAATTTTCTACAATTTGTCCACAATTACAGCCTTGCTACAAGAAGAGGATATATTTTCTTTTTTTCTATAGGATAAACTATATGACCCATATAAGGATTGGATAAGGCTCTTCCATCTCTCCTTTATCCGTCCCAACCACCATCATTCACCTTCCCACCTTCCCCTTCATTAAACTTTCTCTCGACATTTTCTTGTAACACTTACAAGGCAATCCTGTAACACTACAAAAAAACCTCCAAATGCATTTTAATTTGCCCCATAACAATATTGGCCACTCCTATGCACTAAATAATGATCATAAGACCATAAATAAAATTAAATGGATTCAGATACCTAGTAGGAACCTTCCTTTGGTTAATAAAGTAGATAGATAGTCATTTCCATGAATCATGTAACAAAGCAATAGCAATTTTCTGTTTATTTTTAGAACATATTAACCAGACTCTTTTGAGTTGAATACACTTGGACTAAGTCCTAAAAACATTATTCTTAATAACAAAATACACCCCATAGCATTTTCATTTGATCAAGTTAGGCATTTTGTAGGTTAACTAGCTCACTAATTCTCGAATTTCTAGTTTCTAGAGTAGTAATTTTCTGCTAATTTTTAGCATACGTTAGAAAGGGTATTTGTTGGGTCCCTATAATACTAGTGATTACCTGATTAATATTGTAGTTTCATCCCTTATTAATATTGTTGTGCCCCTACTATCCCCATATTGTTATTATTGTGCCCCATAGAATCCCTCTATTGTTATTTTTGTGGCTTTATATTATTATTGTTAGGTCGACTCGGTTATATTGTGACTCCTTCAACTCCTATATATAGAAAGGAGGTTTTGGCATTTGAATCATCCGAGAATTGCTCATTTATGTAATGTAAAGGAGGTTGCCCCCTCGAAGAGGCTGAATTCTAAGGCATTGATCTATATATTCTATCTTTTCTTGAGCTGGTTTCATAACATTCGGTATCACAGCTTTGGATTCTAAGGTTTCCCTGCTCCAAACAGGTCATTGTGACACTTTTCGTTATAAATTTTTTTATGCGACATTTCAGAAGCTAAAAAAAAAAACCCATTTGAGATGAAATCGCGCTGAATCTCAAATCTAAATGTCAGAGCTTTTTGTGCTACATTTGCAGAGATATGATCTGAGGAAGTTGGTCTTCTTGCAGACTCCTGGATTTCATTCCAAACAGGTGACCTGGGGAAAATCGTCATAAATTTTTCTTTGAGCATTTGATTGAAATTTCGTAAGACGGTACAGAAAGAGGACATAATTTAGTTTCTTGTATTTTTTTTCAGAGCCAAAGGTCGAAACAATGACTCGTGGCACGTCACACAAGTTCGCTCTACTGAACTAGTCTATAATTAGGTCACTGTAGGAGATTTTGCATAACTCTTCCTTGGAGAATCCAATTTGGATCAGAATGGTGGCATTGGAAAGAGGACACAGAGGGCTAGTGTAGGTCAAAATTTCAGAACTGGATGATATGAAAGTATAGAGATACATCAGAGGCAATATCGAGCTCCTACAAAGTGAAAAAAGGTGTGTAGATTCTTTTAAATTTTGCTTAAGATTGGTTTGAAAATTTGTTTTGAAGGAATTAAAAGGGCATAATAGAGCATTATTATCGGTAACAGATGCCCTGAGGAAAGAAAATGCAAACACCTAGTAAGCAACCTGAAAGCCCTAGCATGACTCATGAAGAAGAGGCAGAAATGCTACATGATATATCAAAATTACAAGAACAAGTGCAACAAATGTCACGCTCACAAAAGCTAACATAAGCTAAGATAAATGGTGTGGAATCTAAGATAAATGGAATGGAAGCTAAGATGGATGATTTGAAGATAGATTTGAAGACATATTTGAAGAGAGATATGGCAGATTTGAAGACAGATTTGACAAATTTTCTACAAGAAATATTTACTAATGGTGAAAAGGTTGTAAAGGAAACTCATGATGCGAACAAAAAAAATGCTAATCATGATTTCATAGACTCCAATGTGGGATCGAAGACCCACCATATTCCAAAAATCAATATGAGGAAGTTTGATGGCAAGGATCCTACAACATGGATATTACAGATGGAGAAATTTTTCGATCTGAATAATGTGCAAAACACACAAAAGGTACATATTGCAACTTTATATTTGGAACCAAATCAGTTTGTATGGTATCAATGGCTTTACTCTCGCAAACAAATTATCACTTGGGAAATTTTTACGGAAGAATTGACAGCACATTATGAGGATACAAAAAGCAACACTTTTTTTAGCCAATTGATAAGTCTCAAACAAAAGGGTTCAATAATGGAGCACATTGAGGAGTTCCAAAAATTGAACATAAGGGTAAAAGATATTCTAGAGGAGCATAGGATTGATGTGTTCATAGGCTATTTAAAGGATAATATCCAACATGATGTTCGCCTTTGGGAACCTGATTCATTAGAGAAGACATTCAGGTTACCAAGAAAAATGGAAAGCAAAATTATGGCAACCAGGAAGCATACCACTCACAACTATAAATATGGAAGTGTTGTTGCCCCTAGTCTTCCACAACCTATAAGGTTGACACCACAACAATTGGAAGAAAAAAGAGCAAAAGGGCTTTGTTACAGTTGTGATAGCAAATACACTAAAGGTCATAAGTGTGCTGAGAAGAAATTATTCTACATAGATTGCGAAGAGGAAGAAGAAAAGGAGAAAGAAAGGTCAAAAGAAGAGGATATACTCCAAGAACAAAGCCTAGATAAAGAAGAAATGAATCCAACCATATCTTGTAATGCATTGGCTGGAATTACCACTCCTCAAACCATCAAGATAGAATGAAAAATCAAGAAGAAAAAGGTAATAGTGTTAATTGATTCAAGAATTACCCACAATTTTATTGATTGTAAGGTAGCAAAAGAATTGAATTGCTTCTTATATCCAGCACCAGAGTGCCAAGTGATGGTTGCAAATGGAGGAACAATAAGTTTCTGTGGAAAGTGCCATAATATCAAGCTATCGATGGGAGAATATGTATTGACTAGCCTAATGCTTTACATTCCAATGGGAGGTGTTGATGTTGTACTAGGAGTCCAATGGCTACAATCCTTGGGTACAATAGCTTTTAATTTTCAAGAAATTTTCATGAAATTTTCTGTGGAAGGAAAGGAAGTTGAATTAAGGGGTATTGCACGGAAAACAGGAAAGATAATAATCTCTAACGGTATGACAAAGCTTCTAAAAAGGGAACAAAGGGGTGTAATTGCACAATTATGTTCGCTAGATGTTTCCACATTGGAATCATCTATTTCTCCAAAGCTCCAAAAAGTCTTGAATAATCATTCCAAGGTATTTGAGACTCCTAAAGGTCTCCCACCTATTCGTGATCATGATCATGCTATTCATCTGATTCCAGGAAGTGTTCCTCCAAACATCAGGCCGTACAGATATCCCTATGCCCAAAAGAGTGAAATTGAACGTATGGTTGCAGAAATTCTATAGGCTGGTATAATTCAACCGAGTCAAAGTTCTTTCTCTGCTCCAGTAGTATTAGTGCACAAGAAGGATGGATCATGGCACATGTGTCCGGATTATAGGGAGCTCAACAAGCTCACTACTAAAGATAAGTTTCCCATTCCTGTCATTGATGAATTACTAGATGAATTGCATGGATCAATTTACTTCACCAAGTTGGATCTTCATTCAGGATATCATCAAATTAGAATGAAGATTGAAGACATTCGAAAAACAACATTTAGAACCCATGTGGGTCATTATGAATTTTTGGTCATGCCTTTTGGCCTTAACAATGCACCTTCAACATTTCAAGGTTTGATGAATTCCATTTTCAAACCATTCCTTAGAAAATTTGTTCTAGTATTTTTTGATGATATACTAATCTACAGCAAGTCCTCGAAGGATCATGTTGAACATGTTGACAGGGTGCTACAACTATTGGAGGAGAAACAATTATATGCAAAAAGATCCAAATGTTTCTTTGGAGTATAAGAGGTGGAATATCTAGGTCATATTGTATCTCATGAAGGAGTTAAGGAAGATCATAGAAAAATTAAAGCCATTAAGGAATGGAAAATCCCCACATCCATTAAGCATCTACGAGGATTTCTCGGGTTGACAAGGTATTATCGCAAGTTTGTTAAGAATTATGGGAGAATAGCAGAACCTCTAACAACATTATTGAAGAAAGATGCATTTTCATGGACTCTAGAAGCAACAAAGGCCTTCAAACATCTTAAAGAAGCAATGTGCCAAGCACCAGTCTTAGCTACACCAGACTTCACAAAAACCTTTATTGTGGAATGTGATGCTTCAGGAAATGGAATTGGTGTTGTTTTAATGCAAGATGAAAGACCCATTTCTTTTCAAAGCCGTCCAATCAAGGGAAAGTTTTTACACAAAGCTATTTATGAGAAGGAAATGTTGGCAATACTCCATGCACTTAAGAAATGGTGACCCTACCTAATGGGAAGACATTTCAAGGTAAAAACAGATCATGATAGCGTTAAATACTTTTTAGAACAAAGATTATCCTCTAAAGAGCAACAAAAGTGGGTCACAAAGATGTTGGGTTATGACTTTGAAATCATCTACAAAAAAGGGAAGCAAAATGTGGTGGCAGATGCACTCTCAAGAAAGGATGAGGACGTGGAAGCATAACCTTCGAATAAGTGCCCACAGTTCTTCGTCATTCTTCCATTCCTCCCTTGCTTCGTTTATCCAATCTGGTTGGATAATAGAAATGGCGCACAACAAGATTCTAGTACATCTGATACATTTAGCTGGCAAAATGATTCTTTATGGTACAAAGATCACTTATACCTCTGTAAGAATTCCCAACTAAAACAAAAGATTCTTATGGAATTGCACACTTCTCCCTTAGGAGGGCACTTAGGATTTTTAAAAACTTACTACAGAGTTAAGAAGGAATTTTTTTGGGATGGCCTTAAATCGAATATTCAAAATTTTGTGGCGGAATGTTTAGTTTGCCAACAAAATAAAGTTGAAACAATTAAGACCCCGGGTCTATTACAACCTTTATCCATTCCAAGCCAACGTTGGGAGGAGGTTTCAATGGATTTTATCACAAGTTTACCCAAGTTTGAGGGAAAGAGTGTCATCATGGTGGTAGTTGACAGACTTACCAAGTATGCACACTTTTGTTCATTATCACATCCATTTAAAGCCAGTACAGTATCTACTGCATTTATGGAAACAATTCAAAAGCTACATGGAAACCCAAAGATTATTGTAAGTGACAGAGATCCCATTTTCACTGGAAAATTTTGGACAAAATTATTTTCTTGTCTTGGTACTCAATTAGCTCATAGCTCATCTTATCATCCTTAATCTGATGGGAAAATGAGATAGTAAACAAATGTTTGGAAGGATATCTTCGTTTCTTTGTATATGATAAACAGACACAATGGGTCAAATGGTTGCCTCTGGCTGAATGGTGGTATAACACTTCCTTCCATACAACAACAAAAATGACCCCATTTATGGCACTTTATGGATATCAGCCACCATCCATCACATCATATTTAAGAGAAAATTCTAAGGTTCAAGCAGTGGAACATCACATCGAACACCAACAACAAGTCCTCCAACTCTTAAAGGATAACCTCGTGTTGGCACAGAATAGAATGAAACAACAAGCACATCAACATCGCAGCGAAAGAATTTTTGATGTAGGTGATTGGGTATTCCTACAACTACAACCATATAAGAAAATGTCCCTCAAGTAAGCTAAGAAGGATAATAAATTATCACCAAAGTATTATGGTCCGTACAAGGAGTTGCAAAAGATTGGTACTATGGCATACAAATTGGAGCTTCCTGCAGCTTCTCGATTGCACCCAATTTTCCATGTTTCATGTTTAAAGAAGGTTATAGGCGACAAGCTCCCAGTTCAAATAATACTGCGAGAACTTGATGAGGAAAGAAAAATTATATTGGAACCGGAAGCAGTCATAGAAACAAGAACTCGACAGCTACAAAATTGATCAATTTTGGAGTATCTTATCAAGTGGAAGAACTTATGCGCTGAAGATTCCACATGGTAGGATTGAGAATTTTATACAGAAGCATCCAGAACTACTCAAGCATTGAGGAAAACACTTTTTTGAAGGAGAGGGGCATGTTGGGTCCCTATAATACTAGTGATTACCCCATTAATGTTTTAGTTGCATCCCTTATTAATATTGTTGTGTCCCTATTATCCCCATATTGTTATTACTGTGCCCCATAGAATCCCTCTATTGTTATTTTTGTGGCTTTATATTATTATTGTTAAGTCGCCTCGGTTATATTGTAACTCCTTAGACTCCTATATACAGAAAGGAGGTTTTGTCATTTGAATCATCCAAGAGTTGTTCATTTATGTAATTTAAAGGAGGTTGCCCCCTCGAAGAGGCTGAATTCTAAGGCGTTGATCTATATTTTCTATCTTTTCTTGAGCTGGTTTCATAACAGTATTTTTGAGTGATTCCACTGGAATTCGAGTCATAGGACATCCTAATTAATAAAAAGAAGTTAACCCCATCTAATTTTCATTTGATTTTCTTGGGAATTTGGCAAGGTAACTCGAGAAACAACAATCTTGTAGAAATTGTGTAACAATCATGCAACAATTTGTTTTCAAGATATTCCTTTCCCAGATTCACTCCAAATTCATGGTAGAAGTAGATTTATATCCTTTGAATGCTCTAAGATCACTTTGTTTGAGTTAAGGCTTGGTTACGTCGCCATTTAGCTCTTATATTGCTTGCTTCTTGAATGTTGATTTCTACAATTAGTCTATATTTACTTTCTAGGAAAAGTAGAAATATTTTCTTATTGTTATTTACCTTTTGCAGATTAGGTAAATACAACTTGCCTAGATCTTTCCTCATTTGAAGTGTTTTCATTGCTTTCTTTCACTTTCATCGAAGAGAGTCACATGGGGAAGAGGAAGGTGTCTGCTACACATACAGTGTTGGCCCTCTTTAAGTTTGTACAAACCTCGGGTTGATAATTTATGTTGGTAGCCTGGGAGTTACATCACTCTTCTTATAATACTGGGGTTCATCGAAGCATGGGTGATAATAATGAAGTGAGGTGATACTAGTCATGGTGAAGATTCAAGTTGATGAATACTCAATTCAATGAATTTTATGCATCTACCAAACCCTTGGGTGAAATGAAGCTTTCTTGATGTAGAGGCTAGTTGAACATTTAAACTGGCCAAGAATAATTATCAAGAGGTAGCTTCTAAGGGAGTGTCCTAACTAGAACGAATAAGAAAAGAATACTAAAATGGTAAGCTTATCAAATTTTATTATTGTTCATTCATAAGTTTAAATAAGAATTTTATTTAGCATTAAAATTTTCAACTCATAAATTTTATGACCTAGCTCTTATAATTGTTTTCTCTTTATAATTCGAGACTTCTAGAGTGAAGGATAAGCACACAAAAACAATTTTCTCTGAAAAACATTAGACTCACACATAAATACATTTTCTTGTTGCGAGCTTGTCTAATTTTGTATTTTTTTCCTTACAATATAAGTCTTCTCTTAAGAGAGGAAAACTATACTTGAGTGGTTGGATAACAATCTCTCTCTCATTCCTTTGACTTTAATTGGAAGAAAAACATACTTTGGCCTCTTGTGATAATGCTCAAAAACTAAAATAGTACCTTTTCCCATAACATGTTTCCCCTTTTACTAAATCATATCTATCTTAATTTTTTTTACTAATAATATTAAATTTGGTACTCTAAACTATATGTAGATAATATCCTAAACATTAAGATATTTATCCTTATAATATCTTCTCATATGTGAAGTTTTTTAACTAGCTCTTCTTATCCTATATTATTATTACTTTCTTGTATTATTACTCCACATTAATAAAATCTAACACTTTTTTTAAAACTTTATTTTAAACAACTTTGAAATCTCTAAATCAATATCTTCTCCAAAAGTATGAAAAATTAATAGGGAACCATGATGTATTTTTTTTTTCTTTTCCTATTGAACCAATCACAACTAAACAAATATAAACATAAGATTAAAAAAATTACAAAATAAAATAAAATATTTAAATACTACTTAACATAAAGGTTGAAAATGCTATCATTATAAATATTAAAGGTTTTTGGTTATTAAGTATTATAATTGAAGTATTTTTTAATTGAAATCTCAATTTTTTTTTTTTAATTCCTCTTCAAATTAAAGTGAATCGAAACAAGTAAACAAGTTATATCCCTTTTTATATCATATATTGATCTATCTTTGCAAATAATGTTAAATTTATATGTTTTTTTTTAATTCTTAACTTAAATTAATCTTATTTATCAATTTATCTACCACATATTAAATATGTATTTTTTATATAGTGGAAAATTTATTATAATTTAGATGTGAGTGATGACAACATCAGCGTTATGAGAAGGGAAGACTTTCAATCACTCATGTCTCTAGGTCTTGGATCGTTAACCAATTTCTTTATATGAATGGAAGACTAGCTCTTAGTCAAACAAATGTAGTTTTTAAACATACTCACATCAAACATGTATTAAAAATATTTTTTCAACTTTTATTTAATTTTCAAGTTATAAATATTTAAAAAATATTCAACATCCTATTTATTATTATTTGTTTATATAGATTTTTAAATAAATAAAACTAAATATGGATCTAAAATAATTAAAAACCACATGAATAATATATTTATATAAAATAGCTCATCATTGTGTTACAAAGTATTAGGTAAAATATAAAATCAGAAATTCAAATTCCTTATTAGTCAAACTATATATATATACACACACTTTGTTAGGATAATTTGTCTTTATTCTTAATTTAACACATGAATGTCTTGTTTTAATATGATGTCTTGTTTTTTAATTTTTAATTAACATGTACCTTTAGAATGAGATTTTTTTCATGGTGAATTGGTGTTTATTTTGTGATAGAGTTTTTAATATTTTATTTTAATTATCAATAATTATTTAGTGAATGGTAAAGGTTTGGTTTCTATTAAATATTTTAAAATATATTTTTACTATTATTCAAGATTAATTATTGAAATTTATCTTAGATATAGTTAAGTCTCTATTTTTTTAAATTAAATTAATTAATTTTAAAAAATGTCATATTAACATGAATTAGGTTCTTCTTGACCATATGACATTAATAAAGTGTGATAATAGCTCATGATATTGGGGAGAAACCTATTTCAAATTTCAAATTTTCCATTATAACATAAAAATGAATATTTATAATTAATAATCTTGTTACATAATTTTTTAATAGATATATATATATATATATATATATATATATATGTTATTTATTTTAAATAATAATAATAAGTTCATGTCTATGATCTTGGATAGATGGTGATAGGATGCTATGTTAAGGCATTCTTTGATGTGAAGTAAATGCTTCAATTTTTCACCCCACTAAATTTTAAGTTATGTATTAGACATGATGAAAACATAGTTCTACAAAACTTACAAAAAAAAATAATAAATTTATAACCATAAGAATATAAAATGTATTATAATTGAAATGTTTACATACGTCTAAAGAGTCATCAAACTATTAATCTATATCAGCCCTCAGATTTAAACAAGTCTGGCTGCTCTAGTAGCAATCATGAATAAAGTATTGGTATGCTGCCAAGCTATGTAAAAACAACCACTGATTTTAACATCATCAAAACAAATTATATTCACGCTAAGCTTTATGATCTGACAGCGAGGAACCAAGCTCTATGATCCAACGGCTACCAAAATTATCACCCAGTAGATTTGACCAAAGACTCCCGTCGACACAACAGACCGGTACTCGTAGATTTAATTGAGCAAATCAAGCCATTCAGGTTTTGGAGGATGCATTCAGACTGACAGCTATGGCAAACCGTTGAAGGGTTCTGAAAGAGAAGTGTTCATTCCCACACTTCACCGCGATCATTGAACGTGGTCAACATAAACCTAAATTCTTTAGCAACCTTTATAAACTGCTCTTTAGCAGACCACCCACCACCATTACCTCTTGCTTTCCATCAATTCTGTTTCCATACCATTTCATGGAAAACAACGTAGCCAATGCAGCCCGTACATCTCCACGCTTTCCAAATAATGAGGGTTTTCTGGCAAGGCATTCTCCTTTTAATTTCTCGACGACCAAAGCATCGGATGCTGCAGTTGCCATTAATGAAATGTTGTCAATGGCATGAAATGTTTCTACAATACTAAATCTGGGATATCATCTGTAACTATTTCAAAAGAAAAGCAAGAAAAATAAAGAAATGCAGAACAGCTGAGAGCAATCAGTGAAATGTAACAGGTAATAAAGCCTATAATTAATTGTTACAGATTCCAAATAATGAGAGTTTTCTGGCAAGGTAATCTCCTTCTAATTTCTCGACGACCAAAGCATCGGATGCTGCAGTTGCCATTAATGAAATGTTGTCAATGGCATGAAATGTGTCTACAGTACTAAATCCGGAATATCATCTGTAACTATTTCAAAAGAAAAGCAAGAAAAATAAAGAAATGCAGAACAGCTGAGAGCAATCAGTGAAATGTAACAGGAAAGATTATTATAATGGATGGTTTTTTTTTACAGATTATTATAATGGAATGGTTTTTATATGGTGGGAAAATTTATTATGATTCAGTTGTAAAACCACCAGTGAGGATAGTCATTACTGGTGGTCATCAGAAAAAATAGGCCAACTCAATACTGTCATTCAAGTAAAACCAAGCCGCCCAGGAAGTCAGCAAGGGGTCAGACTTCACTCCTGACAAATACCTCTGCATCTTAAACAGTTAACCTATTTCCTTAAATCAAAAAAGCTCTTAGCCCAACCGAAACAGTTTTAATGAATACTCCAGACACAATTATAATGAAAATATTAGAAAAACATCTGTTTATATGTATATATATATATATATATATATATATATATATATATATATTGCATAATGTTAATAAAACATAGGTTAATATATATTGCAGACGGAACGCTGAGTACCTTTTGTAACGTTCACGACTGAGTGTGCCCCTTGCAGCTTTTTACTCCATTCATCCGTTATGTCCCATTCTCCACCTGGGTTCGGATGCTCCTCCTTCGTATCGATGTTGCCCGTTGCCTGCAATAAGTTGACCTCATTTCTTCTTTCTTGCCTTTGATCCAGAAACATCCTAACTGTCGACAAGAGTATTTGTATCTCCAGGACGTTCGCCACACCCCTGAGGACTAATTCCCCCATTTTCAAAATTTTGCCAAAGAATTCCAAATCCAACTCAAGTTTTGAGATATGATTATACTTCAACATGGTCAGAGCATCTACACTGGATACGAAATATCCTTCTTTGACCATCACGTACAAGCAGAACTCACCATAGCTCAATTCTGCTGAGTGTATGATACCATTATTGATTTGAAATCCATATGATTCTATGCAAGGCTTTGCTCTCTGAACCACATTAACAAATTTGCAATCATCCAAATTTTTGAATTTAACAAATGTAGTTACGGGGAAAACACTTCTTTCTTTTTCTTTTGTGGTGTAATAAGCATAGCCATACCTCCTATCACAAGCTGCCCATCTCTTGCTAAACCAACTGAAGAAAATATAAAGAAGCTTGCACTTTCTGAATATCCCCAACTTCAAAGCTTTGGTTAAATAAGACATGAAATGCTCGTACAGTTTCAACAAAGGGGTCCTTACGAAATCTACAATAATCAGAATGAGCGTGCAGAGAGCTGATGGATTAGACAATCCCTTGGCCTGTAATAGCAGGGGTATGGTCGCTAGGAAGGCAGAAAGCCTCACATTCCATGAAATGTTATATTGCTTTCCGAATATGCAGGGTGCATACAACTCATTTATGTGGTACTCTTTGGAAAGCATCATTTCAAACATTTCTTCTTTGCTGATGACTGTCCCCATAACCAATTCGTTGCCAATGAGCTCCACTTCCTTTAACAGAATCATACCATCATGAATATCATACATCGCCCACTCGAAAAGTATGTCTTGATGGCAGAAGTAATAACTTCCATTGAATTCAACGGTATACCAATAACGGTTAAAATCAATCAACTTAACACCATTGATATTTCTGTTACTCTCGATATCCAAATAGTGTGCCTTGAAGTCTTGCCATGATGATGAATGTATCCATGATTTCCCAAGACTATATTTCTTAGATATGTGTATAACATCGGGTTTCTCGTTTCCATCTTCCATTATAGTGTAAGGAATACCATAGGCGTCTTCCTGAATGTGTGTGTTCCTTCTGAACAAAAACTTCAGCTGGCCCTTTATTGCCATTTGGCAGAGATAATAGACAGAATTTACAAAGGTGGTGTCCCTGGCAATCTGCCAGATCGCATACAGCCATTGTATGAGGGTGAAAAGTTGCCCCTTCAAGAAATCACTGAAGCTCATTTTCTTTCACCTGTCTCTAAATTCCCTTGATTAATTCCGGCTTTCCCCAGCCAAAATGTTATACAATATTACAGCTCAACTATCGAGAACTATACCCACATTCAATAAGATGCTCTGAGATACAAGGAAGAAATCCTCACCATATATTTTGGCTGGTTTGTCGCCTCTGTTTTCAACTTAAATAAACCCTTCTGTGGTATTATGTACCTGAGAATTGGGTTTTCCTAGCTCTTAACCTCCTGAAATTTAACTTGTAAAAGCGATGCAAAAATCAATTCCTGTTGAAAATATAATTTCAACTGCGATCGCCGATATCGCATCGGCAAAATGAAGTGAAGGAATTAGCCGATATCGCATCGGCAAAATGAAGTGAAGGAATTATAAAGGAGACTTTGTGTTTGCGATAAGCGATCGCCGATATCGCATCGGCAAAGTCAAAGTGAAGGAATTATAAAGAAGTTTTTGTGTTTGCGAATCGCCGATATCGCATCGGCAAAGTCAAAGTGAAGGAGTTATAAAGAAGTTTTTGTGTTTGCGATAAGCGATCGCCGATATCGCATCGGCACTTCGCTATCGGCAATATCATAGGGTCGGGGTCTTTGACATGAGTAAAGTTGCGATGCGATGGAGTGGACCCGATGGCTTCCCAAAACCAAATTGCATAATGTTTGAAATTCACCCGACGGAAAATATTAAATGTTGCGTGGAGTAAATCTAAGTTTTGGTTGACCATACGTCTTAATGAAATGTCATAGTGGTAGGTAAAATATTAAAGTTTTACATAGAGTTCGTAAGTTTTTTTATGAAAAGGTATGGGCATATGTACTTATTACATAAATTCTGTATGGGATAGGTGTATGTAATTTATTACTGTGTTGACTTGTGTTTCTTGTATGGCACACGGGAAGTTTAAGTGTGTATTCACAGTAGAGAAATACATGGGGGTGCAGTAAAAAGAAATATATACACAGCAGTGTGAAAAATGTGAAGAACCAGAGGGTGAATGCACAACAGTGCACAAATGTAATTGGTAATGTTTTGTAAGGAATTGTAAAACAGAGGAATAGCAAAAACCATGTGTGGTTTTGCATAAAGGAAATGGTGGAGTGTGAAATTTTGTAAGCCTGTGTGAATTTTGTTTACAGCAGTAAACTTATGTAAACTTTTGTTACAGCAGTAAGTTTTTTTTACAGCAGTGAATATGAAAATGGTTTTACAGTGTTAAAAAAAAAAAAAAAAAAAAAAAAAAAAAAAAAAAAACCCCAACAGTGGTATCAGAGCAGGTTTAGGCTCTTGAAGGTGTTCAAGAAGCTGAAGGGAGAAGGTTGTTGCTGCAGCAAAACCTCTCAGGCAGACAGAAGACTCAGACATCAAAGGATTCAGGTATTTCAAAAGTTTTTTTTTGTGTTGCTGAAGAAACAGTCAGTTGTTTTTAAACATACACAGTCAAGGAATGGCTAGCATAAGCACTGGTATGGGTTTGTTTAACACCCAGCTCCCACAGTTTAATGGGAAGAACTATGATTATTGGTCAATAACTATGACAGCCCTGCTTGCTTCCCAAGATTTATGGGAAATAGTTGAAGAAGGTTTTGAAGAACCAGCAGATGAAACTGAGTTCAATGCATTAACTCAGGGAGAAAAGGATCTGCTTAAGAACAATAGGAAGAAGGTTTCAAAAGCCCGAGTGTTGTTGTATCTAGCAGTAGACCAGAGTATGTTTCCAAGGTTAGCAGCAGCTAAGACAGCCAATGAAGCATGGAAAACCCTTAAGACAGCCTATCAAGGCATGGAGAGAGTGAAGACAACAAAACTACAATTGCTGAGAAAGGATTTTGAGAACTTGAACATGAAGGAGTCAGATAACATTGACTCATTCTTCACTCATGTGATTGGTGTAATCACACAAATGAGAACTCATGGAGAAACCATTGAAGATAGAAGAATTGTGGAGAAAATATTGAGGGTCTTACCCTCAAGGTTTGATGCCATAGTCACTACCATTGAAGAGACAAAGGATCTCTCAAGCTATTCAGTTGATGAGCTACATGCATCACTGATAACACATGAGCAGAGGTTGAGTAGGAATGAAAACTCATCTCTTGAGCAAGCCTTCAAGACCCAGATGTCCTTTGGAAGAGGAAGAGGTCAAGGCAGAGGAAACAAGAGAGGAAGAGGCAGAAGCCAGAACAGAGGTGGAAGAAACAATCCATCAAATGCACAAGGAAGAGGCAGCAATCCAAATCAGAACCAAGGTCAGGGCAGCAGCCAACAAGGAGGACAACATCATGCTCAAGGACAAAGGTATGATAAATCTAATGTTCAATGCTATTATTGCAAAAAGTATGGACATTATGCTATTGATTGTAGAAAGAAACATCATGATATGAACAGCAGACAGAATGCAAATGTTACAAGAGAAAACAGCAGTAAAGAAAATGTCCTGTTAGCTTGTAACATGGCCGAAACTCATAGTGAGGACATATGGTTTTTAGACTCAGGTTGCAGCAACCATATGACAGGAAACATAGCCCTCTTCTCAGCCTTAAATCAAAACTTGAAATCAGAGGTCACATTAGGAACTGATAGTAAAGTGTCTGTTATGGGAAAAGGGGAGGTAAAAATATTTACAAAACAAGGAGAAAAGAAAACCATAGCAGATGTATACTATGTCCCCGGAATGAGATGTAACCTATTGAGTGTTGGACAGCTTATCCAAAAGGGTTACAATGTTTATTTTGTAAATGATGTGTGCACCATCATGGATATACCACCCAGCAAAAGATGCATTGCTGAAGTGAAGATGACAAGGAACAGGATGTTCCCTCTCCGGATCAGGGCAGACATGAAGAACAAAAGTGAAATGGCAGCAGTCACCCAAGAGGCCTTTCAAAGCGTGCCAAAGGATGAGAACTGGTTATGGCACTTGAGATCCGGGCATCTAAATTTTGGAGGCCTAAACTTATTGAACAGAAAAGGAATGGTAAAGGGATTACCATTGATAGAGAAACCGGACAGCTTATGTGAAGGCTGCATATTGGGAAAACAACACAGAGAAAGTTTTCCATCAGGGAAAAGCATAAGGGCAAAGGCACCCTTAGAGATTATCCACTCAGATTTGTGTGGGCCAATGCAAGCTCCATCATTAGCTGGCAGCCTATATTTCCTAACATTCATTGATGATTTTACAAGAAAGACTTGGATATATTTCCTTAAAAACAAAAGTGAAGTGTTTGAGAAATTCCAAAACTTCAAGGCATTTGTTGAAAACCAAAGCGGGCTGCACATTAAAGTTTTGAGAACTGATAGAGGAGGTGAGTACATCTCCAAGGAATTCCTAAGATTCTGTAGAGAAAATGGAATTCATAAACAGTTTACAACTCGGTACACCCCACAGCAAAATGGAGTTGCTGAAAGGAAGAACAGGACCATCATGGATATGGCAAGGAGCATGTTGAAGGCAAAGCATTTGCCAAATGAGTATTGGGCTGAAGCTGTACATTGTGCAGTTTATATATTGAACAGGTGTCCTACAAAAGCAGTCATGAACAAGGTGCCAGAAGAGGCATGGAGTGGGAGAAAGCAAGGAGTCACCCACATGAGAGTTTTTGGGTGTGTGGCCTATGCACACATACCAGATCAGCTAAGGAGGAAGTTGGACAGCAAAGGGGAGAAATGCATCTTCATTGGATACAGTGATGAATCCAAAGCCTACAGGCTGTACATTCCATCTACCAAGAAGTTCTTTGTAAGCAGGGATGTTCAATTCATTGAGGAAGAAGCTTGGGATGGAAGCATAGAGAAAACAGTGAATGTCAAAAACTGTTTGTCTCATGATGAAGATGATGAGGAGGTGGTTGAAATACATCCCCAAACAGCAGCGCCAACACAAGGACAGCAAGGGACACCATTGAGGACAACACAAGGACAGCAAGGTACACCATTGAGGATCAATGAAAGTGCTTCTCCAAGCACACCACAAGGAGGAAATTCAAGTGCATCTTCAAGCACTTGCACACCAAGTGAAAGAGGTAAGAAATTTAGAAATCTAAGTGAAATTTATGAAGAAGGAATGAATTCCTTATTTGCCTTGTATTGTCATGTTGATGATCCTATTCATTTTGAAGAAGCTATTAAAGATAGGAAATGGATAGAAGCTATGGATGAGGAAATTAATGCCATAGAGAGAAACAAAACATGGGATTTGGTTGAGCTACCGAAAGGCAAAGAAGTCATTGGTGTGAAATGGGTCTACAAGACCAAAAGCAATGCTGAAGGGAAGATTGAAAGACATAAAGCAAGGTTGGTTGTTAAAGGCTACAAGCAGCAGTATGGAAGAGATTATGAGGAGACTTTCGCCCCGGTTGCAAGAATGGAAACCGTGAGAGCAGTGCTGTCCATAGCAGCTCAAAACAAATGGAAAGTCTACCAAATGGATGTGAAATCAGCATTCCTAAATGGAGTGTTAATGGAAGAGGTCTATGTGGAACAGCCTCTCGGCTATGAGAAGAAAGGTGAAGAGCACAAAGTGTGCAAATTGAAGAAAGCTCTTTATGGGCTGAAGCAAGCGCCAAGAGCATGGTACAGCAGGATAGATTCATATCTATTAGATAATGAATTTGACAAATGTGAAGGAGAACCCACAGTCTACATCAAAGAAAAGGATGGTAAAATTTTAATTGTTGTCTTGTATGTAGATGATGTTATTTTCACCGGAAATGATATTTATCTTATTGAGAATTTTAAATCAGTCATGAAGGATGAATTTGAAATGACTGACATGGGTTTGTTGAGATACTTCTTAGGCATAGAAGTAGATCAAAATGAAAAAGGAATTTTTATATCTCAAGCAAGATATGTAAATCAAGTTTTGGGCAGATTTAAGATGGAAGAATGCAAGGCAGCCATCACTCCCACAGTGATAGGATTAAAGCTCAGCAGAGAGGACAACAGCAAGGATTTTGATCCTAGCTTGTATAAAAGCATTGTTGGCAGCCTTATGTATTTAACAGCAACTAGACCTGATTTAATGTATGCTGTTAGTTTAATTTCCAGGTTCATGGAGAGGCCAAAGGAGGCACATTGGCAGGCAGCAAAGAGAATTTTGAGGTATGTGAAAGGTACCAAAATGTTTGGAATTTTATATCATGCCTCAGAACATTCAGATTTGGTTGGTTACACTGATAGCGATTGGGCTGGAAGTGTAGATGATCGGAAGAGCACTTCCGGTTATGTTTTTCATATGGGTTCAGGAGCCATTTCATGGGCTTCTAAGAAACAGTCCATTGTAGCATTGTCTACAGCAGAGGCTGAATATGTGGCAGCTACAGCAGCAGCATGTCAAGCAGTGTGGATGAGAAGAATGTTGAGAAGCTTAGGCCAAGAGCACGCAAAAGCGACAGTCATCTTTTGTGACAATAGCTCTGCTATTGCATTGTCAAAGAATTCAGTTTTTCATAAGAGAACGAAACACATTGATACAAGGTTTCATTATATCAGAGAATTGGTAAGCAATGGAGAAATCAGTTTACAACATTGCAGTACTCAGGAACAGGTAGCAGACATTTTGACAAAGCCATTGGATCAGAAGAGCTTTGAATTTTTGAGGAAGTGTTTGGGTATGATTGAATGCCCGACAGTTGAAATTAAAGGGGAGTGTTGAAAATATAATTTCAACTGCGATCGCCGATATCGCATCGGCAAAATGAAGTGAAGGAATTATAAAGGAGCCTTTGTGTTTGCGATAAGCGATCGCCGATATCGCATCGGCAAAGTCAAAGTGAAGGAGTTATAAAGAAGTTTTTGTGTTTGCGATAAGCGATCGCCGATATCGCATCGGCAAAGTCAAAGTGAAGGAGTTATAAAGAAGTTTTTGTGTTTGCGATAAGCGATCGCCGATATCGCATCGGCACTTCGCTATCGGCAATATCATAGGGTCGGGGTCTTTGACATGAGTAAAGTTGCGATGCGATGGAGTGGACCCGATGGCTTCCCAAAACCAAATTGCATAATGTTTGAAATTCACCCGACGGAAAATATTAAATGTTGCGTGGAGTAAATCTAAGTTTTGGTTGACCATACGTCTTAATGAAATGTCATAGTGGTAGGTAAAATATTAAAGTTTTACATAGAGTTCGTAAGTTTTTTTATGAAAAGGTATGGGCATATGTACTTATTACATAAATTCTGTATGGGATAGGTGTATGTAATTTATTACTGTGTTGACTTGTGTTTCTTGTATGGCACACGGGAAGTTTAAGTGTGTATTCACAGTAGAGAAATACATGGGGGTGCAGTAAAAAGAAATATATACACAGCAGTGTGAAAAATGTGAAGAACCAGAGGGTGAATGCACAGCAGTGCACAAATGTAATTGGTAATGTTTTGTAAGGAATTGTAAAACAGAGGAATAGCAAAAACCATGTGTGGTTTTGCATAAAGGAAATGGTGGAGTGTGAAATTTTGTAAGCCTGTGTGAATTTTGTTTACAACAGTAAACTTATGTAAACTTTTGTTACAGCAGTAAGTTTTTTTTACAGCAGTGAATATGAAAATGGTTTTACAGTGTTATAAAAAAAAAAAAAAAAAAAAAAAAATCCCCAACAATTCCGTGCAACGAACAAAATTATTACTTGCTACTAAATTATTGCCATGAAGTTAATAAAACTTATACCCATGAAACCTTTGCATGAAGAAAATCAAAAGCTATTCTGTGTAACGAACGGAATTCTTTCTTGCTACTGAATTATTGGCATAAACTTTAAAAGACTTATACCAGTGAATCCTCTGCATGGGCATAAATTTTGAATAACTTATACCAATGAATCTTTAACATGTAATAATTAAAAATTAAAGGTTAATAGTAATATAAATTTGAATTAAATGATAGGGAAATCTGATATATCAAAATTACAGCTACAGTAGATTTTAAGAGTAGAATTAATGGTTAAAGGTATGTTTTTTTAAAAGTCACAGGTTTAAAAGTAAAAATAGATAAAGTAGGTATGTTTTTCTAGACTTAAAAAAGTAAAATATGTATGCTTTTCTAGATTTAACAGTTAAATCACTGCAAATTAACTTTGACATCATTATCATCACTCCACTTAACATTTTTTATAATTACATTAAAATTCTGGAAGCAATCTTCCACATATTAGTAATATAAAATTTCTACATTTTTCCCTTAAACGATTGGGTTGGAATAATAAATTTAAATATTAAAAATACATAATTTGAATATTATTTAATTTTCATAAAATTAAATCTATTTATTACGCCGTGAGGCGTTCCCTCTGGGAGAAACTCCCTCCCATGCCACCTGTAACTTTATATACCGTTAATTTGGGGGGTTAGACGATTGAAATGACTTGGACCATTGGATCTGGTTGGGTCAGGTTATTAATTTAAATAAAAAATTCATACGTTATACATTTAATTCAATTATTAAAAATGTAATCGCTTTTATTTTAAATCCGATTTAACATTTAACTGTTTCTTGAATCTGTATTACAGATTTTTAACTGTTTCTTGAATCTGTATTACGGATTTTTAAAAGTGGGACCCTGAGTCTCCCCCTCCGGGTATCTCACACAGAGTTCGAATGTTGACAACAGATTTATAAAAGTGGGACGCTCTGCCATTGTCACGCGGATGTTGCAGGGTTCGACGTCCGGACCTGCAAGAACATTTATTAATTTAAAACTTCATATAAAGATCTTTTAAATCTTGTGAAGAGTAAGGCCAAGAAAGGCAAGAAATTGCACAAGAAACCAGGGGGAAAGTGATCAAGAATGGGTTGTGCCTGCCGTCATCACCATGCCATGAGTCCAAACAGTCCTTTGTGGTTTCTTTTAGGTGGTTGGTACTCCAGCTTCAAGATTTCAGGGGGATTAATGAATATGCCATCGTCTGGTTTAGAAGCCCTGCCTTATGGAAAAAAACTGAAAATGATGTTCGTTTCTCTCAGTTATTTATTCATATTCTATTCTCCATTAAATTTGGTCTGCATTCTCTGCCATCATAGTTTCTTTCAATTATTTATTCATATTCTATCCTCCATCAAATTTGGTCATTCTCCACCATCATAGTAGTAGAATTCTCTCAATAAATTATTCATATTTTATCCTCCATCAAATTTGGTCTACATTCTCCACCATCATAGTAGTAGAATCCAGTTTCAAACTCTCTTAAATCAAAGGTAGTTTTAGTTGGAGCTTTGAATTAGTTTAAGACTTTTTTCTTTAATGGTTTTTTCATGTAGTTTAATTGGTTATAGATTAGGTATGGGTGTATTGCATTATAAAGTTTATATTTTTCATATTTAAATACTGAGAATTTTTTTTTCCCTCATTCATTTCCAAATGTTTATATATATATATAATAATTTTTTTATCTTTCATTTTTTTTTTCAATGTTTCAATTTAATTTAACTATATTGATTCTTTCAAATTATTATTATCATAATTTTTTTGGATTAAATTATCATTTATATTTATTTGTCAATATTAATAATCATATTTTTATTTGAACATTTTTTCTTGGCTTATTAAGATCATAAACATTCATCACTATTAGAATTATATCATTAATATAAAGAGAAAAAAATAATGATTATAACTAAGAAAAAAGAGCTAAATGACCATTATTTTATTAAAATAAGTTTACCTATACAAATATATCCAAAACTAAATATAAATATATCCAATTATTAAAATAACTTTACCCATATAAATATATCCAAAACTAAATATAAATATATCCAAAACTTAATGATGATGATGATTATTAAAATAAGTTTACCCATATAAATATATCCAAAACCTAATGATGATGATGATTATTAAAATAAGTTTACTCATATAAATATATCCAAAACTAAATATAAATTTATCCAAAACTTACCGATCGATGATGATGATTATTAAGGTGATGATTATTAAGGTGAGACCGATGAGGTCTATCAAACCTTAAGAAAAGAAAGATATTAATTGAAACTACCATTATTTTATTAAAATAAGTTTACCTATATAAATATATCCAAAACTAAATATAATATATCCAATTATTAAAATAAGTTTACCCATATAAATATATCCAAAACTTAATGATGATGATGATTATTAAAATAAGGTTGGACTTTTGAGAGAAAATTTGAGGAAGACCAAGGTTGAGGGCTTCTGCACGGGAGTTTCTCCATGGACGGTCGCAGAGGAGGGAGCTCCACTCCATCCTTCAGAGAGGTAGTGGTTAACAAGGGAAAGACACCTTCGGAATCAGAGGTAACTCGATGGAAGAAGGAGAAAACAGGGATAAGGAAAAAGTAAGTAACAAGGAGAAGAAAAATGATGGCACAAAAGACAAGGAGGAAAATGACAAAGAACAAGGAACAGCAAACAGGAAACAAAAGGGACGTGCAAGCCCAAAGCTGAAATAACTCCCAGAGTAATCTTAAATAACCCAGAGCTGCAGACCCACATGGAGCACATGCAGACTTATGCAATCATATGCAAATTCATGGGACTATGGCCCACCGAAAAGGCTTTACAAACATGGTTCAGATACCACTGGAAGCCAAAAGGAGGCATTGATCTTCATCTAGGATCCAAGGGTTTTTTCACATTGGTGTTTACAAACATTGAGGAAAAAGATAGAGTGTTTGAAGGTGGGCCCTACTTCTTTGCAGTAGTAGGGCTCAATATGCGGCCGTGGACGATGAACTTCGTGCCGGAGCGGGAAACCTTTACCTCAGTCCTGGTTTGGGTAAGACTCTATTTGCTACCTCTGGATTATTGGCAAATAGAATCACTAATAGCCATATGCAATAAATTAGGGAGCTATGTCAAAACTTTTGAAGCCACAAGAAGGGGAAAATATACCTCCTTTGCTAGGATTTGTGTAGAGATGGACCTATCTAGAGCACTTCCAGACGAGGTCATATTGGAGGTTTATGATGAGAAATGGGTGCAGACGGTTGACTACCAGCATATTCATTTTAGATGTAGAAAATTTCATGAACACGAGCACCTTCTTAGAGACTGCCCTTTCAGTAAGGCAGAGAACAAAAGCAATCCTAACACATGAAAGAAGCACATGGCTTTCACAAAGTAGCTCATAAACATAGAAATGGCAAAAAAGGGCCAAAAAAACACCAAAGCGGAGACCAAAAAGTGAGGCCAAATCAGTTCCAAGTTCTTGAAGAGGAGGAAGATACAACAGTTGATAATCAAGTAATGAAGGATGGATATGATAAGCAGGACAAGGAAGAAGAACTGGATCTAGAACAGGTAAAGGAAAAGCAGAAAGGTATCATGATGAGTGAATCAGAGATGGATATGGATCAGGAAATGACTCAGAGTGAGATGGAAATGGAAGACAATGAGTTGCAAGAGATTCTTGACAGAGAAAACCTACATCTAGAAGGGTTCTTGAGTAAGGGAACAATGGGTGGGGTAGAATCTCTACCACAAGAAGAATGCAATTGAATAAAGTAGTTATTCTTATGGAAAACTCGAGCAAAGGGCTTGGGCGAAGATAACAGCATGGAAAGACAGGGCAACCATGGAATGAAAGTAGTAAAATCAACTCCAGGATTAGCTCCAAGAAACCCGGGGAAAAAAGGGGCAGAAAAAAGCAGAACGACCTATTAATGGAATGTGGAAAGCTCATGATAGACTCAGGTAAGATGAAAGATCTAACCAGTTACTCCATTACTAATTTGTAATTATGAAGTTTACAACTTGGAACATCAGAGGTCTAGGAAGCAAAAGAAAGCAGAGAATACTAAATAATAGAAAGAAGCAGGTAGCTCCGGATATTATTTTTGTCTAAGAAATGAAATGCTTTGTTCAAAAGATAAGACAAATTCATAGTAAATGGCTCAACAAATATGAGTTTATAGAAGTCAAAGCAGAAAATATAGCAGGGGGTATCCTTATCCTCTGGAATCCACAAAAAATAGGTATTATTGATGCGGAGGCATCAAGGAATTATTTCTCAGTTGTTATTCAACCTGTATGTGACAGGGACACTTATCTTGTAATGAATGTTTATGGCCCTCAAAGGTTAGTTGAGAAAATCAGGTTTATTGATTCCTTACTCGACCTTCGAAACAGATTTGTAGGGCTACCGTGGGTTCTTCAGTAAGGCAGAGAACAAAAGCAATCCTAACACATGAAAGAAACACATGGCTTTCACAAAGTAGCTCATAAACATAGAAATGGCAAAAAAGGGCCAAAAAAACACCAAAGCGGAGACCAAAAAGTGAGGCCAAATCAGTTCCAAGTTCTTGAAGAGGAGGAAGATACAACAGTTGATAATCAAGTAATGAAGGATGGATATGATAAGCAGGACAAGGAAGAAGAATTGGATCTAGAACAGGTAAAGGAAAAGCAGAAAGGTATCATGATGAGTGAATCAGAGATGGATATGGATCAGGAAATGACTCAGAGTGAGATGGAAATGGAAGACAATGAGTTGCAAGAGATTCTTGACAGAGAAAACCTACATTTAGAAGGGTTCTTGAGTAAGGGAACAACGGGTGGGGTAGAATCTCTACCACAAGAAGAATGCATTTGAATAAAGTAGTTATTCTTATGGAAAACTCGAGCAAAGGCCTTGGGCGAAGATAACAGCATGGAAAGACAGGGCAACCATGGAATGAAAGTAGTAAAATAAACTCCAGGATTAGCTCCAAGAAACCCGGGGAAAAAAGGGGCAGAAAAAAGCAGAACGACCTATTAATGGAATGTGGAAAGCTCATGATAGACTCAGGTAAGATGAAAGATCTAACCAGTTACTCCATTACTAATTTGTAATTATGAAGTTCACAACTTGGAACATCAGAGGTCTAGGAAGCAAAAGAAAGCAGAGAATACTAAATAATAGAAAGAAGCAGGTAGCTCCGGATATTATTTTTGTCTAAGAAATGAAATGCTTTGTTCAAAAGATAAGACAAATTCATAGTAAATGGCTCAACAGATATGAGTTTATAGAAGTCAAAGCAGAAAATATAGCAGGGGGTATCCTTATCCTCTGGAATCCACAAAAAATAGGTATTATTGATGCGGAGGCATCAAGGAATTATTTATCAGTTGTTATTCAACCTGTATGTGACAGGGACACTTATCTTGTAATGAATGTTTATGGCCCTCAAAGGTTAGTTGAGAAAATCAGGTTTATTGATTCCTTACTGGACCTTCGAAAAAGATTTGTAGGGCTACCGTGGGTTATAGGAGGAGATTTCAACATGATTAGATCTCTCTCAGAGAAAAAAGGGGGTACAAGAGCACTAAACAAAGATTCCTCAACTTTCCAATGTTTTTCAGAAAACATGAAGCTAGTGGACATTGAGACAAACAATGGCCTTTGCATATGGAACAACAAAAGAGGAGGGGATTCCCAGGTAGCTTCCAAGCTAGATAGATTCATGATCTCTGAAGAGCACATGCTTCTAGACATGGAAATAATAGCAGATATTCTTCCTTTTAGAGGCTCAGATCACTAGCCAATTCAAATGGAGATCAAGGGCATTGGCACCCCAAGAAACAAACCGTTCAGATTTGAAAATATATGGCTGTCACACCCGAATTTCAACATCAACATTGAAAAATGGTGGGCTGAAGACTAGCAAATTCAAGGATCATCTATGTTCCTGCTACATAAAAGATTAAAGCACATCAAGCAGAAGCTAAAGGAATGGAACCAAAAGGAATTTGGCAATATTTTCACAAGTAAAAAAATTGTAGAAAACAAAATCCTAGAGCTTAATCCACAAGACAAAAATGATCAAGCAAAGAAATATCAACAAGAATGGGAAATGCTATGCAAACAAGAAGAGATTTTTTCAGAACAAAAATCTAGGGTTCTATGGCTGAAAGAAGGAGAGCGTAATACCAATTTTCTTCATAGATCTACCATTGCGAACAGAACTCACAACAGAATATCTTCGATCAAGGATGAAAATGGCCAAATTCATCAATCCCATGAGGAGATAGATGCAGTGTTAGTAAAGCACTTTAGAGACATTTCCAAGGAAAACTTTTCAGAAAGAGAACCTTTCATTAAGAACTTAATTAAACACATACCTAAACTGGTATCTAGAGAGGATAATGGTAATCTCAACAAACCTGTAACTGAAAAGGAGATCAGTGAGGTCCTCAAGGAAATGAAAAATGGCAAGGCACCAGGGCCGGATGGATTTAATGTGGATTTCTTCAAAGCCTATTGGAATATCGTTAAAAGGGATATTGTGGAGATTGTGGAAGACTCCAGGCAGAACAAGACCATTTTGAAAGCTCTCAATACCTCCTTTATTGCCCTTATTCAAAAATAGGATAATGCTTAAAAACCAGAGAAATATAGGCCCATTGCCTTATGAAATGTTGTCTATAAGATAATTTCCAAAGTTGTGGCTGACAGACTTAAACCCCTACTACCCATGCTGATCTTCGGGGAACAAACAGGGTACGTAGAAGGAAGACAAATTATGGACAACATAATTCAAGCTCACGAGGTGGTTCACTCGTTAACATCCAACAAGAGAGTGGGCATGATCTGGACATAGCCAAATCATATGACAAGGTGAATTGGATATACATCAAAAAATTGCTCACAGTGTTTGGTTTTGATCATAATTGGGTTAGATGGGTCATGGCCCTAGTGACTTCTTCCAGCTTTTCAATTTTAGTGAATGGATCTCCTTCTGAACTTTTTCTCCCTTCCAGGGGTCTTAGACAGGGAGATCCGCTATATCCTTTTCTCTTCATCCTCATGATGGAAGCACTGGGGCGATCCATCAAGCATGCAAGAGCCATAGGAAGAATTCAAGGACTCCAACTTTCGGAGAATGGGCAAGTTTTGACTCATCAACAGTTTGTAGATGATACAATGTTACAGGGAATTCCCACAGTTAAAGAAGCACTGGCTTACAAACAAATTTTGAATGACTTCGCGAAGGCTACAAGTATGGAAGTAAACCTTACCAAATCAAAAGTCTTTTTCTTTAACACTCATATTGCCATCTAGAGAAATGTCTCCAGAATTTTATGCTTTCAAAGAGAATCCCTTCCCTCTAAGTATTTGGGAGTTCCTCTTACAGCTAAACCCCAAACCCCAACACAAAAGTATATGGGATCCTTTAGCAACTAAAATGAAAGACAAGGTCAAGAAATGGACAACCATATCTCTAAATTTAGCTGGTAGACTGGTTCTTACTAAAGTAGTTCTCCAAGCTATCCCAATATTTACGCTATCAGCCCTCCAAGCTCCAATAGGAGTCTTACAACAATTTCAGAATATTCAACAAGATTTTCTTTGGGGAAAAGAGGAAACAAGGAAACAATGGGCTTTAGTCTCATGGGAAAAGATCTGCAAACCCAAGAACTGAGGAGGCCTGGGTTTGGACAATCTAGAGATTCTCAGCAAGGCTCTAGGAGCAAAACTTTGGTGGAGGTGGGTTAAGGATCCTAAAGCTCAATGGGCAAGCATCTGGAAGGAAAAATATGCCAATGCCTGGCCAGCTTCTGAAATCATACATATGACAGGAATAGTGAAAGGCTCCCCCATATGGAACAAGGCATGGGAGAACAGAGAAGTGGTACAAAAGAATAGTTTCTGGAAAATCAGAGAGGGAGATCTGGCACTTTTCTAGGAGGAAAAATGGCAACAAGAACCTAATCTACTAAGGGAAGAATTTTTAGGCCTCAAGTAAGAGACTGACAATCAAGGATTAGTTAAGGTGAAAGACTTTTGGGAGAATCCACATAAAGCAGGAAAGTGGAGAATTTGGAAAAAAATAGAGAGCAGAGAGGATAGGACCCTCAACAGTAAAGTTGAGTCCCTTAAGAGAATGTTGGATCAGAGAATAATTCTAATAACGAAAGGGCAGGATCAACTGAGATGGGGTAACAACAAAGAGGGAAACTTTAATATCAAGGAAGCTAAAGGTCTTCTCCTTGATCTGGAACCACAAGCTCCAAATAAAACTTGGCAGAAGCTTTGGAGGCACAAAGGATGGATGAAAATCAAACTCTTCATGTGGTTAGTTCACCACAGGAAAATTTTAACTTGGGACAACCTTAAAAAAAGGGGCATGCTGGGACCCTCCAGATGTTATCTCTGTGAGACCCAAGAGGAGACCATTGAGCATCTTCTCAATAGCTGTATTTTCACAAACAAGATATGGGATTTCTTTACCAACATCTTCAAACAGTCTGATAGAGACAAAGAAAGTATTGGTAACATTCTAAACAATTGGAGGAATAATTTTTCTGATAATGAAGTTTTCAATTTGGGCTGGGATCTCTTGTGGGGTTTCATTATATGGAATGTGTGGAAATAAAGGAACAAAAGAATATTCAAAGAGGTAAAGACTGCCTCTCTTAGCCTGGTGAAGCTGATTATAAAACAACTTAAGGAGATAGTTGGTACCACTGTTAGGAATCTCCCTAAAAATCCTCCCTCAGTAGAAGAGTTAAGAATCCTATAGCTGTTAGACATGCAGGGGCTTATTCCTAAAGGTCTAGACAAGAAAGCAAGCATGAAAGATGAGGTGGAGGAATTCTGGCATCCTCCCCCTGAAGTTTTTTTAAAGTACAACATTGATGGAGCTTCCAAAGGCAACCGAGGGGAGGCTGGCTTCGGGGGAGCTCTAAGGGATGAAACAGGTAGCATAATCACCCTCTTCCATGGAAACTTAGGAAAAGCCACTAACAACATGGCAGAACTAATGGCTTTGGAACAATGCTTAGAATTTTTTATACAGAACAATTGCCAAAATGACATAATAGAGGCGGATTCAGAGTTAGTCATCAATGCAGCTAGGAGAATCAATAATGGAATAGGGCCGGAAATGGTCACAAAACACTGGAGTTTAACTCGGGTTCTACAGAGAATTCAAGTACATCTACAGGAACTTCGTACTCTCAGACTTATACATGTGAGAAGAAAGGCCAACAAATTGGCAGACATTCCTGCCAACCAAGGTGTCAGCTACAACGACAGTGCAATCTTATGGAGGTGGAACACAATGGCGCAGAGCAACCTGAAAAAACTTTGTCATAACCAGGCGGAGGAAGACAAAGAAGAGTATAGAATCAAAATGATAGAAACCAACTAGTAATGACCAGAGGTCATAGGGCGGCTCAAGGTTGGACAAAAAGGTTCGTGATGGAAGATAAGCCTAGGTTAGCAATTAAGTTGACCACGATCAGGATTATTCTCAGTGATGGGCGTTAGAGTTTCCCTAACTGCAAAAAGTTGCATCTCAAACTTCCGCATCACTTCAAGTGTTTGCATGTCAACTGGTTCAGAGTCATCCCTGGCTGGCTCTTTGGCAGGTGTTTCCTCTATATTTCGTTCCGAAAGAATGGGCTCATCGTCTGGCTCTCTTAGCAGTCGCACCACCCAGATTTTTTTGTCTGGAATCCGCTTTCTGGCTTGGGAGTGGTTTTCTAGCGATCGCAAGCCTCGAAGGCAAAAACAGGTTTTCCCGTTTTGGAAGCGATCCCATTTAGAGGATTTCACGTGGCGGTGGAGCCGGTTGGAATACTGCCCTCATCGCTCACTATTGTTCAAAATTTTTGGGGGGTGCGATATGTTCCAAGACCGTCCGATCATATGAAGCGAAGCGATGGCTAGGATGGTTCGAGCAGTTTGGTGGACAGGTTAGTTAGGTGTCGGGCTTCTTTCCATCGTGAAGTAGTCCTTTGCCATCAGATAGGGTTCGAAGGATTAGAGGTTAAGATTATCGAGACAGGTTGGTAAGTTGGCGGGAAGCGTGTTTGCCCTTTTTGGATGGGAGTTATTAAGGTGGGCAGGTTTCCTTTGGGCTTGGTTCGCTCCATTTTCCAAGGGTTGGGGGGCCTCTTGATCTAAACTGCTGTTTGGTCCACTGTGTTGATTCCGCATTTGGTTTTTTTCTTGTTTCGCTCAATTATTTTGAAAGACTAACTTTTTTAGGGCAGAGGATTTTGCCTTAGTTCCATTCTCAAGTTGATGTAAATTTTGTAAATTATTAATGAAACAGAAGGTCCTTCTCTTGCTTCAACAAAAAAAAGATGATTATTAAAATAAGTTTACCCATATAAATATATCCAAAACTTACCAATGATGATGATTATTAAGGTGAGACCAATGAGGTCTATTAGACCTTAAGAAAGAAAGATATTAATTGAAACTTTTTAATATTTATGCAGCTCTCCCCACTTTGAGAATCATGTCTCATTGTGCATTGTTGATTTGTGTGTTAGATGATTAAAATAATTTGCATTGTTGGATCATATTTGCGGTGAAGATCTAAAAATAACTATTTGGAACTACCCAACAATGATATCAGATTTTGGATCTCATGTTTTTTTAATTCATATATCGAAATTGTTGGATCATATTGGTGCTGAAAATCTAAAAATAACTATTTGGAACTACCCAACAATGATATCGGATTTTGGATCTCATATTTTTTTAATTCATATATCAAAATCTCCATTTTCGAACACTTTGTGTGCCCAAAAAAAATCAAGGGATTGTCTCTCAAAAAAATATGGAACAAGCACACATTTATCTTGACACACCTTCCAAGCATCTACGTTCATCCGCAAAACAAATCCATAGGAAATATGTTTTGGAACCATTACCATATGAAGCAATGAAAGACAAAGAGTATCTCGACACACCTTCCAAGCATCTACGTTCATCTGCAAAACAAATCCATAGGAAATATGTTCTGGAACCATTACCATATGAGGCAATGAAAGACAAAGAGAGAAATTTGATCTGGAACCATTACCATATGAGGCAATGAAAGACAAAGGTTTGGTGTGAGATGCAATTGTTAATGAAAATAAGCTATTGGATTGAGCACTTGGGAAGGAAGTTGCACATGCCTCTATTTTGAGTAGTGATTGTATTACATTTAACATTAGGATTTTTTTCACTCAAATTCAGCTATAGTTAGATCACATAACTTACATATCACATCTTTTTTCATATATGCTCTTCTTCCAAATGCACCACCGACTTACGACGTTTCCTTTGCAACATCTGGTGCAAATGCTAGTATATTAAAAACACATTTTAAATTAAAAACAATTATAAACTTTGTAATCTCTTCAGATTAAAAAACATTATTCACTTCAAACCTTCAAACCTTCCCGTGACCATCAAAAGTGAATGTTGAAGTAATGGATGAAAAGTGATAACATCAATTCTATGTACGCCCCCACGGACAAGGCTTCATTAGTACGGTTGTGTAGAGAGAAAAGGAGAACGTTGCGAGTGAGTGGGGACCTTTTTCTAATGGGGTGCTAGGCCACAAATTTCCCGGAAAAATAAAGTAGATATGAACATTGCCACTGATTGGGCCGACCTTTTTCTTTTTCTTGTATTTTGTCCAGAATACCAAAACAGTATGGGACAAGAGTTTTTATTTTGTTTTTTTTTGTGTTTTGTTTTAGAATATAAAATTGACCATTGAAAAAAAAATATTTTAATGGTTGATAAAAACAAATTTTAAATGATAATTGAAAAGGAAATAAATTTTAGAATGATAATTTAATAGGAAATACAAATCTTAACTACTAAGTAAATGGAAATTTGAGCTACTAATTAAATGGAAACCTGAGCATTGACCAAGCAAATGTAAAGCCCACATCATCATCTCCCGGGAAGCAACAGATCATATACCTCTCTCTATCGATCCACCTCTTCGATACAGCACTTCTGTCAAAATAGACTGGCCAGCATAAATATACCAGAAAGCGATTCTATTTCTCTCGCTATTGATACACCTTTGATACAACACTTCTGGAGACTGAACCCGGCCAGCAGCAGCTTAAGAAACTGACAATAAGATACTTTTCTCAATTGGTGCACCTCTGGGTAGTACCCGTGTTTCTTATAGCCTTTCCCTGGCTCTGGTCCCTCCCCCTATTGCGCATCCTGAAAGGACCTTGCCCCCGGAGGGACAAGCGGCTTCGCACCTTATTTTTCGCTCTGCGAAGGTAAGGTCCTGAAAGGTAAACCCTGGGCTCTGATTAGGCAGGTAAGGTCCTGGTCTTACCTGAGCTAGCTCTGCGAAGGTAAGGGTATAAGAGCTAATGAACAGACCTGCAATACCATAAAAACACATTACAATTCCTTGTGGAACAAAGAGTATTTACTGAGATGACAATAGGGGTATCAGGTTCTCACCAAAATAACTCGAGATCTCGACTAGGAAAAATCCTAGTGAACCCAGAAAGAGGATACAAGCCCAAAAGAAATTACTTCTTTTTCGAGACCCCGTTATAGGTTCTATCCAGAGCCATTTGGATCGACGATTCATAAAAAATTGTATTCAATTCCATCCTATTGAAGTTGAGGGAATAGCCAACTTTTTTATCCTTTGGTTCCCAAACTCTTATGAACTATCGATATAGATAGATAAATTTTCAGTTAAGTCAGCCAAGTTTGTCTTCTTGTCCATTCTTACCATCCATTTCAAATGGGCTCTTGTCAGCTACCAAACACTATCACGTAAATACTAGACAATCCAAGCTCTGCTAATGCGAAATAGGACTCTCAACTCAAAATAAAATCTCTATTCTAGTTCCTACAATAGGTTCAATCTTAAGTCCACTTTGTGTGCAACCTAAGGAATAAAATCATAGCTTGAATCAGATTCTAGTTCTTATCAACACACTCAAAGGTGTTAACTTATGTGAGCATCATTTGTGTGAATAAAAAAAACAACAACCTCACTCTATCCTAAAGTTCTCTCAAAATTGTAATCACATTTCAACAAATGACTTATCTCAATCAAACATGAATACTCAAAACTATGTTACCAAAACACATGCAAAGAAGAAACTAGAGGCACAGTGAGCTACAACCTTAGAATATACAAACCAATATTCTTAAGCGCGGTTATACATGTATTAACTCAAACAATTAAAGTCTCGTTTTCATTGAATCCAAATGATTAAAGGTATAATTTATGTGAATTAAATCAACAAAAATGATGGGATGTGTGAACTTGGTAAATAAAACAACTACATAAATTAGATATGCAAACTCTGTTTTGCACCAATACAAAAGGGATGAAATAATGTCACAAAATTCAACTCAAATAGATCATGTTTTCAATTTGTGGTAACTAGGGTTAATATTGTTGACAAGCTTCAGATTGAGCCGTGTTTCTTTTCAACCCTTCACAAACTTATTAACTTGTTTAATATGAAGATCTCATTATATCATTTCCAACCCAACTCACTATATTGTTAGCAAAAGGTTTCATATACCCACATATTTGTTGCACCTATACTCCGAGAGAGGATTTTAGGGTTGGAGAGATCTTGTTTTACATTACCTTTATATCACTACTTCATTAATTCATGGCAAATGGGCTTAAAACCCCAAAAAAAATCTTGCATTAAACTGTTGGTAAAACAATTTACCTTTGACTATATGACAATGTTTTTATAGCTTTATCATTTTCATTCACATAATTGAATGCCTATAATATTTTCAAAGAGATGTAGCACACTTATACTACAAACTTCCATATCTGAATTCTAGATAATCATAAGTTTAAGAATTGAATGGATATCAAAGAGGTAGAGTATATGAAATTACCACACAACCTGTGATAAATTTGTAAGCAAACCACACAATCAATTCTTCTCATCTATTAAAGAATGCACACTAGATTAGTAAACCACATAAGAAGCAAATAATAAGAGAGGTGTCAAGCTGGTTGGTCAGCCCAACAAATCTAGCTCATGCCCTTTGAATAAAATTAGATCACAAAGTCAAAATAACCATTAGGTAAACTAGAAATTGAGAAAGAAAACCTCACACTATCGCTTGTATTAAAAAAATTCAATCTCTTACATATGAGGCCTTATGCTCCAAGCTCCCAAACCAGAAATATCAAACTAGAATAACAACCTTATTCCATAAGCCACGGCTCGGATTTTTATGAAGGTTAAAAGACGAATTTTGGCTCTAACAATCCGATTTTTCAATTCTCGAAAATTATTAATTTTTAACAAATTGGCCTCCAAGAACCCTATGTAACTCTTAGCTCGTCGAGGATTTTGGAAACCTATTTGAAGGGAGCATAATTATCCATATTTTCAACAAAAATTGTTTCTTAGAATTCTAAGATTCTTCTTCATCCATATGAAAATTGAGGAAAAAAATGGCAGTTTTAAAAATGTGCAAATGTTGGGGCTCATTTGTCAATTTACTTCTAGAAAATCACATGTGTGACTTGGGTCCATTCTAACTCATTTGGAAGTGTTAAAACATTATTTTGGATAAAAAACATCTTTGACTTTTCCCGAAAAGTTGCCAATGTATGAAATCCCCAAATTGGTGCAAGAATGTTGCTCTTTAGTGCAGGGACAAATCAATGAAAAATAAGTGCACCTCTCACTGTGAAATAGCCTCCAAAATAGTTCCAAACACATGTTTTAACTACCAGCTAGCATTTTCCTTTGTGGAAAGCTTTAATGATGAAGTTGTCCACATATACTTGGTGCAGGATCCCTATGCAATGCATATAAGGAAGGTGTTATTAGATAAAATAAAAGCGAAGCACAAATCTTTGCTATTGCATCAAAGGAATGCAGGTGTGTAAGGTAGAAGTTCATAAGTGAGTAAAACAAGGGAATAAGCACGACATCATATAGGAAAAAGGATGCATTAAGTACAACAATTCCAAGGTGTGACATCTGCCTATGTCGATCATCTTGCATGTCCTCATGCAAACGAATCAACTTTTGTATTAATGCTCCCTCGTAAAAAACTAAAATTGAAACATTTATGGGTGACCTTGCACTTGCAATAATGTTCCTGCAACTTTCTATAGACAAAAAATCCTCTTCTTAGGAATTGTTGTTATGAGAAAGGAAATACACGTTGGTTTTTCTTGTACTTTTCATTCATTAAGACTGATTTTCAAGAGAATAAATAATGCGAGGGATACCCTAGGAATACTAATAATGTTGTTACTGCCAAGATATTGTTATCATGAAATAACCAACCATCAAAATTTGAACGAAGCATCTCAAGAGAAACCCTAATCAACAATTCTTCATCTCAATATCCTCATTACAAATAAAAGTGACATAATTTGAAAGAAATGGTGTTAAAAAATGGATGTAAATAGGAACAAGGAAAGATGACAAAACAAAACCTTCCCACGATGACCATCTTATTGTTATCCAAGCATATAGCTAAAGCTCCTCTTGCTCATGCAAAGTGAATCACCTGCACTAAGGGTCCCACATCCATGAAAACCTTCATATTTAAAAAAGATAAAACTCCAAAGAAAATTATTGAAAGGATCTTAAATCCATTCTTAGAGAGATATGATAATGGGTTCATGGAAAGACAAAAACGACCAAGTAAATCAAAGTGTAAAATTAACTTTAATACCACATGCATGGCCCTACTGCCAACAAGCATCTATAGCCTCGACAGGGATGCCTTTTAACCTCGTGAATTCCTTGTGTCCCATATATTAGTTATAGATTCTAAGTGATTTAAAAGTATATACTTTGGTTTAGGAATTAACTAAAGGTTGTTGTCCTCGCTTGGTAACCTACTAACGACAATGTCAATCACAAGAACTAACAAGAATAAACAAACCAACTCATGATGAGACCTCATCTCTTCCAGATTTTCTACTGCAAGTTATTTCCTTGGCTTGGTGACCAATAGTGGTAATGTAATTCTCATTAGGATCTACGATCATGGTAGGCTTGCTGGTAATGAGATCTCCTATCACTCAACTTATTATTTTATGTTAAAATAAACTTTGATTATAATTAACCTTAAATAGGTTACTTAATGGAGGGAACGAAAATCTACTCCTTAAGAGGACAAGATGATGTGAAAATATTATAGTGACTAATATTTACAGATGACCTTTCTACCATAAAGACTTATTTTAAAGAAAGCATCTCACATATTGATTTAAAGGCTCCTCGAGTTAATCATGATAGGGCTCTCATGAGAGCTCGTTAGGGTTTTATAGGAGTGGTCCACCATAGGAGGATTTTCATCAATACCTTCGAAAAGAAACTTGAAAGTATTTCTTCAATGACAATTTTTTTAAATAACAAGGTGAGGGTTAGGGTTTTGGCTTGTGAATGGAAAGTATTAAGCATAACAATGACAAGTCCCCCTCACTAACTCAATGAATAACCAAACAATTGTGAAGAAGAACCACCCAATCAATTATCAATGTCACTTTACAAGATATGAGGTATTAAGAGTGATTAATTATAACAAGACTTACCACAAGAGTCCCATCAATGGGTCCCTTCAATAGGTATATTTTTAGGTTCATTATGTTATCCTCCAACCTTTAAAACTCTCATTTTATCACATTAATTCACATTTTTATCCATAATATGCTTAGTAAGAAGACTAAAGGGTGTTTTTCATATTGCATGGCCTAATGTGATTAATATGCAGGAAAAAGAAGCATTTTTGGATATATTTACTATACAGGGGATTGATGGGGACAACCAGTGAGAATATAGTACACTTGTCCACCTCATTAAATCTCCAACCTGGCTTGAGATAAAAAATCCTCACCAACAACGCGAACTCACTAGAAGCCAAGCAAATCCGAGTACATATGAATATCAAAGGGAACCGGATCCACAGATCTCGAGATTTTGGAAGGAATCAATCCTCTTTTCAAGAGAGATGCCCTCAACTACATTTTGTGCAAATAAAATAGCCAAAAGGATCATTACAATTCAAATTTTTGTTGCAGCTAGGATTAGCTACTGAGAGCCGAGTGATTGAAATTGCTATTCTTATCTTTGATATGTTGTATGTGACTCTTATTTTCTGTTAATAGGAAGTTCACTGTTGGTGTGCATTTGAGTTAGTTGTGAAGGGTCAAAATGCTTAGGTTTGGGCCCAACTGAGAGGCTTTAGTCCCTCTCTTGTATTTATTCCTTGTTCCTGCTTAAGTTATTGCAATTCTTTTCTTCTTTTAGTAAGTGTTATATTACAAAATTTGTAGTTGTAGGTTTTCATACAACCTCTCTTGGGGGGAGATTGATTGGAAGATCTACAATAACAACCCAAAAATAAATGTTTATGACTTCTTGGAAATCGTTAAGTATGGGATTGTAATCCTTATGCATGTTTAGTTTCTGCAATTTAGGAGTTAGTAGCATTGGTTTGGAAATTATATGTTGTGTTGTAGGTTGGAGTGGATTATAATAAAATTCAACTCATCTTTCCATGTTAATTTACTTTGTTGTAAAATTGATCATTTAATGAATGTGTTTGACTATTTTGCAGGGATTGAGTTGATGTGTAGGGGTGTGAATAACTTTCTACATCCACTTAGGGCACTCCATATCCCACCTAGACACCTCGCATTGCCTCCAAAATCTATCATCGAGATCACTGTACTAAGGTAAAAGGAGGACACCGTGGGCACAAACGTTGGTGCAAGATAGACCTACCATGGGTACTAGGCTTGGCCAAAAGACTCCCACATCCTTCACACGCCTTATTATACTGATTTGGATTTAAATAAGAACGCAAGAAATTACAGATATAACCATACATATAGAGATGCAACATAAATAATACTTCATTTCATTACAGTAAAAAACTGAAATATGCTTACAAACATAAATGGAAATAAACTAGCTAGGGTGATGGTAGCTTATCTCTGAGAAGAGATGTGGTAGCTACATACCTCTGAACTGCCTTACAATGAGGATCAAGGGCCTTTTTATTATTTAACAATAAGAGAAAACCCTAAACAACCAAAACCCTAACCTGAGGAGATGTAACACCAAGAGTTTATGGGCCCCGTTGGGGTGAGTTGGACAACCAACTTCTTGGGGTTGCGACTTGGTCATATTATCTCTGTTTGATGTGCATGATAACCCATTAGAAAGATATCTCCTAGGAATATTCTGGAAAAGATGATTTTAGGCAAAAAACCAATGACAATAGATTTCCAAAAAAACGTCGTTTAGGGCCTCAAAACGGCTCCGGAAGTTCAGGACCTGAAAAACTGCTAAAAATGCTAAACTGTGCTACAATTAAGGAAAATAAAACACTGAAAGATGTAATGGTGGCGGTCAAAGTGGAATTGGCAGGCGGCCACCAATATCCACCTGGATTATTCCTCCCCCCTTGGGAAACAATGGTCCCCATTGCGTTGAGTTCCTCCATGATATGATGAAACTTTTGCTGAACTTGGTCCCTAGTGAGCCACTTGCCCTCGTGAAGGAGCTGGCCTACTTTGTCAACTTGATACAATTGGATCTTCTGCTGGCGAGTGTGCTTGACCTGCATGTCCATGATCCTATTAGTTGCAGCTTGTTCCATGCAATCTAGATTTAACTCTGTTGGTGTGAGTTGTTCTGCAATGTCGAATGTGTCTAGTAATGGTGGAAAGTATGGCTGAAGGTGGTCCACATTGAACACTTGGTGCAGGCCAATGAATTGGAGAATGATGAGCTCAAATGCATTGTCCCCCACAACCTTGGTAATGGTGTAAGGACCATATCCCAATGGTCTGAGTTTCCGATAGGCTGCGGTAAGGCATTCCTTTCGCAAATGCAACCAGACGTTGTCACCCACCTGAAACTTGTGTGGCACCCGATGTTGATTGTGTCACTTCTTGTACTTGGCATTTGATTTCTCTAGAATGTCATGGACCTGCTAGCTGATATGTTGGATGTTCTCAATGAATTTGTTTGCCTTATCTGCTTCCGATTAGACATGAGATGAATGTTCTTGAGTAGCTACAAATGGCATGGCCACATCAATGGGACATAGTGGCTGGAATCCCAAGCCCACCTAAAAAGGGTTGTGGCCAGTCGAGCTGTGGAGAGCCCGATTATAACTGTGTTGAACATAGGGGAGGTTCTCATCCCATATGCATGGATGCTTTGAGTTGTAGATGCGCAAAATACGTATGATCATCCTTTTGACAACCTCTGTTTGGCCATTAGTTTGGGGATGGTGTTAGAGTCGGTCTGGTCAGCCCTCCATCAGAGATCAAAACTCTTTATGCATTTCATTTTGAGGTGTCCCGCTCCATTCACTCAGATGCATTTCGCTAGGGGCATGCCATAATCTGATGGAGCAGGTCATGCTAGTCATTCCCCTCATGTCTGGTTCCTGCTGGCTTAAGTCTTTGTGTCAAATAATCAAAAAGTCCATAAGAGTCAAGGTCTGGTCCTTCAATGGACAGAAGTCATTTTTGGTCATTAGGTCTAGGGATTGATCAGTTTGGTCTTGAAATATGTCCAGTAAAGCCATGCAGGCCAGAGTGATGCTCTTGCAAAGTAATGATCCACAACTTTCCATCATCTTATTGATAAAAATCAACGGTTCTTCAAAACTCTGTTTTGAAGAAAGGTCCAACAGTGCTATTGGTGACAGAATTTTCAAAAAAGGGTCGACAATTGATTTCTTCAGGTGCAGTCATGGTTTCCGTGGCCAAAGTGTTTTTTCATGCAGTCCCTGCGAAAGGTGTCAAAAATTTCATCATTTGAGCCCAAAATTCAAAGAAAAAGTGAAAATCAAGGTGTAATAAAGTCAGTGAAAAAAGTTTTGAAACAAGACATTCTAAAAGTGGATTTTTGAAAAAGTTAATTTAAAAATGACCTCCAAGCCTATATACACAAATATCACCATAAAACAAGCTCATTGTGCAAGCAAGGCGTTGGAAGAAGGCTGCAAGGTCGTGAGTTGAAGAATTGGAGCGATTTGGAGCAACTTTGGGTGATCTTAGAGTGCGCAGTGCACACAGACAAGAGCGCAGTGCACTCACCAGGCGCGGCGCACAGAGAGCCTGCCCACCATTGAAAATCACCATGGGTGCGGCGCACTGGGCATTGCGCGCGGCAGACAGGGGTAAAACGCCAAAAAACCACCCAATTCACCCAAAAAATTTTGTGGAGCTCATCTAATTGAAAGGTAGGAAACCTACCTCCACTTTTGCATCAAATTTGAAAGGAATAGCATGGTTTTATGATTATAAATCAAATGCAAAATTTTTTATAAAGCAAACAAAGGAAGACATGAAGAAAAACCATGATGCTATGGTTTGTGATACAGTGATATTGCTGCCAAGGTGTTTTTCCTACCCTACCCCTATTACTCATTCCCCTATGCCATTTTCCCCTAATCACTACCCTAACACTACCAAAATAATACTCCCTTTCCCCCTCCTCCTATTGCTCAAAAAACCCAAACCCTACCTTGCCAACAACACAAACACTACCCTATCAAAATACCCCAAAACCCCTTGTATATCCCTAAACAAAATTCTCCTATAAACCCCTATTCCCATTATAGAATCCCCATCCTAATGCTCCCTTTTTAATTGGCAGATTGTCAAAGCAACCTCCAGCTTCACTATCATCAAAGGGGCAACCTAAGTTCAGTTTATAAAACAGTAGTCATGGCATCAGAAGTTTCATCAGAATATGAGGAGGAGACCCACAGTGACACAGCTTCAGGAGAAAGGGCACACAGGAGACATCACCAGAGTGGCAGACATCTTAGAGATGAGCCAAACACCCTCACCGAGTTGCAGGCATGCCCTCTTGCTATGTCTTGTTTCCAGCACTTAGCATGTTATGAATTTTGTCAAAGGGTGGCAAATGTCAGAGTCCATCATGAGTTGGTCCGTCTTTTTGCACTTCACCTACATGGAGGACAGTCTGTCTTGGCTGGGGTCACTTTCACATTGACACCCAAAACCATATCAGTGGCAACAGGCATACCAAGCATTGAAGAATAATGGCATAAGAAGAAGAAGGTGAAGAGGCATCATTATGAGCCTTACATTAAGGCCAGCTGTTTGAGCCAGCTCATGAGAGTTTGTCCATTCAGATTTTTGAGAGATGAGTATGCTCCGCTCATGAAATTGATCATGAAATACTTGAATTGTGAGGGGAGGTTTTCTTGCCTTTATACCTATCACATTAGGTTGCTCATACACTTTACCAGGGTGCGAATGATGAACCTCCCATTTTTTATTTGCGGTAACATAGAAAAGATGAAAAACTTCATACAACACAAGACCCCTCGACAACAACTAAACAATGTTTATCATTTTGCTCTTATCCGGATTTTGGTGGACCATCAGTTGGGATTGCAAGGTATTGCTTGGGAGGACTTCATCTCCCGTGACTTCTTCAGCGGTCCACAGGTAGTATCAGAGGCAGAGCATGAGATAGGTGGCCCATCTCATCAGTATGAGCGACATGAGACTGCTACTATGCCAGTATACATCACCTATGAGAAAGGCAGTAGACCTTTGTTTGCAGCAGCAAAGCGAGTGTCATCTCCACCCGGGGTGGAAGGGGCCTCGCTTCCGACATCTTTATCAGAGGTGAAGGGCAGAGGAAAAGAGCCAGTGCAGGATGAAGGGCGATCAGGTGAACAAGAGACCAAATTCATTCTCCTTCATGATGATGAGACAGACACAAAGCCAACAAATGCAGAGCTTGGAGAGATCATCCAGGACCAGCAATCAGTGATTGAGGCCTTATCCCTTGACTTGGATAGGGCCAAGTGGAACATGAAGTACCTGGAGCCGAGAAACAAACAACTAGAGGATCGACAGGTGATTATGGAGCTGCAAAACATTTGTGAGCGTCGCCAAGCCGCTCAAAGGAGAAGAGTTGAGCTCACATCATTAGAGTGAGAAATCAATGAGGATCAGGAGGCCAATCTCGAGAGAGACAACATGCATTTGGAGAGGCTGCTGGACAAGGCCAACCAGGACCTTTCTTTACTAAGACACATGGCTTTCCGTTACAGGGTACGAAACATGAGCGCCCAGGCCCGAATAAGGAGTTTGAAAGCGAAATTGAGGAAAGCAACAAGAAAGGCAAAGGAGGAAAAAGAGCAAGATCGGCTTAGAATCTTGGCTGAGGTTTCCTTGGCTTAGCATAGCACCCCATAGGGACCCTCCAACCCAAATTTCAAGAAATTTGGGGAATTTTTGGTCAGATGGTAATTTTTTGGACAAAAAACAGGGATTTTCTCCCTGTGTGTCGCGCTACTGGCGCGACGCTAAAATTCTAGAGCTCCAAATGAGGAATGGCTTGCAATTTTGGATTCAGCATGGAAAATCATGACTATTGGTTTCCGGACAAGAAATTTGGGCAAGATCTGAGTCTCCTAGAGGTCAAAAACACCCAAACAATGGCCTCTCTGGCACTTTTTTGACACACAGGAAGCAGTCTTGGGAGAATGAATATTTGGAGGGGTAAATGAGCACCAAATTCAAAAATTCTAGTTGGGTTAGTAAGTAGACAGCACAAGCTTTCCATCAAGCCCACTTGGTCACATTTTGGACAGCTGCAAGTGCCCCAAAACAGGCCCCAAAGTAGCACAACACACAGAGAAAATGGTGTGGCGCATAGAGGAAAAATTGCCAATTTTGCTCCCATATCGCGAAATTTCAGTTCGCGACTTCTCCAAGTAGGCCCACTCATTTACACTTCGGTTTTTTGGCACCAAATGTGGCATTTAAAGTATTGTATCTCCATATGGGCTTCTATCCAAGTGGCGAAGGAAGGCAAACTGTCACCAAGGGAAAATGTCATGTTTGTAGCACTGCACCTGTAGCTGATGGTTGGCTCTCCATCTCCATTTTGTAATGATTCGAGTAACTCCCCAACCCTTGGGCGTTCTATCTCTTCCTTACACATTCTATATATTGTATGCAAGCTATTTTCAAAGGGTTGGTTGGCTTGTAACTTCTGGGAGACTGTGGGAAAGAAACTAAGTTTCTTCACTGTATATTTTTGACAGAGAATTAATGAAAGGCAACAGCTTTGTTTCATGAGATCCTTGTGGTTGTGAGTGTAGCAAATGTGTATTTTATGTTTTCATATGTATTTCGTTATGTTTCATAATTCAATTCATGTTCATTTCCAGTGAAATTTTCTGAGTGAGATTAGGTAGAATTTCAATTTTATTTCTCTGCCTGTGGTTAAATTTCATGTTCAGTGTTCTTCTTCTGTTGAAAAGGATTCATATGCTCCTATGCCCTTTTCACACTCCTCAGCAATCTCTCCATTCCATGTTATCTCAAACTAAATTGATACACTTTCCGTCGGCCTTGCCTCACGAAGTAATCTGGCCTTTGTATTAAATTCTCTGTTCATTGTTGTCCGTTGGTCCCATACCATCCCAGAATCTCGGTCATTCATAAAAATTGTTTCTCGTATCCTTATTCACTTACTAGCCTAAGATCAATATTCCACTGTAAGTCATCTCAGACCATTTTTTTCTTATCTATTCACTGAGCGTGACTCGGAGAGAGCCCTCTCCTGTTCTGGTAGGGCTAGCTACCAGACTGAGCGTGGTTTGTAGTTACCCTGAATTTTGCCTTCCTTCAGCCTAGGGCAAATTTAGGTGTTAAAATAGTGCCGACCATACTGGGGATCAAAAATGGTTTACTTGAAGATTGTTTTGCCCCAGTACATATGTCAAGTTTAGAGCTGATTGTTGATGGTGAACAACGATCAGACATAAGAAGACGGCTGAAATCATTCACCTGGCGACTCCATTCACTGAAGAATCTAGCAACCAGTGCTTCATGGTGACTCCACTGCAGAGGGATCAGTAGCTTTGAGATTTTTTTTTAAATGGAGTGAATTGCAAGAAGATACGCTCCCATCAGCTAAGATCACATTCCAGGCTTTCCAAATAAGATTCTGAAAGTAGATTGGTCAAGGAATTTCCCTACATTTAAAGATGATGGTAAGAAGGACACTGGTTTACATCTAGTTCGATTTCACATGCATATTCGCAAATTGAAGGTTGATTTTCCTGAAGATTGCTTAATGAAGATATTCATGGCCACTCTAGAAGGTGAAGCCCAGTCTTGGTATGAAAGTTTGCCGCCTGCTTGTATTTACTGTTTAAAGGATTTTCATGCCCTGTTCATTGAAAGATATCAAGAATCTTATCCATCATTAAATCTAGTTCATGACTGTTGCAAACATGCTTCTACTTTTATTGAAAGCCTTGAAAAATACTATGAGGATTATAATTTTATGGATGATAAGATCATGGAAGCCCTGGATGAAAATCCCTTTCAGTAGCGTAAAGATGATCATGAAAATTTGCAGCATGATCAATATTGTAGTACGGTGGAAGATGAAAGAATTTTACATCTTGACAGTCAACATGAATTACATGAAACAGATCAGCAGGTTGAAGAGTTCCATATGGCTGAAAGTGATGAAAGAAAGAGTGTCGGTTCAGATCTGTCCATAGAAGAAGACAACCTGCAAGGAATTCCAGTTCTAATTCCAGAATGTGATAATGTCAAGTCACCCATTTCAGATTCAGATTCAGATTGTGTTACACCAAAAAATGTCACCATGACTATTTGCAGTTTGTATGGCTCCATCACCTGTCATACTATCCTCCTTAGCAAGTCTCATGCCTCTGCTTTCCATGTCAAACTCAAAGAAAGAGAGAAAAGTCATTTAAATTCAAGTTATCTCTGGTACGCAGTTTCTCTCAACCTTACCTACGGGTACGCAATCCAAGTTCACAATACCTGCGTACTTGTACGCTCTGTCTGTAAAGCAATGGGTGCGTACTCCTGTAAAGGTCAATAAGCACAAATTTCACTCCAAAAAAGTTACTTGTGATTATTTCTAGAGCATTCTAGAAGCTTGTTTGACGTGTATGGAGCGCCTCCAGATGGTTCATGTATCCCTATAGAAGAGGAACTTATCCCATCAAGAGGGGAGCTAACCCACCCAAAAAAGGGGCTTATCCCATTGATGGTGGACCTGATTAACTTCCTCTACAACACTATAAATACATGCATTGGACCAGAGGGAGGGGAGGTTGAAAGCTGAACATTCCTAAGGGTAGATGCTGCTGGAATTAGGACTTCCTTGTATAAGCTTGTGAGGAGAGATTACCATCTTTACTTGTTGTATTTGGAAGTGGGTGAGCTGATCAGAGTAAAGGAGGACTCTTGTGGACCCTGGGAGGAACTTGCACAACACCAAGGCTCAGGTTGTAATGGTTTCTTTTGTTACCTCTTAATACAAATAAGTCCATTCTTCTCAACAATTTGTTATTTATGAGTTGTTTCATATACTCCTTGGTCTATATGTTAAATGTGTTTTATTTTATGTGATATTCAGGTGATATTTAATCGTTTGATTGTTAGTGAATGCAGGTTTCGAAGAGAAGGAGGAGCTCATCCGGATCAACGAAGCTGGACTACTACAACAGCGTTGGGTTACAGCTAAGATCTAAAACACTTGATTTCACATAGTATAAATGCATATTTAGAGAAGGATTGCTCCTATTTGTCTTGTTTGTCACTAGAAAGTCTTAGGCTTCTAGGGAGGTCGGTTGTGTCCGCACTGTCGACTCTTTCTGCGTGACAAAATGGCGACTCCGCTGGGGAATCCATGAATGTGCTTGAGTTCTTTTTGATATAATATTTTGGTCTGAGAAAAAGCGCTTGCTTTCTGATTTTTGGCTGTATAACTGTGTGTTTGGGTGGGTTAGCTTAGGGTTAAATTAGATTTTCAGTTTTCTTAGCTTTGCCAGCAGTACGCAGGCTTTGAGTTCAGTACAGTGCGTACTTGTACGCACTGCGACTGTGTGCACAGAGCGTACCCGCACCTGTGTAAACAGGTCACCTGCGTACCCCTGTCAAATTTGAGAGAATTGCAATTTTTGTTTTTGCTCTTTAGATTTTGGTCTTTAATTTGTTTTTACTACCCAGATCCATTGGTTTACTATCAGAGATCTTCACCTGATCTTGTTCCGTTAGTGTCGAGAGTTTTGGTAGAATTCATAGGGATTTTGCCCTAAGGTTTGATTTTTAACTGGTCCTGTAGTGACTTTGGCGTTAGAGGTTGTCAAACTTTGGATCTCCCTAGTTTTGTTCAACCCTCTTAGGAGTCAGGCCTGTTATCGAATTCACCCTTGTGAGAGACCTACCTTTGTGTCTTCTCTTTGCAAATCTTGAAAATGTTTATTCATTAAACTTTGAATTTTTTTTTTTTTTTAAAAAGAACAAAAAGATTTCAATTTTGTTTTTTATGATCAGTTTATGATTCTGCATGAACTGATCCTTAGTTACATTTTGACTGAGTAAAACATCCGAGAATCATCCTTGTAGGCTTTTGTCCTCATTAGTTTTACTTTTAGGTGAATTTCCCTTTAATTTTCTTTTGAGTGATTTTGGTTTGATTGCCTTAGATTTGTTAAATTTGATTTTCGATAAATAGTTTTACATGCTTGATTAATATAGGAAAAATACAAAAGATTCTTTGAAAACAAGTTTTCTTTGGTAGCATTTGTAGTCTTTTGGAGAAAAGGAAATTTCGTGAATAATTAGTGGTCATGAGTTGCATGTTTTGAAAAGATAAAGAGAATTGTTTCTTTGATTGTCTTTGTTAAGAAAGTTGTTTTCTATAAAGTTTGCATTCTCTCAACTCTCTTAGCTAGGAGATTCATGGAAAAAGGAAAGTAGTGTAAATCATCTTAGGTGCATCTTTGTAGTGGTTGAGAGTCGAGTCTACACACCACCAGTTTCATCTCCACTACCTTTTGTCTTAAAGAAAAACCATAAAATTAACGCTTAAAGTAAAATCGACTTAGTAACTTTTTATTTACTAGGGCTCTGAAACACCAATATAGATCAGGCTAGTGTCTTGGAGTAGGAGAGTAATTAACTCTCCAAGACAGCAAAACCAAACAAGTAGCTGATCTTGTGGTAGGATAAATCCAACTGTTTCATTTATACTCTGGGAAAGCTCCTCTTTAAGGAGAAGCACGAGCTCGTGTCCGAACCAGTGAGGGGATCAATCCTCCCTCATTGGGAACGACGCCAGACACGCACGTATTACAAACGGTAAACCTCGGATTAACCATTGTCGAGGAGCTAGGGGTCACTTGTCGGTAAACCTTGGATTATTGTCAAGGAGCCGGCAAGGGGATTGAGCTTGATACTTTGCCCTTGCGTGCTGTCGGAGTGTAGACTGTTCCCCCAGGTGTATTTGTTGCTGTTGGTAACCTTAGTGACCATTATCTTTAGGATTCTACCCGAGTTGACGGTGGAGGGAAGATCCCACTGTACCTGGAGCAGACGTCGGCTAGACTCACTTGGATTTTCCGGGCGGTTCACTTCACTCGAGACGGTTAAAGTGGAGGAACTTGTGCCGGTCTATTCATTAAGCAAGTTGCCGGGGTAACTGTTCCACCCACCACCTCTGTACTGAATTCAGCGATGTTGGGCTTGATCACCAACTAGTGTTTTCGGTCCGGAAGGCTACTGTTTGTGCATGGTTTGACGCCCTAGATTCTTTAGGCGTGTGATTCAAATCTTTTTGGTTCTTTAGAGACTTTAGGTGGTTTGCTTTGAGATTTTACTTTGTTTGTGTGTGCAGTAGTTAAAAGTTTTTAACTGTGGCGGAATTACCGAGACAGTCCTGTAGACTTCGGGGCCAATCTCCTGAGATTGTTTCTGTGGCTGAATTGTTGAGGAGATCCCGTAGACTTCGGGGTGAGCCTCCTCGAGACGACCCAAGTAATCTAGAAGGTTTGAAAGTCCTCGTAACTCCTCCTAGTGGCAGTAGAGTAGGTTCACCTGAAGAAGGAGAGTCTTCGTTGGTAGTCCATCCAGATTACCAAAGTCTAGAAACAGGTTACAATCCTGAAGCTGTTGCAGTTTCTGAGCTTGCTGGTAGTTTTTCATCTACTAGTGATATAGGCGAAGAACCTGAAATATCTGAACCTGTTACTCCAACTTCTAGTGTTCCTGATTCACCTAGGGTAGAAAGAGTCATAACCGAAAATCTTCCTTCTGGTTTGTTAGCTATTGAAGAACTTACTCCAGAAGAAGAAATAGGCCCTGTTCTTGAAGATCAACCTACTCTTGATCTAAGAGAGCGTGAATCTATCTTTTACAGTCCACCTAGAAGTACTACTTGGTACCTTTCGTTAACTAATTATTTAGACAACTCAGGGATAGGTTTTTCTCCACCTCGTACTCCTTATCCACTTGGAGGTATTTATACTCCTGTAAATATGTCTAGTAAGTCGTCCATGTCTACTCAACCCCCTGAATCTTTCTTGTATGGTGGTCCTTCTGTTCCTACTGGGTATCGATCACTTTCTGGTACCTTTGCTGGAGCATCTCCTCAACCCATTGGACATGGGTCATTAGCTGGAATCAATGGTAATAGACCGTTGGGTGTAGGAGACATTTATATGATGTCAGGTTCAATTCCCGGTTCTCAACCTCAAGGTGGTCAATTACCGCCTGGGGGGCAACCTCAAGGTACACAAGTTGCGGCTGGGGGGCAACCTCAAGGACAGTATGTACCTATGGTGCAATACGTTCCTCAAGGTCAACCCCAACCTCAATATGTACCCCAAGGTCAACCTCAGTATCAATTTATGCATCAAGGTCAACCCCAGTATCAGTACTTACCTCAAGGGTATCTACCCCAAGGTCAGTACTCGAGTCAAGGTTATCAACCACCTCAAGGTCAATCTTACGTTCAAGGTACGGGAAATGTACCCTTCAATTATCAATCCTACCCTCAACCTGGTTACGGATCTCAGTATCCTCAACCTGTTACGGGTCAATACCCCGGAATGATAGTGTGGGATCCATCACAAGGTCAACAGGTGTTGCAGCCAAGTATACAGTTGTTACCTCAAACTGGACAACCTGTAGTTTCTGGTCCACCCCAGCAACCACAACCTGTCCAGTCAAATGTTCAAACTTCTGTAACTTCGGTAGTTACTCAGCCGCCAATCGCACCTAGTACTCCATCCCAAACAGCTGCTACAACTACCACAACATCTACCGCACTTACTTCTGGAGTATCGACAACTCTGGTTTCTACTATCTCTGCAACCACCCCTCAGACATCTTTACCGTTGTTCGGATCTACGATTCAGACCACGGTCCAGATGCCTGTAGGGCAGTCTGGTTTAAGTACTGTTGTAACAAGTGAACCACAATTCACTTATCAACAGCACCAGGGACAGTACCAATACGGGCCTACTGTCCAACAACCGGTTTACCAGTAACAACCGTATCCTGGGTACACTTATCAACAACCTCAACAACCCCAGTACGGTCCGATTAATCTTGGTTTTCCGGGAGGATATAATATCCTGAACGCGATTCCTGTTCCAAGTTATCCTGGATATCCTCCTCCTGGGACTGGTCTTGTGACCCAGAGTTTTAGAGATCCTAACCAGCAATTGCCATTTATTGCAACTTTGGATTTACCCGACTTGACGCGCCTAACAAACGATCCAATAAATTATCTTCCGTTCTGGCCGCCAATGCCAAATAAGTTGCCCAGTGATATACCCAAGTTCGAAGGTAAGTCTGGAGAGGATCCATCAAATCACGTGATGACTTACCACCTCTGGTGTGCTTCGAATTCTATCTCGGATGATTCGATCCGTTTACGTCTTTTTCAGCGTACGCTCATTGGTCTCGCGGCCAAGTGGTACATTGAGTTACCACGGGCCTCTTTTTATAACTTTAGCCAGTTAGCTACCTCGTTCCTAACTCATTTTCAGTTGCCGGTCAGATACGATAATGGTACTGAGTTATTAACTTCATTAAAACAATCGACGTCCACTTATATTTCTGATCATATCCATGAATGGAGACGTCGAAGACATTTAGTGAAAGTTTTTATCCCAGACCAAATCTTAGCTGAATGGTTTGTCAAATCATTATTACCGAAGATTACTGAAGATGTAGCTAAGGCCGGAGTAGTTACTGAGGAGCAAGTCATTGCTCAAGCCCAGTACCTTGACTTAGTTTACACTCAGTCGGGTACGTTGCACGAGAAGATCCCAGATCTTCCTAATTCGAATCAAATCACTGCTACTCCTTCAGGGTCTCATGCTGCTGATGGCATGATTGGTACGGTGAACACTAAAAGTAAGAAGAAATCCTCAAAGAATTCTTCTCCAATCATAACCTTACCAGACTCCCCAACAGGAGAGTCTTCTCCTGAAATTACCACCGACATTCACGCTGTAGAGTCATCTATGGCTAAATCAAAAAACGGTGGTAAAAAGAAAGGCAAGAAGAAGGATAAAGCAGACAAGGCTCCAAAGGAGAAAAAAGAAAAGTCGGAATCTAACAATGATAAACGCAAACCTCGCTATCCTTGTTTAATTTGTGAAGAAGATCATTTCACAAGAGATTGCCCTCATCGGGTAGAGGTTGTGAAAATCGTTAAAGGTTCCCCAACTCCTGCTGTTTTGAAAGATCCATTTCCAAAGCAGGAGAGTAAGATGATAGGTTCTTCCTCGAGTGCCAGTGAAGAACCCATATTGATGATGTCTCATGTACGGATTGCGACTCGATCACATGATTATGGTAGTAAGAGTCCTGTTGATGGCAAAGAAGCAGAATCTTCTCATTCTAATCCATCAACCTCAGCTCCCGGTTCCGATCCGCTACAGATCGAGAAACCTAACCCAGACTTGGTAATCAAACTGCCCGCAAAGGGTATACTTCGAAAGTCTGCTTTCAATCCACATGCGAGAGCAGCTCAGAATTATAACATTGTTGAGGACTTAGCTGTTTCACCCTCAGCAATGTCTGTTATAGACATTTTTGTGCCTTACAGCATGAAGCATGAAATGTCAATAATCTGAGGGATCCAAAGTCCCTAAACATGTTGTTCCTACCCCTAGAGGAACAAGGTCAGCAAACCACAGCACTAAATATCAGTTCTCCACCTGAAAACACTCAAAAACAAGCTAATTCTGGATCATGTCAATTGCTCCACTGAGCATCTGCGCTGAATGTCAACTGCTCCACTCTGTACGTGCACTGAATGTCAACTCTAATGAAGGCTACCTGCGCTGGGCGAGATTGGCCAAGTGGCACAGTCATTCTGCAAGGTGTCAAATGCCCAGGAAGCTTCCAAAATGACACTTGGATCAAGGAATTCGCCTTGTGATGAGTAAGAGGATCTAGATCTCCAAGTGGAAGCAAGAAACTCCAAGTGGACTCAAGAACTGAAGTATAACTGAAGTGGGAGAGGACACTAGTCAGCTTCATGCCAAGCTCAAGCTGACTCATCCTTTCTCCAAAACTCCTATATATAGAGCTCTCTCATGAGGTCTAGGGAGGCTGGAATCTTGTGAATGTAAGGAAGTGTTGTTGGTTTGAGTATAGAAATATTGGGTGATTGCTTTGAAGGAGGTGAAGAGGAGATTTCTTTCTGCTGGGAGGTGTTGCTGGATTGGGCCTCTTATGGTTGTAACACTCTCAGAACTTTACTTCTTCCATTAATAAAGCATTTGAGGTTCTTCTATATGCATGTGTCTTTATGGCGTATTGATACTTGTATGTTTGATTTATTCTAATCCTTGAATCAGTTATGGATGTATGCTTCTTGTAGTTTCCCTTTCTTGTGCTTTTGCAGGATCTCTGTGTAGCTGGGCAAGTGAAAGAACAAGGAGCTGGGAGCAAGCAGCAAAGAGGGAAGATTGGATCAACCATTAGCGGAAGATAACGGTTAGTAGATCTCTTTCTCCTCTCTCTTACATCTCATAAAGAAGTAATCTTGAATAGCTTTGCATTCGGTTGTTGCTGAGGTACTATCACCCTTAGAGTGGGATAGGGTCATTCCGTATATGATACTTTTCCCAACAACAAATTGGCGACTCCACTGGGGATCGTATCTTGTTGGTTGTTTGTGTTTTTTTCTATTCATTTCATAAACACAGGGAGTACCGAATCGAACTGCATTTGGATCTTTCAAATGCAAAGTAGAGGGCAGCTACTCTAGCTCAGTTTCTGGGCAAGTTTATGATTTGAAGAGCTGATCCACAAGGACTCTAATAAGCTCTTAGTGATAGCTTTTCATCCTCCTTTTCATCCCTTAGTGTGTACTTGACTGATAGCTTCTGATTTGGCCAAAAACTGTGAATTTTTGAGCAATCTGTGACCCGGAAACCAAGAGAAACGAAAGTTTCGTTCTTCAGTGCAGGCTGTGTGAAGGCTGTCTGCATTTCAGCGCAGTTCCCGAAGGGGCTACCTGCACTGAAGGTCAAACTGCCTGTGTACCACCTGCGCTGGACCAGTCTTGCCTTGTGCTACTGGGGTTTCCTGCTGTTTCTTGCCCTGTTTTCACCCTTGTTTTTGCTGCCTGTTACCAGTCAATGTACCTATCTGAAACCAACTTTCCTTGCCACTATTCCGCCTCGGTTGTATAAAGAAACTGTGTTTGTTCTTTGTGTATTTCTTGTATCATTTACAGTTTCCCATAACGAAAGTGAACTAGTCTTGCTGTGGCCTCTTAGATCTAGACCTGTGATAAAGTGTCGTTTTGATCTTAAGAGTTAGTTTGTTTGCTGTTCATAGCTGATTGAGCTTTTTCTTTCGTCATATGGTTTGAGTTTATATATTTCTAGTGTCGAAACAAGTAAATCTTAAGGTGTCTTTTGATTTTGGACAAGCTTGTTTGTTTTCACTTGAAATTGAATTCAAAGTTATACAACAACTTTCTTTTTGTATCGCACAAACATTAAGAAAGAGAAAAGAAATACCTGCATTATGCATGTGCATTATGACAGTTTGCATGTTGATTTAGGAAAAAGTGCATTAGTGTGTGCTCTATGATCTGTCTGAAAAGATGTTATCTTTCTTTTCCTTCAATAGTTAAGATTTTCAAAGTTGAAAGATTGAAAAGCTTGCTTATCATCTTAGACTGCATTTAGGAGTGTTATCATACATCTCGTGGTGATCCATAAAGGCAAACTACTAAACAAGATCAACATTAAAATGAATTGAATTTACATAACAACGCATTGAAACATAACGCAAACACATAGAGGTCTAAGCTAGAGACGTGTTCCGGCGTCGTTAAACGTGATATCTTAGCGTTGAGTGGTTGGGTGATTCCTCCACGGTGAAGCGATAAGTATCAATACGGACTTGTGCTCCCACGTACCGTCACGTATATATTGGGAGACCCCTATAGGAATAAAGCCTTTATCCATAGGAAACCGTGTCGGCCGCCCTACTGATCGCAATGCAGTGAACACAGCATTCACGAAGATCGACCACTCGTACCGTAAAACGTATTCTGTGGTTTTGCGAAAGGTTTGGCACACCCTCTGCCTAGATCTCCAGAGTAGTTTCTTTTGGCCTTTTTCAAACACTATAACTGAAAAAGTCCAACCGAGCATTTGTCACTTCAGGCTCATTAATACATCGAAGGAGACTAGAGTCATCTTTAGCTTTTTCTCGACTCTTAAAAAGTGAAAAAGCAAGTTGTGCCTAAAGCGTCGTTATAAAATTCATTTTAAACGGAACATAATCACCTCCTATTCCTACGTTGATCTTTAGGTCGAGAACATGGAACACCCCAACCAAGGAACTCCACATGATGGAAATCCTAGTCCTTTCTCCTCTTGGGGAGAAGTTGGTGCGCCCCACATGGCCACATTGTCACTTCCAGGACTGACAATTGGCCTGCCTATTTGGCTATTCTCAACCAATGTAGTTCAGAACACCATGGTTCCTGAATAGTCGAGTCAACAGTTAGATCAGTCTAGAGCTACCCACCAGCCTTCAACTTCCTATAACTCTTCCTCCAATCCTTCATCTTCGCAAGGTAGAGCCGGCAAAAGCCAAGCTCCCATGGAGAAGAAGGAGAAGAAGAAGAAGGAGCCTAAGGCGCCTGGGGGCAAGCAAAAGACATCTGACAAAAATCCACACACAGCACAGACCGGGCCTAAATCGCCATGTGTCATATGTAAAGGAGACCACTTCCATAGAGATTGTCCCTGTATTCCCCGGATACTAAGGGACTGGTCCCCTCGGTTGCACAATTCGGGAGCATCAACCTCTGATAGCCATGTTGAATGCTTACCGTCAACCAGCGAAAGTGAAGGTTCAAGACAAAGAGGGGGAGCAAGATCCCCCTGCAGACTGTGTGAAGGAAATCACGCCATCCACCGTTGTCCCTTCTTAGACGAAGCGAAGAGAGTTTTGGAAGATCGCCCGGTTTCACCGTTGAGACTTCCTCCTGGATACAAAAAACTCGTGCCAAGTCCTTCGTTGGTTGAAAATACAGCTGGCCCGCTCAAGTGGTCAGCTGAAGCGTCAGTCATTGAAAATGAACCTACTGAATCCAGACCAGACGAAAGTCTAAAGGTCGATACGGCAATTGACCCGGTTCTGCCTTCAGAGGTTTCATCTTCAAATGACACCGTCACTGAAGATTCATCTTCAAATGACACCCTCACTGAAGAGAGTAAGGATGACACCATCCAGATTCTTTTCATCAACACCGACTCTGATGAGCATCAGGGCAATGCGCCCATTCCTTTATCGCAGGAAGGAACATCGTCAGGGTCATATCCGGTCGTGTATTCGGTCCCACCGCCAAGCAACCTGGTTGTGTCCTTTGATTGGAACCAACTAGGCAGACCCCGGTTACCAGCCAGTATACCATTCAGAATCATGGTCCAAATTTACAGAATGGTAATGGCTGGAACTATCATTGATGAAGGGGCACCTGTGAGTATCCTTTCCTCTATTTCTTGGAAAGCACTGGGTTCCCCGGCGCTTTTGCTTGAGATAAGAAATCTCTCGGGTTTTGATAAAGGAACCAGTCGACCATTAGGGATCCTCCCCAATGTGCCTGTTACATTGAAAGGGAAGACCGTTGAAATGAACATGATGGTCGTCCAAGGACCCTTGGATTATAACCTACTCCTTGGACGAGACTATATATATTGCATGGGAGCTATAGTCTCCTCACTCTTTAGAGTAATGTGTTTTCCACATGAAGGAAGAATGATCAAGCTCGTAGACCAACTTTCATTTCCGGGATCACGCATCGCAAATAGTCACATACCAACCCTCAATGGTCTATTCACTCAAGAAATGTCTCCACCCCCAGTCCTCCTTCCCGATGAGTGCGAGTGATTCAGAAAGATGGGACTGGAACCCAGGGGGCATGCATCCTGGTCTGCTTCGGGCAGAGGAAACCTTGGGTATAAGGTAGAATTTCCGCGAAGGAATATGACTAGTCCATACCCCGTCCATGGAAGGAAGAGGGGTTGTTCTAGAACAGGATTCTTTTGATAAGGTTACTTGTTTGACAAAGGTCATTCACCATTGTCTACTTTAGTAGACAGTGCCGAGGAAGTGTTTTCGTTTGATGGTGTTAACAAAGCAATCTTTGGGTAACCAGGAAGAGGCAAGCCTCACCCTTTAAAACGAATGTTTTATCGGATAAGTAGGGGCAGCCTTGAAATTGTACTTTATACCTGGGGGCATGCAAACCTTTTGGAGTGCAAGCTAGGAGCGGTTATTTATCTGGTTTTGGGATTAGCCGTTTCCGAACTTGCATAAAGAAAGGATGAGAGGGAGCATAGCTTATGTGAGGTGCAAGCTCTATAAAAATTGGAATCTTGCAGGAGACATTTCTTATCTTATGACTGGTATATCGAGCAGTTTTACCGCGGAATTTATGCTCGTTAAAAAATAGAAAAGCGAGATCCGATCAGTTTTAGCACATAGTTCATGCTCGTTAAAAAATAAACATAAGATCGAGCAGTTTTACCGTGGAATTTATGCTCGTTAAAAAATAAACATAAGATCGAGCAGTTTTACCGTGGAATTTATGCTCGTTAAAAAATAGAAAAGCATGAGCAAGATTTTGCTCCAGAGTTTAAGCTCATTAAAAAATGAACCTATTCCGGTAAATAACCATTGTGATTGTAAATTTATTAGCCATAAAAGCCTTGGTCGTGTTTGCACCCGCCACCTCCATTCCATTTGGCCAATCGTTCACCTCCATATGATTGTTTACCTATTTTGAGGAACAACTGCGAAGAGTGATTTCACCTAGCCATCCTTGTGACACTGCCGTGATTCGAAAATTCCAACCTGTACCTGGAATCTGCTGCTATCCCTGTTTATCACTCGTTCCTCAAAAGACGAGTCTTCTTTGAGCTCTTTTCATCTGACTCGTAAAATATGAAAAGTTTGCCGAGTTTTGGCCTTCCAGCTCGTTAAAGTGACCGGAAGAGCTATCCCTCCCATAGATTTTAATCTTTTTGGACCTGAGGGATTATTGCACAAAAAGGTCGAGCGCTTGTTTTATTCGGCTCATTAAAGTTATCGAAAACTCATCCCTTCTGTATTGTTTTATACTTTTTTGGACTTAAGGGATTAGATGACGAAAAAGGAATTTTGGAGTTAACTTTCTGTACCTTTTCAGACTCTCTAAAAATGAAAAGGACCGAGTTTTCCTTGTCGTTAGACTCGTTAAAATGATTAAATAGCGACAAACTTGTCTTTAGACGAGAACGAGTTTCCCTATCGCTAGGCTCGTTAAAACATAGCGATGGGCTTGCCCGAAGGGCAGGTTATAGAACAATCATATGTTATCCTCCTCAAGCTTGACAAAAATAAAGAGGTACTGGTCAAAAATGACTGGGGAAAAATTGGGAGAACCTCAAAGCTTTAATGGTAGCAAGTCGCTCTTGAACATGACACTTTGTCCTCCGTATCACATCGGGTTGGGTTGTTTCATTCACCGGTCTCATCACCATGGTCTTCGCCAAACCATCCACATTTGGGGTAATGCTACCGATCCATCACATCAGTGTCGTTATATGTTCAAGAGATGTTGTTCAGAAAGAGTCAACCGTGTCCCATCCACTGCCATACATTATCCTTCATCCACCCATGATCGCCACCCTGAATCATATTTCACAGATTGTTTTCACCTCCACTAAAATCATTAGCTCCGTTCCGTGTCACTGATGTGGGATTCATTAAGGCCCTCCTTTGACGGATCGCTTCTTGTCGACTTCAGCTCATTATCCAAGAAGTGGATCTAGGAACAACCCCTTCAGTACTTTGAAGCTTGCATGCCTCAATGGCAAGTTTCTCACTTCCAGCGACAGGTATACATTAATGACCTTCGACCAGAAGATTTTGCATGGTGTTTGATGCCAAGTCCTTTATTCGCACCACGTGAATTGTACTGCAGTACCTTGAGGATCATTGTCATTATTGATGATTCCTCTCGCGCTTGTTAACGGTTTACATTATTGACCGGTAATCAAGCGATGTCTTTCCATGTTCGACTTCAGCGCAATTCTCACATGGATCGACTTGTACTTAGAGTGAAGATCAAACGAGTTTTGAAGACCCCGGATCTAGTTTCATCCATCCGGGCTGTGATATATATTCAGGAAATATAAAGACATTTGATATGTACATCATTGCAGCAGATGATCATCCTACTCAAAGGATGATAATTTCAGCAGAGAATTATCAGTCTACCATCAGACGATCGTCTGTTCTATGTACCAAAATGAATTTATAAAGCTGAGCATGGGAATGCCCGCCTCATCTAGATCATGAAAGCATAATGGATCATAATGTATTGTATTGTATTTATTACACGTCACCTCTCAGCGATTGAATGAACTTCGGATCCTCCTGATAAAGCATTTCACCCGATAAACGACTTCATACTTTAGGGGGCAACTGTTATAGACATTTTTGTGCCTTACAGCATGAAGCATGAAATGTCAATAATCTGAGGGATCCAAAGTCCCTAAACATGTTGTTCCTACCCCTAGAGGAACAAGGTCAGCAAACCACAGCACTAAATATCAGTTCTCCACCTGAAAAAACTCAAAAACAAGCTAATTCTGGATCATGTCAACTGCTCCACTGAGCATCTGCGCTGAATGTCAACTGCTCCACTCTGTACGTGCACTGAATGTCAACTCTAATGAAGGCTACCTGCGCTGGGCGAGATTGGCCAAGTGGCACAGTCATTCTGCAAGGTGTCAAATGCCCAGGAAGCTTCCAAAATGACACTTGGATCAAGGAATTCGCCTTGTGATGAGTAAGAGGATCTAGATCTCCAAGTGGAAGCAAGAAACTCCAAGTGGACTCAAGAACTGAAGTATAACTGAAGTGGGAGAGGACACTAGTCAGCTTCACGCCAAGCTCAAGCTGACTCATCCTTTCTCCAAAACTCATATATATAGAGCTCTCTCATGAGGTCTAGGGAGGCTGGAATCTTGTGAATGTAAGGAAGTGCTGTTGGTTTGAGTATAGAACTATTGGGTGATTGCTTTGAAGGAGGTGAAGAGGAGATTTCTTTCTACTGGGAGGTGTTGCTGGATTGGGCCTCTTATGGTTGTAACACTCTCAGAACTTTACTTCTTCCATTAATAAAGCATTTGAGGTTCTTCTATATGCATGTGTCTTTATGGCGTATTGATACTTGTATGTTTGATTTATTCTAATCCTTGAATCAGTTATGGATGTATGCTTCTTGTAGTTTCCCTTTCTTGTGCTTTTGCAGGATCTCTGTGTAGCTGGGTCAGTGAAAGAACAAGGAGCTGGGAGCAAGCAGCAAAGAGGGAAGATTGGATCAACCATTAGCGGAAGATAACGGTTAGTAGATCTCTTTCTCCACTCTCTTACATCTCATAAAGAAGTAATCTTGAATAGCTTTGCATTCGGTTGTTGCTAAGGTACTATCACCCTTAGAGTGGGATAGGGTCATTCCGTATTGGATACTTTTCCCAACAACAATGTCGGCTTTAGAAGTGCTGCAATCATGCCCAGCACAACGAAAATTACTTTTGTCGGCTATAGGAGCTGTTGATATCCAGGACCCGAACCTGATAATCTTTGATCTAGAAAATAGTACACCGCGTCTCCCTCATCAGATGGCTTTCCAGATCCCAGTGATAGTCAAAAACAGGCCTATTCATCGGACTGTAATTGATGAAGGAGCTTCTACGTGTATTATGTCGATTCAATGTTGGAGATCGCTTGGTTCTCCTTCATTGAACCAATCCCCGACGATTCTTAAGGCCTTTGATGGCCGTGGGTTCCATCCGTTTGGAATTCTACAGGATTTGCCTATAGGGGTTGAAGGAAAAACCGTTAGTCTGGATGTGGAGGTGGTTGATGCCCCTCTAGACTACAACCTTCTCTTGGGTCGAAGTTGGTCTTACGCTATGACAACGGTCGTCTCATCGGTCTTCAGAGTTATAAAGTTTCCACATAATGGCAAGATCGTGACAATAGACCAGCTGGCTTTCTTTTCATCCGACCCAGCCTCTTCAGAGAGTATCCAGCATGTCGGTAAAACGACTATCCCTTATAGGGATGTTGGCGTAGGATTAGTTAAAGATTCCGGTTTACTGGGAACTTTTCCTTTTCCTCCAATCAACGCAGACCCTTCATTCGCTTCCATTCATATGATTACTTCAGACACTATTATTTATGATGATCCTTGGATTGTCCCATCTGAATCTGAGATAGACTCATTCGGTGATGCTATGCCTTTGAGTCCATATGAAATTGCTTATGAAGCCGTGCAGTCTTTTACCGACCCGTGTTCAACCCAAATCGACCAAATGAATGTGGTCCGTGAGGAATCACTTTTCACATCAACCTCAGAACGGATAGCGTTTCCCGAAGTTGTGTCATCTGACGAGCAACTTCGCGAAATCCTAAGTGTAGATGATCTACCATGGGAAGATCTCCATCATAGATCTTCGTTTTTACCTGAGGGTGATGGCTTTGAAAATGATTTTTCATCAATTTTTACGGCTGAATATGTTAAGGACGCTCAGAATCCCACAAAACATCCTGATTCAGAGTTGAATTTGGGAAACATTTCCCAAACTATTTCCATTGACATTTCAGTCAAAACTGGAATTATTGAGAACATTCATATAGGTGCCTCGTGTACAAATTACGAAATTCAAACATACAAGGCCCTATTTCAAGAATTCCGCGACGTGTTTGCCTGGTCCTATGAGGAAATGCCAGGAATTGATCCCTCTATTGTTGTTCATGAAATCAAGACTTACCCGGACGCTAAGCCCGTTCGGCAACGTCTGCGTCAGATACACCCTAGGAAAGTGGCTGCAATTAAAGCAGAAGTTGAGAAGCTGTTGAAAGCAGGTTTCATTTATCCGATCCCGTTAACGGATTGGGTATCGAATATTGTTCCGGTTAACAAGAAACAGGGAACAATAAGAATCTGCATCGACTATAGGGATATTAATTGTGCTTGTCCAAAAGACAACTATCCCACGCCCTATATCGATCAGATAATTGATGATTGTGCCGGCAGTGAAATATTTTCCTTTATGGATGGTTTTTCCGGTTACGACCAAATCAATATTCTACCTGCCGATCAACCAAAAACGGCTTTCATTTGTCCTTGGGGGACATTTGCTTATTGAAAATTACCTTTTGGACTTAAGAATGCCGGAGCCACTTTCCAACGGGCAATGTCTTATGCGTTTCACGACATCAAGCACATTGTGCAACCGTACCTCGATGATTTGCCTGCTCATTCTTTACATCGAGCTGATCACCTTGTCCACTTACAAGCTATTTTTATGAGGTGTTGGCATTATCGAATTCGGTTGAACCCACACAAATGTGTCTTCTGCATAGAAGTGGGAAGATTGCTAGGATTTGTCGTTTCAAAAGCCGGTATCTGCGTCGATCCCTCGAAGGTAGAAGCTATCATCAAATTGCCTCCTCCTTCGAGTTTGCACCAACTCCAAAGTTTGCAGGGGAAAGCAAACTTTTTACGTCGATTCATTCCTAACTACGCCGAGGTTACAAAGGGTTTCACCCGGTTGTTAAAACAAAATGCCCAATTCTCTTGGGATGAGATATCTCAGAAATCTTTCGATGCACTTAAGCACGCATTGACCCATGCACCGTTGCTGCATCCTCCCAACTACAACCAGGATTACTTTTTGTATCTCGCCGCCTCCCACTCCACCATTGGAATGGTCTTAGTTCAGGAAGATGAATTCGAAACGGAACATGTGATATATTACCTTAGTCGGACGTTAAATCCAACCGAGCTAAAGTACTCACATGTGGAAAAGTTGGCACTGGCAGCCGTTCAAGCTGTCCAGCGTTTTCGTCACTACATTCTTCTCCGTAAAACTATAGTGATTTCGGATTGCAACCCTATGATCTATATTCTAACTAAACAATTGCTAGGGGGCAAGTACTCCAAATGGATTGTTATCCTGCAGGAGTTCGATTTGGAGTTCGAAAAGTCCAAATCTAAGAAATCCTTAGTCTTTGCCGAGTTAATGTGTGATTTCCCGTGTGCTGACATGGAAACAGTGGCAGAGGAACCCATAGCGGACGAATCTTTGTTTCTTATCAGCACTTTAGATCCGTGGTATGGGGATATAATCATTTATCTCCAAACCCAATCCTTTCGGCCCGAAGCTTCTAAGACGGAACATCGAAAAATTCGATTCCAATCCCAACAATACAAAATAATTGGAGATACTCTTTATCGTCGTGGGGCAGACTTGGTTTTCCGACGTTGCTTAACTCACGAAGAGGCAGAAAGGGTTTTGAATGACTGTCACTCTGGGGCATGTGGCGGTCATATGTCTGGGTATGCCACAGCTCAGAAGGTGTTGCGTGCTGGCTATTTTTGGCCGTCCATGTTTAAAGATTGTATCATTGCGGTTCGAAAATGCCACAAATGTCAAGTGTTTGATCGCAAGATGCGCGCACCACCAGCTCCTCTCCACCCTATAATTTCCGTTGGTCCTTTTGCTAAATGGGGTATCGACTTTATTACTTGTAACCCTCACTCGGCCGGGGGGCATGCGTATATCATCCTTGCGGTTGATTATTTTACTAAGTGGGCCGAGGCGATGCCTACATTCGAGGCAGACGGCAAGACTGCTACAGTTTTCATATTCAATCACATTATTGCTAGGTTTGGTGTCCCACAAGCGATAATCACTGACCATGGGCGCCATTTTCGAAACATTATGATGACAGAGCTTACAGGCCAGCTTGGTTTGCGCCACGATAGCTCAACACCTTATTATCCACAAGCCAACGGTCTGGTTGAGTCCATCAACAAAGTTTTGGTCATCATGATCCGACGAATCATTGGCATTCATCGGTCGAATTGGCACAACATGTTATTTTCCGCGCTGTGGGCATATCGAACTTCGGTGAAAACATCAACAGGGTTCACTCCTTTCCAACTAGTTTATGGTTTGGAAGCCGTGCTACCCATTGAATGCGAAATCCCATCACTTCAAATGGCTGTCGAATTACTCCCAGCTACTTCCGAAGAGGAGAAGCGTTTATTGTATTTAGCTCAATTAGATGAGACTCGACGTGATGCTGCACTAGCAATCGAGACTCATGCAAAACGAATGAAAGCTCAATACGATCGAAATGTGACCCCTCGAAATTTTTCGGAAGGAGACCTAGTGCTATTATATGATCAAGCTAACGATAAGTTAGGTGCTGGAAAATTCGTTCCTATGTGGCATGGACCCTACATTGTTAAGCGAAAGCTAGCAAAAGGGGCCTATGAGCTGGTTGATTTTGATGGGGACTCTTTGGGTAAACCCAGAAATGGACTTTACCTAAAGAGGTACTATGCTTAAATGGTGGGTGTGAAGATTTTTGTTAGGGTAGTTAGGTTAATTTTCTCTTTCTAGCTGGTACGTTTGCTTAGTTTAGACAAGTGTGCTTAGTTTAGACAAGTGTGCTTAGTTTAGAGAGTGTGGTTTTTCGTCGTTATTCTGGCTTATCTTGGTTTTACTCTTGATATTGCAGATGTCGACGCCTCTCCAAACGTACATTGGATTTGCTGATGGTGCTTGTCGTAGTACACGGAATATCTCTTCCGCAGCTTGGGTTATCTATTCGCCCTCTGACGAGTTAGTTTCTATGCATGGGGTGAGCCTCGGTCAAACAACAAACAACATTGCAGAATACAGTGCAGTGATTGAATTATTATCTGAATCCATTACATTTGGGATTCAGAGTTTGATAGTGAGGTTAGATTCTGAACTCATTGTATTACAGCTTAATAGAGTTTATGCCATTAGAAATCCAGTGTTATTAAGGTTATTTTTGAGAGTGCGTCTTTTGGAATGTGAATTTGATTACATTGAATATCAACATATTCCAAGGTCTTTTAATACATTAGCAGATGCAATTGCTTCTCGAATGTTAGACAGACATTTGCGATAATCATACATGTAAATTTAAAAAACATTAACATTTAATCACACATGTTTAACAAGATAAGCCGGTAATAATGATATATATATATATAGGAGTGTGTCAAAAAATATACATCGTCTTCGATCATAGGTTGAAAAACAACTTATGATCGGCAAAAATGATAAGTACAAAAAACCAAAAATGTCATATGTTTCTACAAAAAGTGACTAGCCAATCACTAGTGGTGCTCTCTATACGAGACCACTGCCCGTGCCACCCTACACAGGAACCTCCTGATAGGTCCTGGGACTGCAACCACGTAGCGCTGAAGTCGAATGGGAATATCATCTATAGTCGTCTCTGGTATGTCCGCCGTGAGACGCTCTAGGTCCTGTTCCAGCTCGGCTAAGGCCTCTGCGGCTGCATCCTGTGGGGCCGGTGCTGGTGCAACTGGTACTCTCCTCTCGAATGGCCGGAGATTGGCCGGACGCTGTGGGCCTACATCTGCATTTTGAAAATTGTCACTGTCAGTTTTGAGACGATATAAAAACAAATAAAAAGTAAATAATTTCAAAAATTTGTGAAAAATGAAATACCTCTGTCGTCCCATTGTTCTCCCTGTGGAAGAACCATGTCCGGATCACCGCGAAAATCTACTCCGGCATAAGGAAAGTCCTGAATCGCAAAGACCTGGTTCTCCAACCAGTGAAAGTAACCAGCAGGAAATCGAACAACTCCCACTCCCTCATCAGGATGCCGGGCCATCACCGTAACCCATCGTATCAACCTTGGCTCCCGAGGTGGCCCAACCGGAACAGTGAGATGCTGAGGGATAAGCATCGGAACTCTCTCTAGGGCAAAGCTCACAACTAAAGGCCCATACCCAAAGGTCTTTAGTTGCCCGTTCTTTACCCTAGTCAGTTGGCCCTTTATGTTGGCCAACACAGCATCGCACCAGTTGAAAATGGTGCCTCGGTAGCAATCTATCGCCATCCGCATTTGGGACCCGGTGGCAATGTGCAAGGCGGCTGCGCCGCAGAGTCTGGTAACTGTAAAGGCAATTACCATAAGTTCAGGCAGGGATATATATTTGATTTCTATCCCTCTCTCCTGGTTCTGATTGTTGCACCACTCTAGCCGGAGGCTAGCAAGGGATTGGCCACCCGGCCTAGTCCCGGAGAGAGTCAGTTGCTCGCCCCTATTAGGAAAACCAGTGAGAAAATATATGTCAGAGGGCTCTATCTCGAGCTGGTGCCCTCCGATGTAAAATCATTGTTCCTGGATGTTCCACTTTTCAACCAGCCACTCTAAGAATGGCACCTGGGCCCTCATGCCAGGTATGGCCCAGTATTTGTAGAGACCGCATGCCTTCAAAGCATCAATGGAGGGTTGATGATCTATTGCGGCCAAATCAACGTCCTCGTGTTCTCTTTCACGCCAATCAAGCATGGTGTGCACCCTGCACATCATAAAACATCTGTTAGAGTCCATAAAATTTTAAAATTTTGGTCTATTTTGGAGAAATGAGGGTTTCAAAACGCGTTTTGCGGGGTACGCACCCCGGCTTTTAGGAACAGAGCGTATGTACGCAGCTGCCCTTAAGGCCGGGTGCGTACGCCCGATATTTTCCCCATTGAGAAAATATCGGGGTACGCAGGTCAGCAGTGCATGACCTGCGTACCCCAAAGGGCGCATCTTGAAACCCCAAGACCTCCAAAAAATCAAATAAAAACCTAAAAATGAATTCTAAATGGATGGAAATTAAGAGAAGGATGTTGTAGAATACCTGATGAAATGACGTTCGATTCTGACGGTCGGATTCTCCGCAAAGTCCACGGGAAGTTTCTTGTCAAAAGCCCTTTTCTCTCCCTCAACAGTAAAATGGTAAAAATGACATGGTAAAAAGTCTTTTTATAGGTTTTTTGGATAAATGAATGCTAGGTTTGTTTATTTTTCACCATAAAGAGATATTTTTCAATGTATTTTTGCCTATCTTAAACAGGTATGAGTAATGTGTTGTTTTTGTGCAGGACAAAGGGACTTTAGGGTAAACTATCATTTTTCACGAACCAAGAAATCAGAGTCATCTTTTAAGCCCTTTTCTGACTCCTAAAACATGAAAAGATTGCCGAGCATTTCTTTTACACTCGTTAAAACGGAATTAAAAGACGGTCCCCTTATAACCCTTTTCTGGCCGTAAAAACACGAAAAGATTGCCGGGTTTTTGTCGTTTCAAACTCGATATTGGAAATAAAATGACGTGTCCTTGATCGCTTTTTACTTTTCAGGTCAACGGCACTAAACATGAAAGTACTCCTTGGTCGCAAGATCAAGCAGTTCTCTCAGGTATTATTTTATACTTTTTCGGGCTTGGGAGACACAAATTTACGAAAAAGTTCACCTTGGAGTCTTTTTTAGTTTTTTCAGACTCTCTAAAATTGAAAAACGCCGAGTTTCTCTTATACTGGACTCGTTAAAATTTCACAGTAAAGGACCTGTTCGATTACAAACAGGAACGGACCACTCCTTCTTAGGGTCCGAATCTAAACTAAGTTGGACTCATCCGAAGGATGAGCTTATAATCAAGCATATGTTATCCTCCTCAAGCTTGTAAAAAATAAAGAGGTACTTGCCAGAAATGGTGGGGGAAAAGAGAGAAGAATGAACCTATTTGTTATCCTTTGTTACAGAAGAACCTTATCACCGCTCTTGAACACGACACTCTTTAATTCACCTGGGTTGGGAAATCCTTTGCCTTAAAGTTGATCAAACCACTTTGAAAGTCTTCAACCGTTTCCGGGTATTAACTTTGGGTCAATCGTCACCAAGCCATCTGTTGTGTCGTTATGTGTTCAAGAGGTCTCTGCAAATAAGCCATTCATATGCAAAATACTTGTCATCCATTTTGACCATCCCTGAGTCAGTCCTTACAACAACATTTCTTCAACTTGAACAATGATTTCGTGTTGTGGGTTTGCCTGCAACGGGTCGCTTTCTATCGACATTAGCACATTATCTAGAAAGATGACTTAGAGATCGTCAGTACGTTGAGGCCTGCATGCATCAATGGCAGGTTTCTCGCCTTTGACGACAGTTTACATCATTGACTTTCAATCAAAGGAATCCGTGACGTGTTCGACAACAACCCATTCATTCACATTTCATGGATTGTACTGGGTACTTTGAGAACCATTGACATCACTGGTGGTCTCTCTCACACTTGTTAACAGTTTACATCATCGACTGGTAATCAAGTGGTTTCTACCATGTTCGACATTGACTCATTTATTCGCATGGATAGAATCGTACCAAATCGGGAAGTAGAAATGAAGACCCTGGATCTAGCTTCCACCATCCAGGCTGCGAGGAGTTTTGTATTCGTTATATAGTAGACTAATCATAAACAGATGGATGCGTCCATACTGTGTCTACAAAATTCTATAATTGTGATGTACTGCAAAATCATTCCTGTATCAGAGCAGTAGTTAGATTGTTAGTTAAAGTTTTCAATCTGAGTATGGGAATGCCTACCTCAGTGATGATATCATCTTATATATGTATTTTGTGTTGAATATTTGCAGGTTCTGACCAGGCTCTCCACAAGATAATCCTTGAAATGATAAAGTACTTCACCCTTCCTAGATGTTTTGAAACCCTAATCTACTTCAGGCTTCGCACTTTAGGGGGCAATCTATTACACCAAAAAATGTCACCATGACTATTTGCAGTTTGTATGGCTCCATCACCTGTCATACTATCCTCCTTGGCAAGTCTCATGCCTCTGCTTTCCATGTCAAACTCAATGAAAGAGAGAAAAGTCATTTAAAGTCAAGTTGTCTCTGGTACACAGTTTCTCTCAACCTTACCTGCGGGTACACAATCCAAGTTCACAATACCTGCGTACTTGTACACTTTGTCTGTAAAGAAATGGGTGCGTACTCCTATAAAGGTCAATAAGCACAAATTTCACTCCAAAAAAGTTACTTGTGGTTATTTCTAGAGCATTCTAGAAGCTTGTTTGACGTGTATGGAGCGCCTCCAGATGGTTCATGTATCCCTATAGAAGAGGAACTTATCCCATCAAGAGGGGAGCTAACCCACCCAAAAGAGGGGCTTATCCCATTGATGGTGGACCTGATTAACTTCCTCTACAGCACTATAAATACATGCATTGGACCAGAGGGAGGGGAGGTTGAAAGCTGAACATTCCTAAGGGTAGATGTTGTTGGAATTAGGACTTCCTTGTATAAGCTTGTGAGGAGAGATTACCATCTTTACTTGTTGTATTTGGAAGTGGGTGAGCTGATCAGAGTAAAGGAGGACTCTTGTGAACCCTGGGAGGAACTTGCACAACACCAAGGCTCAGGTTGTAATGGTTTCTTTTGTTACCTTTTAATACAAATAAGTCCATTCTTCTCAACAATTTGTTATTTATGAGTTGTTTCATATACTCCTTGGTCTATATGTTAAATGTGTTTTATTTTATGTGATATTCAGGTGCTATTTAATCGTTTGATTGTTAGTGAATGCAGGTTTCGAAGAGAAGGAGGAGCTCATCCGGATCAACGAAGCTGGACTACTACAACAGCGTTGGGTTACAGGTAAGATCTAAAACACTTGATTTCACATAGTATAAATGCATATTTAGAGAAGGATTGCTCCTATTTGTCTTGTTTGTCACTAGAAAGTCTTAGGCTTCTAGGGAGGTCGGTTGTGTCCGCACCGTCGACTCTTTCCATGTGACATATTGTGGACCTTGTACTAAGTCCCATGAAAGAGAACTCTGCTGTTAAAATCATCTGGGATGAAGAAGGTAGGGTTATGGATCCAAATGTTCTCATGTCATCAGAACACAGTATTCATGAAGAAATAATCTAGTCATCTCAGATCTTTGCTCAAGTAAGTGAAAACGTTCCTCTAGATGAATTTGTGGTAGATGATATAAAGGATTGTGTTGGGTTTCAATAATCATCTGAAGTCTCTTTTCTTTGGATTGATGAATGTAATGAGGAACATGATAATATGGCTATCATATCATATGAAGATGACCTACAGTATATTCAGACCACAAAAAATCATATCATTCAGGATTCCCTTTCAGATTCTTCTTCATATGTCTCATGTTTTGAAATGTTTTTCCAAGAGGAGATCTGCTCATCTATTTGTTCAGAATTTTTTGAGGATCAGGGAAAGACTTTTACTGAAGAAAGATCAGAATCAAAGGAGAAAGACACCTTGCTTTTTCAGCAGGAGGAAAGACTTCGTGTTTTTCATGATCCATTGGCAAATTTGTTGCAGTCAGCAATGAAGGTGATTATTGCAGTATTCAATGATGAAGGGGATCCTGGTCAATTATGTTTTTGGAGGCCCAATTACCAGTATCTATTGTTGACCAGAAGATCTGATCCGGAGAATCAATCAAGGAGGCATCTACTTGATTGGTTACATTGGAAGACACATTACACATGATTGTACATATTTCATTAGTACGTAGGTGGCTGTCATCATTATTTGAAACCCTCGAATCTTGATGGACTGCTGCCATTGAATAAGTTTTGTCAGTTCTTGTTTTAGTTAAGTCAGTCATGAGTCAGTTCCTTTTACATTGAGTCGGTTTTTTTCAGTCATTGTAAGTACAAATTTGAGTCAGTTCGAGTCAAGTTTCAGTCAATAAATGAGTCAAGAGTTGCGTGTCGTTTGTCAAAATGATGACTCCATAGCCCAATGGATGAAGGCACTGTCTAGCTCTTCCAGAGATCTGTTGTTCTTGGCACCTCCAAGGAGCTACCATCCCCCATTGGAGCCAATGTTAGAGTCGGTCTGGTCAGCCCTCCATCAGAGATCAAAACTCTTTATGCATTTTATTTTTAGGTGTCCCGCTCCATTCACTCAGCTGCATTTCGCTAGGGGCATGCCATAATCTGATGGAGAAGGTCATGCTAGTCATTTCCCCTCATGTCTAGTTCCTGCTAGCTTAAGTCTTTGTGTCAAATAATCAAAAAGTCCATAACAGTCAAGGTCTGGTCCTTCAATGGACAGAAGTCATTTTTGGTAATTAGGTCTAGGGATTAATCAGTTTGGTCTTGAAATATGCCCAGTAAATCCATGCAGGCCAGAGTGATGCTCTTGCAAAGTAATTATCCACAGCTTTCCATCATCTTATTGATAAAAATCGACGGTTCTTCAAAACTCTGTTTTCAGGAAAAGTCAAACAGTGCTATTGGTGACAAAATTTTCAAAAAAGGGTCGACAATTGATTTCTTTAGGTGCAGTCATGGTTTCCGTGGCCAAAGTGATCTGTCATGCAATCCATGCGAAAGGTGTCGAAAATTTCATCATTTGAGCCCAAAATTCAAAGAAAAAGTGAAAATCAGGGTGTAATAAGTCAGTGAAAAAAGTGTTGAAACAAGACGTTATAAAAGTGGATTTTTGAAAAAGTGAATTTAAAAATGACCTCCAAGCCTATATACACAAATATCACCATAAAACAAGCTCATTGTGCAAGCAAGGCTTTGGAAGAAGGGTGCAAGGTCATGAGTTGAAGAATTGGAGCGATTTGGAGCAACGTTTGGTGATCTCAGAGCGCGCGGCGCACATAGACAAGAGCGCAGTGCACTCACCAGGCACGGCGCACACAGAGCCTGCCCACTGTTGAAAATCACCATGGGCGCGGTGCACTGGGCATTGCGCGCGGCACACAGGGGTAAAACGTCCAAAAACCACCCAATTCACCCAAATTTTTTTGTGGAGGTCATCCAATTGAAAGGTAGGCAAGCTACCTCCACTTTTGCATCAAATTTGAAATGAATAGCATGGTTTTATGATTATAAATCAAATGCAATTTTTTTTTTAAAGCAAACAGAGGAAGACATCAAGAAAAACCATGATGCTAGGGTTTGTGCTACAGTGATATTGCTGCCAAGGTGTTTTTCCTACCCTACCCCTATTACTCATTCCCCTATGCCATTTTCCCCTAATCACTACCCTAACACTACAAAAATAATACTCCCTTTCCCCCTCCTCCTATTGCTCAAAAAACCCAAACCCTACCTTGCCAACAACACAAACACTACCCTATCAAAATACCCCAAAACCCCTTGTATATCCCTAAACAAAATTCTCCTATAAACCCCTATTCCAATTATATTATCCCCATCCTAATGCTTCCTTTTTAATTGTCCCCTTGGTGGCAGATTGTCAAAGCAACTCCCAGCTTCACTATCATCAAAGGGGCAACCTAATTTCAGTTTATAAAACAACAGTCATGGCATCAGAAGTTTCATCAGAATATGAGGAGGAGACCCACAGTGACACAGCTTCAGGAGAAAGGGCCCACAGGAGACATCACCGGAGTGGTAGACATCTTAGAGATGAGCCAAAAACCCTCACCGAGTTGCAGGCATGCCCTCTTGCTATGTCTTGTTTCCAGCACTTAGCATGTTATGAATTTTGTCAAAGGGTGGAAAATGTCACAGTCCATCATGAGTTGGCCCGTCTTTTTGCACTTCACCTACATGGAGGACAGTTTGTCTTGGCTGGGGTCACTTTCACATTGACACCCGAAACCATATCAGTGGAAACAGGCATACCAAACATTGGAGAACAGTGGCATAAGAAGAAGAAGGTGGAGAGGCATCATTATGAGCCTTACATTAAGGCCAACTGTTTGAGCCAGCTCACGAGAGTTTTTCCATTCAGATTTTTGAGAGATGAGTATGCTCTACTCATGAAATTGATCATGAAATACTTCAGTTGTGAGGGGAGGTTTTCTCGCCTTTATACCTATCACATCAGGTTGCTCATACAGTTTACCAGGGTACGAATGATGAACCTCCCATTTTTCATTTGCGGTAACATAGAAAACATGAAAAACTTCATGTAGCACAAGACCCCTCGATAGCAGCTAAACAGTGTTTATCATTTTTCTCTTATCCGGATTTTGGTGGACCATCAGTTGGGATTGCAGGGTATTTCTTGGGAGGAATTCATCTCCCGTGACTTCTTCAATGCTCCACAGGTAGTATCGGAGGTAGAGCATGAGATAGGTGGCCCATCTCATCAGTATGAGTGACATGATACTGCTACTATGCCAGTATACATCACCTATCAGAAAGGCAGTAGACCTTTGTTTGCAGCAGCAAAGCGAGTGTTATCTCCACCCGGGGTGGAAGGGGCCTTGCTTCCGACATCAGCATCATAGGAGCAGGGCAGAGGAAAAGAGCCAGTGCATGATGAAGGGCCATCAGGTGAACAAGAGACCGAATTTTGTTCTCCTTCATGATGATGAGACAGACAAAGAGCCAACAAATGCAGAGCTTGGACAGATCATCCAGTAGCAGCAATTAGTGATTGAGGACTTATCCCTTGACTTGGATAGGGCCAAGTGGAACACGAAGTACCTGGAGCAGAGAAACAAACAGCTAGAGGATCGGCAGGCGATTATGGAGCTGCAAAACATTCGTGAGCGTCGCCAAGGCGCTCAAAGGAGAAGAGTTGAGCTCACATCATTAGAGCGAGAAATCAATGAGGATCGGGAGGCCAATCTCGAGAGAGCCAACATGCATTTGGAGAGGCTGCTGGACAAGGCTGACCAGGACCTTGCTTTACTGAGACACATGGCTTTCTGTTACAGGGTATGAAACATGAGCGCCCAGGCCCGAATAATGAGTTTGAAAGCGAAATTGAGGAAAGCAACAAGAAACGCAAAGGAGGAAAAAGAGCAAGATCGGCTTAGAATCTTGGCTGAGGTTTCCTTGGCTCAGCATAGCACCCCATAGGGAACCTCCAGCCCAAATTTCAAGAAATTTGGGGAATTTTTGGTCACATGGTAATTTTTTGGACAAAAAACAGGGATTTTCTCCCTGTGCGTCGCGCCACTGGCGCGACGCTAAAATTATAGAGCTCCAAATGAGGAATGATTTGTAGTTTTAGATTCAGCATGGAAAATCACGACTACTGGTGTCCGGACAAGAAATTTGGGCAAGATCTGAGTCTCCTAGAGGTCAAAAACACCCAAAAAATGGCCTCTCTGCCACTTTTTTGACGCATAGGAAGCAGTCTTGGGAGTATGAATATTTGGAGGGGCAAATGAGCACCAAATTCAAAAATTCCAGTTGGGTTAGAAAGTAGATAGGACAGGATTTCTAGCAAGCCCACTTGGGCACATTTTGGACACCTGCAAGTGCCCCAAAACAGGCCCCAAATTAGCGCGACGCACAGAGAAAATTGCACGGCGCTGAGAGGAAAAATTGCCAATTTTGTTCCCGTTTCGCGAAATTTCAGTTCGCGACTTCTCCAAGTGGGCCACTCATCTACACTTTGGTTTTTTGGCACCAAAGGCGACATTTAAAGTATTTTCTCTCCAGATAGGCTTCTATCCAAGTAGCGAAGGAAGGAAAACGATCACCAAGGCCGAATGTCATGTTTGTAGCGCTACACTTGTAGCTGATGGTTGGCTCTCCATCTCCATTGTGTAATGATTCGAGTAACTCCCCAACCCTTGGGCATTCTATCTCTTCATTACACATTCTATATATTGTATGCAAGCTATTTGCAAAGGGTTGGTTGGCTTGTAACTTCTGGGAGACTGTGGGAAAGAAACTGAGTTTCTTCACTGTATATTTTTGACAAAGAATTAATGAAAGGCAGCGGCTCTGTTTCATAAGATCCTTGTGGTTGTGAGTGTAGCAAACATGTCTCTTATGTTTTCATATGTATTTCGTTATGTTTCATAATTCAATTCATGTTCATTTCCAGTGAAATTTTCTGAGTGAGATTAGGTAGAATTTCAATTTTATTGCTCTGCCTGTGGGAAAATTTCATGTTCAGTGTTCTTCTTCTATTGAAAAGGATTCATGCTCCTATGCCCTTTTCACACTCCTCAGCAATCTCTCCATTCAGTTTTATCCCAAACTAAATTGCTACACTTTCCGCCTGCCTTTCCTCACGAAGTAATCTGGCCTTTGTATTAAATTCTCTATTCATTGTTGTCCGTTGGTCCCATACCATCCCAGAAGCTCGGTCATTCATAAAAATTATTTCTCGTATCCTTATTCACTTACTAGCCTAAGATCAATATTCCACTATAAGTCATTGTTGGAGAGGTAAATCCCCTCTACGGATAGAGGCGATCCCTACTAGCCCAGAATGGGTCTAGCAACAATCAGTCAATGCTACTATGCAAGTTCCTAATTGCAATTAAAAGGTAGGCAAAGAACACCTACTTGGATTCCAATGCTATTGTTTGATGAAGAGACGCCGCTCTTGCTCCTTCGCTCTGGCCAGTGACGATCCCCCGCGATCTCCGCGAATAGATACCTGCACACACGAAGAGAAGACAAACACAAGCGTGAAATCTAATAAAAGCAATTATACATCAGTCAGAAAGGATGTAATTCACATTAACCATTGCAGAAACAAATGAGAATGGAACCATAATAGTAGTCATCTATTATTAATCAGTAACAGTGAAGAGTACAACCAAATGTTCTTACGTCGATATCCTTCTCAAGAGGGTCCAGTCAGCAAGTCTCTTAAGCATTCACCTTTGGAAATGGATCTCCCAAGACAAGAAACTCTCTCTCTCACACAAGCAACACAACACAACCTTCCCTAAGCTATCAAGCACTTCCACACTTATCACACCAACTACCTATAGTAGCAACAATCTGAGCACTATAAACTCCACACAATCCAAACTATTCCAACTAGCTGCTCATGGTAATGGTAGAGGTTTAAATAGGAGAAGGAGTCTCCTTGAATGGTGGAAGGATGAGCTTATCTTCAAGGGAAGTAGTTGCAAAGGGTCGAACAGACATGCCATAGAAGGGAGGCGATACTCACAAGGCCAACAACCAAGCCTGTAGTTATCTGGAAGGCTAGCTGTTGGAACAAATTCGCCCAAACTGGATCAGCGCGGGTGCATAACTGGACTGGCGCGCTGACGTCGCAAAGTAATAACAGTCAAGCCTATGTCAGCACGACTTAGTACAAACAGAGGCTGCGCTGGTCATGAAATTCGACTAGCGCGGAAAAGTCGTGTGCTTCCGCGCTGGCAGCGCATGCGGTCTGTTATGAAGCGCCAGTCAGCGCGGTTATTTTAAAAACAGACGCGCTGATGAGGAAAACTTTGGAAAAAGTGGGTTTTTGGCCAGTTCAGAAGGCATGAACTTGATTATTGTGAACTCTTGACACAATAGGGTGACTGACAGGGAGACAGTGACAAATTACTGTGTAACAGATGCCCCCTAAAGCATGAATACCAACAGAGTGGGAGGGGTGAAATGCTTTACAAAACTCGCCGAACTGGAACACCACTAGGAAGGACCGAATATCTCTGATAATCAAGTACATGCAGTCTAGGCATGGGCATGGCCATCCAAAAGACATGCGAAGGAGGTCTGTGGAATGGACGCAACCACCCAGCTAAAGAGACCATAGTAATGATAAGGTATGGTCGCAGCCATCCGTGAAGACTCAGGTATGGGCGCAGCCATCCATCAATGAGTCATGTAATGAGGCATACTATAGGTACAATCTGCGGCGTGTGAATCAATGAGCTGGTGTCGAACACCCGCAGAATCGTTCGATCGGAGGCCAATGATGAAAACCTCGCGTTGAACATGAAGAACCTGTCATTGAGGCATGCACGCTCCAAGGCACCTGAAGGGAGTCTCTAAGTCGCCTTCCTAGATAATGAGTTGAAGTCGACAGGAAGTGACCTTGATCGAAGGTGGGCCATGATGTTTCCCACATCATTGACACGAGACAGAGGTAAAATGATTTGTGTGAGATAGCAGATGAGGTTGCACTGTTGCAGAGGTCAACTTCTCTTGAACATATCGGCGACACGACAGTGGATTTGGCAGTATTTGACATCAAATGAGCAGAGGGTATGATGACGAGGCAATGAGAAAATGAGAGGTCAAATAGGATTACCCGTACCCACGGAGGCCAGTTGTGAAACAAAATGAGAAATCCCCACCCGACACGAATGCAGACCAGTGCCATGTTCAAGAGCGACATACTGCCGACATGACAATTATTACAGTTCCATTTTCCCCACCATTCCTGGCAGGTACCCCGGTTATTTTTGGATGACAAGCTTGACGGGGATAGCATATGCTTGGAAAGTGTCATTTTGACAACGCCCGATGTCATCAAGTTTTAACGAGCCTGACAAAGGAAAAACTCAGCGTCTTTTCTTGTTTAGAGAGTCTGAAAAGACAGCGGAAAAGAAAACTCCAGGGGGGTCCTTTTTCGTAAAGTTGTGTCTCTCGAGCCCGAAAAAGTATAAAATAATGCTCGAAAGAACCGCTCGACCATTACGATCGAGGAGTACTTTTCGTGAATAGTGCCTTCGACCCGAAAAAGTAAAAAAGCGGTCGGAAGCACGTCGTTTTGGAGCCAATAACGAGTGCGAAACGACAAACACCCAGCAATCTTTTTAGTTAAACGGTCGGAAAAAGAGCTTGAAGCGACTGCCTCTCATTCCTTTTAACAAGCCGAAAGGAAGCTCGGCCATATTTTCTTGATTCATGTCGGAAAAGAGCTTAAATATGACATTTTTTTGGGATCAAGTGTACGAAGAATCGTTATGACCACGCCGGTTACTAGAACCTGCACAAGAACACCACCCGCATAAACCTGTTCGATATGTATAAAAAACATAGTAAAACATGCATGAAGGCATACTATAGTGACATAAGTGCTAAATCCATGGTAAAAATACGACAAAACCCACATTGATAAGAAATTATAGTTAATTATGAATTTTTTACCATAAATAGGGGGGTAAAAGTCATTTTTTACCATTGTTACCATTTTGAGTTGTGAAGAACGTTGAGGAGCTGCAAGGTTGACAGAGCGATTTCCAGCCCGTGCGGACACCATTCATCCGGCAGCTTGTTCCAGGTAGGTTCTCCTCCCCCTGCGCTTTAATTTAAGTCTTTTTGGGAGCAATTCCATGGTGGGAAGTGGCCCTTTGGGCAAATTTTTTGAGCGTTGGTGCGCTCTCGGTCAGCGCGGATTTCCCGCTCGGGTCCGCGCTGATCGATTTATATTTACACGTACCACCTCATGGGTCAGCGCGGAAAACACGTGTGCTTCCGCGCTGACCCAAGGAAAAAACAACGGTGCGCCATTATCAGCGCGACTATTTTAAAAACAGTCGTGCTGGCGCCGTAAAGATTTGTTTTTAAGAAAATGAACGTACAAAACTCAACGATTAGCATCCTAATGTTTTTTCATGGTCTTGCAGGGCAAAATGTCTTTTGTTTGGCAAGAGAGAGCTCACGATGATGAGGATATAGCTGCTTATGCACTTGCTGAATTCTGAAATGCAAAGCGGGCATGCGGGTTCTTGAAATTCTTCCTTACTCCGCGTCTGAGGGTGCAACCTGACTTGCTTGAGCTCTTAATCAGAGCTTGGAACCCAGTGGATGGAAAATTCACGATCCGTGGCCAGGACATTGAGTTTGATTCCATGGATATCTATTTTTTGACTGGATTATCACGTCGGGGCCAGATGCCCATCCTGGAGGGGCAACGACCCAGCGGTGAGACTCTTGACCAGCTGATGGCTCGAGTATGCCCAGGAGCCGTTAAAACACGGAGCGGGAAGGTTGGTATCCCGACAGTGAGAGACATGCCTCTTCGCACTATACTCTTTCTGGTGACACGGCCAGTGGCCTCTTTGGCCAATCATGATGCCTCAAAGACCCAACTACTACTAGCTCTGGAGTGCTTACAGCCCACCGTTTTCAACTGGGCGACAGCTGTGACGACTAGCATGAAGAGGCAACTGAGCAACTGTCGTCGCGGAGAGACGAAGCAGTTTGCGTATGGGTCACTTCTACTTCCGCTCATGCTGGAGCGGGTGCCGGCCCTACAGCTACAGACCATGGCCGTGGATCCACCTAGAGGTCCTCGGGAGACGAGGGCCAGCCGATGGGCCCGCGTCATGCCACGTGGAGGTGGCGGCCGCCCAGTGGCTTGGGGGGTGTATTTCTGAGAGTGGTTGGATCGGCAGGTTGTTATCGTAGAGGACTGACCATATGCCGGTATGGACTTCCGCAATGATCCTGACATGCCACTGCCCGCAGGAGAGCATTGGGACGATGGAGGTATGACACTTGATCTCATTTTAATATTTTTTGATGTTTTTGATTTTTCATGTACATGTCTTGATAAATATCACGGTGTGCAGATGTGGGACCCGTGAGACCCATTGGCCTAGCCCCAACGGCACGGAGAGAGGGGCAAGGAGCTGGAGCCCTGGCCCTTGTTCCTCTAGGAGTTGACACAACGGAGACTGTAGCTCGCAACCTTGAGGGTTTGCTGGAGGGGGTACCAGATTACCAGGGGGTCGAGGAGGTCCCTATAGTTCATCAGATCCACACAGTGGGGGTGGAACCCAGGATGCACCGCCTCTTGAGGCGGGTGGCACGAGCAGCTATATGCTACAGAGAGCATAACCCAGCACAGTAGTCGCCTATGATTTATTTCCACTACTGTTTTTTGAGAGACATATGTCTCGGATGTACTGAGGACACCGACTTTATTTTTTGGACATATACACTTATTTTTTAGCACCTTAGTGCGCCACACGATATATATATATATACATACCGATTTTTTGGATGGATCTTGTTACATGTGATGATGTTTTTTTTTATATGCTATGCAAATGTTCAGTACAAATGTAATCTCATGTATGAATTGCATAACACATGACCCATGTCTTTTAATTTTTTAAATGCAAGCTTAAAAGCACACACAACACGCATGCAAAGTATGCTTGGAAAAATATTTATTTACATATGCTTTACTCTATGGTATTATTATGCTTTCTACGTCTTCTTGCATGATGTTTATCTATTTCGCAAATTCCTGTCTAACACACTATTTGCCAATGCATCAGTCAACGTGTTTAATCGTCTCGGAATATGTTGATATGTGATATAATCAAAATTTCTTTCTAACAATCTGACACGTAGATACAACCTTAGAATGCGTTGGTCTCTGACGGAATATCGCCCGTTGAGTTGATGGACGACGAGCTGAGAGTCCAGGTTTACCATCATTGCACGAATGCCGAGATCCACTGCTTCGGCTAGTAACTCAATTACGACACTGTATTCGGCAACATTATTAGTGGTATGACCGAGGCAGACTCCTTGAAGGTCTAGCAACTCTCCGTGAGGATCATAGATTTCCCACGCCGCAGAAGACAAATTGCAAGTACTACGGCAGGCGCCATCAACGAAACCAACATAAGGTGCACTAGACATATGCACAAGAAGCAGAAGACACAATAAGAGGCAAACACGCCCTCACACCAAAGCAAAACGTGAAATCATGCACACGCAAAACGCACTAAACACACCTATGTACAAGCTGAGTGCACGAAATCATGCATAATATTTCTTCAAATAAAGCCCGTTGCGGGGCTTGTCAAGAGGGTTTCCTTCGTAATCAATCAACTCATATGCCCCCTTCTGTAAAACTCTCTTTACAATATAGGGGCCTAGCCACATGGATTCGAGTTTTCCTGCCCCCAGCTTATCCTTAGCTTGATCATAGAGCAGTACTTGATCTCCCTCAACGAAGGAACGAGGTTGAATATTATGGTCAAAGTGAGCCTTGACTCTCTTCTTTTGCGCTTCGATAGCCAGAGAAGCCAAACGACGAGTCTCGTCTAACCGCTCTAGGTAAAGAAGCCGTTCGTCCACCGGAGTGGTGTTGGGAAGCAACTCGACAGCTAATTTCAACGAAGGAATCTCACACTCAACAGGAAGGGTGGCCTCCAGTCCATAAACCAACTGAAACGGAGTGAAACTGGTGGCGTCCTTCATAGAAGTCCGGTAGGCCCACAAGGCAGGGAACAACATCAGATGCCAATTCGACTTGTGCGTATTGACGGTGCGTTGAAGCATAGTGATCAAAACTTTGTTCACAACCTCGACTTGACCGTTGGATTGTGGATAGTACGGTGTCGAACTATCTTGACACAAGCCTAGTTGGGTCGTTAGTTCCGTCATCATGTGATTACGGAAATGTTTTCCGTGATCCGTGACGATAGCTTAAGGGACTCCGAAACGAGTAATGACATGATTAAACAAAAACTGCGCCGCTGTGTAACCATCCTCGTTCAATGTAGGCATCGCTTCGGCCCACTTGGTGAAATAATCCACGGCAACGATGATATACCCATGCCCACCGGCTGAACGAGGGTTACCGGACGTATAATCGATGCCCCATTTGGCAAATGGTCCTACGGTAACAACAGGGTGCAATGGTGCAGGAGGTGCACGCATTTTCCGGTGGTACACCTGGCATTCATGGCATGCACGAACGGCAAGAATGCAATCTTTGAAGATAGAAGGCCAGAAGTAACCAGTGCGGAGAATTTTCTGGGTGGTAGCATATCCGGACATGTGGCCGCCACAAGCACCGGAGTGGCAGTCATTCAACACCCGCTCAGCCTCCTCGAGAGTCAAACATCGGTGAAGAACAGAATCAACGCCGAGGCGGTACAGGGTATCGCCCAAAATGCGATAGGGTTGAGATTGGTGACGAATTCACCGTCGAGCATATTTCGACACATTGGGACGGAAGGAAGATGTCTGCAAATATACTATAATGTCCCCGTACCATGGGTCGAGGGTGCTGATGAGAAACAGCGTTTCATTCGGGATATGCTCCTCCGAACAAGATGGTGCAGAATGAGATGGCAAGGAACAGAGTAGTTCAGCAAAGACCAGAGACTTCTTAGACTTGGCCGCAGTAAATTCCAAGTCGAACTCTTGGAGGATTACAATCCACTTCGAGTATTTGCCCCCCAGCAGTTGACGCGACAAGATGTAGGTCATTGGGTTGCAGTCAGAAATCACGGTCGTTGTGCGCAACAGGATATAATGCCGGAATCGTTGAATGGCGCAGACAGCTGCCAATGCCAACTTCTCGACATATGCGTAGCGAGTTTCCGTATCCAGAAGGTTGCGACTAAGGTAATAGATAACGTGCTCGGTGCCGGCATCATCATCCTGCACTAGAACCATGCCGATGGTGGTGTCAGCAGCAGCTAGATAGAGAGTGTAATCACGGTGATAGTTCGGAGGTCTTAAGAGCGGAGCTGAGACAAGAAGGTCTTTAAGTCGCTCGAAAGATTCCTGGGCGATAGCATCCCAACGAAAGGGTGTGTCTCGCTTTAATAACCGTGTGAAACCCTTAGCCACCTCGGCATAATTCGGAATGAATCGTCTAAGAAAATTAGCTTTGCCCTGCAAGCTCTGCAATTGCTGCAAAGAGGCAGGGGGAGGAAGATTCAAGATGGCCTCGACTTTGAGGGGATCCAAGCGGATGCCTTCTCGGGAGACGATGAACCCGAGCAGTCGGCCAGATTCTACGCAGAAGACACACTTATGCGGATTGAGTCGAATACGGTAGTGTCGACAGCGGAGAAAAATTTCGCGTAGATGAGATGGATGGTCCTGACGCTTAGCTGAATGAGCTGGGAGGTCATCCAGGTAAGGCTGTACGATGTGTCGAATATCATGAAAAGCATACGACATCGCACGCTGGAAAGTGGCACCGGCATTTTTGAGGCCAAAAGGGAGCTTCTTATAGGCGAAGGTTCCCCAAGGACAAATGAAAGCTGTCTTATGCTGGTCTACAGGGGTTATGTTGATCTGGATATAGCCAGAGAAGCCGTCCATAAACGAATAAATCTCACTTCCTGCGCAGTCATCAATAAGCTGATCGATGAAGGGCGTAGGGAAGTTATCTTTCGGACAGGCACGATTGATATCGCGGTAGTCAACACAGACCCGGATAGTGCCCTGCTTTTTATTCACAGGGACTATATTGGACACCCACTCTGTAAGGGGAATGGTGTAAATGAAACCAGCTCTAAGAAGCTTTTCAACTTCGGCCTTGATGGCTGCAGCCTTTCGAGGGTGCACTGGGTGTAAGCACTGACGAACAGGCTTAGCATCTGGATAAGTAGGTATTTCGTGCACCACGATACTAGGGTCGATGCCGGGCATTTCCTCGTAGGACCATGCGAAGACATCACGGAATTCACGAAATAGGGCAGTATAGAGTTGAACTTCCTCAGGAGTGCACGTGACTCCAATGAAAATATTCTCGACAATCCTTGGTTTGACAGAGATGTCGATAGGCTGTGTTTGTGTGATGTTGCCCATATTTCCCTCGGAAGACACTTGATACAGCTGAACAGGTATTTGGAGGGGCGGGGATGGGACACATGAAGCAAACCGTTCGAGACATCTGGCCATTTCCGAATGCGGAGGGAGAAACGAAGAGCGATGGTGGTGATCTAACCAAGGGAGCTCTTCGAGAGACATAGTCTCTATGATGGCCTCATCGGAGGGAAATATTTCCTTCAGCGGATCTGAAGTGGCCTCGTCACCCAACCAAGGGAAATGATCATATGAATCGGGAACACTGCTTGGAAAAGCAGGTTCAGGAGGGGGAGCCGATGCAGCGACAATCTCGATGTAGTTGAGCTCGGCAGGACTCAACGGCATCATATCACCCCAAGAGTCTTCCTGATTCATGGGAGGAAGAACCCATGGATCAGAACGTGCTGAGGTCATGTTGACCGGGGCAAGATTCGGAGGTGGGAGGGGAAAGACTCCCATTAAAGCGATATCTTTGAACAGTCCGGCACCCACACTCACTAATGACTTGGAGGTATGCTCCACGAACGACACATTACCTTCAGAAGAAGAAGCAAAAAAGGAGAGCTGGTCCACCATGACAATCTTCCCCTGGTGGGGGAAGCGAACGACACAGAACAAGGATGAAGCCACGGCTTGCATGGCATAAGTCCAGCTTCGTCCAAGGAGGAGGTTGTAAGTGAGATTAGCGTCAACAACTTCGACCTCCACCTCTACGGTCTTCCCTTCTAAAGAGATAGGCAATCGTTGGAGGATACCATATGGACGAGATTCTCTTCCATCGAAGGCTTCCAGGGTTGTAGGAGACTGGCTCAAAGTAGGAGAACCAATGGCCTTCCAGCAAGCAACAGACATGATGCAGGTTGAGGCACGCTCATCAATAACGGTACGATGAATCGTTTTGCCATTTATGATGACCTGTATAAGGAAAGCCACTTGGTGAGGCAGTCTCTGTGTGAAACCCTCGAGATCAAAAGAAATTAAATCCGAATCTGCCGGGTCGATGCCACCAATAGCTGATAGCAAGGACTTCCTCTGGGAGGGGCAGCTCTGGAGGACTTCTAACGCGGACATAGTAGACGGAGCCTGGGCTAAGTCCTCGACAATGCTATAATGCTGGGCAGCACGAGCATTGGGGTTATAAGATGACTTCCTGAGTACACCTTTCGGAGGGGGTCGACGGATCGTCTCAGTGCTAGGCCGTTCGATGTGAAGGGGACCAGAACTGGACGGAGGAGCGCTGGAGGGAACCTCCGGCTCTTTCCCGGCTTGAGATGGATAATCTTTCGCTCGAGTTGAAACATGGATGGGAATCGTTCCAGCCATGAACACTTGAGAACCAAACGAGGAAGAGGATTGAGACGGGTCTGCCACCATTTGAGTCTGCTGGGAAGGGAAAGGCTCTTTAAGCACAGCAGGAGGCCCAAGAGCACCTTTCAGAAGTCGACTAACTTCGGACCGCCTCGGGCAGTCCTTAGTGTAGTGGTCCTCATCGCAGATGAGACAAGGATATTTAGGTTTTCGCTTAGCTCCTTCCTCGGAGGGAGGCTTAGGGGGATCCTGCTTGGGCTGTCCAGATTTATCTTTAGCTTTCCCTTTCTTTTTCCCTTTTGAGGATTTATCCGCCGCGGTGGACTGAACGACGTTTACCTCGGAGGTACTCCTAGAAATTGATTGGCCCTGAGAAGCACTTTCGTTAGAAGCGTTCTGTTTCTGCTTCCCAGGGTTCGCGGCCGATTTCTTTGATGACGAATTCACAGAGCCAATGACTCCATCAACAGATGGTTTCGGCGGAGCCTTGGATTGTCCAGGCCTCGGGGCATCTGGAAAATACTCATATAAAGTACCCGACTGAGAGTATACTAAGTCGAGGTACTGAGCTCGCGCGATTGCTTGCTCTTCAGTTACACACGCTCCCATTGCGATGTCTTTTGCAATCTTAGGGACAAAGGAAGTCGTGAACCAATTGGTCAGGAGTTGATCAGGAATCCAAAATTTGATCAAGCGACGACGCCTTCTCCATTCATGTATATGATCAGAGATGTGCGTAGCCGTGTCCTATTTGAGAGACGTGAGGAGATGTGTCCCAGTCTCGTACCGAATGGGTAACTGAAAATGAGTCAAGAAGGCCATAGCCAACGAGTTGAAGTCTTGAAACATGCCGCGATTCAGCTCAATGTACCACTTAGCGGCTGAACCAGTGAGAGTTCTCTGAAAGAGGCGGAGCCGGATAGAGTCATCAAGCCATGAGTTCGATGAACACCAAAGGTGATAGGTCATTACATGGGCCTGAGGATCTTCACCAGCTTTGCCATCAAATTTTGGACAATCACCTGGTATTTTGGTTGGAACTGGTGGCCAATATGGATTATGCAAAATAGGATCATTTGTTAACTTGGACACATCAGGAAGTTCCAACGTCGCTAAGAATGGCAACTGAGGGTTAAAGGACATTTGTGGCTGCGGATTCGAGGCAGTATTAGGGTTCCAACCAGGTGGTGGTTGCCCCCATGGGCTCTGTCCAGATGGACCTGGCCCAAAAGGACCTGGTGCATAGGGACCTTGCCCATAGGAGTTCTGTCCATACGGATTCTGGCCATATGCGGACAGTTGTCCCTGTGTCTGCCCCCCAGCTCCCCATGTATTAGCAACTTGCCCTACAGGTGCAGCATACTGATAATTTTGGTAAGGAGTGACCTGCGGTTGTTGATAATTTTGATAAGGAGCAAACTGAGTTTGCCCCTGGGGTTGCTGGTAGCCATACGTTTGCTGGGCCCCATACTGAGCCTGATAAGGAGGCTGCATCTGGTAAGAAGGTTGAGGCTGTGGCCCACCTTGCATTTGATAACCCATTTGAGTTTGGGGCCCAGAATAATGTCCTTGAACCGGTTGGGGTTGGATCATCTGGCCCAAAGGTTGACTTGGTTGGGTTTGGGATGGACCTGCCTGCCCAGAAGGACGAACTTGCTGGGTGCTAGGTTGTCCGTGAACCACCAAGGGCTGTCCTTCCGGGATAGATGGCTGCGCTGGCTGGACGGCTGGTTGACCTTGAGGTTGGCCAGCTTGTCCAGATGGATGATTAGGGCGGACAGCGGGTTGACCTTGCTGTATAGCAGGTTGGCCTGGCTGCCCCCCTGGGTGCATAGGCTGAGCAGTGGGTTGGCCTTGTTGTATAGCAGGCTGGCCCCCTTGCCCAGAAGGATGCATGGATTGAGCAGTGGGTTGCCCCTGCTGTACGTAGGGTTGCCCCCCTTGCCCAGAAAGATGACCAGACTGGGCAGTAGGTTGGCCCTGCTGTAAGTAGGGTTGCCCCCCTTGCCCAAGAGGATACCCCTGCTGGACTGTTGGTTGACCTTGAGGAGTGTAAGCTTGCCCAACTTGTCCAGATGGGTACCCCTGCTGGAAACCAAGTTGGCCTTGTTGGATATAAGGCTACCCTGGTTGTCCAGTTGGGTAACCTTGCTGGGTACCAGGTTGCCCTGGGTAACCAGGAGGTTGACTCTGATAGGAAAACGATGGACCACCAACGACCGAGGGTTGTCCCGGGTAGGGTTGTCCCTGCGGGCCCCCAGATTGTCCTGGGTAATGCGGGCCATAAAGTGGCTGTCCCTGAGGGGTTTGCACATAAGGTGGCTGGCCTTGATTTGGCGGTCCTTAAGGCTGCCCAGGGATTACGTGGCGTCCCTGAAAAGTATGAGTACTGGCATTGTAAGAGATGGACAATGGTACCGAGACTTCAACGACAGGTTGAAGAGGCGCGGATTGAGCGAACTGAAGGTACTGACCAGTAGAGTCATAATAAAAGAGGGGACCTTGGTAATTCGGATCCACTATGGGCTGCCCCTGAATATCATAGGGCCCCCCTCCTGGAACAGCACCAGAAGAGGTTTGAGCACTCTGTGTAGGATCAACGACTCCAGATGAAGCCTCTGGCTAGCCCTGACTGTGAGAAGGACCAGCACCATTGTTCGTAGACGAAGACGCTAACATGGCACTAACGACCGGAGTCGAGTGCGCTACACAAATGGTTGGATTGGTAGGAACTGAGGTAACAGGTGTATTAAGAGGTCGTGAAACAAAGGGCCCCGTGGTGGCAATAAGACTAGGATCCCATATAGTCGTAGAAGTAGTTCTGGCAGCTATTCTATCCCTCATTGACTGATATCGTGGAGGGAGTGGAGAAGTAGCTGGGATCGGAGTTTCAATATCTGACACCACGGGTGTCTCACCTGTGCTGGGAGATGTCTCATCCATGTGGGAAGTGGACATCGGAGACGACATACTGTGAGGAGTACGAGGGGTATCGCCTCTGTCAGGCTCCCAGATAGGATTCCAATCTTCTATGTAATCCTCGTCGCCCGGGGCACGTACGTTGATAGGCTGGATACTCAGAAGAATAGGAAGAGTACCGCTTACAACTGGTACCTCAGGGGCAACAGAAGACGGAGAACCTTGACCACTTGGACCGGGAGTTGACAGGTCAGCCAGGATGACAAGACCCCTTAGAAAACCTAAGGGAAACTAACGATAAAGACCCTACTCAAGCTAACGCACTCAAGATCTAACCACGTAATGTTATCGTGGCCGAATAAATTTTTTAATACACAGGAACCCAACTTGACCTTTTCATGTTTCAAGAGTCGAGAAAAGGACGAAAAGATGACTCCAGTCTCCTTCGAATGTTTAATGAGCACGAAGTGACAAGACGCTCACAAGCACCTTTTCTTTTAGGGAGTCCGAAAAGGATCAAAAGTGACTGCTCTGGAGACTCTAGGTAAAGGGTTTTACCAAGCAATCCGTAAAACTGCTTATACACCTTAGCAATCGTATGAGAGCCAAGGACTTTCCGTACTACAGTCAATCTTCCCGAATGCTGTGTTTGATGCGTTACGGTTCACAAGGCGGCAGACTCGGCTTCCTATGGATCAAGGATAAAAGCCTAGTGGGGTCTCCCTATATACGCGACGGTACGTGGGAGCACAGTCCATGTTAGACCACTATCAAGTCACAGAAGGAGGAATCACCCAACCGTAATGTGAAACAACAGTGACTATGTTTAAAGACACCGGAACACATCTCTAACCTAGACCTCTAGATGTTTGTGTTAAGTTCCAATGCGTTTTTAGGTTTATTCAGTTCATTTTATGGTTGATCTTGAATTTAGTTTCGATTTCAGGCCTTATCGTGTGATCTCTCACAATTACCTAGATGCAAGCTATATGCCAAAGAACACCATTTCGTTCAATGAATTCTAACTATGAGAAGGTTAAGAGCTTTCAATCAAACAAAACGAACTCAAACAACCAAGCAATCTAATGTAGCTAATGACAAAGAAACGAGACTTTTCTTTGAGAATGCAAATCAATAAAATGCTCTTCCTTTCATTAACTATTGAATGCAAAAGGTATTAGTTAGATTTCCTTTTCAATGACATAATGCACTTACAATGAATTTTGAGAGACAACAACACCGAGTAAACGGAAACAAAAATCACTCAATGGAACACACAACAAGCGTGAAAAGAGCTGGTTGAACCCAAGAAATTGTAATCTATGTCTGGGAGGCGAGGAGTAACCAAAACAACCGAAGGACTGGTTCGAGGACAACCACCTAAACAACCAAGCAAAGAAAGCAAAAAGGAAGGTTTCCGCAATAGCAAAGGCAAGCAACAACGAACTTTTGCGAACAAGTGAACAAGCGAACAAAACAAGGTCAATCCAGTGGGAACTGGATGATGGCACTAGGTCACGAGACACAAAAAAGAAATTCGTTCGACAAGACTTCACAAGCAAGTGTGTAACAGTTCAAACAATAAATATCAAGTCACAAACCAAGTAGAAAAAGCTGGAGATAGTCAAACCAACAGGCTCAGGAGGTAAAATTGAAACAAATTCACTTTTACAGGATCAGCGCGGGTAGCGCTTAGCAACTGTGCGTTGACAAGAGGTCACGCGTAGCAACTTGGCGCTGTCAGCGCAGAAGGACACGGCTTAAGCGCGCTGGTTCGATTTCAGAACCGTCGCAACTGTTTTACATGCAAGCGCGATGACAACAGGTTTAAAGAAACAACTATGCGCTGTCAGCGCAACTGTTTTGATACAAACCACGTTGAGACTAAAAAAGAGGCAAAATCAAGCCAAAAACTCCCAAACCAAGGCCAAAACTCTTTAAACAATTTATACACCTCCCAGACCGAACCAGGAAGTCTAAAAGCAGAGAACTAATCTCCAATCTCGAAAAGAGAGAACAATCAAACTCAAACACAAAAATGGATGCAAGAGACAAAAGGCCAGCTCCCTAGTATGGTCGCCAAATTGTTGGAGAGGTAAATCCCCTCTATGGATAGAGGCAATCCTTACTAGCCCAGAATGGGTCTAGCAACAATCAGTCAATGCTACTATGCAAGTTCCTAATTGCAATTAAAAGGTAGGCAAAGAACACCTACTTGGATTCCAACGCTATTGTTTGATGAAGAGATGCCGCTCTCGCTCCTTCGCTCTGGCCGGTCACGATCCCCCGCGATCTCCGCGAATAGATACCTGCACACATGAAGAGAAGACAAACACAAGCGTGAAATCTAATAAAAGCAATTATACATCAGTCAGAAAGGATGTAATTCACATTAACCATTGCAGAGACAAATGAGAATGGAACCATAATAGTAGTCATCTATTATTAATCAGTAACAGAGAAGAGTACAACCAAATGTTCTGACGTCGATATCCTTCTCAAGAGGGTCCAGTCAGCAAGTCTCTTAAGCATTCACCTTTGGAAATGGATCTCCCAAGACAAGAAACTCTCTCTCTCACACAAGCAACACAACACAACCTTCCCTAAGCTATCAAGCACTTCCACACTTATCACACCAACTACCTATAGTAGCAGCAATCTGAGCACTATAAACTCCACACAATACAAACTATTCCAACTAGCTGCTCATGGTAATGGTAGAGGTTTAAATAGGAGAAGGAGTCTCCTTGAATGGTGGAAGGATGAGCTTATCTTCAAGGGAAGTAGTTGCAAAGGGTCGAACAGACATGCCATAGAAGGGAGGCGATACTCACAAGGCCAACAACCAAGCCTGTAGTTATCTGGAAGGCTGGCTGTTGGAACAAATTCGCCCAAACTGGATCAGCGCGGGTGCATAACTGGACTGGCGCGCTGACGTCACAAAGTAATAATAGTCAAGCCTATGTCAGCGTGACTTAGTACAAACAGAGGCTACGCTGGTCATGAAATTTGACCAGCGCGGAAAAGTCGTGTGCTTCCGCGCTGGCAGTGCATGCAGTCTGTTATGAAGCGCCAGTCAGCGCGGTTATTTTAAAAACAGATGCGCTGATGAGGAAAACTTTGGAAAAAGTTGGTTTTTGGCCAGTTCAGAAGGCATGAACTTGATTATTGTGAACTCTTGACACAGTAGGGTGACTGACAGGGAGACAGTGACAAATTACTGTGTAACAGTCATCTCAGACCATTTTTTGCTTATCTATTCACTAAGCGTGACTCAGAGAGAGCCCTCTTTTGTTCTAGTAGGGCTAGCTACCAGACTGAGCGTGGTTTGGGGTTACCCTGAATTTTGTCTTCCTTCAGCCTAGGGCAGATTTAGGTGCTAACAGATGGAAGGCTATGGACTTAGTGAGTTCGGTGTCCAACATCAACCAGAGACTGGACCAAAATGTACTAAGGAACCTACTATCCTGATCTAAGATGATAGACTGTGGGATCCCAAAGTGTGCCCAGACTCATTCAAAGAAGAGTTTGGCAGTGGCTTTTGTTGTGATATTCTTCTTGCATGCCGCCATAATGGCCATCTTCGAGAAGCTGTCGACGACCAAAAAAACACAGTCGTTTCAATGCTTAGTAGAAGGAAGGCTCGACATGTAATCCATGGAGATGGATTCCCAAGGTCGGCTAGGGGTACGCAATGGGGTATAGAGGCCTTGCTTCTTGATGGTCAGTTTGGCAATGGCGCAAGCAGTGCATGATTTGATGTACTTCTTGACATCCTCTCAAAGATTCAGCCAATAGAAATACTTTTGTAGTACTACGATTGTTTTCTCGACCCCAAAATGACCAACAAACCGATTGTAATGTGCTTCCCAAATCATCTTAGCATGCTCACTTGAAGGAACACAAAGGTGACCTAGGTGGCATAAGAGGGCATCCTGGAGGTGAAAATCTGGAACATGCTAACCCTCCAAGAGTGTCTAGTATGTGTGGCTGAATTCTGGGTCACTTTTGTAGAGAAGTGGTCAATGAGAAGTCTCGTGCCCACAAGTGTTGAGCACGTTGGTTAACTACATGATTGGTGGTCAACTGGGGCAATCTGCAACATTATTGGTGCTACCCTTCTTATACTTGATATTCAAATGGAGCTATTGTAGGTATGTGGACCACTTTTAATGGTGATCATTCTGTAATTTTCCTTGTGTCTGTGTGAACTACAGTGGTCGATGCTCTATCTGGATGACCGTTTCCTTCCCCAAAATGTAATGCTTCCATTGTTGGCATGCATGTACAATAGAATACATCTCTTTGTCATAAGTGGAATACTTCCGGACTGTGTCTGAAAGTGTGTCACTATGATATGCCACTCGATGCCCGTGTTGAGTAAGGACTGCCCTAATAGCATAGTCAGAGGCATCTCTCTCGACCTCAAATGGTTGTTGCAAGTCTAATAATGCGAGCACTGGTGCCGAGCAGAGATGATATTTCAACTATGTGAATGCTTTCTGTTGAGATTCAGACCAAAAGAATTTTTCTTTCGCTCCTCCCTTGGTGACTTGACTCAAGGCCCAAGTAATATGAGAAAATCCCAACATGAACCTATGGTAGAAGTTGGCAAGACCTAGAAATTTCTGGAGCTCTGTCAGAGTGGTTGGAGATGGCCAATCCTGAATGACTTGGATCTTGGCTGGATCGACATGCATCCCCCGTTCATCAATAATGTATCCTAGATACTGAACCTGGGTCATGCAAAAAGTGCATTTCTCCAAATTGGCACATAACTTGTGTTGCCTCAGTGTTTGGAGAACCTGTCGGATGTGGTGGAGGTGCTCTTCCCAACTCTAGCTGAAGATCAGGATGTCATCCAAGTATAGCACTACAAATGTGTTGGTGAATGGTCGTAACATGTCATCCATTAGCCCCACGAAGGTTGCAGGAGCATTCGTCAGTCCAAAAGGCATAACCAGCCATTCGAAAAGGCCCTCCTTGGCTTTGAAGGTAGTCTTCCACACATCAGAGGGTTCGATTGGTACTTGGTGATATCCTGACTTCAAATCAATCTTTCTGAAATATTTTGTCCCCTTCAGTTGGTCCAGGAGGTGATTAATCCATAGGATTATGTACCTATTATGGATAGTGATCTTGTTCAGTGCCTGATAGTCAATACAGAGTCTCCAAGTCCCATCCTTCTTCTATACCAACAAGATCAGGCTCCTACAGGGTGATGAACTTAGACATATGTGACCTTTCTACAGTAGCTCGTGAATCTACCTCTTGATTTCATTGTTCTCTAGAATGAAGCGCCGATAGATTGGTCCATTGGGTAGCGATGCACCTGGGGTCAGATTAATGGAGTGCTTGACCTAAGAGTGCAGAGGAACCCCTACTAGGGAGGTGAATATGTCCTCGTACTCCTCCACAACCTTCTCCATATGTAGTTGTCATGCGGTTGGGCCCTGTTTGGATGCCATGGCCACCGTCTTCTTCTTTCCATGAGGGCATATCATCAGGAAGACAAATTTCCTAGTTTTGGAAATGAGCTTACTGCATTATTTTGCAGTAACCAAAGAGATGGCAGTAGGAAGTGCTACCTCTGGTATTTTGTATAACTTATTTCCCAAAGTAACAATAACAAAACAGGGCCTTGATTGATACACAACATGTTTCTTCCAAAAGTATGGTTGTCCTAGTAAAACATCATAAACATCGAGGGGATGAACATCACACAATACCTCATCCATGAAGGGCTTGATGTTGTATGGAAGGTGACACTACTGGTTCACACGAAGATCCTGTCCTTGGTGAAGCCACCTGATGTTGTATGGTTGTGGATGTGCTGTGGTCAGTAAGCCCAGTCGCTTCACAACCTCTGCCAAAATGAGGTTCTTTTTTCTCCCGCTGTTGACAGTGAACTGTAGTAGGGAGCCCTTTACCCACATCTAGGAGTGGAAGAGATGCTCCTCGTCCTCTCGATCTTTGGGTTCCTCCTTCTAGATTTTCGTGGTGGCAGCGGTGGCGTTGGGCTCTTCATCGATAATCTGCTTCCCTTTGTCATTCCCCTTGTGAGGTTCTGACCCAGAGTCGAAACATGCATTTGATTCTAAAACCCTTAGCTTGGCCACCAATGACTATTTTGCTTGACACTCACTTGTGATGTGAGTGGAGCTCTTATGGAACTCACACCACTTTCCCGTGTCCTTTTTCGGCTTTGTGGAGCTGTTCTTTGCTTGCAACTTTGGCAGGTTATCTTGGGCCGCCCTGACTTGGCTTTTCCCTTTATTCTATGGTTTGGGGGCACCTTTCCCTTGCTTCGGATTCACAGATCCCAAGTCTTGCTTCTTATGTTTAAAATTTGGCGCGATCTTGATAGAATAACGGTATGCCGTTCCGAGTGAGGAGATGTTCAAGAATTCTATTTCTTCCTAGATATACCTGTGTAAGCAGCCATGGTATTTAAGTACCAAATATTGGTTTGAATCCTTGATACCAAACTTTGTGCGAAGGGTATGGAAAATATTGGTAAACTCTGGCACGTCTTGGTCCCTTCCCCGCCGCAATGTGGTCCACTTTATGTATTGATCCTCATAGCTTCCGACAAGGTAGTACTGATCCTTGATGGCAATCTAGAATGAATCCCAAGTGGCCACGGCTGAAAACAGGGAGGTCGTACTTTCATCCTTCTGATCGCAGTAGGTTCCCCACCAGTCCTTGACATGGGGGACGACTTTGAGAAGAGCGAAAGTAATATTTTCCTTGCCAGAAAAATCATGAACAGAAAAATACCGTTCTAGTAGATTTAACCATTTATCTACAACGTCTGCATCTATCTAACCCTCAAATATGAGAATTTCAAAGTTAACTTATACCTTAAAGGGTGTGGCCCTTCCACAGTAGCTGCTGGAAGTAGATGTATTTCCCCTAGGTAGCCGCTAAAGGATCTGGGCAAAGTTGTCCATCATCGTGTTCCTTTGTCTCTCGAGGGTCTCTTCGAGCAAGATTTTGATAGGATCTCTTGGCCCCTCATATTTATTTTCATCCTCCATGGGAGGCTATCAGGATTTGCGAGGCTGGTCTTGCAAAGGTTTGACCAGTTCAAGCCCTAACTCGTTATATTTCGACCTCATTGGGGACATGCAAAGAAAGACAAAGAAAGAGTAGACCGCTCTGATACCACTGATCCAGATTTAAACAAGAACGCAACAAATTACAGATATAACCATACATATAGAGATGCAGTAGAAAAAATACTTCATTTCATTACTGTGAAATACCGAAATATGCTTACAAATAGAAATGGAAATAAACTAGCTAGGGTGATGGTAGATTATCTCTGAGAAGAGATGTAGTGGATACATGCCTCTGAATTGCCTTACAATGAGGCTCAAGGGAATTTTTATTATTTAACAATAATATCAAACCCTAAACAACCAAAACCCTAACCTGAGGAGATGTAACACCAAGAGTTTATGGGCCTCGTTGGGGTGAGTTGGACAGCCAACTTCCTGGGGTTGCGACTTGGTCATATTATCTCCATTTGACGCGCATGATAACCCGTTGGAAAAATATATCCAAGGATTACGACAGTAAAGATGACTTTAGAAAGAAAATTGTTGGCGGTATATTTCCAAAGAAACGTTGTTTAGGGCCTCAAAATGGCTTTTGAAGTTTAGGACCCGAAAAACTGCTAAAACTAGTAAATTGTGCTACAATTAAGGAAACTGAAAAACTGAAAGATGCAATGGTGGGGGTCCAAGTGGAATTTACGGGTGGCCACTAATATCCACTGGTATCATATACTTCCTCCACCTTCTTCTACCTTCAATACACCATTCCTATCCTCGAAAAGCTATTGGACGCCTTCTTGTAGCAAAAAAGGGCCTCTTGTAGCAATGTAGGGCCTCGTATAGCATTGCTTTCCTCAACCAGATTTGCTCCAGATTTTGACCCTTGGGTATTGAATTTTAATAATGGACCCCAAGCATTGATTTCATGGTCGAAGACAATTCTAAGACTACTCCAACTCCATTTTCTCCTCACTACAAACATAAGGCAACAAATAGAATTATAATTAACATTTTTTTCATAATTATGTTGAAGGTTGAAATTCTAATTTTCAAGCAAGTTAAAATAGATAGATGATTCATGCAAGTATTTTCTTACATTTATTAGTTCTATAAATAGAATATCATGGTTTACTTCTGCAACTAGACTAGCCTTTTTTCTTTCATGCAATTTCAATTCAAGATTTACATTGAATGTATGGCATCTTTCACTTATATAGTAGAATCATGTTCATCTCCTTGAAACTGTGACTTGTTTTTCACCATGTAGTTAGCTGAAGGAGTGGTATATGAACACCTTGATTTGATCTGATGATTGTGGGTGACATGAGTACAACCTAACCTGTTGTGCATATAACACTGTCACCCCTAAGTTTGTATGAACCCCGTGTTGATAATTTAAGTTGAGAATCCCTTGGGAGTTGCAACATCCATGGTACAATACCAAGGCTCATCACTTTTTAGTGCGATTTCTGGGGATGTGTCTAAGTATGCTTGTTATATTTTTCCCTAGATGTACTAAGAGACATCCTAGGAATGAGTTCCCATTGAATGTCATAGAATTCTGCATAGTGTGTGAAGAGAACCATGCATCACAAAAATGTACCTGTCTTTTAGGCCTAAAGTTTGTATACCAAGGAGGGGTAGAAGGTGGGTCAAAGCACTTGTGCTTCATTAACCAAAGGAGGCCTCCAAGTCATCAGACATATCCATAGGGCATGCAAGGTGCACATTATCCTCATTACAATCGAAATCAGAATGCACCTTTCAAGCCATAGTACCCTTTCACTCATCCATCATTGCTCACACCTCTTCCTTGGCCTTATGTTCCTCAATATCCTCATCATCCTATCAACCATCGTCTCCCACCATATCCACCCTAATATTCCCAATTGGGCAACCCATCACTAGGGCGGAGGCCTCAAACAACCCAACAACTTGCTTTACTGCCTCCACCTCAACCTCAACCACAACTTCCTAACCATAATCCACCTAAGAAACCTGAAATTCCTACTCAACCAAATATGAACCCAAAAAATAAGAAGACACAAGAGGTTTAGTGTTGGGAGACATCCTATCCTACTTATTTTATCGAAATCCAAGAGATCAACCTTTGGTGTGGGAGGATTCTCCGATATAATCAACCACCTTCTCCACCTGAAGAGCTTGAAGAAGAGAAGGAAGAGAGTTCCCCTCAATCCAATTCACCTCCTTATCCTAAAAGGTTGGTCCACCCTAACCAACACACCCTAGAAGAGGTTGAATTTCTCATAGAATTGAAGAACTTGTGTGTCAAGATACCCCTTCTCCAGGCCATCAAATATGTTCCTATTTACAAAAATCTTATTAAGGAGACATGTTTCAGAAGTCTTGGGAGAAGAAGAAGAGATACCCCCACCATAAATGTTATTGGAAAACAATATGATCTAATGCTTGGAAGAGTCATATCCTCGAAGTACTTGGATCTTGGTAGCCTAGTAGTGGATGTGAACATTGATGGCATTATGGTCCCTAATACCTTGATTGATCTTGGGGCTACAATCAATGTGATGACCAGGGAAACCATGTTGAAGGTCAATATCCAAGGGGCTTTGAGGAATACCACTATAGTGTTGCAGCTTGTAAACAGATCCACAGTAGCTCTTGAGGTAGTTATTGATGTTTTCATGGTCTCCATTCATTCTTTGGAGTACTCCATAGATTTTATGGTCCTCCAACCCAAAACAAATTTTAATGCCTATCCTATCATTGTAGGAAGACCTTGGTTGGCCACTGTTAATTCCTACATTATTTGTAGGGCTAGGAATATGACTATTAATAATGGAAAATTATCAAAACAACTTTTATTGTATCCTCTTGCTCAACCCTCTACTGAGCATGATATACCATTATGTTTAGAGGATGAGGAACAGGAATAATTTTATCAGATAACCTCCTACCCAGTCTACACACTAGACATTGTTATAGGGAGAGGGAAACTTGATGAATATGACCTTATTGACCATATCTTACTGAATCAACCCCCCACTACCATACTAGTTGATGAACTGATGAAAGAATGTGAGAGTAATCCTTGGAATGATTTGTGCTTTGTTAAATTTAGCCTAGAACATGTCAACGTTGTGGATATTAGCCCATCTAGAACTCTAAAGATAATCCCCTCTATCTCTGTTGAGCATGAAGAATAATTATGCAGTGTGTTGAGGGAACACCTAAATGATTTTTCTTGGGATTATAAGGAAATCAAAGGTGTGTATCCATTAGTTTGTACTAATTATATTTACATCAAAGAGGGATGCAAGCCTGTTGTTGGGCCCTGAAAATGGTATAATTCTTCTCCCTATTTCTTTAAATAAATGTTATGTTTTTAAGTACTTTGCCTTAATTTGTAGTGATTTAAGATAAAAAGGATAATGTAAGTGAGTTGAAGATAGTATAGTTATTTTGAGTCTTTTAGACATCGAAAAGGTTATAATTTGAGTAAATTGTTATGCATATCAGTCCAATTGAACGATTGATGTTCCATCGAGATATTAGAGCAATATTTTGGATCAACCGATGCCTTATTTGTGGCAAATTACAGCTGGACACCTAAGCGTGAACGAAGAATTAAGTCAAATGAAGCTGATCATTACTATTCAGTTTTTAATGTAATATATAAGACAACAAATGACAAGATAGAGGAGTTTTTCGATTATTATTTTTTCACTGTTTATTGCATACAACAATCTAAATTTGAACTTTCTCAAGGTCAACGTGTAAAACTCTTTGAAGTTAATGAATTTGCACAAGATCTTACCTTAATCTTCAGTATCAAATTTATCTAAGACAGTACTTCTGGAGACTATGGGCCCAATCACTAGAGGTTCTACTGTCTGTGATGTATCATTATTAGTTAATTACTTTTCCAAATTCGAATTAGTTGTGTTTCTATTCACTTGCCTTTTATTTCGTGATAGATAATTAATTGAATTCTGTATATTGTAATTCTATTATGCATCTCCTAAAATCATTGATTGGATTGCGTTACATGAATGTAAGGTTTGAGTTTCTGAATTCCATAAGTTATCTTTCAGATGTAAGACTTTTAAACATTCGTGTGATTTACTAGTCTTCCTTATGCATAGGATTTGTTGAAGGATAGATAAAATAGTTGATGAATTAAAATAGTCTTCTTTCATAGAACTATAATTGTAGGATTAATTATTTGTTGTTATCATTTGTCTCTACAATGATTGAATTAGTATAACATTTATGTAACTTTTTCTGTAGAAATCATTGTACACTCTTTTATATTCTAAGAATTTTTTCTTGCATAGATTGTGTTGATAGCCTTGAAATCAGAGATGAATCCCAGGTTGATAAGATTAATGAAGGTAGGATTAAGTTGATTTTAAAGAGTCATCTTAGTGCCCAACATTTTTGTGTCGTTGTCGAGGACGTTGTCAAATAATAGGTTGTATCTCTGGGAGGTAGGGTATTGAAGACGGAAGGTAAGAACCTAAGCATGCGACAAGTAAAAATCTTGCGCATAGCACCCACTTTCAATTGATATGATTAGGCTATGTAGATGTGCATGACTAAGAAAAAGAATAGAAATCCGGTAGTAACAAAACAAAAGTCAATATCAAAAACCATAAAAATTGAGGGACTAGTGATCCTTGGGAGAATGACCTTCATTGATGAAATTATTCAAAAAACGAAATCTCAAGCATCAGTACAACCCCAAAAAGTATCTAGGAAGGGATCTATCATAATCCCTCAATTAGCATAAACACCAACTATAGCTCATGCTAAGATTCACAACAAAACTGAAGGATTTGGGCAAAGCTTCCAAACGACATTTATTCAACACTCCAGTCCTTCACAAGAGGGAAATTCTTGCAATTTGAAAGAAGGAGAAGGAGAAACTAGTGGAGAAAATCCACAATCCTCTTGGTTGGGATCGACTATGATATTGGTAGAAGAGAAACCGCTTGAGATCCCAGACCTAGGCAGCATAATAAAACCCCCTCGAGAGCTAAGTAATATCCATAACTTCCCTACTCAAATAATATCTCCGAATCAAGAAATCCCAAAAAATTACTAGACGATTTTTTATCAGATAGTAACCCAAGGGAAAAAACAAAACTTCAGCATTGGAATATCCTATTGTCGACCTAGTGGCTAATGCCCCAATGAATATTATCCCCTTAAAGAATATCCCAACCTTTCATGGGATGACCTCAGAGGATCCAGATGACTTTTATTTGAGTTCAATGTGTTGTGCAGAGGTTATTATTATATCACCAATCCACATAAATTGAAACGATTCCCTTCTACTTTAAAAGGACTAGTGTTACGATGGTTTATGGACTTAGGAGGAGGCACTATAAATTCCTGGGATGATATGAAAAATACCTTTCTCACCAAATACTAGGATTACTTTCAAAGCAGGGACTTAAAGGGTGAAATTTTTAAAATGACTGCAAAAGACAATGAAACCTTAGAATAATATGTTGAGAGATTTCAGTACAACTTACAAAGATCACCTTATACTACCTTACCAAATGAAGTATTGAAAGATGCTTTAATAAAAGCCCTGAAGGATGAATGGATAGAAACATTGAATTTAATCGGACAAGGTTATATCTACCAAGAAGAATATGATAATATTATTAAGTTGTGTATCAGGTGTTCAAGTGGCAATACACGAACCATATATAGAATCCAGGATCCCCTCACCTGAATCAGTAAGACCGTAGGTGGTGGTGTAACACGAACAGAAATTGGTAATCTGTTAGAAGATTTTAAAAATGACATCTTGGGCACACTAGCTACGCAATTAGATGTTTTGCAGGCCAAATAGAAGCAAGCCGAGGTGGATCGAGCATTGGCCATATTCTGTCCATGTTGTCGAAAGAAACACATTGAAAGGGAATGCCTGCTAGACATGGTTCGAGCTTGTGCTATTTACACCAAATAAAATGTCAGGCTAGGAGGTAAATCCTCAAATAAAATTGCATTATTCATTTAGGTTGTTCATTATTATATACAAGAGGGAGTGACTGTTCAGTTTCATCTCCCGATGACTCTCCATTTCCTCTATTATTTATTTACACAAATTATAGTTGTTCACCCAATCCTATGATTAGGTGTCAACATTCCCCCCCTAATCTGAACGGATGTTGGTGAGTCCAAGCATTGTTCTGAATCTTTCAATATTTTCTCTTCCAAGAACTTTGGTGAATATGCCTCCAATCTACTCATTAGTGGAAACATGGCGAAGATGGATTGTTTTGGCCTCAACATGATGTTGAATTAGATGATATTTTGCATTTATGTGCTTCGTTCGATCATGTAACTTTGGCTTCTTGGCCAAATTTATTGCCGAGGTATTTTCAATCACGAGTGTTGTCAATTGTACTTGTTTTACCTACAAATATTCCATAATTTTCTTGAGCCACACAATTTCTTATGTTACCTCAGCTGCTGCCACATATTTTGTCTCTGTTGTAGAATCTGCTGGAACAGATTGTTTGCGTGATCTCCAGGAGACAACTCTTGATCCAAGACTCATAGCATAACTCAAAGTAGATATCCCATTTTCTTTGTCTCCATCGATGTCTGAATCAGAGTATCCAATCAAGTTGAAGTCACTCACCTATGTATACTTGATTCCAAAGTCTTGAGTTCCGTTCAAGTACTTTAGAACTCTTTCTACAACAAACCAATGTCCCTCAGAAGGCTTTTGCATAAACCTGGAGAGGATTCCAACAATAAACGAAATTTTTGGTCTTGTAGTAGTCAAGTAGTTGTGACTTCCTACAAGCTGTCTATACTTTGTTGCATCCTCAAATTATTTTCCTTCAATGGATGTGAGCTTTAAGTTTTGTTCCATTGGAGTAGTTAGAGGATTGCATTCAATCGTGCCAAACTTGTTCAACAGATCCCCAATTTACTTCTTTTGAGAAAGGAATATGGACTTCGGATGTTGAGTTACTTAAATACCAGGATAGTAATGAACATAGCCCAAATCAGTCATTTCAAAACCTTTCCTCAATTCCTTATTTATGGATGCAATGTAGCTCTCATTGTTCCCTATCATCAAAATATCATCTGCATATAAAACAAGATATACAACCTTTTTGGCAACCTTCTTGACAAACAAAGTTGCATCATCAAGATCATAATGTTTGAAATTGAGTTTTAGAAGATGCCCAATTATTTTTTCATACCAGGCTCGTAGTGCTTGTTTGAGGCCATACAAGGATTTCACAAGTTTGCATACTTTATGTTCATGTCCTTTTCTAGCAAATCCTTCAGGCTGGGACATAAAAACATTCTATTTTAGATCTCCATTCAAGAAAGCAGTTTTTACATCGATTTGATGGACTTTCCAATTGTTTTAAGCTTCTAGGGAAAAGAGTGTTCGGATGGTAGCTCATTTTGCCGTGGAGGCAAAAGTCTCCTCATAATTGACCCCTTCCTTCTCCATAAGCTTGCATTTGTTCTTTTCAAATGAGCCATCAGCTTTATACCTGCTCTTGTAGACCCACTTGCAGCCAATTGATTTGGTTCCCAATGGAGGATCAACTAGCTTCCAAGTGCCATTATTTATCAAGGCATCATTCTCCTTTTGCATTGCTTCTTTCCATTCATCATGAGAAGAAGATTTTGTGAAGGAAGTTGGTTCAAAATCTATAGACAAATTCAATTCACAATCATAAGAAACATCCATATGAACAGGTGAATTAGAGTCATCTACATCACCTCCATTTTTCCAGGTTGAATTTCAACTTCATGTCTTTCCAACCTCATCAGGATGAACACTTTATAGTGTCTTTGTCAGCCACTTTGGCGGACATTTCTGAGATGGTCCAGGCTGCTTTGTTGATTGAGTTGGCACTGGATCAAGATTGAGTCTCCAAATTTTGTCAATCACATCACTCAAAGTATCATCCATTGTTGGAGTTTCATCCGAGGGAGAGATTGCTTCAAAAGAAGATTCAACAGGTTGATCTAGTGTAGGAATCCCCCCTTCAAGATGTGGAATATAGTTATCACATTCTTGAAATGATTTTTCATTTGCGAATCTATCCAAGCGATCAAGTTTCCGCTCAACAACATTGTTAGTTTTAGACGATTCAAAAAATATTACATCTATAGATACAACAAACCTTTTATTGACTTGATCATAGAGACGATATGATTTGGAGGTGTTTGAATACCCCTTGAACATACACTTACAACTTCTTGCACCAAGTTTGTTTCTATGTACCTTTGGTATCAAGGCATAAAAGGTGGAACCAAAGACCCTGATATGCTTTACTGAAGGAATGTGCCCATACCACATTTCATAAGGATTCTTGTTTCTAATAGCATTAGATGGACATCTATTCTTTACATATACAACACATAGAACTGCATCAGTCCAAAACATCAATTTTACATTTTTGAAAAACATGATGGAGCGCACCATATTTAAGATTTTCCTATTCATTCTTTCAACTACTCCGTTCTGTTGGGGATTACAAGGCATAGTTGTTTGATGTTTGATCCCATGTTGGCGAAGATAGTTTTCAAATTCATTTGAAGTGTATTATTTTCCATTATCAGTGCGAATAGAGGCAATATGAGATTGTTCATCATTTTCAATCCATGTATGAAATTTCTTGAATGTTTGGAAAGCATTAGATCCGTTCTTCAATAAATAAACCCAACACATTTTGGTGTAGTCATCAATAAATGTCATCATATATTTATTTCCATCTGCAGAAGGAACAGGCATTAAACCACATAAATCTTAATGAATGAGTTCAAGTTTTCTATGTGCTCTAGAATGTGAATCATGAAAATACTATTTGCTATGCTTTCCTAGAATGCAAGCATCACATTGTTTAAGTTTCCTAGGAATTGTAGGCAAACCAGTAACACCATTTTTCTTCAAGAAGTGCAGGGTGTCATAGTTCAAGTTTCCAAATCTAGCACGCCATAATAAACTTGATGGATAATGAGAATTGTATGAGATTTTTTTTGCATGAGCAGAGGTACCCTTCAGCTTGAGAAGCCTTTCTCCTTCTATCCCCATCATGACAAGTGAGTGGTATGATTCTTGTTGGTCAGGTAAATCCCCTCTGTGGACAGAGGCGATCCCACTAGCCTAAAACAGAACTAGCCACAATCAAACCACGCTGCTACGCAAGTTCCTAGTTATGCATCAAAGATGAATTAAGAAGACCAACCTGGAGTCCAACGCTATGATTGAAGCAGAGTTGATATCCCCGCTCCCTCGCTCCAGCAGATCATAAACGAACACCTGCACATGCAAAGGAAGAGACAGATACCAACATAACATCTACCAAGGCACAACTATATTTCAGTCAGAAAGGAAATAAATCAACACATCACCATAATAGACAATGAGATTGGAACTATAATAGCAGTCGCTCATTAATTAATAATAAACAGGAAAAGTTACAACCATGGTTCTGACGTTGAAACTCTCCTAGCTGGGCGAGTAACTATATGTGTCTTGCAATGCATCTCCTCTCCGGCAGCATAACCTCTCTAGCATTCACTAGCATTCCTCCAAGAACTCAAGAACTCAACCTCTAACACTCCATGACTAACGATTATCACTACTATCACTAGCTTGTCCAATGCATAATGACAAGCTTATATAGATGAAGAAGGGAGGAGGATATGATGAACTGGGACACCTTTTGTGGATTAACATTATCCCCAAAAGCCATTAAAGATGGAGATAGGATAGAGCTCGACATAAGGCTGATTGTTTATCTTCAAAAAGCTCAATGTAATGAAGGAAACAACAGTCGGGCATGCGTTAAGGCAAAAAGCATGACTAAACTTGGTTGGCGCGACTGTTGCTCTAAGACAGAGCGCCAATGGTCGCGCCCTCTTTTGAGGATCTCCATGATTGGCGCGGGTAAGATACTGTGGACTTGCGCCAATGGAAAAAGAGCACTTTTTAGGGATAATCTGCAGAAGGTGTCTTCAGGGAACATGGAGTACATACTCAGGGGAACATAATGCAAGTGTTTTTAGACTTTGTCACTTCTTATAACTCCTGGGATGAGTCCTCCAAGGTACGACAAGAGGAGTAACAGGGATGGTGACAAATTACTGTGTAACAGATGCCCCCTAAAGCATGAAGTCCGAGAGGTGGAGAGGGGTGAAATGCTTTACAAGAACACACAAGAACACATAAGAGCACATATAGTTACTGCCGCCGAGGATCTGTATTAAGAGACATGACTGATAGTTCAATTACATGATGTACGTGGTATGGTCGCAACCATCCATAAGAGAGTACATAAATAATCTAGATCCATAGTATGGATGCAGCCATCTGGTAAGGATCAATGAATTGACTCAGGTATGGTCGCAGCCATCCAGTGAATGAGTCAAGTATCAAGAATCACACCTGGATTACAACAGACACAATCCATGGTCTTGCGCTCCATCTCGCCTCGAACAAGAGTACAAGTTCAAGCATGTGAATATATGAGCTGAAGTCGAACATGCATGAACATCGTCTGATTACTAGTCAATAGTGGAAACTGTTAACAGACGCGAGAGGTACCACCAATAATGACAATGGCCCTCAAGGTACTATAGGTACAATCTACGGCGTGTGAATCAATGATCCGAAGTCGAACACCCATAGAATCATTCGATCGGAGGCCAATGATGAAAACCTCACGTCGAACACGAAGAACCTGCCATTGAGGCATGCAGGCTCCAAGGCACCGGAAAGGAGTCTCTAGATCAACTTCCTGGATAATGAGTTGAAGTCGATAGGAAGTGACCTTGATCAAAGGTGGGCCATAATGTTTCCCACATCATCGACACGAGACAAAGAGATAATGTTGTGAATCGAGATTGTGCGAACTATCAGAGGGAGGTTGTTTCTTTGCAGAGGTCAACTTCTCTTGAACATATCGGCGGCACATTAACGGAATTGGCAGTATTTGACATCAACGTATCAAAGGTCATGATGACGAGGCAATGAGTGGATGAGAGGTCAAATAAGGTACCCAAGTCCATGGAAGCAAGTGAAAGATATGAGATGAGATATCCCCACCCTGGACACGAAAGCAAAAAGTGCCATGTTCAAGAGCGACATACTGTCGTCATAGTAATAATTATGGTTCAAAAATTTTCTTTTCCCCCCGCCATTTTTGGCGAGTACCCCAGTTATTTTTAACAAGCTTGATGGGGATAGCATATGCTTGTGTTGTGACAAAATCCGATGTCATTAAGTTTTAACGAGTCTGACAAAGGAAGAACTCGGTGTCTTTTCATGTTTAGAGAGTTTGAAAAGACAGCAGAAAAGGAAACTCCAGGGATGTCCTTTTTCGTAAAGTTGTGTCTCTCGAGCCCGAAAAAGTATAAAATAATACCTGAAAGAACCGCCCGATCATTACGATCGAGGAGTACTTTTCATAATTAGTGATTTCGACCCGAAAAAGTAAAAAAGCGGTCAAAACCACGTCGTTTTGTAACCATTAATGAGTTTGGAATGACAAAAACCCGGTAATCTTTTTATGTTTTAACGGTCGTCAAAAAGAACTTAAAACGACCGCCCCTTATTACCATTTAACGAGTCAAGAGGAGCGACTCGGCCATCTTTTCCTCTTTAAATGGTCAGAAAAGAGCTGAAAGCAGACCTCCATTTTTATTTTCTTTAACGAGTCAAAAAGGAAAAATACTCGGCAATCTTTTCATATTTTACGAGTCAGAAAAGAGCGTAAAGGCGACTCGTCCTGAAGGAATGAGTGGTATAAAGGGTAGCGACTGGTTCCAGTAATGATGGAACTTGCTCGAAACATGTAAAGGTTAAGAGGCTGGCTAATAAAACCACTCATCATTGTGGTTCCTCAGGAAAGGAGAAACAACCAAGTGAAAGCATATGATCGGCCAAAGAGATGGTGGCGATGGAATGAAACAACCAAGGCTCATCTAGCAGAATTTAGCGGATAAACGGCAATCACAAGATGTAAATCAGGTATGGGTTCATTTTTACACAAGCTTGAACCATGGAGAACTCTGCTTGGATTCGGTTTCATTTTTACACAAGCTTGAAACGAAAAACTATGCTTGTTATAAGTTCACATGCCCCCAGCATAATAACGCAAATCGAGGTACATGTCCCCCAAGCTTCATTGCATTCAACAAAGTGGATGGAATGAAGGTTCACTCTCGAGATTTGTTAAAGACTCGACTTGTATTTTACGAGATCTTAGTCAAAAGACTCGATTTGGAAAGGGAGTTGTTTCATTTTTTAATGAGGTTGACACAGTAAAAGAACTATCCTCATAACCCTTGTTTCATTTTTTAATGAGCTTGACACAAGACAAGGAACTATGCTCTAACCGACCTTCATCATAATGAACAGGAAGTCGGGGCTTCCAAGAGTGCCTCTCCCGGTGGGAGGTCAACATCTCGGAAGTCAGGACCTAATGCCCCCAGGACACTATGTACGACGGCGGCATCACTGGATACAGGCATGGGATAGGTGGCCACATAGTTGACCTGCGGTGGGGCAGATGCAACTGGTGGATGATAACCAGGAGGGGATGACGACTGCGCAGGAGGGACCCGTGGACGAACGAACGATAATTGATTGATAGTCACAATTCTTCCATCGTGTGGAAAGCAAACCACATGGAAAAGTGAAGAGACAAGGGCCCCCATGGCATAAACATAGTCATGGCCAAGGAGAAGATTGAAGTCTAAAGCACCTTGGGTAGCCCATACGTCTAGATAGACGGTCTTGCCTCCCAAAGTAATAGGGAACTTTGGAAGGAGCCCTAATGGTTGGCTAGTTCTTCCGTTAAAAGCAGTCAGATTCGATGCTACAGGCACAAGCTGTGGGGAACCCGAAGCTTGCCAAATAGTGGCAGACAGAAGACTAACAGATGCGCCCTCATCCAAGACAGCGCCAGGTATTGCCTTGTCATAGGCGTGTACCGTGACCCAAAAAGGCACATGAGAGGGGAGGCGGAAGGTAGTCAAACGTCTCCAGTTGAAGGAAGCAACTGAACTACTTGGTGGGGGAATCATATGATTGCCCCCCTACTCGGGAGAGAGTGCAGTAGGACTCTCAGATGTAGGGGTATTTCCAGATGTAGGAGAGTCTGAGGAGACGAGAAGAACAGGAGAATGATGCTCTTCCGAAATAGAGTGATCGGCGGGTGATGAACTCGAGTCGACACTCTTTCCGACCAATGGTTGGTCTGGAACAGGCTTGGCAGAACTAGATTCAGGAAGAGGAGGCTGGACAAGAGAGGAATCTTGGTTGATTTCTTTGTCAGCAGGGGAACGTTCTGCAATTGCAGAAAGACGTTGATAACCAGTAGGAAGTTGGGTTGAGGGAGCTGTAAGACTTTCCAATACAATAGAGGCTCTATCCATGAATGGACAAAGGTGAAGGGGATGATTGCCTTCACAAAGTTTACAAGGGATTCGAATCTTCTCTTTTCCCTTACCATTTCCAGGTGATAAGGTAACATCGCCATGATCTATAGAGGACAATGCAGGGCGGTCCGGATCATGAGACCATACTTCTAAAACCCTGGGAATGCCAGGACAATCGCGGAGAAGGTGGTCTTCCTTGCACAACTTACAAGGAAATTTGACCTTCCGCGGAGGAGCACAAGGTGGCTCGACTTGGGTTATACCTTTAACCTCTGGTTTAGGGGTCTTCTTCTTCTTTGTCTTCTTCTTCTTTTTCTTCTTAGCCACTTGGTTACTTGAATCCAAAGTTTCACTAGGCGAAGTAGAAGATGAGGACGCAGCAATAGGCGAAGAAGGGGAAGGGTCCACCTAGGAATCAGCATGACGTTGTTCGGGTGGAGGAGATGGTGGTGGAGCAGAACTAAACGGAGGAGCACTAGAGGGTATCTCAGGCTCCTTCCCGGTAGATGGCGGGTAATCTTTTGTTCGAGTACTGATATTGATGGGTATCGTTCCAGCCATAAACACTTGAGAACCAAAGGAAGAGGGAGGCTGAGTAGGGTCAGCCACCATTTGAGTTTTTTGAGTGTGTTGGGTGGGAAAGGGCTCTTTGAGCACCGCAGGAGTCCCAGGGGTGCCTTTTAACAAACGATTAACTTCGGACCGCCTCGGGCAATCCTTGGTATAGTGATCCTCATCGCAGATAAAACAAGGATACTTGGGTTTGCGTTTAGTGCCGTCCTCGGGTTGAGGTTTTGGGGTTTCCTGCTTGGGTTGATCTGGCTTATTCTTCAGTTTCCCTTTCTTCTTTGCTTTCGAGGCTTTGTTTGCCGTGGTGGTTTGGATGGCATTGACCTCGGAAGTAACATTCGAAGTGGGTATTACCTGGGAGGTGGGTTCATTCGGAGCAGAAGTTATCACACTCGAGACCACCGAGTTTGAAAACAACCATACGGGCAAACCGATGGTTAACCCAGGCAAAGACAAAGTTGCGATATACTGAACACCGACATTTCCAACAAAAGGAAATGGACGAGGGTTCCCATCAGGAGGAACACCTTGGCCGGTGGGCGCCGGGAAGGCTGCCATTGAACGAGAAATAATCCTACTCAAGCTAACGCCAACGAAATCTAATTGGGTAGATGTTATCGTGGCCAATAAATTTTAAGACACTGAACTTAACCTTTTCATTTTTTAAGAGTCGAGAAAAGGATAAAATATGACTCTAGTCTCCTTCGAATATTTAATGAGCACGAAGTGACAAGATGCTCATAGGCACCTTTTCGTTTAAGGAGTCCGAAAAGGATCAAAAGTGACTGCTTTGGAATTCTAGGTAGAGGGTGTGCCAAACTTTTCGCAAAACCACAGAATACTTTTTAGGGTACGGGTGGTCAATCTTCGTGAATGCTGTGTTCACTGCATTGCGAATCATAGGGCGGCTGACACGGCTTCCTATGGATAAAGGCTTTATTCCTATAGGGGTCTCCCAATATATACGCGACGGTACGTGGGAGCAGAGTCCGTATTGGCACCTATCGTTTCACCGTGGAGGAATCACCCAACCACTCGACGATAAACTACCAGGTTTAAAGACGCCGAAACACGTCTCTAACCTAGACCTCTAGAGTATTTGCATTATGTTCCAATGCGTTGTTATGTTCATTGAGTTCATTTTAAAGTTTATCTTCGATTATGTTTCAGTTTTTGGTCCTACCGTATGTGATATCTCACAAACTTCTTAAATGCAAACTACATGCCAAAATTAAATCATTTGATTCGATGAATTCTATCTATAGGAGGGTTGAGATTTTTTCACAAACGAAATGATCACTCAACAAACAACAAAGATCCTAATGCAGCTAATAACAAGAAATGAAATTTTTTCTTTTTCTTTTTAATAGCAACAAATAACAATAAATGCTAACTAATATGATGCAAAAGATTTTTTTTGTTTTTCTTTCCTTTAAGATGGCATGATGCATGTAAACAAATTTTAAGAGATATGCACAATCCAAGTTCACTCAATGAAATAGAACCAATTCTGAAACACCAAAATGAACCATGCAAGCAAGGAAAAACACAAAAGACTTTCACTGAACCATGTAATCTAAGTTCGAATGAAATCGAGTGAAATCCAAAGAGGCTAGAAGTGAATCACTCAGAGTATAGAAGATCAAGCTTTAACAAATCACTGGATCGGTGCAGAACACGACCAACAAGTTGACTGGATAATCAAGAGATCAAAACTTCCCACAGAAGGCTAGACATGAAAAGTCACTAGATATCCTAGGGCTAAGACGAAAATCAATAGAAATAAGCAAACAGCTGAAGGATAAAGGCTAAGACCAGTCAAGCAGAGGTTCAACATAGTTCCAGAGGCTGTAAGAGATATAAAAAGAGACTGAAAGAGCTTTCCACCCACACACAGGAAAAATTTACAGAGCTGGCGCGACTGTCAGCCTGCAACTTGCGCTACCACAGGATTGGCGCGAGTTGCTTTTGAGCAACATGCGCCAACTGGCGCGACTGTCAGAGTAATAATCGCGCCAATTAAGCTTTCCAGCTAGAAAAATAAATGATACGACCTCAGGTCGGGTTGACAGTGCTCAGATGGGTCAAACAGTAAAGAATAAACTCAAAACTGACTCAGGAAGCTCATTCACTCAAGCAAGCAGAAGAAAATTAACATGCAAGACAAAAATCAAATAGCTACTCCCCAGCGGAGTCGCCAAATTGTTGGTTAGGTAAATCCCCTCTGCGGACAGAGGCGATCCCACTAGCCTAAAACAGAACTAGCCACAATCAAACCACGTTGCTACGCAAGTTCCTAGTTATGCATCAAAGATGAATTAAGAAGACCAACCTGGAGTCCAACGCTATGATTGAAGCAGAGTTGATATCCCCGCTCCCTCGCTCCAGCAGATCATAAATGAACACCTGCACATGCAAAGGAAGAGATAGATACCGACATAACATCTACCAAGGCACAACTATATTTCAGTCAGAAAGGAAATAAATCAACACATCACCATAATAGACAATGAGATTGGAACTATAATAGCAGTCACTCATTAATTAATAATAAACAGGAAAAGTTACAACCGTGGTTCTGACGTTGAACCTCTCCTGGCTGGGCGAGTAACTATATGTGTCTTGCAATGCATCTCCTCTCCGGCAGCATAACCTCTCTAGCATTCACTAGCATTCCTCCAAGAACTCAAGAACTCAACCTCTAACACTCCATGACTAACGATTATCACTACTATCACTAGCTTGTCCAATGCATAATGACAAGCTTATATAGATGAAGAAGGGAGGAGGATACGATGAACCGGGACACCTTTTGTGGATTAACATTATCCCCAAAAGCCATTAAAGATGGAGATAGGATAGAGCTCGACATAAGGCTGATTTTTTATCTTCAAAAAGCTCCATGTAATGAAGGAAACAACAGTCGGGCGTGCGTTAAGGCAAAAAGCATGACTAAACTTGGTTGGCGCGACTGTTGCTCTAAGACAGAGCGCCAATGGTCGCGCCCTCTTTTGAGGATCTCTATGATTGGCACGGGTAAGATACTGTGGACTTGTGCCAATGGAAAAAGAGCACTTTTCAGGGATAATCTGCAGAAGGTGTCTTCAGGGAACATGGATTACATACTCAGGGGAACATAATGCAAGTGTTTTTAGACTTTGTCACTTCTTATAACTCCCGGGATGAGTCCTCCAAGGTACGACAAGAGGAGTAACAGGGATGGTGACAAATTACTGTGTAACAATTCTTTTCTCACCTCAAGCTTGCCATCAAACATATAAATGGAGTGTGCCTGCTGGTGGATGTGGACCAAGGACAACGAGTTTCTCCTTAGCTGTGGGAGATGTAGAACATGATGCAGAAGAAAGTCTAAAAGACCAGGCAATTTAAGCCTGATTGTGCCAAGCCCTGATGGCTTGAGTTTTGATTTGTCTGCAAAGTATACTGCTCCATCAACATTGTTAGTAAACTTTTTAAAAAAATCTCTTGTAAAATTCATGTGGCAAGTTTCTCCTAAATCAAGTAACCAATAATTTTTCCAAGAAGCAAGTGAAGCATTAAATAAGTCTTCATTTACTCCAATATTATAGTGTGCCACAACATAGTAAGTGGATTCAAGTGCTTTACATTTCTCTTTGTCATTAGTTTTACGTTTGGTTTGGTTTCTTTCCTACTCAATTATGTCCCAAGGAAACTTGCATGTGGATGCATCATGTGATCCATCTCTTTTGTAGCGTATGCAGTGAAAATATAATTTTTTCTTCTCGAGAGTGTCTGCCCCTCCTGCCTATGAAATTTCTTCCTCTTCCTCTTTGATCACCTCTTCCTCTGGAAGAATCTTGAGTAATATTCTTCTCTCTATGTGTAAAACACACAACCTCTTCAGAAGACTGAGGAGTTGTCTTCTTCCCAAAATCTTTTTCTCTTTTACAAGGGAGTCAAAGGTAATATATTTGAGTTTTCCATTTGCTTGCAACGACTCAAGATAATTTGAGTAAGTGGGATAAAGTTCCTTGAGAAAAGTTATTGGAAGAATATCCAGCTCAACATTAATGACTTTGATATCATGCATAATAGATTTTACTTCTGATGCAAGAGCAAGAGGATCATCATTTTGTAATTCAAGGTGTTTCTAGGAAATCTAGTGTCTTGTCAATGACTAGCACTCTAGGTTTTGCAGCTACCTTAGAAACAATAGTTTAAAGAAATTCAATGATTTCTTCTATGTGCAACAGATAAGAGAAAGATAATGGAACCAACCTGGAACTTCCGCTTAATCCCTTGCTTGATCTCTCTCCCCCTTGATAGAGCTTGCAACTCCTCCCTGTACTTAACCTGCTTGGAGAGTACCTGCAGAAACATAGTAACAAAGAACCGTCAAAGCATCTCGACATATCACAACATAAACATTACAGAATCAGATATATATAATGAACAAATGATAGAATTCACAAATGATAACATTCACAATTGCACAATCATATGGAAGAAAACTTGAAGAACTTTATTAAATAGAAGGGAGAATTACAACCCAGTTGTCTGATCCAGCATCATCCTCCCAGCATCAATCCCTCTTCACCTCATCAAATAGCAAGATCACACCAGTAATACAATGCTCTTTCCTCAAATACAAACTAACAGCACTTCCTTGCAGTTCACAATATTCCAGCCTTCGGATCTCTTAGATAAGGGATCCATTTATAGATGTGTGCAAGGGTGTGAGTCATCTCTGGGGTTTTGGTTAGTGTCATTCCACTTGTTACAATTGCTTCCACTTGGAGATTTCTTGGATCTCTTACTCATCCCTGGGTGAATTCAGAGGGGCAAGTGTCATAGGAGAAGTTTCTAGAAGTTCCATGAGCAACCACCTAGCAAACTGTCTCAGACATTTGTCCATCCTCGTCCATTGCACCCTATAGAAGGCGTAATCAGTATGCATCCCACCTGGGTAGTGTACCACTCAGTATGCATTGCACCTGGCCAGTGGAACAATCAGTATGGTTTAGTTTAGGCCATTTCTGGATGGTTTCTCAGGTGGAACTTTTGGGGAATGATGTAATCAGATGACCATGTTCTTTTAGGGTATGAAACAACTCTTTTAGGGGTTGATGAGCCCTATTTTATTGACATATAAGATTGGGGTTTAAGTGCCCAAATATGTATATAATAGTTGCCCCCTAAAGCATGAAGTCGTAAATCTTGATGTCGGTGAAATGCTTTATCATGAGGATCCGAGGTTTCGAACTGGAAGTTGACCTGCATAAGTTACAATACAATACATCATAATAATATAATTTTCATGATCTAGATGAGGTAGGCATTCCCATGTTTAGCTTTATAAATTCATTTCATGTACGTAGATCAGATAGTCGTCCACAGATGCAGACTACTGATTCTTCAGAAGTAGAGTGATCATCCTTGGTTCGAATGAGTATCTGTGTAGCATCTTTGTATATTTGATGTTTTATATCCCTAAATACATTGCAGCCCGGATGGATGAAACTAGATCTGGGGTCTTCAAACTCGTTCAATCTTCACCCATTGTACAAGTCAATCCATGTAAAGAGATGTTCTGATGTCGAACATGGAAAGACATCACCTGATTACCAGCCAATAATGTGAGCCGTTAACAGGTGCAAGAGGAATCACCGATAATGATAATGACCCTAAAGGTACTACAGTATAATTCACATGGTATGAATATATGATCTGATCACACAAAATCTTTCGGTCGAAGGCGATTGATGTCAACCTGTCGCCGAAAGTGAGAAACTTGCCATTGAGGCATGCAAGCTTCAAAGCACTGAAAGGGGTGTTTCTAAGTCAACTTCTTGGATAATGAGCTATGTCAAAAAGAAGTGACTCGTTGTAGGAGGGCCTTAATGTATCCCACATCTACAACACAAAATGAAGCAAATGATTTCTAGAGGTGAAAACGATCTGATGACACAAGGTACAAGAATGGCGGCCATGAAAAAATGAAGGTTGGAGGTATTGCAGTGGATGAGGCATTAACTAGATTTGTGGTTTCTCAATTGAATGACTTCTCTTGAAAATGTTGGGGACACTGAGATGGATTGGTAGCATTAACCCAAAAATATGGATGGTGTGAAAGACCAATGGTGAGATGACTGGTGAATGGAATAACCCAACCAGACTCAATAATGGTGATGGAGTGAAAGTGTCATGTTCAAGAGAGACCTGCTACCATAAGTTCTTCAAGTTTTTTCATTTTTTCCCCAGTCATTGTTGACGAGTACATCTTTATTTTTGTCAAGCTTGAGGAGGATAACATATGATTGTTCTATAATTTTCCCTTTGGGTAAACCTGTCGCTATGTTTTAACGAGTCTAGTGACAATGAAACTCAGTCTTGTCAGGAATGGACAAGTTTGTCGCTATTGTTTTAACGATTTTAATGACAAGGATAAATCGGTCCTTTTCATGTTTAGAGAGTTTGAAAAGGGACGAAAATAAAAATCAAAAAGTTATTTTTTGTAAAATAATCCCTTAGGTCCGAAAAAGGATAAAATAATACACAAGGGATGACTTTTCCGATCACTTTAACGAGCCGAAAAATACAAGTGCTCAAACTTTTTCATGTGATAATCCCTCAGGTCTGAAAACGATTAAAGTCATATAGGAGGGATGACATTTCCAAGCACTTTAACGAGCTGGAAAGGCCAATTTCTCGACAATCATTTCATATTTAACGAGTCTGAAAAGGGTTTAAAGGAGACTCGATTTTGAGGAACGAGTGGTGTCTAGGGTAGTGACTGGTTCTGATGAATTTGGAACTTCTCAAAACATGGTGATTTCTATGAAGAGGTTGGCTATCAAGACCACTCATCGCAACTGTTCCTCAAAAAGGGTAAACAACCAAGTGGAAGCGTATGATTGGCCAAAACAATGGAGGTGATGAGAGGTACACAACCAAGGCTCAAAAGGATGATAGAATGGCAATCACAAAGGTTGATTACTAAAGGTAGGTTCATTTTTTGAGAAGCTTGAACCATGGGGGAACTATGCTTAGAGTCAATTTCATTTTTACACAAGCTTGAAATGACAAAATTATGCTTGAATCAGTGGTCAAAGATGTTCACTTCACTATTTAGCACATCAGATTCATTCGTTAGTCGTTCAACCTTTCACTTTCATTATTTCTTTTCAAATTTGGGATTTGGAGTTCTGGAGCTCTTTTCTCCCTTAAATTTCACTAGTTGATTTTGGGAGATCTTGTGGACCATTCTCTGCACTGTCAGGACCAGGTAAGAGATAACCCTGAGCTCTTCATTTTCATTCGATCTTTTCTTGATTCTGAGCTAGTTTTTCCACTTTTCTAGGCCCCTGGGGTTTGATGATTTCATTCCCCAATCATTGCACCTATCCTATATCAAAAGGTGCGATGCATACTGAGTTGTACACTGGCCAGTCAGTATGCATCTCACCTTGCTCAAAGGAAGGGTGCAATGGGCGCATAATGGCAACTTTACACACTGTTTTTCATCAAATTTTTGCCTGTTTTTGCTCAAATTTCGATCCTAATTAATCTTTTGTCTACATTTCAGATATTTGTTGGATAAATATGGTGGTCACATGGCGTGAATGAGAACATGAAGAGGAGAACATGATTGCTTTATATGACCAGGGAACAGTTGATAAATTAAGAAACTGTGGCTTGTTGAAGTTCTTCCGCATATCTAGCATGAGGCAACACATGAGTTTGTTGTAGTATTTTATCAATGCTTGGGATCCGATTGACTAGGTATTCTAGATCAGAGGCAAATCTCTTCCTTTGATGGTCGATGACATATACTTTCTGATGGGATTTTTGAGGCATGGTGCCCCTCTTTCACTATCAGGATTCACTCATGGGGGTTAATCTGTGAAAGATTACATTCGTCAGTTCTACAAGGATGGATCTCATCCCAACAGAGATGGTAAGATTAATATCCAGGATGTCACTAATCGGCCCTTGAGGACCATTTTATTTACCTTTGCTAGATTGGCTGGCAGTGCAGCCTTACATTTGGTGAACAGATCTTACATGCAGTATGCCCTAGAATTCCTGGAACCGAAGATGATCAATTGGTGTGAGGTGATACTTCCTATCATGAAAGAACAACACTCCAAAGTAAAGAATGGAAGAACCAAGAATTTTGGCTATGGATCCATATTGACTGCTTTTTCTTTGGAGAGGATTCCATTGATGTAGCCTCAAAACATTTCATTGGGATTGCCAGCACTGAGGGAACCATGGATGTAGAGAAGGGTTGATCTGATGGCTAGACAAGCCAACCAGTCACAAATTTCCTTCTTTCATGCCTTTTTTGAGTGGTTCAACGGCTAGGAGATGGTATTTTCGGAGTATCCATACGTCGGGATGGATTTCCTTGGCGACTCGAAATTGGCATTACCAGCTGGCGAGCATCAGGTAGTGACATGTTATCACCAGCATCACTAGTCAAGGATGTTTTTCTGCATTCATTTTGAGTTTCTTTGTCAGATGACCAATTTTGTCTTAGACACAAAACATTCTGTAAAAACTATAAACAACTATCTATTTTGATTTTCAGAGTTTTATTTTGGTTAAGCTATGCAATCCTGATGCAAATGTTGGTGTGAAATGCTTTCTTTACAAATGCTGCAAATGTCTATTTAACACATAGTTTGCTAATGAATCAGTCAATGTTTTTAAGTTTCTGGAACTGTGTTGATATTGAATGGAATCAAAATGTCTTTCCAAAATCCTAACTCTTAGGAACATACGATAAATAGCTGGGTTCCAAACGGAATAAACGCTAGTAAGCTGTAGAATTACAAGTTGTGAATCTAGCCTGACAATGAGTTGGTGTATGCCATGTGAAATGGCATCAGAGAGAAGGTAAATCAATGCGCTATACTCAGCGATTTTGTTCGTCGATCGACCAATACATATCCCCCTGAGACTCACTAACTCGCCGCTTGGAGCGAAAATGGCCCTGGCTGTAGAAGATAGGTTCTGCGTACTACGACTAGCTCCGTCGGCATACCCAACAAATGGTTCCAAAAAGTCTAACATTTGCAACAAATGTGAAATATATTACCTAACCAAAATGACAAATCTAAAAGAAAACACACTAAAATGCAATAAAAGCATATGTACGATGAGTTTACTACACTCAATCAAGCATAGTAACGTTTAAGATACAACCCGTTTCAGGGCTGCGACAGTGGAATCCCATCATTATCGACTAGTTCATAGGCTCCTTTTGTCAATACTCTTTTAACAATGTAGGGGCCCATCCATAATGGTTTGAATTTACCTACTCCTAATTTGTCAGAGTTTAATCATAAAGCAAGACCAGGTCACCTTCTAAGAAGACACGAGGCTTGACATTTTTGTCATATTGCACCTTGACGCATTTTTTATGTGCTTTGTTAGCCAACACAGCATCATGACGGGTTTCATCCAGATGGATTGGTTCCAAGAAATGAGCCTCTTCTTCAGAAGTTTCAGGAAGCAGATTGATCGCAAGCTTGAGGGATGAGATTTTGCACTGAATTGGTAAGACTACTTCTAGACCATTCACCAACTGGAAGGGTGTAAATCCAGTCGCTTTTCTTACCGAAGTCCTATATGCCCATAGAGCTAGGTAAAGGATTAAATGCCAATTCCATTTGTGGACTCCAATCATTCTCTGCAGCATGCGCTTAAGGACTTTGTTGATCGCCTCAGCTTGTCCATTAGCCTACGGATAATATGGAGTAGAACTATCATGGGACAGTCCTAATTTGGCAGTCAATTCGGTCATCATGTGATTGCGAAAATACGACCCATGATCTATGGCTATACCCTGTGGTACACCAAATTTAGAAACTACATGATTAGAAAAGAAAAGAGCAGCCGTTTTGCCGCTGTTGTTTTATGTAAGCATCGCCTCGGCCCATTTTGTAAAATAGTCGACAACGACTATAATATACCCATGCCCCTTGGCCGAGGTGGGGTTACATGTCATGAAATCAATGCCCCATTTAGCGAATGGCCCAACAACAACTACTGGATGCAGTGGTGCAGGTGGGAATCTGGTTTTGTTATTAAAAATCTGACAAGCATGGAAACTTCTGACTGCCATTATGCAATATCTGAATATGGTGGGCCAGAATTAACCAACTCGTAAGATATTTTGTGCAGTAGCATAACCAGATAGATGCCCCCCACAAGTGCCTGAATGACAATCATTCAAAACATTTTCGGCCTCCTCATCCGTGAGGCACCTTCATAGAACTGTAACGACACCACGACGGTAAACTGTATCACCAACGATCAGATAATCCTTGGCTTTGTATTGAGTACGCCGTTGTTCAAAGCGAGAGGTGTTAGGCCTAAAAGTTTTGGTTTGGAGATAGACCAGTATATCCCTCTACCACATATCACTTGATGATATCAGAAACAGAGTCTCACCCACGATTGATGCTTTGGATGTTAAATCATTGGATGACGAGGGAAGGTCACGAAGTAACTCTGCAAAGACGAGAGATTTCTTTGATTGGGATTTGGTGAATTCTAAATCAAACTCTTGAATTCCAAATCAAACTCTTGCAAAATGGCTATCCATTTGGAATATTTTCCCCCCAGTAATTGACGCGACAGAATGTAGGTCATAGGGTTGCAATCTGACACAATGGTAGTTTTGTGAAAGAGAACATAGTGTTGAAATCTCTGTACTGCTTGAACGGCTGCTAAAGCCAACTTTTCAACATATGAGTACTTGCTTTCTGTATCATTAATATTGCAACTTAAATAATATATAGGATGTTGTATTCCATTATCTTCTTGGACTATAACCATGGTGATGGTTGTATCTGCAGCGACGAGATACAGGTTGAAGTCTTTTTGATAGTCAGGAGCGTACATTAATGATTCTTTTATCAGGGAATATTTTAGAGCATCAAAGGAAGCTTGCGCAACCTGATCCCAGTGGAAGGGTACTCCTTTTTCCAAAAGACATGTATAACCTTTAGTGAGTTCAGCATAATGTGGAATGAACCTCCTCAGAAAGTTAGCTTTCCCTTGGAGTCTCTGAATTTGAAGCAAATTTGAAGGTGGAGGCATGTCAAGGATTGTTTGAACCTTAAATGGGTCGAGTCGAATTCCATTCTTAGAAACTACAAAGCCAAGAAATCGACCAGAACCAACACAAAACACACACTTGTGCGGATTGAGTCATATTTTGTAGTCTTGGAAATGTAGAAAAATGGCTCTCAAATGCTGCGGATGATCAATCCATTTTCACGAATGAGCTAGCAGATCGTCGAGATATGGTTGAACAATGTGTTTGATGTCATGGAAGGCATAATTCATTTCCCTCTGAAATGTTTCCCCTCTGTTCTTCAAACTGAATGGTAATTTACGATACAGGAATGTGCCCAACAGACATATGAATGCAGCTTTTGACGGTCATGTGGGTGGATATTAATTTGATTGTATCCGAAAAATCCATCGATGAATGAAGAGATTTCGCATCCGGCACATTCATCAATAATCTGGTCAATAAAGGGTGTAGGATAGCTGTCCTTTGGACATGCTTGATTTACATCCCTATAATCAACGCACACTCTAATTATTCCTTGTTTTTTCATAATAGGAGCAATATTCGATACCCAATCAGTGAGAGGAATAGGGTAAATGAAGCCAACACACAAAATTTTTTCAACATCTGCTTTAATGGCAGTGTCTTTCTTTGGGTGGATAGTTCGAAGCCATTGTCGCACTAGTTTGACATCTGGATACATCTTGATTTCATGTTCAACAATTCTCGAGTCAATGCCGACATTTCTTCATATGACCATGCAAATACATCTCTGAATTCGTGAAAAAGAGCACAGTAAATTTCTAGTTCTGACGGAGAACAAGATTTGCCAACGTGAATATTCTCTACAACATTAGGTTTGGTTGAAATATTAATGGCAATAGTTTCTTCAATGTTGGACAGATTTCACTTGGAATCTAATGTATTTATAGTATTCATTAAAAAATAAAAAATTGAAGGACGATTGAGGTCATTTGAGTAATCTTCATTGTTATCTTGAAGGTGGGAATGATGGTGGTAATCTTCCCATGACATCTCTCCTATCATCATTGATTGGATTATTCCTTCGTTTGTAGAATGTATACGAGACCAAGGATTGGAAGAGGTACCATATTCTAAGGAACTATCTACGAAAACACTCGTCGAGTGCTGATTCAAGTTTGCCACCCAAGCCCAAAAAATTGATTGCTACAAAGATTCAATGGGGATTGGGGGTAATGCCTCACAATGATCCTCACTATCAAAATTGTTGGAAGTCTTCTTAAACTCATATGATGTAGAATAGATCATTTGACAGGTTTCCACACTAGCCACTTCTGTGAAACCAGATGGAGGCAGGAGGGGAAAAGTACCCATTAAGGACGGGTCTTTCAGTGGACCTACTCCAATATTTTGAAGCGATTGTGAACTTCCATGGATCAATGGAATGCTTCTAGTAGCTTGTGAACTGTTAGGCAAAAAGTTTAGTTGGTCAACAATTGTGATTCCACCTTGGAAGGGAAATGAAATCTTTCTAAAATACGTAGACACAACGGTAGCCATAGCATAAATCGAGGGCCTTCCTAGTAGAATATTATAATCAAGGTTTCTATCAATGACCTCGACTTCAATTTCTACCATCTTGCCCCCCAGTTCAACTTGAAAGCCACTTAAAATCCCATATGGAGTGTATGTCCTTCCATCGAATGCTTTTAATGTTGTTGATGATCGTGACAAGGGTGGTGAACCAAGAGTTTTCCAGCAACTCATCAACATAATACAGGTAGATGCCCCCTCATCAATGATGGTTCGATGAACAGTTTTATTGAGGGCTTTTACCTATATAAGGAAAGTGAGTTGGGCTGGTAACTGAGGTGTATATCCATTATGATTAAAGGCCACAAGATTGGAATTTGCTGGATTGATCCCACCTATTGCTGATAACAAAGCCTGCTTTTGGGAGGGACAATTTTGCAATACCTCAAGTGTCGACATAGCGGATGGCGATTGAGCCAGATCCTCCACTATATTATAATTCTAACTAGCTCGAGCATGAGGATTAAATGTCAATTTATGTATGACTCCCTTTGGCGGCTTTATAGCTAATTCAAGCTGAATGGGCGGAACAACTCCTGGTGAAATCGTTGTCGAACCACTAGGTTGATCTGTAGCCTGTTTGTTTGACAACGATGGATTCCCATAATCTTTATTCCTTGTCGATATTAAAGCATCATTTTGCTTGTTTGAGATGGATAACATAAGCACTTGGGATGTGGAAGCATGATTGATAGCAACCAGATTAGTTTCTGGGTTTGGAAATGGATCAGTCAACACCGTTGAGGTATTTGAAGCCTTCAAAAATTTTGCAACCTCAACTCGATGCAGACATTATTTCATATAGTGATCCTCGTTACATACCAAACATGGAAAACGAGGAGGTTTCTTTGGCCCAATAGGGTTCTCAGAAGATTTTGCATGAGTAGAATTCTCCTTTTTCTTCTTATTATTTTTCCCTTTCTTCATGTCCCCTGGTTGCTTTGGATTCTTGCCCTTGTTAGATGACACGACATTAATCTCCGAGGCAAGAGGTTTGTCATTTTCATTCTGACTAGAAATGGCAAGAGCTTTACCAGATGGACCTCTTGTGGTTTGCATGCTTGAGGCATCGATCACACCGTCACCGGCGTGAGAGTCCCTGTTCGATTTAGGAGGAGGTGGAAAGGAAAATTCCTGTCTAGGAGCATCAGGAATTTTGTCGTAGAGTGTGCCAGACTGAGTATAGATCAAGTCTAAATATTGGGCATGAGCGATGACTTGCTCTTCAGTGACAACTCCTCCTTTTTCCACGTCCTCAGTGATAGATGGCAATAAGGACTTAATAAACCACTCAGCTAGAAGTTGATCGGGAACATACATCTTTACCATCTGACGACGACGCCACCACTCATGAATATGATCAGATATTGTTGGGTGTGGAGCCTGATTATCTTCTATATTCAAAGGTATCGCCACATTGGACCCCAGTTTGAAATGGGGGCAGCAACGGCACCCGTAAAATATCTGTTGCAAGGGGGGTCCAGGGGGGGGGGGGCGGCTGCGACCTTTGGGAGCCCCCCCCTGGCGGGGGGGTTTTGAGGGCAGCGCCCCCGAAGCTAAAAACAACTGTAAAATTGCCTTGTAAAAGTATAGTAATTTCTAGTCAATCTGGGTTGTTCATTAGGCAGATGATCTGACGGTAGAACTTATGTTTAGTTTAGGGTTTTTTGCCCTAGAAGGCAACCCCTCTCTTTGTATGAGGGCGTTGTATTTTAGGCTGTGTGATAGATGTGTATTCTGTGAGTGGGAAATAGAGAGGTGAGACTGTGAGAGAAAATAGAGGATATTGCAGCGAATCTGCTGTAGGTTGTGTCTCTTCATTTTGCTGGATAATAGAAAGGAAGGACTGGATGTTTGGGGTGGACATAGCCCAAACTGGGTGAACCACATATATCTGTGTCTCTCTTGTTTTATTCATTTTCTGTGTTTATATTTCTGCAATATTTTGTGTGTTCCATTACTCCATAATATATAATTTCTAACAGATATGTGAGTGGTCGTGGTCTATTTAAAGTTGGTAAGGACTTCTGTTCCCATTTCTTATCTAATTGGTAACTGAAAGTGGGTTAGAAAAGTATTGGCAAGGGTGCCGAAGTTATCAAATGAAGCTCTAGGCAATTTAATATACCATTTCGCTGCTAGACGAGTGAGTGTGCTCTGAAAAAGGCGAAGCCTAATCAAATCATCATTCAGGGTGTTAGATGAGCACCAAAAATCAAAAGTCATTATGTGATTCGATGGATCTTCACCTGGATTTCCATTGAATTTAGGAATATCAGAGGGAAGTTTATGATGAATCCCTGGCCACCAAGTGGCGTATGCAATTGCATCATTCGTCAGCCGGTTCAAATCTGGTAATTCTAGAGTTGCTACAAAAGGCAATTGTTGATTCAGGTTAGGTGAAGCATACCCAGGATAAGATGGAATCACCTGAGTAGTAGGTCTTTGCATACCAGCATAATGTATCTGATGTTGGTAACTTTGATAAGGTTGTTGGACATAACCACTATAGTTTGGTTGATGATAACCGTTTTGAAAATGTGGTTGTCCATTACCTACAAAGCCTTGTTGCTCAGGTCCTAGATAGGCTTGATATTAACCAAATCTAGTTTGAGCTTGTAAACCAAGCCAAAACTGAGGTTGGGTTTGCTGGAATCGCGGTTGTTGGTATTCTACCAGCCATGGTTGTTAGACCATTTGCTGCTGTCCAATATTGGAAGATTGACCAAGATGCAGATTGATAATACCAGTTTGAGCTTGAGTCGTTCCAGATAAGGAAGCACTAACTTGAGGTTGCGATTGAGCCATAGAGACAAGTTGTTTTTGTATTGTAACCTGAGAGACTAGAGGTTGAGACACAACATGTAGTGCTTGTACTTGTGACACAGTCATAATAGCAGGTGTAGTGGTAATATCTGACATAAGTTGGATCGGTTGCACTGAATATACAGCCCTTGGTTGTTGTGGCAGTATTGGTACCCAACCACTGGATGTAATTCCAGTTTGCCCTAAATTTTGTTGTAAACTCTCATATGGTTGTTCCCCAGGAGGGAACAATGAAAAGGTATACTACCCTCCATATGGCGACAGTCCAGTGTTTAAAGGATATATCAGTCTTTGAAGGCTGGTTTGCCCAAATTGATACTGGCATGCAGGATCAAATTGCTGAGTTTCAACATAATAAATACCAGATGGGACTCCAAATGAATAAATAGGAGCAGACCATGTTGTCGAAGTAGCCCCTGAGTGGACTCCAGCTAGTGATTGATAACTAGCTGGAACAGATGGTATACTAGCAAACATTGTAGGAATGGCAGCAGGAAGTTCTGCCGTAGTTGCATCAAATGACACAGTACTAGATTTTGATGGTTGCTCAGACATGTTTATTCTATCCAAAAGATTTCCTAGCGATTTGACAGGAACTTGCGATGAAGAAGGATTAAAAGAACTAAACACAGGAGTAGAATGACACAAATGAATCCCAGTTCCAAAATGAAATGGGGTACTAGATGGTGGATCCTCTACTATCTCCTCTATAGAAATTAGATCAGGTGGAAGAGGTAGACCATCAGGTCCGTAAAATATTTGTAGAGCCGAAGAAGGTATAACTTCTACAGTGACAGATACAGGAGGGGTGACACCTTCTGAATTCTAAAACTCAACTTCCAGATGTTCAGGTAAGTGAACTTTAGTCTCAAAGGGAGGTTCTTGAACAACTACTGGTTCGAATGTAGCCTCGGTTTGAACTGATATGGGCTCTAGATCAACTCTAGATGGAGTTGTTTCAGGTATAGAAGTGTCTACCGTTACACTAGGATCAGTTCTAATGTCCTCTTGTAACTGTGGAACTTCTTCTCTAAAGGCAGATGTACCAGAAATGATCAGAGTAACTGTAGTCTCTAACGATGTTGAAACAAAAATTTCAAATAAACCAGATGAATTGGACTCAGTTAAATGAGACTGTTTTGCCCAAATTGGCTTCGCTTCTAGAGTCAAAGATGGTTGACTCGCTAGTCTCCATGAACGACGAGGTTTTGATTGACTTTCTTCCACGATTGCGGATTACTTGATCAACTCAAAATTAAGGGGAAAATGATGTTATTCTGAATTCAATTAATTTTAATGATGCTTTGACACAACTTTTCTTTTTCAGTTTTTAAGAGTTGAGAAAAAGCTAAAGATGACTCTAGTCTCCTTCGATTTTTAATGAGCCTGAAGTGACAAGTGCTCAGATGGACCTTTTCTTTTAAAGGGTAGAATAGGAACGAAAGTGACTACTCTGGAAAATTTAGACAGAGGGATTACCAAACCAATCACAAAACTGCAATATACACCTTGGTGATAAATTAAAGAGAAATTACCAAGGACTTATGTATGGCAGTAAATCTTCCCAAAGGTTGTGTTTAGTGCATTGCGATCAATAAGGCGGCAGACTCAGCTTCCTATGGATAAAGGATATAAGCCTATTGTGGTCTCCCAATATATACATGATGGTACGGGGAGCACAAGTCCGTGCTAGCACTTGTAGTATCAAGGAAGAGGAATCACCCAACCTTCAATGAAAACGATAGTTACTATTTTTTACGATGCCAGAACACATCTCTAGCCTAGACCTCTAGATGTGTTGTGTTAAGTTCCAAAGAATTGTTAAGTTCATTGAAATTTATTTTAGAGCTGATCTTGTTTAAAGTTTTCCTTTCAATGGTTCACCACGTGATGATGATTTTGAAATTCCTAAAATGCAATCTACAATGATAAACAATCTTTGTTTATTTGGAGCAATGAAAATCCTAGCTACTAGGCAAAGAAGATTACAATTCTTTCAAACAAAGAGCAAAGAGCACACACTAGTGCATTTTACTAAATCATTTTTCGCACACAAACTAAATGCAAATGCAAATGCATGTATTTTTTTTTTTTCTCCTTAATGTAAAAAATGCCAAAAAGGAAAACTAAATCGAGCAAAGATCTGAAATATTTCTTTCAAAATGACATTTTCGACAATTTCTTCTTCAAAAGAGAAAGGAAGACTCAACGACACTTTTCAATTTTGAATAAAAATGTTTTTAACACTTCGAATATAAACAAGTCAAACCAAATACATGATGAAAAGTTCAATTGAGTATCCAGGGAAGGAAGAATCCACGACACTTCTCTTTTTGACACAAAACGACAATTACGACACTTCTTGTACCAAAGCGACAGATCGATTTAAGAAAATTTTCGACAAAGGATTGTAAATGATGAAAAAATACATAAAAAAATTTACTAATCCTAATCTAATGGAGGCTGATCTATGTGATGCAAGAAGGCTTTAGTAAGGAGGTACTTTTCATAAGCAGCAAAACAACTAAACAAAACTGAAAACAAGGTCAAAAACCCCCAATTTGTAGAATGGAAAAAGGTTCAGTTAGTCATTGCACCTGGGCTTCACAGAAACAGGGATGCATCACACTTTACACACTTGGGAGGTGTGATGCATACTGGGTTACAGTGACAGACAGTACGATGGGCCAGGGAGTGCAACTAAAATGGGTTTTGGCTCAGATGTGCAGTTGTTTTCATTGAGTTAGGCTGAGCTTTGATGGACAGTAAAGAGCAAAGTATTAAGGAATGTCTTGAGAGGCTACTCAGCTACCAAAAGGGCATCTAGAAGTGCTTGTAAGTTAAATGTTTAATTCATAAACTAAGCTAAATTTTGACTGAAGTAGCATTCATCTACTATGCAATTGCAGAGCAAGAGCAGTTCAAAGGCTAACTCGCTGACTTCAGGCTCTCTCTATAGTTTATAAAACAAACAATAACAACAAACAAACATCTGTTCTTCCCTAGTGGAGTCACGAATTTGTTTCTGGGAAAACTAGTGTCTTGTCGAATGACTAGCCCTCTAGGTTTGGTAGCTACCCTAGAAACAACAGTTTAAAGCAATTCAACGATTTCTTCTATGTGCAACAGCAATGATTTCTTCTATGTGCAATAGATAAGAGAAAGATAATAGAACCAACCTAAAACTTCTGCTTAATCCATTGCTTGATCTCTCTCCCCCTTGACAAAGCTTGCAACTCCCCCTGTACTTAACCCACTTGGAGAGTACCTGCAAAAACACCATAACAAAGAACCGTCAAAGCATCTCGATCTATTATAACATAAACATTACAGAATCAGATATATAATGAACAAATGATAGCATTCACAAATGATAACATTCACAATTGCACAATCATATGGAAGAAAACTTGAAGAACTTTATTAAATAGAAGGGAGAACTAAAACCCAGTTATCAGATCCAGCATCATCCTCCCAACATCAATCCCTCTTCACCTCATGAAATAGCAAGATCACACCAACAATACAATGCTCTTTCCTCAAATACAAACTATCAACACTTCCTTGCAATTCACAATACTCCAGCCTCTGGATCTCTCAGATGAGGGATCCATTTATAGATGTGCGAAAGGGTGTGAGTCATCTCTGGGGTTTTGATTAGTGTCATTCCACTTGTTAAAATTGGTTCCACTTGGAGATTTCTTGGATCTCTTACTCATCCCTGGGCGAATTCAGAGAGGCAAGTGTAAGAGGAGAAGTTCCTAGAAGATTCCATGAGCAACCACCTAGAAAACTGTCTCGAACATTTGTCCATCCTCGCCCATCACACCCTATAGAAGGCCTAATAAGCATGCATCACACCTGGGTAGTGTACCACTCAGTATGCATTGCACCTGGCCAGTGGAATAGTCAGTATGGTTCAGTTTGGGCCATTTCTGGATGGTTTCTCAGGTGGAACTTTTGGGGAATGATGTAATTAGATGACCATGTTCTTTTAGTGTATGAAATAACTCTTTTAGGGGTTGATGAGCCCTAGTTTATCGACATATAATATTGGGGTTGAAGTGCCCAAATATGTCTATAACACAAGGGTGAACAATTTAATCATGAGTTAAACAACTTCAAGTGCAGAGTGTGAGTCATAGAGTTCCTTCATTTTTTGTAAGGCTTCGAAAGCATTTGAAAATGGAAAATATGGGAACTCAACTCTTCATTTACTGATGCAACAATCAATTCATAAGACCTACTATTCTTATTTTCCCAAATGGCGAATTCCTTGTGTTATCACTCAGAATGAACCTCAAGGTTGAGAAGAGGCAATTCCAAGGTAACCACAGACCAAGCTTTTGATCTAGCATCTAGCCCTGCCAAACCAGAGAGAGCTCTCTCTTTGCTGACAAAATATGGCTGAAATAAGTAAATATTGGGCTAGCTATGAGGTGAAAGGATTTGATTTAAAAGGTGTGGGTCGAAAACAGCAAGAGAAGGGACCATTGGGCTATTGATTCGAGGCTAGTTTCCACTCACAAACTTGGGGCAAAGTAAGTGCAATGTTCATCCAGATAAAAGATTGCAAATGGGAGAAGAATAGGGGATAAAGCCCACTACCCTGCAGGTATCAATTGGGGGATGGATCTACAGTATCAGTGTTAGAAGAAAGAGAAATACAAGGTTACTCAACAAAGAATGAAACAGAGGATGGATTCTGCAGAGATAACCACTACATTTACCAACAAAATCATTGTGAAAGGAGCATCGTGTGTAGATGGATTCCTAACACATCCCTTAGATAATGATGTAACAAAAAATAGTAGAAAAAACAAAGTATGTAAGTGAATTTACAAGAAAAAAATGCTGGACATTAAACACCATGATGGATCCCAGATCTAAAGGGTAGAGACTGCTTCATTAAAATAATATTCAAGAAAAAACCTTACACAATCCAAAGCAGCCTCCTCTGCTACAAAAATCAAACCTCTAAAGTCTAAAATTAATAAAATATATACAATTAGCTCATCCCTATACTAAGGGAATTGAGCTCAACCATCTTCCTCAAAATATAATGAGTTACATTAAATTTGGACCGAATTTCTGAAAATAGGTGTCAAATATGAACTCGTATCTCTTGAACCATAATACTTGTTACAAAATGGAAAGAGGTTTTTGTAGATAAGGTCACTTTTGAGAAAAAATTCTCTCAAATTTTGGAAATTCATTTCCAGTTGCTCGGAATTTGTGCCAAAAAATAATCTCTAAAATAGGAAATCATTAAATATTTAAATCTGTAATAATAGGCTGTAAATATCTAGTCAAATATTCTAATTCACGACACCTTTGAATAAACTGAAAGAGGTTTTTATTATGTGGCTCATCTTTGACAAAAACTCCTTGGGTTTCTCAAAATTACTTTCCATCTATTGTAAAATGGTGCCACACTACAATGACTAAAACAGTAAAACAAATGCAAAATTTGTTTTGTTTTAATGTAGGATTAAAATATCATTACATATCTCCCACATAGTAACATCTGTGCATAAAATGAAGGAGGTTTGTGTTATTTGGTATGTGATCGATAAAAACCTCTTTCACTTTTGTAAAATTCCTATCCATTACTTCAGAAACTGATTTTGTAGTAAACTTGTCCCTATGTGTAGCAAATGACCTCAAAACATGCATAATCAAGAATCAAGCATTCATTTCGATCATATCTTCTAATCTAGAAACTGGTTATGGGAGTGTGATATACGGTTGGAAATATTTTTCCGAGCTACTTTTGATGGACATACTTAGGATATGATTTCCACTGAAACACATGTGCAAAAAAACTCTAAAAACAAGACCTAGTAAGAGCCCATTTTGATCCCTGGTGACAGGCTGTGGAGACTAGAACTAACATTGTCCTTATTGGGGATGGTAGATCCTTGGAGGTGTCAAGAACACCGTAGAAGAAGTGCCTCATACATTGGGAAATATGGTCACAAATAGCTGTAAACCAAAAAAACTCATACCAATCCAAAAAACCATATACATACTGCAATATGTACATAAACAAATACACAAAGAAAAATGTTGCCTTGGGCAGCTTATTTATGTACAAACCTACCCTACTTTGCAACAAAATCAATAGATCAAGTGATGTTGTAATGCTAGATCAACCAATCAAGTAACTGTGTCAAGGATGCTACTTGGAAGTTCTTGAACCAGGACACAACTGAAAATGCTGACAGCCATACATGCACAAAATGAGTCTGGTTGTGTAAAAGACAATCTGGTTTGTCATTCAAATTGAAAAAATATTCCATATCTGCAACAACAAGATCATAGAAGCTAGACCATGTCTGCTGCCCTAACTCCTCAACATATGCTTCCAGGTGCAAACTGTCAATGAAAACATCCACTCCTATTTGGAAGGAGGGAGAGTTTCCAAGAGCTTTTTGGGATCTCGGAATTCATATTATTTAATTTGAACATCTATATACTCAATATCCTTCTCAAAATTTTCAACCACTAACTCAAAGAAACCAGTTTTATCGTTAAGAGGAAACTTTGGAAATCTCAAACATTGAAGCACAGTAATGAAAAATACCTCATCCATTTCTATATCCACTAATTGATCTCTAACTTCTTTGAAAGCTTCACAACACACATGGTTTTCCACATACCCTAATATCTTATTTTAGTACATGAACAGATCAATAAGCACTAGAATCTCTGGATTGAGTTTGGAGTCACCAGGTGACTGTTTCAACCTTCATATATGTCTGATCATTGTCCACCATTAGTAACCAGGGCTGCAACTTGGACGATCTTTCCCGTAGAAGATATGTCACCTCGTTCCTCGGCAATGGCACCAAAATGTTATCACTCAAAATGAACCTCAAGGCTAAGAAGAGGTAATTCCGAGGTAACCACAAACCAATCTTTTGATCTGGCATCTAACCCTGCCAGACCAGAGAGGTCTCTCTCATTTCCAACAAAATGTGGCTGCAATAAGTAAATATTAGGATAGCTATGAGGTGTGAGGAGTTTATTTAAAATATGTGGGTTGAAAACAGCAAGAGAAGGGACCATTGGGCTATGGATTTGAGGCTAGTTTCCACTGCAAAACTTGGGGAAAAGTAAGTGCAATGTTAAGCCAGATAAAAGATTGCAAATTTTAGAAGAATAGGGGAGAAATCACGCTACCCTATAGGCATCAATTAGGGGATGGATATATAGTAGCAGCGTTAGAAGAAAGAGAAATACAATGTTACTCAACAAAGCATCAAACTGAAGATGGATTTTGCATAAATAACCACTACATTTACCAACAAAATCATTGTGAAAGGAGCATCATGTGTAGATGGATTCCTAACACATCTATTAGATAATGCTGTAACAAAAAATAGTAGAAAAAACAAAGTATGTAAGTGAATTTACAAGAAAAACATTCTGGACATTAAACACCATGATTGTTAACGGGAAAAGTGTCTACTCAGAATGCCCCTATCCCACTAAGGCGTGACAGTACCTTAGAAACAAACAGAGAAAACTACTTTCGTATTCTTCTTTATGAACTATAAACGAAGACGAATAGGATGAACCAACCTGTGTCTTGCGCTAGTCCTTTGATCCAATCTCTCTCCTCTTTGACAGCTTCTAGCTACCTGCTCCCTTACTTGCCCAGCTTCACCAAGTTCCTGCAAGATCATAGAAGAAGAAAACTTCACAAAGACATGGATTTATATTCATAAATAGCTTAGGATCAGATTTAAGCTAAACATGCAAATATAACAAAACATCATTGATACACAAGCATGTAGGAGAAACTCAAATAGTTTTATTGATATAACAAGAAGGTCCAGGAGGAGTTACAACTGATGATTCCTGATCCAGCATCAACCCCCCAGCAAAGGAATCCCCTCTTCACCTCCAACAAAGCATAAATCACCCAATACCCTGATCTCTATCTCAAAACCAGCAGCAATTCTCTGCAATGTACAAAATTCCAGCTTGTGGATCTATGGGATGAGGGATCCATATATAGATGTATGCAAAGAGGATGATTCAGCTTATGATTTGAGTAGTGGCTTCTCTCTGTCAGTTCTTGCTTCCACTTGGAGACTGAGAGCCTCTTACTCATCCTTGGTCGAACTCAGTGAGGCAAGTGTCATTGGGGAAGATTCTGGAAGCTTCCATTGTCTGTCCACCTCGCGGAATGACACTGCCATTTGCCATTTCCCACTCAGCGCACCCTGGTAGTGCATTTAGGTGCGTTGCAATGCACCTAGCTAGTGTATTGGGGTGCTATGCAACGCAGCTAGCTAGTGGAGCAGTTGAAATGATCTTGATTTGACTGATTCTGAGCAGTTTCTGGTGGAGAACTTCTGGGAGAAGCTGTAATTTGTTGACCTTGTTTCTTTAGGGGCCGGAACAACACTTTTAGGGACTTAGGATCCCTTGGTTTATGGACATTTCATGCTTAGAGCTGTAAGGCACAAAAATGTCTATAACAGTTGCCCCCTAAAGTATGAGGCCGTTTATCGGGTGAAATGCTTTATTAGGAGGATCCGAAGTTCTTTCAATGCTGGGAGGAGACCTGTAATATGATACAATACAATACATTATCTTCATACTGTTTTCATGATCTAGCTGAGGCGGGCATTCCCATGCTCAGCTTTATAAATTCATTTTCACGTACATAGGACAAACAATCGTGTGATGGTAGACTGATGATTCTGATAGAGCCATCATCCCTTTTGGTAGGATGATTATCTATGCTGCAATGCTGTACATTTCAATGTATTTATTTTCCTGAATATATATCGCAGCCCGTATGGATGAAACTAGATCCGGGGTCTTCAATCTCGTCCGATCTTCACTCGAAGTACAAGTCGATCCATGTGAGAAATGTTTTGAAGTCGAACATGGAAAGACATCGCTTGATTACCAGTCAACGATGTAAACTGTTAACAAGCGCGAGAGGAATCACCGATAATGATGACGACCCTCAAGGTACTGTAGTACAATTCACGTGGTGTGAATAAAGGATTTGGCATCGAACACCACGCAAAATCTTTCGGTCGAAGGTCATTGATGTATACCTGTCGCCGGAAGTGAGAAACTTGCCATTGAGGCATGCAAGCTTCAAAGTACTGAATGGGGTGTTCCTAGATCAACTTCTCAGATAATGAGCTGATGTCGACAAGAAGCAATCCGTCAAAGGAGGGCCTTGATGAATCCCACATCAATGACACAGAACGGAGCAAATGATTTTGATGGAGGTGAAAACGATCTGATGATATATGGTTCAGGATGGCGGTCATGAAAGAATGAAGTGTAATGTATGGTAGTGGATGGGACACGGATGACTTCTCTTGAACATGTCGGCGACATTTATGTGATGGATTGGTAGCATTTACCCCAAATGTGGATGGTATGGCGTGACCATGGTGATGTGACCGATGAATGAAACAACCCAACCCGACTCAGGCACAGAGTGGAAGTGTCATGTTCAAGAGCGACTTGCTACCAATAAAGATTCTTTGAGTTTCTTCCCAATTTTTTCCCCAGTCATTGCTGACCAGTACCTCTTTATTTTTGTCAAGCTTGAGGAGGATAACATATGCTTGTTCTATAATTTGCCCTTTGGGAAAACCCACCGCTATGTTTTAACGAGCCTAGCGATAGTGAAACTCGTTCTCGTCTAAAGACAAGTTTGTCACTATTAATCTTCTTAACGAGTTTAACGACAAAGATAACTCGGTCCTTTTCATTTTTAGAGAGTCTGAAAAGGTACGTAAAGGTAACTCCAAAATTCCTTTTTCGTCATCTAATCCCTTAAGTCCGAAAAAGTATAAAACAATACAGAAGGGATGAATTTTCGATAGTTTTAACGAGCCGAAAAAAACAAGCGCTCGATCTTTTTGTGCAATAATCCCTCAGGTCCAAAAAGATTAAAATATAGAGGAGGGATAGCACTTCCGGTCGCTTTAACGAGCTGGAAGGCCAAAACTCGGCAATCTTTTCATATTTTATGAGTCAGTTGAAAAGAGCTTAAAGAAGACTCGTCTTTTGAGGAACGAGTGATAAAATGGGTAGCAGCTAATTCCAGGTAAGGGTTGGAATTTTCCAATTACGACAGTGTCACGAGGATGGCTAGTGAAATCACTCTTTGCAGTTGTTCCTCAAAATGGATAAACAATGAAATGGATGTGAATGATCGGCCCATGGAAAAGTGGAGGTGACGGTGCAAACACGACCAAGGTTTTAATGGGTGAAATGCTTCATTCACGGTGGTTATTTACCGGGGAATAGTTCATTTTTTAACGAGCTTAAACGCGGGTGGAAACATTTTCTCATGTCTTATGTTTATTTTTTAACGAGCTTGAACTATGTGCTAAAACTGCTCGATTAATCCAGTCATATGATAAGAATGTCTCATATAAAACGGCAAGTTTTAGATTTTTGCCCCACATCATTTCTTTATGCAAGTTAGGTGACGACTAATCCTACGAGTTTAAAGGGTTAGAGGTCCTAAAAATTTAAAAAATAACTAGACGGCCCTCGCTTGCACTCCAAAAGGTTTGCATGCCCCTAGGTATAAAGTATGGTTTCAAGATTACCCCTTCTTTAGTCCAATAAAACATTTGTTTTACCGGGAGAGGCCTACCTCTTACAGGTTACCCAAAGATTGTTCTATTCGCGGTGCAAACAAAACACTTCTTCAGCGATGTCTACCGAGATAAACAAAGGCGAGTGACTCAGTTCTGCCAACTCACATAACTTTGACAAGAGAATCTTATTCTAGAATAACCCCTCTTCCAATCACGGACGGGGTACAGACTAGTCATATTCTCCTGCGGAAACCTACCCTATACCCGAAGTTTTCCTGCCGAAGCAGACCAGGATGCATGCCCCCTGGGTTTCAGTCATATCCCTCCGAATTACTTGCGCTCATCGGGAGGATGGACTGGAGATTGAGACATTTCTTGCGTGAAGAGACCATTTAGGGATGGTATATGACTATTTTCTATGCGTGATCCGGGAAATGAAAGCTGGTCCACGAGCTTGACCACTCTTCCTTTGTGCGGAAAACACATTACTCTAAAGAGTGAGGAGACGATGGCTCCCATGCAATAAATATAGTCTCGTCCAAGGAGTAGGTTATAATCCAAGGGTCCTTGAACAACCATTATGTTCGTTTGAATTGTCTTCCTTCTCAATGTTATGGGCACATTGGGGAGGATCCCTAAAGGTCGACTGGTTCCTTTATCAAAGCCCGTCAGATTTCTCATCTCAAGCAAAAGCGATGGTGAACCAAGTGCTTTCCAAGTAGTAGAGGAAAGGATACTCACAAAAGCCCCTTCATCTATGATGGTACCAGCCATGACCATTCTATATATTTGAACGATACTTCGGAATGGTATGCTTGCTGGTAAACGGGGTCTGCCTAGTTGATTCCAATCGAAGGAGACAACTAGGTTGCTTGGAGGTGGGACCGAGTAGACGGTCGGGTATGGATCTGACGAACTTCCCTCCTGCGGTAAGGGAATTGGTAGATTTCCCCCATGTTCGTCGGAGTCTGTGTTGATGAAGAGAATTTGGACGGTGTCATCCTTGTTCTCTTCAGTGACTGTATCATCCAAAGATAAAGCCTCTGAAGGCACGACCGGGTCAACTGCCGCCTCGACCTTTTGACTTTCTTCTGGTATGGATTCAGATGGTTTATCTTCAATGATAGGCGCTTCAGCCGACCACTTGAGCGGGCTAGCTGGATTCTCAACTAGCGACGGACTCGGCAAGAGTTTTTTATATCCAGGAGGAATTCGTAACGGTGAAACCGGATGATCATCCAAAACTCTTTTCGTTTCATCTAAGAAGGGACAATGGTGGACGGCATGATTGCCTTCGCACAGTTTACAAGGAAATCTAGCTTTCCCTTTTTGTCCTGGGTCTTCACTCTCGCTAGTTGACGGTGTGCTTTCAACATGATCATCAGAGGTTGATGACACCGGATTGTGTAAACGAGGAGACCAGTCCCTTAGTATCCGAGGGATGTAAGGAAAATCTCTATGAAAGTGGTCTCCTTTGCAAATGAAACATGTCGATTTAGGCCTGGTCGGTGCAGTGTGTGGATTTTCGTTAGACGACACTCGTTTTCCCCCATTCGCCTTCGGCTCCTTCTTCTTCTTCTCTTTCTTCTTCTTCTCCTTCTTCTCCTTAGGAACTTGACTTTTGGATTTGCCAGCCCCATCAAGCGAAGAGGAAGGGGGAGAGGAAGAATTAGAGGAAGTAGAAGGTTGGTGGGCAACTCTGGACTCGTCTAATTGCTGATTCAATTGTTCAGGAATGGTGGTGTTCTGAACGACATTGGTTGAGAAGAGCCATACTGGAAAGCAAATTGTCAGTCTTGGAAGTGACAATGTGGCCATATGGGGTGCACCAACATCTCCCCAAGAGGAGAATGGACTAGGATTTCCACCAAGGGGAATTCCTTGGTTGGTAGACTCCATTTTCTCAACCTAAGATCAACGTAGGAAAAGGGTATGAATATTCTGTTTAAAATAAATTTTTAGACGCTTTGACACAACTTGTTTTTTCAGTTTTAAAGAGTCGAGAAAAAACAAAAGATGACTCTAGTCTCCTCCCATTTTTAATGAGCCTGAAGTGACAAGTGCTCAGATGGACCTTTTCCGTTAAGGAGTCTGAAAAGGAATGAAAGGGACTGCTATGGAGATCTAGGTAGAGGGAGTACCAAACCAATTGCAAAACTGCAGAATACTTTTTACGGTACGACAGTCAATCTTCCCGAATGCTGTGTTCGGTGCATTGCGATCAGTAGGGCGGCCGACATGGCTTCCTATGGATAAAAGGTTTTAAGCCTATAGGGGTCTCCCAATATATACTCAATGGTACGTGGGAGCAGAAGTCCGTACTGGCACTTATCGTCTCAAAGTGGAGGAATCACCCAACCATCAGTGAGGACAACAATTACCAGGCTTTACGACGCCGGAATACGTCTCTAGCCTAGACCTCTAAATGTTGTGCGTTAAGTTCCAAAGCGTTCTTAGATTCATTCAATTTATTTTAAGTTGATCTTTCTTAGAAGTTTTCCTTTTGGGATCACCACGAGATGTAGATGTAATTCCTAAAAATGCAATCCAAAGATGATAAGCAAACTTTTATCTCTTTTCAGCAATGAAAATCCTAGCTACTAGGGGAAAAGAAAGAAACAATATTTTCTCAAAGAGCAAAGAGCACACTGTAAATGCACTTTTCCTAAATCAAGCCAAGCAGACTATCAATATGCAAATGCACATATGCATGCATTTTTTTTCACTTTCTTAATATTGATGCCTAAAAGGAAAGTTGATGTACAAATTTGAATTTGCTTTCAAGTGACAAACACAAACAAGCTTCTTTTTTAAATCAAAAGGTAGAGAAGATTATGACACTTTATGATTTTGAAATAAACACTCGTTTCGACACTAGAAAGTCACAAATTCAAACCAAAGGCCAAAGTAAAAGCATAACGACTGTCAACAGCAAATAAACTTTCTCCTAAGATCAAAATCGACACTTACGACAGATCTAAATCGAATGACGACAGTATGATTATTCTACTCTTTCAATGGAAAACTGTAAATGATGTAACAAACACACAAAGAACATCTACAGTATTTTTGTACAAAGGAGGCAGAATTAAGGAAAAGAAAAGGGGTTTTTAAATAGACACACACTGATCACAGGCTGCAAAAATCAGAGAAAAAACTGAAAAAATGAAGCAAAGAACCTCAGCTGCACAGGGCTAGGCTGATCAGCGCACCTGTTACACAGAGAAACTGGATTGCAGCGCAGGTAGCCCTCTCGGGAACTGCGTTGAAATGCAGAATCTCTTCACAGAGCCTGCGCTGGGGCAGAAACGAGAATTCTATCCGGGTTCTGGGTCACGGTTTGCAGCTTAATCTATGGTTTTTGGTCAAGTAAAAGAAATCAGTAATGCACAATCAGAGGGTGGATTTAAAGGAGTTCTAAGAGCTATCACAAAGGGTAATCAGATCATTTGTGAATCAGCTGTTCAAATCATAAACAAATCCAGTGAATGGATTGAAGTAGCAGATGTCTACTTTGCATTTGATAATGGCCAATGCAGTTCGATTGCTACTTCTGTGTTTATGAAACAAACAACAAGGGAAACACAAACAAACTAACTAGACACGATCCCCAGTGGAGTCGCCATTTTGTTAACGGGAAAAGTGTCTACTCAGAACACCCCTATCCCACTAAGGCGTGACAGTACCTTAGAAACAAACAGAGAAAACTACTTTCATATTCTTCTTTATGGACTATAAACGAAGAGGAATAGGATGAACCAACCTGTGTCTTGCGCTAGTCCTTTGATCCAATCTATCTCCTCTTTGACAGCTTCCAGCTACCTGCTCCCTTACTTGCCCAGCTTCACCAAGTTCCTGCAAGATCACAGAAGAAGAAAACTACACAAAGAAATGGATTTATATTCATAAATAGCTTAGGATCAGATTTAAGCTAAACATGCAAATATAACAAAACATCATTGATACACAAGCATGTAGGAGAAACTCAAATAGTTTTATTGATATAACAAGAAGGTCCAGGAGGAGTTACAACCGATGATTCCTGATCCAACATCAACCCCCTAGCAAAGGAATCCCCTCTTCACCTCCAACAAAGCATAAATCACCCAATACTCTGATCTCTATCTCAAAACCAACAACAATTCTCTGCAATGTACAAAATTCCAGCCTGTGGATCTATGGGATGAGGGATCCATATATAGATGTATGCAAAGAGGATGAGCCAGCTTATGATTTGACTAGTGGCTTCTCTCTGTCAGTTCTTGCTTCCACTTGGAGACTGAGAGCCTCTTACTCATCCTTGGTCGAACTCAATGAGGCAAGTGTCATTGGGGAAGATACTGGAAGCTTCCATTGTCTGTCCACCTCACGGAATGACACTTCCATTTGTCATTTCCCGCTCAGCGCACCCTGGTAGTGGATTTAGGTGCGTTGCAATGCACCTAGCTAGTGTACTGGGGTGCTATGCAACGCAACTAGCTAGTGGAGCAGTTGAAATGATCCTGATTTGACTGATTCTGAGCAGTTTCTGGTGGAGAACTTCTAGGAGAAGCTGTAATTTGTTGACCTTGTTTCTTTAGGGGCCGGAAAAACAATTTTAGGGACTTAGGATCCCTTGGTTTATGGATATTTCATGCTTAGAGCTGTAAGGCACAAAAATGTCTATAACAATGATGGATCCCAGATCTAAAGGGCAGAAACTGCTTCATTAAAATAATATTCAAGAAAAACTTTACACAGTCCAAAGCAGCCTCCTCTACTGCAAAAATGAAACCTCTACACTCTAAAATTCATAAAATATATACAGTTAGCTCATCCTTGTATTAAGGGAATTGAGCTCAACCATCTCCCTCAAAATAGAATCAGTTACATTAAATTTGGACCGAATTTCTGAAAATAGGTGTCACATATGAACTCGTATCTCTTGAACCATAATTCCTGTGACAATGTTGAAAGAGGTTTTTGTAGATAAGGTCATTTTTGAGAAAAACATCTCTCAAATTTTGGAAATTCGTTTCCATTTGCTTGGAATCTGTGCCACCAAACAATCTCTAAAACAGGAAATCATTAAATATTTAAATATGTAAAAATAGGTTGTAAAGATCTAGTCAAATATTCCAATTCATGACACCTGTGAATACACTGAAAGAGGTTTTTATTATATGGCTCATGTTGAAAAAAATGTCCTTGGGTTTCTCAAAATTACTTTCCATATGTTGTAAAATGGTGCTGCACTACAATGACTAAAATAGTAAAACAAATGCAAAATTTGTTTTGTTTTAATGTAGGCTTAAAATATCACTGCATATCTCCCACATAGTAACACCTGTGCATTAACAGATGGAGGTTATTGTTATTTGGTATGTGATTGACAAAAGTCTCTTTTATTTTTCTAAAATTCATGTCCATTACTTCATAAACTGATTTTGTAGTAAACTCGTCCCTGTGTGCAGCAAATGACCTCAAAACACGCATAACCAAGAATCAATCATTCATTTCGATCATATCTTCTGATCTAGAAATTGGATACATGAGTGTGATATACGGTTGGAAATATTTTTCCGAGCTACTTTTGATGGACATACTTAGGATATGATTTTCACTCAAACTCGTGTGAAAAACATCCCTGAAAATCAGACATAGTAAGAGTCCATTTTGATCCCTAGTGACAGACTACAGAGACTGGAACTAACATTGGCCTTATTAGGGATGGCATATCCTTGGAGGTTAAAAGAACACCATAGACCAAGTGCCTCATCCATTGGGAAATATGGACACAAACAACTTTAAACCCAAAAAAATAATACCAATCCAAAAAACCATATACATATTGAAATATGTACATAAACAAATACCAGAATAAAAATGCTTCCTTGGGCAACTTATTTATGCACAAACCTAACCTACTTTGCAGAAAAATTAGTAGATCAAGTGATGTTGTAATGCCAATTCAACCAATCAAGTAACTGTGACAAGGATGCTACTTGGAAGTGCTTGAACCAGGACACAACTAAAAATGCTGACAGCCATACATGCACAAAACAAGTCTGGTTGTGTAAAAGACAATCTGGTTTGTCATTCAATCTGAAAAAATATTCCATATATGCAACAACAGGATCATGAAAACCAGACCATGTCTGCTGCCCTAACTCCTCAACATATGCTTCTAGCTGCAAATTGTCAATGCAAACATCCACGGGCAGCCCTATTGTTTCTTGTTTGGGAGGGAGAGTTTCCAAGAGCTTTTTGGCATCTCATAATTCATATGATTTAATTTGAACATCTATATACTCAATCTCCTTCTCAAATTTTTCAACCACTAACTCAAAGAAACCAGTTTTTCTATTAAGAGGAAACTTTGGAGATCTCAAACATTGAAGCACGGTAATGAAAAATACCTCATCTATTTCAATATCCACTAATTGATTTCTAACTTCATTGAAAGCTTCACAACACACAGGGTTTGCGACACACCATACCATCTTATTTTAGTACATGAAAAGATCAATAAGTGCTGGAATCTCTTGATTGAGTTAGGAGTTGCTAGGTGAGTGTTTCAGCCTTCATATATGTCTGATCATTGTCCACCATCAGTAACCATAGCTGCAACTTGAACGATCATTCTCAGAGAAGATATGTCACCTCATTCCCTGACAACGACACCAAAATTTTCACTCAAAATGATCCTCAAGGATGAGAAGAGGCAATGCCGAGGTAACCACATACCAAGATTTTGATCTGGCATCTAGCCCTGCTAGACCAGAGAGGGCTCTCTCTTTGCCAACAAAATGTGGCTGCAATAAGTAAATATTAGGCTAGCTATGAGGTGTGAGGATTTGATTTAAAATATATGGATCAAAAACAAAAAGAGAAGGGACCACTAGGCTATGGATTCAAGGCTAGTTTCCACCGAAAAAATTGGGGCAAAGTAAGTGCAATGTTCACCCAAATATAAGATTGAAAATGCAAGAAGAATAGGGGAGAAAGCCCGCTGCCTTATAGGCATCAATCAGGGGATGGATCTACAATAGTAGTGTGAGAATAAAGAGAAATACAGGGTTACTCAACAAAGCATCAAACAGAGGATGGATTATGTAGAGATAACCACTAAATTTACCAACAAAATCATTATGAAAGGAGCATCGTGTGTTGATGGATTCCTAACACATCTCTTAGATAATGCTTTGAAAAAAAATAGTAGAAAGAAAAAGTATATATGTGAATTTACAAGAAAAACATGATGTACATTAAACACCATTATGGATCCTAGATCTAAAGGGTAGAAACTGCTTCATTAAAATAATACTCAAGAAAAACTTTACACAGTGCAAAGAAGGCTCCTCTGCTACAAAAACCGAACCTCTATACTCTGAAATTCATAAAATATATACAATTAGCTCATCCTTGTACTAAGGGAATTGAGCTCAACCATCTTCCTCAAAATAGAATCAATTACATTAAATTTTGACCGAATTTTTGAAAATAAGTGTCAAAGCTGAACTCGTATCTCTGGAACCATAATAGACCTTACAAAACAGAAAGTGGTTTTTGTATATTAGGTTATGTTTGAGAAAGAACTCTCTCAAATTTTGGAAATTCGTTTCCAGTTGCTTGGAATCTGTGCCACAAAATAATCTCTAAAACAGGAAATGATTAAATATTTAAATATGTAAAAATAGGATGAAAGATCTAGTCAAATATTGCAATTCACGACACCTGTGAATAAACTAAAAGAGGTTTTCGTTATATGGCTCGTGTTTGAAAAATGTTGCCTTTGGTTTCTCAAAATTACTTTCAATCTGTTGTAAAATGTTGCCGCACTACAATGACTAAAATAGTAAAACAAATGAAAATTTTGTTTTATATTAATGTAGGCTTCAAATATCACTGCATATCTCCCACATAGTAAATCTTGTGCATAAACGAAAGGAGAGTTTTTTTATTTTGTATGTGATAGATAAAAACCTCTTTTAATTTTTTAAAATTTCTGTCCATTACTTCAGAAACTGATTTTGTAGTAAACTTGTCCCTGTGTGCAGCAAATGACCTCAAAAAATGCATAACCAAGAATCAATCATTCATTTCGATCATAACCTCTGATACAAAAACTGGTTACGGGAGTGTGATATACCGTTGGGAATATTTTTCTGTTATAAAAGTATATATTACAGAGCAATGGAACACATAAAATATTGCAGAAATATAAACATAGAAAACGCATGAAACAAGAGAGACATAGATATATGTGGTTCACCTAGTTTGGGCTACGTCCAGCCCGAATAGCCAGTCCTTCCTTTCTATTATCCAACAAAATGAAGAGACACAACCTGTAGTAGATCCGTAGTAATATCCTCTGTTTTCTCTCACAGTCTCACCTCTCTGCTTCTCACTCAGAGAATACACATCTATTACACAGCCTCAAATACAATGCCCTCATACAAAGAGAGGGGTTGCCTTCTAGGGAAAAAAACCCTAAACTAAACATAAGTTCTACTGTCAAATCACCTGCCTAATGAACGGCCCGGATTAACTAGAAATTACTATAGTTTTACAAGGAAATTTTACATCTGTTTTTAGCTTTGGTGTACAAACTTCCTGGGGTATACATCCGACTGAAACAAAGACCTCTAAACAATGATGCTCCATACTCAACATTTTCTGAGATGCTCTTGATGGAAATACTTATGATATGATTTTCACTAAAACTCATGTGCAAAACATCTCTAAAAACTAGACATAGTAATAGCCCATTTTGATCCTTGGTGACAGGCTGTGAAGACTGGAACTAACATTGGCCTTATTGGGGATGGAAGCTCCTTAGAGGTGTCAAGAACACCATAGACCAAGTGCCTCATCCATTGAGCAATATAGTCACAAAAAATTGTAAACAAAAAAAACTCATACCAATCCAAAAAACCATATACATACTGCAATATGTACATAAACAAATGCCGGAAGCAAAATGTTGCCTTTGGTAGCTTATTTATGCATAAACCTACCCTACTTTGCAGTAAAATCAATATATCAAGTGATGTTGTAATGCCAGATCAACCAATCAAGTAATTGTGAAAAGGATGTTATTTGGAAGTGCTTGAACCAGGACACAACTGAAAATGCTAACAACCATACATGCACAAAATGATTCTGGTTGTGTAAAAGAAAATTTGGTTTGTCATTCAAACTGAAAAAATATTCCATATATGCAACAACAGGATCATAGAAACCAGACCATATCTATTGCCCTAACTCCTCAACATAAGCTTCCAACTGCAAACTGTCAATGCAAACATCCATGGGTAGCCCTATTGTTTCTTGTTTGGAAGGAGGGAGAGTTTCTAAGAACTTTCTGGGATCTCAGAATTCATATGATTTAATTTGAACATCTATATACTCAGTCTCCTTTGAAAATTTTTCGACCACTAAGTCAAAGAAACCAATTTTACCATTAAGAGGAAACTTTGGAGATCTCAAACATTGAAGCACGATAATGAAAAATACCTCATATATTTCAATATCCACTAACTGATCCCTAACTTCTTTGAAAGCTTCACAACGCACAAGGTTCACCACATACCCTACCATCTTATTTTAGTACATGAACGGATCAGTAAGCACTGGAATCTTTGGATTGAGTTTGGAGTCGCCAGGTAAACGTTTTAGCCTTCATATATGTCTGATCATTGTCCACCATCAGTAACTAGAACTGCAACTTGAATGATCTTTCCTGGAGAATATCTGTCACCTCGTTCCCCAGCAATGACGCCAAAATGTTATCAGTCAGAATGAACCTCAAGGCAGAGAAGAGGCAATTTTGAGGTAACCACAGACCAAGATTTTGATCTGGCATCTAGCTATGAGGTGCGAGGATTTGATTTAAAAGATCTGGGTAAAAAAAAATAAGACAAGGGACCATTGGGCTATGGATTCGAGGCTAGTTTCCACTTGAAAACTTGGGACAAAGAAAGTGCAATGTTCAACCAGATAAAAGATTGAAAATGTGAGAAGAATAAGGGAGAAATCTCGCTGCCCTGCAGGCATCAATCAGGGGACGGATCTACAGTAGTAGTGTTAGAAGAAAGATAAATACAGGGTTACTCAACAAAGCATCAAATAGAGGATGGATTCTGTAGAGATAACCACTACATTTAGAAAAAAAATAATTGTGAAAGGAGCATCATGTGTAGATGGATTCCTAACACATCTCTTAGATAATGTTGTAACAAAAAATAGTAGAAAAAACAAAGTATATAAGTGAATTTACAAGAAAAACATGCTGGACATTCAACACCATGATGGATCCTAGATCTAAAGGGCAGAAACTGCTTCATTAAAACAATATTCAAGAAAAAATTTACGCAGTCCAACGAAACCTCTTCTGCTGCAAAAATTGAACCTATAAACTCTAAAATTCAAAAAATATATACAATTAGCTCATCCTCATACTAAGGGAATTGAGCACAACCATCTTCCTCAAAATAGAATCAGTTACATTTAATTTGGACCGAATTTCTGAAAATAGGTATCAAATATGAACTCGTATCTCTTGAACCATAACACCTGTTACAAAACTGAAAGCAATTTTTGTAGATAAGGTCATACTTGAGAAAAATCTCTCTCAAATTTTGGAAATTTGTTTCCATTTGCTCGGAATCTGTGCCACAAAATAATCTCTAAAATAGGAAATCATTAAATATTTAAACCTCTAAAAATAGGCTGTAAAGATCTAGTCAAATATTTCAATTCGTGACACTTATGAATAAAATGAAAGAGGTTTTTATTATATGGTTTATGGTTGACAAAACCTCGTTGGGTTTCTCAAAATTACTTTCTATCTATTGTTAAATGGCACTACACTACAATGACTAAAACGGTAAAACAAATGCAAAATTTCTTTTGCTTTAATGTAGGCTTCAAGTATCATTGCATATCTCCCACATAGTAACACATGTGCATAAAATGAAGGAGGTTTTATTTATTTGGTATGTGATGAAAAAAAACCTCTTTCAATTTTGTAAAATTCCTGTCCATTGCTTCAAAAACTGATTTTGTAGTAAACTTGTCCCTGTGTGCAGCAAATGACCTCAAAACATTCATAACCAAGAATCAATCATTCATTTCGATCATATCTTCTTATCCAGAAACTGGTTATGGTAGTGTGATATATTGTTGGAAATATTTTTTCGAGTTGCTTCTGATGGACATACTTAGCATATGATTTGCACTAAAACTCATGTTCAAAACATCTCTGAAAACCAGACATAGTAAGAGCCCATTTTGATTCCTGGTGTTAGGCTGTGAGAACTGGAACTAACACCTTGTCTGAGGTAGGCTGTTCTAGCTCTTTGTCTCTGTTTCCAACACACACTCCTTTCCATAGCTCATTAAAACTGAGAGTGTGTTTGATTTTCTGTGACCATTTTGGATAGTTCTCCTTCCTAGTGAGAACCACTCCCACAATAGATATCAATGAATGAACTTAAAAAAATGTACCATACTGCCAATATCTAAAAAGATGCACTTCCAGTGGTTAAAAATTGTACTTTGATATATTAAAAACATAGGTATTCTTTTGGGGAGGTAATATATGGGGGAGGGAATATTTAGAGAAAGTGGTATATGGGGAAGGGAGAATTTGGGGGAGGTGGTATCTGGGGGACAATGATAATGGATAGCATGGGAGAAAAACACAGCGTATTGGGAGAGCCAACTGTTGGGATGGTGTATTCAACAATGGGAGAGTATATGGTGTATTCAACCATAGGAGGGTGTATTCAACCGCACATAGACTATAGTAGTTTTACGAAGGAAATTAATGGTGGGAGGGTGTATTCAACTGCATATAAACTGGAGTAGATTTACAGCGTTATATGAATCGGGAGACAACATTATATGAAAATAGTGTGTTATATGTGTGTGTGTGTGTGTGTGTGTGTGTGTGTGTGTGTGTGTGTGTGTGTGTGTGTGTGTGAAAACAACAACTTTAATAACACAACATTATATATGAAAAAAGACGTTATACCAATGTTATATATATATATATATATATATATATATATGGAATAATGTGGTATATGGTGGTGTGGTATTAATGCTATCAATCATAATGGGCCAACGATAATGAGCAATGGTATATGTTTGCGATGGAGTATTACAAAAGAAACTAGAGTCGATGGTAAGAGCATTATATGGTGGGGAGTCTAGAGTTGTATGGACAATAATACCAGTATGGATAGTATTATGTTGTGCAGGTGGTGGATTTAAAATTTATTGTAATAAAAACATAGTACTCACTAGATTTGGGTATTAAAATATAGAAGCAAAGTTTCCCAACGTAATACGAATCATCATTTAGCTCACACACAAATGCAATTGAATCTTGAACAAGAGTCACATAGCATCAGTCCAGGCGGCGCTACCACACCAAGAAACTCATGGCCAGAGAATTCCAAGGGTCATTTGGACCAGTCAATTGAAATGCTGCTCTCTCGGCCCTCCGTTTCATAGTTGAACTCCTTCCAGTGCATTCAATAATGCATGAAATTTCACAGGGATATGAAAAATATGTCAGTCTGCAAAGGATACAAAACATAGGTAGAATAAGCATAATGGGAGTTACAAAGTAGAGAGGGAAGCTAAAAATGGCTCTGGCTCTGATACCATGTCAGGCCAGGAGGTAACTCTTCAAATGAAATTGTATTATTCATTTAGGTTGTTCATTATTATATACAAGAGGGAGTGACTGTTTAGTTTCATCTCCCGACGACTCTCCATTTCCTCTATTATTTATTTGCGCTAATTACAGTTGTTCACCCAATCCCTATGATTAGGTGTCAACCGAACATTCAACAAAACAATGTCCATCGCTTCCAGGATTAAAATATGTATTTAAAGAATTCAAGGAGGAAACATAACCTGCATACTCGATGACTCAAATTCGACCATGAAAATTATGCCCTTCAGGTATGATTCAAGATCCCTCCTTATTTTATTCTGGACAATATATTCCACAACATAATCTTGGAAACGCATGGCAGGGACAATCACCCTTCAATCCCACTTGGAAATCGCAATCATATCCTACATCACCATGACATAATCAATATTTTACTGGATCAGTATGGAAAAATTCATAATATCTTACCCCATTATGGCAGAATCCAATTACCAGTTCCTATCCCTCGCAATGGTTGAATACATCTGCGCAAAATCCAATGTGGTCTCAAGCTTCTCAGCACCCTGTGCGATTGGTAAATCCACCCATAGGGATGATCCCTCAACCTCAACTGACGCTGCAAGCTCCATTTTAATTGCCTTATAATCCTCAAACTTTGGTCCGTCCTCAATTGTTGGCTCATCCAAATCCTAACCCTAACAATAGACATGTCCAATACGTGCAAATTGTTGAAAATACAGTCTATCAAATAAATCCCTTACGATGTAATGAGCTCTGGCTAAGGTCTAGACGTATTATTTCTCTTGAAGAAAGTCAGAATGATCAGGAACAAGAAAACAATAAATAAGAGAAAATTATGGTAAATCCTTCAACTCTGGTTATTTCAAAAACAAAATCAATAGGAAACAAAGTCGAGCAACAAGAATCTGAGAAAATTAAAACTACTTCTCCTCCATTCCCTGAAAGACTCTCGATAACTAAACCAAACATCTACTCTGAGTTTGATATTGTAGGGGAGTTGAAGAGATCTGTGTATAAAAATTCCACTCCTGCAGGCTATACAAGATATCCCAATTTATGCCAAAACGACCAAGGAATTATGTGGGAAAGGCCTGGAAGAAAATTGAAAGATCCACCCACAGTGCATGTTGTAGGAACACTATCTAACCTTATTTTAGGAAGACAAGTTCCCTTTAAATATGAAGACCCAGGAAGTCCAGTTGTGACTGCCCAAATACAAATCTGCACTTTTCCAAACACATTGGTAGACCTAGGAGAAACTATTAACCTTATGACTGTTGAGGTATAAAAGGTGTCTTTTGAACTCCTATTTATCCTACATTAATTATCAATCCAAGTACGATTTTTTATTTCAAGAGTGTACTCAATCTGAGGCGGGCAATTTATTTCAAGAGTAATGTTTTCTAATTTGTAGTACAGTGCTAAAAAAAAGAGTAAAAAGATGCTTGAAATAAAATCTAATTGCAATCAAAAGAAACTTAATGCTCTGGAACTTAAATCATTCACTCAGAAAACTACGGCAATTTATCAGTCAAGGATGCAATAGTGATAACTCTTTCCTCTATCCACTAATATAAATGAAATCAAATATGAACAAGATCCACAATCTGAGAAATTAGACAAAAATAGCCAATGTCCTTTACAGTTGTTGATCTTACACTCCACACTAAAGCAATTAACTGAAAATGATAGATCACTAATGATGCTAATAGAAATGTAGTAAAAAAACTCTTTGAAAAATGCTTAAAAGAAAAACCAAATACTTGCACGAACGAAATAAAACCTATCTAGTATGAATGAACAACAATGCTAACTTAATAGAAATGAAAAACAACGCTAAATGGAAATGAACAACAATGTTATCATAGTGGAAATGAATAGAAAAGCCAAATGAACAAAAATATGTAATGAATTGCGAGGCTTTATAACTGAAATGAATAACGATATAATTGGTAAAGGATAATAATCTTCTTATGATAGGAAGGGAACAACAACGCGATTCAATCACAGCTTATGCAATAAAATGATTCCATAAAGTATTAGAACTTGTAAAGACATGAAATTGTAAAGCAATGTGATTCAATGAATGAAAAGTAAATCAAACCATCAGATGACTGGAAGTGTAAAATAATGGTACAGATAGCAAGTGGAGCCTCCAAGGCTAGGCCCTTAGTCGCTAGTGAAGCACCACCGGGCTAATTCAGTAGGAAGGAATGGAACGGCAACTGATTTATGTATTAATCATGTATAGAAAGTTTACAAGCAATCGTAATCTGTTTTAACCAACAAGAGTCAAGGATCAAAGTAACATCACAACAGTAAGTTCTGCAAAATGATAATACATGCCCCCCAGGCTACAAGCATTGTCCCTTTTTATAATGGCCAGGTGTTATAGACAATTTTGTGCCTTGCAGCATCAGGCATGAATTGTCAATAATCCAAGGGATCCAAAGTCCCTAAACATGATGTTCCTACCCCTAGAGGAACAAGGTCAGCAAACCAACAGCTCTCAGATCAGTTCTCCACCTGAAAACACTCAAAAACAAGCAATCCTGAAATCAAATCAGGTGCTCCACTAGGCTTCTGCGCTGAAACTCAACTCCTCCATGGTGTACCTGCGTTGCAAAGCAGGTAGAACAAAGGCCACCTGCGCTGAGCGAGATGGGACAAGTGGCACACTGAGTCATTGCTTTGGAATCTTCCAAAAATGACACTTGGATCAGGGATTTCGCCTTGTGATGAGTCAGAGGCTCTGTTTCTCCAAGTGGAAGCAAGGTTCTCCAAGTGGACTCAAGAACTGAAGATCAACTGAAGAGAGAGAGGACACAAGGTAGCTACACATCAGTTGCAAGCTGACTCATCCTTTCTCAATTCATCTATATATTGAGCTCTCTCCTATGAGCTCAGGAGGCTGGAATTTTGTGCAAAGTAATGATATGCTGTTGGTTTCACTATAGAACTATTGGGTGATTGCTTGAAGGAGGTGAAGAGGAGAAATTCTTTCTGCTGGGAAGTGTTGCTGGATTGGGGCCTTCAATGGTTGTAACACTCTCAGAACTTTACTTCTTCCATTAATAAAAGCTATTGAGGTTCTTCTATATGCACTTGTTTCAATGATGTGTTGTGATAATTGTATATTTGATTTATGCTAATCCTTGAATCAGTTATGATTGCATGCTTCTTGTAGTTTCCTTCTTTGTTATTTTGCAGGATCTCATTGTAGCTGGGCCAGCAAAAGAGCAAGGAGCTGGGAGCAAGCAAGCAAAGAGAAGAGTTTGGATTCGACATTAAGCACAAGGCAACGGTTAGTGCATTTCTTCATTCTCTCTTGCTTTCATAAAGAAGTAAACCTTAAGTAGTTTTGTTTACAGTTGTTGCTGAGGTACTATCACCCTTAGAGTGGGATAGGGTCATCCGAATCGGATACTTTTCCCTACAACAAACTGGCGACTCCGCTGGGGATCGTATCTGTTTGATTGTTTGTAGTATTTTGCTATTCATTTCCTGAACAAAAGAGTACCAAATCGAAAAGCTTTTGACTATATCAAAAGCGAAGTAGAGGGCAGCTACTCTAGCTCATTCCTGAGCATGTTCATGATTTGAACAGCTGATCTACAAGGATCCTTGTAAGCTCTTAGTGATAGCTTTTCATCTTCCTTGACATCCCTTAGTGTGTGCTTGACTGATAGCTTCTGATTTGAGCAAAAACTGTGAATTTTTGAGAAAATTGTGACCCGGAAACTGTGAAAACGCAACTTTCGTTTTCCAAAGCAGGTAGTACACAGGCTACCTGCTTTGCAACGCAGGTCCCGAAGGGGCTACCTGCGCTGAGAGCCAGACTGGCTGTGCAGCACCTGCGTTGGCCCAATTTTGCCTTGTGCATTTGGGGTTTCCTCCCTTTGTCTTGCCTGTTTTCACTATAGATTTTGCAGCCAGTTACCAGTCTTGCACCTATTCTGAAACCAACCTTACTTGCCATCATTCCGCCTCTGTTATATAACAAAATTGTACTTGTTCTTTTGTATTTCTTCCATCATTTACAATTTCCCATAACGAAAGTGAACTAGTCTTGCTTTGGCCTCTTAGATCTGAACCTGTGTTAGGCATTTTGCTGGTCTAAAGAGTTAGCTTGTTTGCTGTCCATAGCTGATTAGTCTTTTTACTTTCGTCATTATGGTTTGATTTCATGTATTTCCAGTGATTAAACAAGTAAATCTTAAGGTGTCTTTTGATTTTGGACTAGCTTTTTTACTTTCGCTTTAAATCGAAATCAAAGTTATATAACAACTTTCTTTTTGTAATACATCAACATTAAGAAAGGGAAAAGAAAATACATGCATTGTGCATTTTGCATTTGAAAAAGTTTGCATGATGATTTAGGAGAAAGTGCATTAGTTTGTGCTGTATGAACTGTGTGAAAAGATATGCCTTTCTTCTCCCTCAGTAGTTAAGATTTTCATCAGTAAAAAAGATTTGAAAAAGCTTGCTTCGCATCTTAGGCTGCATTTAGGAATTTGTCATATACATCTTGTGGTGAACCTTGAAAGGCAAACTTTAAAAAGATCAACTTAAAATATACTGAATGAACCTAACAACGCATTGAAACATAACGCAAACACATAGAGGTCTAGGTAGAGACGTGTTCTGGCGTCGTTAAACATAGTGACTGTCGATCTCTACGAGGGTGGGTGATTCCTCCTGAGAGTCGGTGGCACTAATACGGACTTGTGCTCCCACGTACCGTCGTGTATATATTGGGAGACCCCTATAGGAACAAAGCCTTTATCCATAGGAAGTCGTGTCGGCCGCCCTACTGATCGCAATGCAGTGAACACAGCATTCACGAAGATTGACCACACATACCGTAAAACGTATTCCGTGGTTTTGCGAAAGGTTTGGCACACCCTCTGCCTAGAACTCCAGAGCAGTTTCTTTTGGCCTTTTTCAAACTCTATAACTGAAAAAGTCCAACCGAGCATTTGTCACTTCGGGCTCGTTAATACATCGAAGGAGACTACAGTCATCTTTAGCTTTTTCTCGACTCTTAAAACATGAAAAAGCAAAGTTATGTCTAAAAGCGTCTAATAAAATTCATTCAAATCGGAAACACAAATTTTCCCCTTTATATTTTAGTTGATCGAGTAATCCGCAATCGTGGAAGAAAGTCAATTGAATATCCGTCGTTCGCGGAGGCTTGCGAGTCAACCGTCTTTGTCTCCGGAGTCGAAAACAATCCGGGCAAAGCGAGCTCATCGAACCAGTTCAAAATCTCCTTTAAAAGTTAGAACAAGTGTTCCAACAACATCTGAGATTCTGGTGACTCCAAACATTTCCGGAAACCCTGCCTCTATAGAAGAAGTTCAACCGCAGCAGAAGGACAGTAATACTGATCCTAGTCTGGGGGCAAATACTTGTATAACTGAACCAGTTCCACCTGTAACCGGTCCAGAGAGTTTTGTTCCTCAAACATCTGTCGCTGTCGATACAACCCCTTCTTCGGCACCGGAAATCTTTTACGGACCTGACGGTCTTCCTCTTCCACTTGGTCTGATTGCGATAGAGGAAATTATAAAGGAACCGCAAGTATCCACTCCAACTCATTCTGGAGTAGAGGTCACTCTATTTCCTGCTACAACAAAAGTTTGTCCATCACTAGTGGAAGTTCCTGTAGAATCACTAGGCAATCAATTGGATAGACTCAAAATGTCTGAACAACCGTCGACATCTAGGACTATGTCAAATGACACGACGACAGCAGAATTACCTGCTACGAATCCGACAATGTTCGCCGGCATACCATCTGTCCCAACTAGCTCTCAACCGCTAGAAGGAGTCCACCCAGGGACTATCGCGACGGTATGGTCTGTTCCTGTTTGTTCTTCCGGAGTAATATTTGGTAACTCTTATGGTGAGACTCAACAAATTGACCCCTTTGGAGGTCAATTTAGGCCATCCAGTCCTCCAGGACAATCAATTGCCTTGAGTTCTGGATTGCCACCGTATGGGGGGCAGTATGCCCTTTCATTACCCCCTCCGGGAGGGTACCCATACGGGAGTTCTCAACCTTATTCAAGTTATGGTGGAATTGCAACAAGTAGTTGGGTACCCATGCTATCCCAGCAACCAAGAGTTGTATATTCTATGCAATAGTGTGTACCTATGACGAACATCCCAACTACACCGGCTATTGTAACCATGTCGCAAGTTCAAACGATGCCTGTTGTATGTCAACCTCAGATTTCTCAGGTTCTCATGCAACAGCCCCTTGACCCTACGACCCAACCACAATCGCCTACTGGTGGGGCAACACAAGTACAATCGGGTACAATTACCCCACATCTTGGTCCAATGGTTAGTATAGCACAACAACCCATGGTATCGCAACCGTGGATAGTGCAATACCAACAGCCACAATTCCAACAAGTGTACCAAGGTTCTGAACAGCAAATCTTTGCGAATACTGGACAACCATATATCCAAAATGGTCAAAATCAACCACTTTATACTGGTCAAGTCCATCAACCGTATCAATCATACCAACACCAACTCCATTATGCTGGTATGCAAAGACCAACTGTTCAGGCAATTCCATCGTACCCTGGTTACGCTTCCCCTAACTTGAATCAACAGTTACCATTCGTGGTGACTTTAGAGTTGCCTGATTTACATCGGTTAACCAATGATCCAATTGCTTACGCCCCATGGTGGCCAGTGATCCCGCACAAACTTCCATCCGACATTCCTAAATTCAATGGAAATCCAGGTGAAGACCCGTCGAATCATGTGATGAGATTTCATCTATGGTGTTCATCGAACACTTTAAATGATGATTTGATAAGGCTTCGCCTCTTTCAGAGGACATTGACAGGTCCAGTGGCGAAATGGTATATAGAATTGCCAAGAGCTTCGTTCGACAATTTTAGCTCCCTTGCCACGACATTCTTAACCCACTTTCAATTACCGATAAGGTATGAAACGGGAACAGAGATGTTGACCAACTTCAAACAGCCAACCGCAACTCATATATCAGATCATATACATGAGTGGCGACGTCGACGAAGAATGGTTAAAACATATGTTCCTGATTAGCTTTTAGCTGAGTGGTTTATAAATTCGTTACTTCCGGCCATAACGGAAGATGTGGCGAAGGGAGGAGTCGTAACAGAAGAGCAGGTTATTTCTCGTGCGCAATATTTGGACTTAGTATATACTCAGTCCGACACGCTCTATGACAAGATACCAGACGCCCCTAGACCGGAGTTTTCAATCCCTCCTCCTCCTAAATCGAATAGTGACTCTCATGCCGGCGCTGGCGTGATTGGCACGGCAAACGCGAATCCGAAAAAGGCCAATCAAAAGAAAGCCCGTAAGGATTCGAATCAAAATGCGCATGAAGAAATTCTTGCTTCGGAAGTAAATGCCGTATCGACAGATAAGGGCAAAGAAACCAATCAACCAGTAAGCAGGAAGAATCAAAACAAAGGGAAGAAGAAAAAACAAGGTGAGTCATCGCCTAGAAAAAATTCTTCAAACCCTCCTGGGAATAGGAAACCGAATCCATGTCAAATATGCGATGACAAGGATCATAACACTAAGAATTGCCCATTCAAAGCTGAGCTAAAGAGGTTCTTTAAGAGTCCGCATACCTCAGCTGTGTCAAGTGATCCATTTCCTAACCCAGGTCAAAATCTGGTTGATAGTGGAAACGCTTCCCCGTCTCAAGTAATTATGTTGTCGATTTCGAAACAGCAAAATGATGCTTTGATTTCAACAAGGAACAAAGATTACGGAAGGCCATGGATTTATGCCATGCAAGCTGTTGTGTCGACTTATTTTAGGGAGATCGCATTCCCCTTTGAAGGAGGGATTACGGTCGTCGATCAACAAAACTTCCTCCCTAATGGTTCACAAGTTACAGGAAGCGTTCCTATGATCCATGGCAGTGACCGGTCGATTCAGGATATTGGAGTAGGTCTGTTGAAAGATCCCACCATGATGGGAACTTTCGCGCTACCACCTCCTATTTGCATAGGAAATGTACCATTTGTAGCAACATGCAATATGGTATCCACCTTGAAAGTCACAGAAGATAGAGTCGCTATGGATCATGCAATGGCTTTGCCACCAAGTCCCATTGAAATATTGTAGCAATCAATGTTTCATGCCTGGGAGGCGAACCCCAATCAGCGCTCTTCGAGCGTTTGGGTAGATAGATCTAGAGAATATGGTACCCCATTAGATCCTTGGTCGAAAGTACATGGGACTGACGAAGGAATCTTACAATCAATGATGATTGAGGGGGCACCATGGAAAGATCACCACCATCGTTCCCTTCTTCCGGAATACGAAGAAGATACTCAAAAAGATCTTTACCACCCTTCAGTCTTTGAATTCCTAACAAATACTGTAAACACGGTGGATTCCGAGCGGAACTTATCCAATATTGAAGAGACTATAGCCATAAATATCTCGACCAAAACAGATGTTGTAGAGAATATTCATGTTGGCAAAGGTTGTTCCCCTTCAGAACTGGAAATATATAACGCTCTTTTTCGCGAATTTAGAGATGTCTTTGCTTGGTCATATGATGAAATGCCAGGCATCGACTCGAGTATCATTGAACATGAAATTAAAATGTATCCTGATGTCAAACCAGTAAGACAACGGCTTCGACAGGTGCACCCTAAGAAAGCCGCTGCCATTAAAGCAGAAGTTGAGAAACTTCTCCATGTTGGATTCATCTACCCGGTTCCTCTAACCGATTGGGTATCGAATATTGTTCCTGTTATGAAAAAACAAGGAACAATACGAGTGTGCGTCGATTATAGGGATGTAAACCAAGCTTGTCCAAAGGACAACTACCCTACACCCTTCATCGACCAGATAATTGATGAATGCGCCGGATGTGAAATCTTTTCCTTTATGGACGGATTCTCCGGGTATAATCAAATTAATATCCGCCCACAGGACCAGTCTAAGACTGCATTTATATGTCCGTGGGGCACATTCGCTTATCGAAAATTACCCTTTGGTTTGAAGAACGCAGGGGCGACTTTTCAGAGGGCTATGAATTATGCCTTCCACGACATCAAGAGCATTGTTCAACCATATCTCGACGATCTTCCGGCTCATTCGCGAAAGCGGACTGATCATCCGCAGCATCTAAGAGCGATATTTCTACGATGCCGACACTACAAGATAAAACTCAATCCACACAAATGTGTGTTTTGCGTCGGTTCTAGTCGTTTACTTGGCTTTGTAGTCTCTAAAGATGGGATTCGTCTCGACCCCTGTAAGGTTTAGGCAATCATCAATTTGCCTCCACCTTCGAATTTGCTTCAGATTCAGAAACTCCAAGGGAAAGCAAACTTTCTGAGGAGGTTCATTCCAAATTACGCAGAACTTGCTAAAGGTTATACACGTCTTTTGAAAAAAGATGTACCCTTCGACTGGGACCAGGTTGCGCAAGCTTCCTTTGACGCTTTGAAAGAGTCTCTAGTAAAAGCATCATTAATGTACGCCCCGGATTATCTTAGGGATTTTAACCTGTATCTAGCTGCAGCGGATACAACCATTGCGATGGTTTTAGTTCAAGAAGTCGATGGAGTTGAACATCCTATATATTATTTAAGTAAAAACTTAAATGATACAGAAATTAAATATTCTTACGTTGAAAAACTAGCGCTTGCTGCTGTTCAAGCGGTATAGAGATTTCAACACTATATCCTCTTTAGGAAAACTACCATTCTGTCAGATTGCAACCCCATGACTTATATACTGTCGCGACAGTTGCTGGGGGGCAAGTATTCCAAATGGATAGCGATCCTTCAAGAGTTTGATTTGGAATTTGTAAAATCCAAGTCAAAGAAAGCTCTAGTATTCGCAGAATTATTATGCGATCTCCCATCGTCGTCCAACGATGAAACTTCCAAGGAATCAATCGTGGACGAGACCTTATTTCTGATATCTGCAAGCGATGAATGGTATGGAGATATAATTATCTATCTCCAAACCCAAAAGTTTCGGCCAGACACCACGCACTCCGAACAGAAACGTATACGATACCAAGCAAAAGACTACGTGATCGTCGGTGATACCCTTTACCGTCGTGGTATCGATTCAGTTCTGAGGAGGTGTCTCACCCATGAAGAGGTCGAAAAAGCCCTGAATGAGTGTCATTCAGGCGCGTGTGGAGGGCATCAATCCGGTTTTGCTACAGCACAAAAGATATTGAGAGCAGGATATTTCTGGCCAACCATGTTTAAAGATTGCATAATCGCAGTCCGAAGTTGTCATTCCTGCCAAATCGTTGATAGCAAAACCAGAAGACCACCCGCACCGTTGCAACCAATAGTTGCAGTTGGGCCTTTCGCCAAATGGGGCATCGATTTCATGCAATGTAACCCCACCTCGACCGGGGGGCACGGGTATATTATAGTCGCTGTTGACTATTTTACCAAATGGGCCGAGGCGATGCCTACATTGGATAACACTGGCGAAACAGCTGCCCTTTTCTTTTTCAATCATGTAGTCACCAGGTTCAGCGTACCACAGGCTATAGTTACGGATCATGGATCGCATTTTCGCAATCACATGATGGTCGAATTGGCTGCGAAACTAGGGATATCTCACGACAGCTCTACCCCATATTATCCACAAGCTAACGGAAAAGTTGAGGCAATCAACAAGGTCCTGAAGCGTATGTTGCAAAGGATGATCGGGGTTCATAAAAGAAGGTGGCACCTAATCCTGTACTCAACCTTGTGGTCTTACCGAACATCGGTAAAGAACGCAACCGGGTTCACACCTTTTCAATTGGTGTATGGCCTGGAAGCAGTCTTACCAATCCAGTGCGAAATTTCGTCGCTTAAACTCGCAATTGATCTCCTCCCTGGAACTTCGGAAGAAGAGGCTCGTTTCTTGGAATTAATCCACTTGGATGAAACCTGTCGTGATGCCGCTTTGGCTAACGAAGCCCATAAGAAACGAGTCAAGGCTCAGTTCGACAAAAATGTCAAACCCCGTATCTTCTCAGAAGGTGATTTGGTCTTGCTTTATGACCAAGGATCCGATAAATTAGAAGCAGGTAAATTCAATTCCTTATGGATGGGCCCCTATATTGTTAAAAGAGTGTTAGCAAAAGGAGCCTACGAGTTAATAGATTACGACGGAATTCCACTGGCGCAGCCCCGGAACGGGCTATACCTCAAGCGTTACTATGCTTAAATAGTAACCTGCATGCTTTTGTTATATTTTGTTTTCGCCAAAGTTCTTGTTCCGGTTGAGTGATTCCCCTTTTTTCATTTGTTGTAGATGTCAAACCTTATGGAGACATGTGTTGGATATGCCGACGGAGCGAGTCGTAGTTCGCGGAACCTATCTTCCGCGGCATGGGCCATTTTTGATCCAAGTGGCGAGTTAGTAAGTTTCAGAGGTGTATGTATTGGGCAATCAACGAATAACATCGCTGAGTATAGCACGTTGATAGAACTACTCTCTGATGCCATCGCACGTGGCATATGCCGACTAATTGTCAGGCTAGACTCACAGCTCATAATACGACAACTCAATGGTATATATTCTGTTCGCAATCCAGCTATTTATCGCATGTTCCTAAGAGTAAAAATCTTGGAAAGACGATTTGATTCAATTCAATATCAACATATTTCAAGAAATTTAAACACATTAACTGACTCATTAGCAAACTATGTGTTAGATAGACATTTGCAACATTTATAAAAAGGACACATCATAAAAGAGTGTACATATGAATCATCCAAATCAACCAGAATGAAACTCGAAAATCCAAATATATATATAAGCTGTTTATAAAGTTCATACATAATGTTCTGTAACCAAGACAAAAATTGGTCATGTGACCTAAAAAACTCAAAAATGCTAGGGGGCACCCTAGCCTAGTGATGCTCCTGATAGTAGGCCACAGTCTGTGCTATCATGCGCAGAAGACGGGTCCATCGTCTAGGTACACCGATAGTATGCTGCTGCATCGGTAAAGGTAACTCGTCAATCTGTACATCTGGAAGACCATGGGTAAGGTTCTCAACCTGCCCCTGCACAGCTGTAAGGGTCTCAGTATCGCTAAGATCATGGATAATAACCCTCCGAGCAGGTTCCTCTGCCGGAGCAGCAACAGGTGGTCTCAGACGAACTGCCGGACGAACAGGACTGACATCTGCAAGCACACATGAGTTCAATTAAAGTCTTGATAGAATAAAACACAAGAACATTATAAATGAAAACAATGAACAGTAATATGGTTGAAGTTCTTACCAGTAGCATCCCACTGAGCACCGTCTGGCAGTACCATATCCGGATCACCCCGGAAATCCATACCAACATATGGGTACTCGGAAAAAGCCATCTCCTGGCGATCGAACCACCTGAAGAAAGCGGCATTGAAAGAAATCTGGGATTGACCTGCATGTCTGGACATGTGATCGACCCATCGCTGCATACGTGGCTCGGTAGGAGAAGGCACTCCGAGATCAATGTACTGAGGTTGCATCAGAGGGATCTTCTCCAAGGCGAAGGCAGTCAGAATCGAACCAAAACCAAAGTTCTTCAGCTTCCCGTCCTTCACCTTGTTCAGTTGACTTTTCATCTGAGTAAGCACTGCATCACTCCAGTTGAAGATCTTCGGTTGGAGACACTCCAAGGCGTGCTGCATATGAGACCTGTTGGCAACATGTAAAGATGCGCTGCCGGCCATCCTACCAAGAGTATACAGAATAGACCTGAGAGGCCTGCTAGTAACATCACGGATGACTACCTTGCCGTCTCTGCTCGGCTGGGACCCCTCCCTGCAATACTGGCGGACATAGTCTCTCACGGAATCATTCCCCCGAACTGTACCAGATAAAGAAATGGGGGCACCCCGCCTTGACAAGCCAGTCAAGAAGTAAATGTCTGTCACGGTCAATGGAATAGGTTTGTTCCTGATCTGGAATACTTGGTTAACAGGATCCCAAGCATCAAGCATATACTACAGTAGTGAAATCTGTGCTCTCATGCTTGAGATACGGAAAAACTTCAGCATACCACAGTCTCGTAGCGCGCCCACCGTAACAAGATCATGAAGGGCAATCATATCTTCTTCTTCATGTTCTCGTTCTCGCCATGTGAGGGCCATCTTGATCAAGAATCCCTGCAAAACAAACAAGAGAATGAGTCAGCTCCTGAAATTGATGAAAAACTGGCGAAAATTTCATCAAAATCTGTGAAAATTTGTTGTTTTTATGCCCCAAAGCAGGTGCCCAGTGTACTACCTGCGTTGGGGGACAAGCTACCTTCAAGCAGCTTGAATCCCAACGCAGTTTTCGAATGGGGAACCTGCGCTGATCAGAGGGCGCCCTGGCAAAACCCCAGAGGCTCAATAGAACAGCAAAACAGGCATAAAACAGGAAAATGAAACCATGAAAATGAAGAGCTAAGGTTTAGCTCCTACCTGGTCCAAACGGCGCCGAAAATCGTTCGCAGAATCTCCCGGAATCAGCTGGTGAAAATCAAGGGGAAAGAGGCTCCTCCAAAGCTCCAACAAGCAAAATGCAAATGAAATGGTAAAGTGAGAGGTAAAAACCCTTTTTATTTGCTTTTTTACGTAGTTCAAGGTAAATATTAATGTGTTAATCTCATTTTCAAATAAATATTACTCATTTCTAACTAGTTTGTTGCAGCCATTTGAAAATGCAGTGCTATCAGTGAAAAAGAGAAGCTAGTTATGGTAAAAAATCAAAAGTAAACCATATAATCGAGCAGTTTTAGCATTGTTCATGCTTGTTAAAAAATAAACGCAAGATCCAAGCAGTTTTAGCACATAGTTCATGCTCGTTAAAAAATAAACATAAGTTGTGAGCAATCTTCCCCTAGAGTTCAAGCTCACCCAGAAAAAATGAACCGGTAAATAACCTTGGTAAATGTAACCTTTGACAGCCATATCAAAGCCCTTGGTCGTGTTCTTGCAGTCTCACCTCCATCCGTTCATTTGGCCAATCATTCATCTCCATATGATTGTTTACCCATTTTGAGGAACAACTGTGAAGAGTGATTTCACTTAGCCATCCTTGTGACACTGCCGTGATTGGAAAATTCCAACCTGTACCTGGAATCTGCTGCTATCCCTGTTTATCACTCGTTCCTCAAAAGACGAGTCTCCTTTGAGATCTTTTCTCCTGACTCGTAAAATATGAAAAGTTTGCCGAGTTTTGGCCTTCCAGCTCGTTAAAGCAACCGGAAGAGCTATCCCTCCTCTAGATTTTAATCTTTTTGGACCTGAGGGATTATTGCACAAAAAGATCGAGCGCTTGTTTTGTTCGGCTCATTAAAAGTACCGAAACTCATCCCTTCTGTATTGTTTTATACTTTTTCGGACTTAAGGGATTAGATGACGAAAAAGGAATTCTGGAGTTGACTTTATGTACCTTTTCAGACTCTCTAAAAATGAAAAGGACCGAGTTATCCTTGTCGTTAGACTCGTTAAATTCATTAAATAGCGACAAACTTGTCTTTAGACGAGAACGAGTTTCCCCATCGCTAGGCTCGTTAAAACATAGCGATGGGCTTGCCCGAAGGGCAGGTTATAGAACAAGCATATGTTATCCTCCTCAAGCTTGACAAAAATAAAGAGGTACTGGTCAGCAATGACTGGGGAAAAATTGGGAGAACCTCACAGCTTTAATGGTAGCAAGTCGCTCTTGAACATGACACTTTGTCCTCCGTATCACATCGGGTTGGGTTGTTTCATTCACCAGTCTCATCACCATGGTCCTCGCCACACCATCCACAGTTGGGGTAATGCTACCGATCCATCACATCAGTGTCGTTATATGTTCAAGAGATGTTGTTCTGCAAAGAGTCAACCGTGTCCCATCCACTGCCATACATTGTCCTTCATCCATTTCATGACCGCCACCCTGAATCATACATCACAGTTTGTTTTCACCTCATCACAATCACTAGCTCCGTTCCATGTAAATGATGTGGGATTCATTAAGGCCCTCCTTTGACGGATCGCTCCTTGTCGACATCAACTCATTATCCAAGGAGTTGATCTAGGAACAACCCCTTCAGTACTTTGAAGCTTGCATGCCTCAATGGCAAGTTTCTCACTTCCGGCGACAGGTATACCTCAATGACCTTCGACCAGAGGATTTTGCATCGTGGTCGACGCCAAGTCCTTTATTCCCACCATGTGAATTGTACTGCTGTACCTTGAGGGTCATCATCCTTATCGGTGATTCCTCTCGCGCTTGTTAACGGTTTACATCATTGACCGGTAATCAAGCAATGTCTTTCCATGTTCGACTTCAAGAAATTCTCGCATGGATCGACTTGTACATCGAGTGAAGATCGGAAGAGATTGAAGACCCCGGATCTAGTTTCATCCATCCGGGCTGCGATATATATTCAGGATATAAAGACATTTGATGTGTACATCATTGTAGCAGATGATCATCCTTCTCAAAGGATGATAATTTCAGCAGAGAATTATCAGTCTACCATCAGACGATCGTCTGTTCTATGTACCAAAATGAATTTATAAAGCTGAGCATGGGAATGCCCGCCTCAGCTAGATCATGAAAAAGTATGAAAAATAATGTATTGTATTGTATCTTATTACAGGACACTTCTCAGCAGATTGAATGAACTTCGGATCCTCCTAATAAAGAATTTCACCCGATAAACGACCTCATACTTTAGGGGGCATCTGTTATAGACAATTTTGTGCCTTGCAGCATCAGGCATGAATTGTCAATAATCCAAGGGATCCAAAGTCCCTAAACATGATGTTCCTACCCCTAGAGGAACAAGGTCAGCAAACCAACAGCTCTCAGATCAGTTCTCCACCTGAAAACACTAAAAAACAAGCAATCCTGAAATCAAAGCAGGTGCTCCACTAGGCTTCTGCGCTGAAACTCAACTCCTCCATGGTGTACCTGTGTTGCAAAGCAGGTAGAACAAAGGCCACCTGCGCTGAGCGAGATGGGACAAGTGGCACACTGAGTCATTGCTCTAGAATCTTCCAAAAATGACACTTGGATCAGGGATTTCGCCTTGTGATGAGTCAGAGGCTCTGTTTCTCCAAGTGGAAGCAAGGTTCTCCAAGTGGACTCAAGAACTGAAGATCAACTGAAGAGAGAGAGGACACAAGGCAGCTACACATCAGTTGCAAGCTGACTCATCCTTTCTCAATTCATCTATATATTGAGCTCTCTCCTATGAGCTCAGGAGGCTGGAATTTTGTGCAAAGTAATGATATGTTGTTGGTTTCACTATAGAACTATTGGGTGATTGCTTGAAGGAGGTGAAGAGGAGAAATTCTTTCTGCTGGGAAGTGTTGCTGGATTGGGGCCTCCAATGGTTGTAACACTCTCAGAACTTTACTTCTTCCATTAATAAAAGCTATTGAGGTTCTTCTATATGCACTTGTTTCAATGATGTGTTGTGATAATTGTATATTTGATTTATGCTAATCCTTGAATCAGTTATGATTGCATGCTTCTTGTAGTTTCCTTCTTTGTTATTTTGCAGGATCTCATTGTAGCTGGGCCAGCAAAAGAGCAAGGAGCTGGGAGCAAGCAAGCAAAGAGAAGAGTTTGGATTCGACATTAAGCGCAAGGCAACGGTTAGTGCATTTCTTCATTCTCTCTTGCTTTCATAAAGAAGTAAAACTTAAGTAGTTTTGTTTACAGTTGTTGCTGAGGTACTATCACCCTTAGAGTGGGATAGGGTCATCCGAATCAGATACTTTTCCCTACAACACTAGGTGGATATATCATGAGTACAGATAAGTTTTGAAGCAGCGATCCCTCAAGATCAAAGGATCCTAAGGGATTCGCTCTATCTTTGATTTCCATTTTATCATTTTGTCTTCTTGTGTTGATGTCGCGCTTTCCCTTTCTTCTCCTAGATTATGCACTTTGATCTTCATCTCCTTTTTTGGATACAGCTTCCTAGGGAAGGGACAACAATTGCTTCTACTTTGTCTTTTCCTCTCAAATAGTGGTTTTCTATTTCCTTCATTTTCCGTATAGAAAAAGACAATAATCAGTTATTTTGTATCAATCACAAATCTCCTTAATTTTACCATAAGTCTTTAACATATTACCATTTTAGAATGTAAAGGAGTTATGATTCAAAGGAAAGGATAAGGAAATAAATGGAAAATGCATATCCATCGCTCAATACACCCCCCTTGTTACCCTTTTTCATGCCCGCATGAAAACCATGTAATTTACATGCAAGGCAATTAGGGAATAGGCTGGAGAGGGATTTTCGTGAAGTGGTCTAAAACCATGATTTGTAGCTAAAAATTCAAAAATGAGCCATGTCTACCCTTCAGGTAATTCATAGATGGCCTTATATTTTGCTACATGATACCAGATAATAGGGCTTCGAAATCTACAACCTAGCCAATACGATCCTTCCCTCAAGATGAGGTTACCATAGGTAACCAGGCAATCGGTAGCTAACTTAAAAAATTTGTAACTGAATGGCTCTTTGTCCTGAATATTCTGATTGGAAGTCTTCCATCAAAGTTTAGGTGCTGCTACGACATGGTCTTTGATAGAAAGGAAATATTCTACCCCTTGCTGGACAATGTCTTTGTGGATGGGTCCCAATGTCTGGATCACACCCTCCTTTTTCATTAGGCTTTTATTCTTAATCCATAGTTGTAATGGATTTTTTGATTCACCCCTAACCCAAAGGTCTAACCCGTTTTCTTATCTCCGAAAGGTGTTATGGGCCTTCATCCATTTTAACTGGTTGGCAGCAAATGAAATGAATGCTTGAAACTGGATATCTCCCACAAAAGGAGTGGGATTATTCTCCATTTCCTCTTCCACGATAAAATTATGCAAATAAAATTCACAGAGTAAACGCTGAACTTTGACTCCATAGTGTTTACAACAATTTATAAAATCATCGATAGTTTTCAATTCTACAGGTTTCCCTGCCTTAACAACTTTAATTTTTAATTGAAAATATCTTTCTAATAAAAATAAAGCATAATTTTTGGCAGGGGCCCTACCTGCTATGACATTTGTATATAGATAATAGAGAATATCCATTTGACTCCTTACTGTTTTTAGTCTATTTTTTACCTTTTTGACTTTTTCCTCTGCCCTCCAACATTTATCGAAGGCCTCACTCTCTGATGCATTGATGTTCTTTACTTGCTGCTGTAACTTTTGATATTTTTCTTGAGGAACAGTCTCTTCTGTGAGCTTTTCTATAGTCTGCTGAGCCTGTGCCAGATCCTCTTGGAGTTTTACTACCCTAGGGTCATTGTCCGTCAAAACACTTTTGGGTTGAAGATTTACCTGGATATTCTTATTGCAACATCTAGTTCCTACAATCTGTGTCCCTTTATCATAAACTGACTGCTCGGTCGTGATGCTAGAGGATAGTACCTCAGTCTTGATGTCCTTATTATAGATTGGTGTATCTTTTGTTTGGGCCGCTGCATCTGTAATAGCCGCATGTTGTTCCTTGCTGTCCTGAATGGATATGGGCTCACCTTGAGTCCCTGTGGCCTTTATTTTATGGGGTTTCATTCGGATGGCTGCATCTCCTATTCTTGGGGTTCTTTTTGAGATTTTCCCCATTTTTAGGGCCCTTCTATGCTGTCTGAGTTGTTTTATTACATTTAGTAGCCTTTTTTGTTACTTTCGCAACCTCTTGATTTCATTTATATTGTTCTTCATTTTCATGGGAGGAACATTTGTTTCCTTGACTAGACTTGGCTGCTCCGCTGGGTTTTGTTCTTCAGGGACTGTGCCCTCACCCTAGCTTGTTCCCATATTTTCTATTTGGAACACTTCTTCAGTATTCTCGTCATCCTGATTAGGTTCCTTAGGGGAGGTAAACCTGGTTTGATCTACCACTTCCCGAGTGGCTTCTGCTTCGTCTTCTTCCTCGTCATTCATTTCCTCGGATGCACTCTTACTGTGAGCAGAGTATTCATGTGACTGTGCTTCTTCTTCTTCCTCATCATTCATCTCCTTGGATGCACTCTTACTGTGAGCAGAGTGTTCCTGTTATTTCCTTGCCTCAATATTGAGGTTGAGCAGGCTCTGGGGTTGAATATACTCACCCATATTGGCCAAAATTTGGGCCAATTTGCCTTCCTGCAATGGGATTTGTAGTGGACTTGCACCAGAGTGCTCAATTTCTTCCTCCATTTCCTCTTCCATGTTTTCCCCTCCTTCGAGTTGTGGGGATTGCTCATCCTCGGAGCCCTGTATTTCTAAGGGTTGGCTATTGTTATCTTGGATATTTCCCAACATTCCCTGTTTCTCCTCAATCTGCAGGGCTGTCTGCATTTCAGCAGTCTAGTTGATGTGGTGGTGGTTCTTTTTCTTTTCGGGGTTGGTAAGGCCAATCCCCCGTCTATTGAAAATACCAATTCTTCCCAACTAGTCTGCTGCTGAGCAAGACTATAACTGACTATTAATCGAATTAAACCATAATGACTTACTACCATTTCTGTATGTTGTGATTTCCTTATGCTCTAAGCGATGTCATTCAATAAAAAAATTAAATATCCAGGCAAATTTACAGTACATTGAATCTGTCTTAATACTGCTGATAATTTAAGATGGCATGGTCTTACCACATCCTTTCTCCCATCACATGTGATGTAGCTTTGCACTATTCTGGCTAATTCTTCCCATGGTTCTCCCAGGGTTGTAGGCAGGACTCCTTTTCCTTTGACGGTAAGGTTCTGTCCTTCGTCCCAAAAGATAGCTATGGCCTCTTGAAGTCTCACTTTTTTCTGGGTCCATATTGGTCCAACAGCTGGTAGTCCAGATACTTCAGCAATTACCACATCTGTTACTGTTATTTTCCTTCCCCTCACCATGGAACGATCTTCCTGCAAATTCTGCAGAAATTCAATGGCCACCGTTTCATGGGACTGTTGTAGTCAGGTCAGGTAGGCAATCCATCCTGCTCTCTCTAGAATTTCTCGTGCAGTGTCAGAAATTATTAGCACCTGCGGTTCACTGCATATTGCTCTGCCTCCCATTTCATCTAAGCTTAGCACACTGTTAATTTTTTCAAAACACAGAAATGACAATGGAACAGCACAACTGTGCATATTGGAAAATATCAATACCGTTAAACTTGTTATTTCCAAGATCTGATGGAGTCGTAGTACTTCCAAATAAGGAATTGACACGTCTGCCAGTGTATTTTGGAGGTCACCCACACCCCCCTGAAATATGATAGGTCGTCCTCGACCGGAAAATGGAGGAGCAACGTATTGGACGGACACTGTACAGTAAAAAAAGGAACGGCATATATATCCATGACATGATTGCAAAAAGTAGTGAATTACTGAAATCGAGGTTTATGATGAAAATCGCAAATAGATATGGAAATGCTATGAAATGATGCGAAAAATAGGGAAGAGGACAGTTGTCATAAGTAAAAATTCTTATGTGGTCATTATCCACTTTAACCATTATGATTGATTTTCAAACAATATTTCATGTGTAAGAGGTTCAAAAGAATTTTAAAGTATAATCTCATTTGAAATCAAGATAAAGATATAAGAAAAGGGTTTATAATGACTATTGACGTGTGAGAAATATGACTTCAATACCATCAACAGAGCTTTGTTGCCCATAGGTGTTCATAACCTTGACAAAGTTCCTTTTTCACCCTTGGAACCATAATCCTTTATGTATGCCTAGGAAAGTTCTTTGTGATGTCAGAATGGAGGTCATTATGTTGGCTTGGTAACCAAATGAATCACAATTCCATTCAATAGGAAGGAGTGAAAGGTGGGCAGGCCAGCTCGTGATGAGACCTCCTGTTCCAAGGAATTTTTTTTATTTTTCTGATGTGCCTCCTGGATCATAACCCTAGTTTGGTGGCCATAGTGGGAATGCCACTTCACTACTTCCTTATGATCATGGCAGGCTGGCTCTTGATGAGACCCCCTATCCTTCATTTGACAAATCATAGAATTGTTAGTAATCATATATATTTTTTCTTCTCTTTTTTTTTTCTTTTTCTTTTATATATCACTTTCCTATTTATATACAGAGTATGGCTCAACACTCCTTAAGAGTAGGGAATGGTGGAAGAAGTCTGAACATCTCAGTAGAAGAAAATATGCCCTTATTCTTATTCAATAATAATGATCAAAGAGAATGATGAAGATTAGGGAAGAACCATCATGATAAAAGTAATCAATCAAATTAGTTTTAGTGAAAATAAAGACAGAAAAGTGATATAAATAGTTGTGTCCTTTCCTCTTTTTACTTATCAATACAAAGAAATTTCTCTAAAGATAACGATTTTTCTTTGGTTTGTTGATTTCAGTATCCTCTAGTTTTTGTATCCTTGCATAAATTTATATTTGTGCCTCGAAGGGATCATGAACAGTGAACCATCATCCACAAAAATTCTCTAGATGATGCTTTTTAAGAAACACACATACAAAAAAATGCACTCAAAAAGTGTTGTTCCATAGATGGAACAACTACTATTCCTTAAGAGGAATAGAAGAAAGAACATCTGCACACCAAACTGTGGTTCCTTTAAGAGGAACAACAAACAAAAGAAAAAGATACAATCAAAATTGTTGTTCCTTAAGAGGAACAGCAGTTGTTCCTTAAGCGGAACAACAAATAAAGCAAGTGTGAAATAAAATACCGATCCTTCGGCAGAACAACCTAATAAAATTCCAAATTGAAATTGTTGTTTCTTTAGAAGGAACAACAAAAAATAAAAAAAATGCGAAGGGGGTTGTTCCTTTAAAAGGAACAAAAAAAACAATCTAGCGAAAGTGTTGTTCCTTTAAGAGGAACAACAAAAACAATCTGGCGGAAGTAATCTTGTGGATGTGTTGTTTTAAGAGGAACAACAAAAACAATCTCGTGGAAGTGTTGTTCCTTTAAGAGGAACAACAAAAATGCAAGCGGTAGTGTTGTTCCTTAAGAGGAACAATTGTTGTTCCTTAAAAGGGACGACAGCAGTTCCTTTAAAAGGGACAGCAAAAATAAGCACAGAGGAATGTTGTTCCTTTAAAAGGAACAACAAAAATATACACGCAGAAGTGTTGTTCCTTTAATAGGAACAACAAAATAAACATGCAAAAGTGTTGTTCCTTTAAGAGGAACAACAAAAATAAACATGTAGAAGTGTTGTTCCTTTCAAAGGAACAACAAAAATAAACATGCAAATGTGTTGTTCCTTAAAAGGAACGGTTGTTGTTCCTTCGAAGGAACAACAACTGTTCCTTAAGAGGAACATCATGAAAAATACAGGCATGCAAAATTGTTGTCCCTTGTGATTATGTCACGTTCTGCTGGTTTTAGCCTTGTACTACCTCTCGAACTCTTGACACATAAATCAATAATGTCAACGAAACATTCCTGATATATGTCACCTTTTCCCATAATGTTTAATGCTTCAACCCATTGTTCCTTCATCCCTTTAATTAATGTAGTTTTTAACACATTATCAAGTAAGGGTAAAGATGCATAAGGAGATCTCTGGATATTGTATTGAAAGTGTTCTACATATTCCTTAAATGTTTCATTAGGTCTAGCTGTCATTTGAAATATTTCATCCTTTAATTCTCTAGACCTACAATAATCCTAATATTTCTTTAGAAAAGAACCTTTCATCTGATCCCAGTCATTTATAACACCTCCACCTAACCCCATAAACCATCGTAAAGCTACTCCTTTTAATGTGGAGGGAAATAGTTTTAGCTTTTGGGGATCGGTTGTATAATCATACCCCCGGCATAATATATCGAATTCAAATAGAAATGTATCTAGATCTTCTAATGTTAGGCCATGGAATGTAGGAATATGCTGGAGAGGAATGGCCTTCATAGGTGCATTAACTATAGTATCGATACTGGGATATCGTAGTGTGGAGGTTTGAGGTATTTGCTGGTTCTGGGCCATTTGATCAAATATGTGCCAATATCCTTCTGGGATTTCTAGGGAGTTATTCCAAGGCTGACTAGAAGGAGTAAGAATGGCCTTAACAACACTTCCTTGGTCTGTGATAATGAGTGTTCCTTTCTGAACGATTATTTGGGGAGATTTTCGCTTTTCAGGTTCTTCAAATTTGTTTTGGATGATCTTGACAACACTTCCCTTATCTGGGCTACTTAGTGTTTGAACTACTCCAAGAGGGGATCTTGGTTCTTCTATTTCCCCTGTTTCTCCTCCTCCTTCACAGAGATTACTAGAGTTCCCTTCTTGTAAAGAAATTGGGCGAGAATTCTCAATTTCTTGAAAATCTTGCTCAGTTTCTTCTATTTGGCTATGTACCTCAGCAAAGGCTATAGATGGTGATTCTGTGGCCCGAAGGGAGCTAGTAGGTTGTCTAGAAGCAACTTTTCTAGGGCCTACTAATGGCTGAGATTCTGCTTTCTTGATGATATCGTCTATAAAGGTCGATCGGCCAAGGGTCACCGTCCCTTAGCTTTGTTAGGTTTGGGTAGTGGTTTTGGATTCGTTTTAGGCTTTTTCTGCTTAGTCATGCGCACAACTCAAATACTTATTTCTACCCAAAGTAATCAACAAATCTGTAGGAAAGCGGGTGCGCGATCAGGGCTGTTACATGCTCCGTACACAGGTTCTTACCTTCCGTTTTCAATACCCAATTCTCTCCTAGCAGGAACTTATCAAATGCACACTACTATTCTAAAAAAACAAATGGCTACACTCTCCCCGGTAATGGCGCCAAAATGTTGAGGTATAAAAGGTGTCTTTTGAACTCTTATTTATCTTACATTAATTAGCAATCCAGGTACGATTTTTTATTTCAAGAGTGTACTCAATCTAAGGCGGGCAATTTATTTCAAGAGTAATGTTTTCTAATTTGCAGTACAGTGCTAAAAAAAAGAGTAAAAAGATTCTTGAAATAAAATCTAATTGCAATCAAAAGAAACTTAATGCTCTGGAACTTAAATCATTCACTCAGAAAACTACAACAATTTATCAGTCAAGGATGCAGTAGTGATAACTCTTTCCTCTGTCAACTGATATAAATGAAATCAAATATAAACAAGATCCACAATTTGAGAACTTAGATAGCGATAACCAATGTCCTTTACAGTTGTTGATCTTACACTCCACACTAAAGCAATTAACTGGAAATGATAGATCACTAATGCTGCTAACAGAAATGTAGTAAAAACACTCTTTGCAAATTACTTAAAAGAAAAACCAAATACTTGTAGGAAAGAAATAACATCTATCTAGTATGAATAAACAACAATGCTAACTTAATAGAAATGAACATCAACGCTAAATGTAAATGAAAAACAATGTTATCTTAGTGGAAATGAACAGCAAAGCCAAATGAACAACAATATGTAATGAACTGCAAGGCTTTATAACTGAAATGAATAACGATATAAGTGGTAAAGGATAATACTCTCGTTATGATAGGAAGGGAACAACAATGCGATTCAATCACTACTTATGCAATAAAATGATTCCATAAAGTATTAGAACTAGTAAAGATAGGAAACCGTAAAGCAATGCGATTCAAGGAAATGAAAAGTCAATCAAACCATCACACGACTGGAACTGTAAAATAATGGTACAGATAGCAAGTGGATCGACTAGGGCCGGGCCCTTAGCCACTAGTGAAGCACCACTGGGCTAATTCAGTAGGAAGGAATGGAACGGCAACTGATTAATATATTAGTCATGTATAAAAAGTTTACAAGCAATCATACTCTATTTTAACCAACAAGAGTCGATGATCAAAGTAACAACACAACAGTAAGTTTTGCAAAATGATAATACATGCCCCCCTAGGCTACAAGTGCTGCCCCTTTTTATAATGGCCAGGCAGATATATCAAGAGTACAGATAAGTTCTGAAACAGCGATCCATCAGGATCAAAGGATCCTGAGGGATTCACTCTATCTTTGATTTCCAGTTTATCATTTTGTCTTCTTGCGCTGATGTCGTGCTTTCCCTTTCTTATCCTAGATTATGCACTCCAATCTTGATCTCCTTGTCTGGATACGGCTTCCTGGGGAAGGGACAACAGTTGCTTCTGCTTTGTCTTTTCCTCTCGAATAGTGGTTTTCCATTTCCTTCATTTTCTGTATAGAAAAAGACAATAATTAGTTATTTTGCATCAATCACAAATCTCCTTAATTCTACCATAATTCTTTAAGATATTACCATTTTAGAATGTAAAGGAGTTATGATTCAAAGGAAAAGATAAAGAAATAATTGGAAAATGCATACCTTTTCCATCCCTCAACAATGACCTATGAAACCTATAATGACTTGGGTATTACAACTTTAAAACCAACCTCAACTCTACTAGAATTAGCTAATAGGTCGATGTTCAAGCCGGAAGAAGAAATTACTGTCTCTGTAGACTCCTAGGAATATCTTGTAGACTTCTTGGTCATCAACCCGAGAAGTATATTAGATGGACATCTTTTAATACTAGGAATACCATGGTTAGCAACGAAAGGTGAATATATATGATTTCAAAATGGAGACATGCCAATTGCGAAAGGAGACATTGTCAAAAATATTATTATGTATCCTCTTGCTCAACGTATTCTGCCTACTATAAATCTTCAGTTACGCCCACCGATATATCAAGAAAAAATTCTGCGCTCTCCCATTTCCTTAGATGAAGCTCTCGGACTTAAAAATCAATTAAAAGATGATGTAATCAACAAATTCATCAATAAACCAGCTGTTATTGAAAACCCAACATGCGAAATGATAAAATATCTGTTGGATACTTATGCACAAGGAGACCCCTTAGAGATTTTAAATGACAATCATATTCCCACAATTGCAGTCCATAACAACATTCGAATTGGAACAGAACTAGGAAAAACCCTTAATCTTAATGTTCATCTGGATAAACATTAACAATAGAAATTAATTTAGGTTCTCAGCAAGTACAAACAGGCTTTCACATGGGACTATTTGAACATGAAAGGTCTTGACCCGCAGTTGTGCACCCATCATATCTATATCAAAAAAGATGCACGTCCTATTCGATAGCCCCAAAGGAGGTTCAATCTCCACCTAAGGGATATTGTAAAACAAGAATTGCAGAAATTGCTGGATGTAAACTTCATATACCCAATTTTAGATAGCCAATGGGTTTCCCCATTAGTAGTCATCCCTAAGAAAAATGGAAAATGGAGAATTTGTGTCGATTACAAGGAACTCAATAAAGACACCCAAGAAGACCATTTTTCCCTTCCTTTCATATACCAATTCCTTGATACTTTAGCTAGGAAGAAATTATTTTCATTGCTAGATGGTTTTAGCTGTTACAAACAAATTCAGATTGCTCCGGAAGATCAAGATAAAACCACATTTACCTACCCATGGGTTACATTCACATACAGGGTTTTACCCTTTGGACTGTCCAATGCTCCAATGACATTCACGGGACCTCCAAAAGTTGATCAAAGTTGAAAAGGTAAAAAATACTAATGGGGTTAGTGGTTGATTGGGTTAATGAGTTGAATCTAGATCAAATCTGTTGGCATTATGTTTCTGGTATGGCTATATGTTACAGATTTTGTACTTGATGGCAACTCCCGTGGCAAGGCTCTCATTTTGTTGAAAATTAAGAAGTACGCAGGAAAGCAGTTCAAAAGGTGCGTACACGCAGGTACACCATGCAGGGACCGCGTCCAGATATGCAGGCCAGCCATTCAGGAGGTGCGTACCCCCAGTGCACACATTTCAAGGCAGAGAAAAGCTCACGTGGGGGTTTCTTATGTTTTACTCTTGGTATCTAGCCGACGGTATTGTGTTATTATGGTGTCGGCTCGTGGTATTGTTCCATGATTTGAGGAGGAGCTTGCCTATATAAAGCAAAGGAGATCACTTGGCTAAGCATCTTTTGCAATTGAATATCTTTAGATCTGAAATATTGGGTTATGGTCTTAAAAGCTTGATCTATATGAAAGGGAGGTTGAAGGCGAATCTGTGAAGGGTGATCTCTCGAGCGCATGATCAGATCTGAGCAACTGTGCCACTCTGGTGGACTGCCTATTCGGCCCTAATCAGAAGGACACAGGTGTTTAACAGAAGAGCTGCGTGGGTACGCAGTACAGAAACAGGAGATCTGCATGGGGACGCAGAGCAGAAACAAGAGACCTGCATCGGTACGCAGAGCAGAAACAGGAGATCTGCGTCGGCACGCAGAACAGAAGAAGGAGACCTGCGTGGGTACACAGAGCGACTAAGGTTCAGGTGCGTCCGTGCAGTAAAAGTACGCGGGGTGATAGTATTTCCAGGTGCGTCCGTACGCGGCACGATAGTATTTTGGGGTGCGTCCCTGCAGTAATAATACGCAGCGCGGTTCAAGGTACAGTGCATGGGCACGCAGTTCGGCAGAAGGATTCCTGCGGGTATACGCAGGAAAGCAGAAGGTGAACTGCGTCGTGACGCAGGCCACAGAAGGGAAAACTGCGTATCTGTATTAAAATGTTCTGTTGACTGAAATTTTCTATTGATAAGGTGTTCTGGGTTAGTTCTGTTATTGCTGATCTGATAACTGTAGTGGACTGTAACTTTTATGTACTTGATGATCATTTGATGCTTTATGAAAAGAAGTAGGGGGTTGTAGCTCCCTTCCAGGAGAGACTGGAAAATGAGAGAGAGAGAGTTGTAGCTCTCTGCAGGTTGTAGCCTACGTACTGGTAAAGGACTGCACCAGTACAAAACCATTGTAAAAGAAGTTTCTAAGTTGAAAGAAGATAGAGACATATTGCAGCAGGTGGTTTTCACCCACATTGGGTTTCCACCTTACATCTTGTGTTCTGTGGTGTGACTATCTGTTTTTCTTTGTTCATGCTCATTATTTTATGATACTGACATGCAAAAATAATTCAAAGAACAAATAAGGAAGATTTATTAAAAGAATTAGATAATATTGATTCACCCCCCCTCTCAGTATTATTTCCAACAATTGGTATCAGAGCAGGTCCTTCAGAGAAGCTTGATCAGTTGAAGGTAGATCGTTCATCATGAGCAACTACAAGAGAGAAGCATCAATCAGGCCACAGGTTTTTGATGGGACAAACTTCAATTATTGGAAGGTAAGAGTTACTGCCTATCTTCAATCTCTTGGTACAGAAGTTTGGGACATCGTAGAGACAGGCTATGCTTTTCCTTCAGCTACTCCTACAGATGCAGCCGAGAAAAAGAAGTATGAAACAAATGCGAAAGCAGTCAGTACTCTATTAGGATGTATATCTCAATCAGAATTCATGAAGGTAATGCACTATAAATCCGCAAAAGAGATATGGGACAAAATTGTCACGAGCTATGAAGGAGATGAACAGGTAAAGCGTGCTAAACTTCAAACTCTCAGAATTCAGTATGAGACTCTCAAAATGTATAATGATGAAAGTGTGGCTAACTATTTTCTTCGGGTAGATGAGGTTGTTAATTGTATGAAAAATTTGGGTGAAGAAATAAAAGAGGCTATTGTGGTTGAAAAGGTTCTAAGATCATTGTCCCCCAAGTTTGAATCTAAAGTATCTGTAATAGAAGAAAAGGAAAATCTACGAATTCTTACTATGTCTCAGCTACATGGAATTCTAAATGCTTATGAAATGAGAAAGGGAGGTCCATCAGACCAAAGAGAAGCTGCTTTCAAGGCATCGGGCAAAGGAGATTATTATGAAGCAAGCCACGTCCCAGAAGAAGAGGAAGAAGAATCAAATTTTGTCAGAAATCTTCAAAGGGGTTCTGGAAGGTTCAGAGGTAAGTTACCTTTTAAATGCTTTGCTTGTGGAAGAGTAGGTCATTATGCTACAAAATGTCCTTATAACGATAAAGGAAAGGAACCTGCTAGATGGAACAAGAAACATAACACAAATAAGAAAAGCTACTACACTCATGAAGATAGTGATGGTTTATCAAACAGTGATGAAGATGAACAAGGTAATGAATATAAGTTGTTAATGGCATTTGAAGATGATGATTATATGGATGCTATAGATGTGGATAACCTTTATGATGAAATTACTAGACTCAAGAGATGTATAGAAGAAAAGAACATGATCATTGATACTCTACAATTTCAAATTGATGAAAAGGAAAAACATCTTGAAAAATTAGAAGGTGAAATTGTTGGTCTTAGAAAAGAGATTGAGAAAACAAAAGTTATTAATCTCAAGTTTGTCAAAGGATCTGAAACTTTGGATGAGATTATCAATGTGCAGCGTTCTCCACTAAACAAGACAGGTCTGGGCTATAATGGAGAAACTTCTCAAGCACCCACCTCAAAAAGTTATCTTGATGCAGCAAGAAGAAATGAGCAAAAGAAAAATGTAGATCATCAGGTAAAGAAGGGACGAATTACAAACAGAAACTATCAGGGGCAATCCATCTTAAGGGTGAACAAAAGCTACAACCAGCCACAGGTAAAATCTTCTCAATTTGGTTCAAGAATGGATGACAATAGAAATTACAATCATTTGGCCAGTAGATTTGATAACCGCAGAAGTTTCTTCAATGGACAATGCTTTTCTTGCCATAACTTTGGTCACAAAGCAGCTCAATGTGTTGCATATAAAACAATCATGACTAGGGAAGCTCAAAAACAAAGAAGTATGGCCGGGATTACGAAAAGGACCTATAACAACTTTTCAGTTCTTGAAAATGAAGTTGAATGTTCTATTTGCAATAACTTTGGTCATGAAGACACTGAATGCAGGAGCAGGTTTCAGCAGAAAAAGGAACAAGCCTCAAGCACCAAAACATGGAGAATAAAGGAACCTCAAACAGAAAGATGTGGGATAGCCTTTTATGCAGAGGGACAGGAAAATCTATGGTACATTGATAGTGGATGTTCGAAGCATATGACAGGTGATAAAGAAAAACTTGAGTCTTATTCTGCTCTAGAAAAGGGAAAGAAAGTATCTTTCGGAAATGATACTCCTGCAACTATAAAAGGAAAGGGCACTGCTCAGTTAAAAGAAAAGGTCAAGGCTAGAAATGTTTTATATGTTGATGGATTAAATCATAATCTTCTAAGTGTCAGCTAGATGTGTGATCAAAGAACCGAGGTTATATTCAGATCAAATGGATGTCTTGTTCGTGATCTTGATACAGGTAAACCAGTGATCAAAGGCAAAAGAACTCCAAATAATCTGTACATATTTGAAGAAGGACAACAACAATGCTATCTGAGCAAGGATGATGAGCACTGGTTATGGCATCGGAGGTTGGGGCATCTAAGCTTTTCACAAATAAGGAAAGCATGCAAATATCAGGCGGTTCGCGATCTTCCAAATATCAAAATTCATGACAACACCATATGCAAATCATGTCATTTTGGAAAACAAACCAGAACTAACTTTCCAGATAAGAAAGGATCAACTAGCATGCCTCTTGAGCTAGTACATATAGATACATGCTGTCCATTCAGGAAAAGAACATCTAGAGGAGAAGAATACTTGATATTATTCATTGACGATTTCTCCAGGTTTGTCTGGCTAGGACTTATGAAGCACAAAGATGAAGCATTCGAAAAATTCAAATCCTTCAAAGCCTTGGTTGAAAATGAATCAGGTCACAAAATTAAGTGCCTCAGATCCGACAGAGGTGGGGAGTTTACCTCAAATGAGTTTTTCGATTTCTGTGAAGAACATGGGATAAGAAGAGAATTCTCTACAGCTAGAACTCCTCAGCAAAATGGAGTTGTGGAAAGAATGAACAGAACAGTCCAACAAATGGCTCGTGCTATGCTTGATGAATCAGGAACTCCCGCAACTTTCTGGGGTGAAGCTGCACATGCTGCAGTTGTTATTCTCAACAAAACAAATGTCCGGGTGAACAACACTCAAACTCCTCATGAGCTCTGGAGTGGTAAGACTCCTTCGGTAAAGCACTTCAAAATCTTTGGGAGCAAATGCTATATCAAGAATACTGATGAGCAGCTTGGCAAACTTGAACCTAGAGCAGATGAAGGCATTCTTCTTGGTTACTCTCCACATAGCAAGCATACAAATGCTACAATAAAAGACTTGGCAGAATTGTTGACAGCATTGATGTAGTGGCTGATGAGAAGGGATACATTCCGAGGCAAGTACATCATGAAGAAGAAGATGAAGGCTACCCCCAATGACAGAATGATGAAGAAGAAGAACCTCAAGAAGAACCTCAAGAATAACCAGAGGAGCAAACAAGAATAGAAGAAAAGACTCCATCCAGATATGTACAGAAGAATCATCTAGAATCTCAGATTATGGGGCAGAAAGAAGCAGGTGTACAAACAAGAAGAACAGTTGCAGAAGCTTCAAGCTATTTGGCATTACTCTCCTCTACTGAACCACAAAATGTGAAAGAGGCATGCAAAGATGAATGTTGGGTGAAAGCAATGGATGAAGAACTTGAGCAGATCGAAAAGAACAACACTTGGGAGCTGGTTCCTAGACCAAAAGATAAGAATGTTATCGGGACAAAATGGGTCTTCAAAAACAAATTGAATGAAAATGGAGAAGTAATTAGAAACAAAGCCCGACTTGTTTGTAAAGGGTATGCGCAGCAAGAAGGAATAGACTTTGAGGAAACCTTTGCTCCTGTTGCAAGACTTGAGGCCATCCGAATGTTCCTTGCTCTCTCAAGTTTTCAAAACTTCAAAGTATTTCAAATGGACGTGAAATCAGCCTTTCTGAATGGAGACTTGGAAGAAGAAGTGTACATTGAACAGCCAGATGGGTTCATTCTTGGAAATGATCCAAATCTTGTATGCAGATTGAAAAGGCTCTCTATGGTCTCAAACAAGCTCCAAGGGCTTGGTACTACCATTTGGACAAATATCTTCATCAAAAAGGCTTTTCAAAAGGATCGGCAGATAGCAATCTTTATATAAAAGTTGAAAATGACAAATTGCTAATACTTGTTGTGTATGTAGATGACATTATTTTTGGGAGCAATGAAGAAGCTATGAGTCAAAGCTTTGCCTCGGTAATGCAGAAAGAATTTGAAATGTCTTTGCTAGGAGAACTGACATATTTCCTTGGTTTGCAAATCCAACAAAAAGAAGGAGGAATCTTTTTATCTCAAACCAAGTATCTCAAACAGATTTTGAAGAAATATGGTATGGAAGATGCAAAACCAGTATGTACACCCATGGTCACAGGATGTAGCCTCAGTGCCAATGATGAATCTGCAGCAGTACATCAACCAACCTACATATCTATGATTGGAAGCTTACTTTATTTGACAGGTACCCGACCGGACATCATGCATGCAGTTGGAATAGTTGGAAGATTTCAGGCAAATCCGAAGGAGACTCATCTTCAGGCAGTGAAGAGAATTTTCAAATATCTTCAAGGGACTCAAAATTATGGCTTATGGTATCCTAGAGATACAGATCTTACACTTCAAGCTTATATAGATGCAAATTGGGCCGGAAGCATGGATGACAGGAAAAGCACAAGTGGTGGTGCGTTCTTTATGGGTTCCAGACTGGTATCTTGGTTCAGCAAGAAACAGAGTTCGATTGCCTTGTCTACACCTGAAGCGGAATATGTTGTTGCTGCATCTTGTTGCACTCAACTCCTTTGGATGATGCAGACTTTGCAGGATTTTCAAATCACTTGTACTCCACCTATCCCCATCTTATGTGATAACACAAGTGCAATCAGCATCTCAAAGAATCTGGTTATGCATTCAAAAACCAAGCACATACCAATCAAGTACCATTTTCTCAGGGAACAAGTACTTGAACAGAAGGTCAAGTTGGAGTATGTTCCTTCTAAGGAACAAGTTGCTGATATTCTCACCAAACCATTGCCCAGGGACACTTTTGAATACCTCAGGCAAAAGCTGGGAGTTGTTGATGCATCATCTTATTGTTGAACCTTTTCTGATTGATGGTATAGGTTCAGGGGGAGCATATAATGCATTGTTGGCATTATGGAGGATGGTCAGAAGGAGATCTTGGAAATAGCTGCAATATGTCTCTATCTCTTTCATGGTGGATTATGGTTCTTTGTTGCAGATCTGATTCATTTTCAGGGGGAGCATGATCTTAGGGGGAGCATACCCCTTTGCCCTTGATGTCAAAGGGGGAGAATGAAGCTGAAGTTTTTGAGGTTGCCATCAAGTCCAAAGGGGGAGATTGTTGGCATTATGTTTCTGGTATGGCTATATGTTACAGATGTTGTACTTGATGGCAACTCCCGTGGCAAGGCTCTCATTTTGTTGAAAATTAAGAAGTACGCAGGAAAGCAGTTCAAAAGGTGCGTACACGCAGGTACACCATGCAGGGACCGCGTCCAGATACGCAGGCCAGCCGTTCAGGAGGTGCGTACCCCCAGTGCACACATTTCAAGGCATAGAAAAGCTCACGTGGGGGTTTCTTATGTTTTACTCTTGGTATCTAGCCGACGGTATTGTGTTATTATGGTGTCAGCTCGTGGTATTGTTCCATGATTTGAGGAGGCGCTTGCCTATATAAAGCAAAGGATATCACTTGGCTAAGCATCTTTTGCAATTGAATATCTTTAGATCTGAAATATTGGGTTATGGTCTTAAAATCTTGATCTATATGAAAGGGAGGTTGAAGGCGAATCTGTGAAGGGTGATCTCTCGAGCGCATGATCAGATCTGAGCAACTGTGCCACTCTGGTGGACTGCCTATTCGGCCCTAATCAGAAGGACACAGGTGTTTAACAGAAGAGCTGCGTGGGTACGAAGTACAGAAACAGGAGATCTGCGTGGGGACGCAGAGCAGAAACAGGAGACCTGCGTCGGTACGCAGGGTAGAAACAGGAGACCTGCGTCGGCACGCAAAATAGAAGAAGGAGACCTGCGTGGGTACGCAGAGCAACTAAGGTTCAGGTGAGTCCGTGCAGTAAAAGTACGCGGCACGATAGTGTTTCCAGGTGCGTCCGTACGCGGCGCGATAGTATTTTGGGGTGCATCCCTGCAGTAATAATATGCAGCGCGGTTCAAGGTACAGTGCGTGGGCACGCAGTTCGGTAGAAGGATTCCTGCAGGTATACGCAGGAAAGCAGAAGGTGAACTGCGTCACGACGCAGGCCACAGAAGGGAAAACTGCGTATCTGTATTAAAATGTTCTGTTGATTGAAATTTTCTGTTGATAAGGTGTTCTGGGTTAGTTCTGTTATTGCTGATCTGATAACTATAGTGGACTGTAACTTTTATGTACTTGATGATCATTTGATGCTTTATGAAAAGAAGTAGGGGGTTGTAGCTCCCTTCCAGGAGAGACTGGAAAACGAGAGAGAGAGAGTTGTAGCTCTCTGCAGGTTGCAGCCTGCGTACTGGTAAAGGACTGCACCAGTACAAAACCATTGTAAAAGAAGTTTCTAAGTTGAAAGAAGATAGAGACATATTGCAGCAGGTGGTTTTCACCCACATTGGGTTTCCACCTTACATCTTGTGTTCTGTGGTGTGACTATCTATTTTTCTTTGTTCATGCTCATTATTTTATGATACTGACATGCAAAAATAATTCAAAGAACAAATAAGGAAGATTTATTAAAAGAATTAGATAATACTGATTCACCCCCCCTCTCAGTATTATTTCCAACAAAATCAAGCATGTGAACATGATTGTTGAACTTAGCAGTTCTTAGTAATTATTGAGTTGAGCACTGGAGTTCATCTTTATATTGGAGATATCTCAATATGAGTATGGTTGATTATCTAGTTGAGTTGTGGAGTGAGTGAGTGATTGAAGAAGAGCCTACAAGATGCATGTGTTGTATTATGAAGAATTTATGAAGCCATTTGCAGTTGTTGTAGCAATGAGATGAAGTATGATTCAACCATGATATTGGTGCAATGATTGACGTGCGACGTGTGGTTTTATATAGTGAGTTGAGGAGATTGTTTTCCAAATGGTGTGGAATTTTTGTGCGGATTTCTTATGGAAGCTTGAGGGGAAAATATCATTTGATAGAGCTTTGATTCTATGTTATTGTAGTGCTCACGTTGAGCAAGTTTTAGGAGTCCAATTTGAAAATATATGAAATGACGCTTGCATGGAGGTAGTGAAGGCATGGAGACTTTGAGTAGACAGTGACTTGGTGGATTCAGTAGAGGGAAGAGTTTTCTCCATCCAATAGGAGTTGGATAGTCTAATGGTAGTTGGGCCAGGATCACTGATCGTGGTGGCCTTCAGCGGATGGTAGTCCATATATTAGAGAGAGAAACAAATACATGTCTAGAACGACCAAAATATTGCAAAAGAAGTAAAGTCTTTAGGGCTCAGGGGAGTGAGCTGATCCATGTATAATTTTCTTAACAAATTAATAAAATAATTGAGCAGCACAACAACAACAACGTGGTCTTTTTCCTGAGATGGGTTTTCCAAGAGAAACACTTGTGTTCATGTGTTGATTGATTATGTGTTTTCATATTTATTATTGATGCTCTAATCTATGGTTGTGTGTTTTAGTTTATCCATGGTAAAAGATTACACAATTGGTGATCTTTTTATAAAGCTCCACACTACTAATTCACACCCCCCTTCTAAGTAGTGATATAGTTTCCAACACTTAATAAAAAACATTATCCCATCTCATTTTCATTTATTTTTCTTAGGAATTTGGCAAGATAACTCAAGACACAACAATCCTGTAGAAAATTTGTAGCATTTTGTTTTCAATATCTTCCTTGCCTATAATTCATGGTACAACTAGATTTATAGCCTATGAATGCTATGGGGCGACTTTGGTTGAGCTTAGGCTTGGTTAGACCACCATTTATCTCTTACATTTCTTTCTTCTTGAATGTTCATTTATGAAATTAGTTTAGATTTATTTTCTAGTAAAAGTAAAATAGATCTTCTTATTGTTATTTACCTTTTACAACTTAGGATTGGTGGCTTACCTAATATTTGATCATTTGAACTTGTTTCATTTTCTTCTTTCACTTGCACAAAAGGTAATCAAACTAGGAAGTGGGAGGTACCTTCTACACATACAATATTAGCCCCTCTTAAGTTTGTATGAACCCCATGTTGATAATCTATGTTAGTAGCCTTGGGAGTTGCACCACGCTTATTGAAATACTAGGGCTCATCACTTTTTGGTGCCATTTCTATGGATGGTGTCAAAGCAAGCACTCTCTTGTTCTCAAAATGATTCATTATGTCTTTTCTACATTCATATTTTTTGTAGAAAAAATAAACTTCATTAGGAATCTTGCATTGCATTCTCATTCAATATATATATATATATATATATATATATATATATATATATATATATATATATATCTATATCTATATATAGATATATATAGATATATATATATATATATATATATATATATATATATATATATATATATATATATATATATATATATATACTTCTCCAATGCCAACCCCCCCCCCCCCCCCCCCCCCGAATTGACCATGTGGTGCAGTAAAAACCACATCACCTTCCACTTTTGCAGGTAGAAGAAGAAGAGGTGGAAGAGAAGGTAGAAGAAATTGATGGAGATGATAACAATGAGGAATATCGTCTTGGATTTCCCATTCAATATATTTATATCAAATTTTCATATGAAGAAAATCCCTCCATATTTCCTTCCCAACATCCATGGTATGAGGTCATAGTATCTAGAAAATTTTCACTTTGAATTTGAAATACCTTGTAGACGTTTTGGATACTTATTAGACACTCAAAATTTTATATTGTCTCTGACAACATTGAAGGATAGAGCTCTTAAATGGTTCATGATTTTAGGGACTAATTCAATAAGATCATTGAATGATATGAAAAGGATATTTCTAGAAAAATTAAATATCATAATATTCAAGAATAAATATTTAAAATGACTCAAAAAGAAGATGAGATCATTCAAAATATAACAGAGAGATTCATGTATAATGTTAAGAGGGAAAAATTACATCATTTAGGATTTGACACACTAAAATCCCTCTTGCTTAGAATAAACACGGATGATTGAATTGATATCCTTTATCTCATGAGTAGAGGTGATGTATACCAACTATCATTTGAATAATTTTTTGAAATATGCAATTGCATATCAAGAGGAAGGGAAATAGTAAGTAAATCATCATCGATATCAGTAAGACAAATTGAACCCGGAAATTCACTTAATAACTTAAAAACAAGAATTCTTAGAATTCTAAGTGAAAAAAGTAGAAATGTTAAGAATGAAAACTGAGCAAAAGGAGGAGTTTTATATTTGTGTTATCCATGTAGAATCATATGCTACTAACTGTTTCCCATCATTTCCAAGGTTAAAGGAATTTTTTTGGGTGTGGAGCCTGATAATCTTCTGTATTCAAAGGTTTCTGCCGGATGTATACCCCAGGAAGACTGTACACCCCTCCATGGGCGGGGGGGGACTTGTCCCCCCCGTGGGGGTAAATCTCTGCCAGCTGGGGGGTCCGGGGGCCATTGGTCCCTTGGCAGGGGTTCAGGGGCAGTGCCCCCGAAGCTAAAAATAGATGTAAAATTTCCTTGTAAAAGTCTAGTAATTTCTAGTCAAACTAGGTCGTTCATTAGGCGGATGATCTGACACTAGAAGTTATGTTTAATTTAGGGTTTTTTGCCCTAGAAGGAAACCCCTCACTATATATGAGGGAATTGTATTGCGTCTTATATCGTTATTCTGAGTGAGGAAGAGAGAGGAGATTGAGAGTGAAGAGGGTGTTACAGCGGATCTGCTATAGGATGTATCTCTTTAGTTCATTGGATAATATAAAAAGAAGGATTGGCTGTTTCTCCATGGACGTACCCCAAACTGGGTGAACCACATATATCTGTGTCTCTCTTGTTTTATGCGTCTTTTGTGTTTATATTTATGCAATATTTTATGTGTTCCATTGCTCCGTAATATATAATTTTTCTAACAACATTTACTATGATGACAGTTGAGCAAGTAAAACACAAAAATAACTACAATATGTAGCTCCAAGAAGACTATGGAAACCTAATCAACCTAGTATGCTGCAAGATCCTAATTAACAATTTCAATGTCACACATAAGAATCTCAAAGTCATTAGAGAAAAACCGTTCCTTGGAAACCTTGGCGTTCTCAACCCCAAAACCAATCTTGGTAACAATGTTGGAAAGGACCTTATGGGAGAAATCCATAACGTCAATATTTTCCTCTATATCCTCCATACCCAACTCCATGATATCCATAGCATCCACCTCCAGCACAACCACAAACTCAACCACATCCATCTCAAAGATCCAGTCCCACTCAACTACCTGTACAAAAAATTTTGAACACAAATAATAAAGTAACTCGACCCACATACAATGTTGAGGTACTAGTGGCCTCGGTGCAGGCGTAACGGATAATCGCTCAAATCTAGAAACAATTGCTTCAATTTCAGGTGGGAGTTCCTCAATTTCTTTAGGATTTTTAGTCATCCGCCTTTTAACTTAGTTATTCTACTAATTTAGCAGAACTGCTTAATTTTATTGAAATATGACAAACTCTTCAATTGCCATGGAATCCAAAAGAAACTTAAACTTTGAGTTATTCCTTCTCACGTCATCCTTTTTCCATGGACACCATTGTGTTACCCTTGATCTTACCCTTTAATCCAACGATTGTTGATTCACCTAATCAACAAAACAAATCGGCAATCCTCCACCATTGATCAATGCACCATTTGATTCAACAGTTAATAACGATATTGGGTGAACCACTTACATGACGGTTACCTACCCGATAAAGTGGTTTTCTCACTCCTCCTGAGTGATACGTGTCGAGCACTAAGGGTAATCTCCCGGGCTCGAGATATTACCAATTACCACCTTTTAGTCACTCGATAAACAACTTTGCCTATGAGAAACCACTTTTGCGGTGATTAACGTCCACACTTATCCACCACATGATGACCCTTAAATCAAGCAGTCTTTCGAATAGATGGCTCTCACTCTTCTTCGTCTTTTGGTTTGATTTTGTCAGACTTTCCTTGGCTCCGCTATGATTTTAGCACTTCTACCAGATTTAGTTCTAATCTATGTAATTTGAAGCTTCGCTAATTAAAGCTCTATGATTCAAACCACTTTCAATTACTTAATACACCGTGAAAGAGAAATTAAACACGATAAAACCAGATCACACAGAATTCAAATTTTTATAGACCAAACTGGACTTCAACAATACACAGAGATATTTCGAAGGAATTCAACCTCCGGTATTGACCAATTATACAAGAATAAATAAAGATACAGAGGATTTCAAGCTCTAAAATCAAAATCCTCTTTTCTTTATTTCTAATCAAATCCTAAGGGTCCAAATTCTCTTACAATTGTTCAAAACTTACATAAATACTTTACATCTAGAAATTTGATCCTCAATCTTTGGATCAAATCTATCTAATCCTAGATGATTACCTAAACTGCTTGATATTCTCGTCAAGAATCTCACTGAGTACTACTTGAATTAATTACAAAATCACTCAATCCCTAAATTCTAGCTCAAATCCTATATAGAAAACTTTGTAAATTGACAGCTAAAGGATCCCACTCCTTTGCTTGTAATTTTTTTTTGTATTTTTGATCTAAATTCGAAGCCTTTTGTCTTCAAGCCTCATGCTCATGAGGACAAAATTCTTCATGGGCTCCTGTCCATGAGATCTTCTATAGAACTACCCAACTTCTGTAACATGGCTTTTTTCATCCAAGTAGCTTCAGCAATTGGTTGGTCCTTCCATTTGACAAAAACAGAAAATATTCCTGTCCTCTTGTCTTTTTCAACAATTTCTTGACCAAAATCCTCTCTGGCTACAATTCAATTGCGATAGGTAACTGTTTTACCCAATCAACCTTTTTTTCTTCTTGATCCTCTGCTTTGTCATCTGCATTTCCACCTTCATACCGGTATAAATCAACAACATTGAAAATTGGAGACATTCCAATATCAAGGGGTAACTCAATTTCATATGCATTTGGTGAAAATTTCCTTAAAACTCTGCATGGTCCAATTTCTTGAATTTTAATTTTTTATATTCCCTTTTTGGAGATTTATCCTTCCTTAGGTGTGCCAAAACCAAATCTCCAACCTCAAAATTTACTTCTCTCTTCTTCAAGTATTCTTTGTTCTTGTACTTTATGTTGCTATCCTATAGCTGTTGTTTTACATGTTCATGAACTACTTGAATCTTTGAAGCAAAATCTTCTCCTAGAGCACTCCTCATTTCGGCTTTGCCTAAATCTCTCAATTCAGATACTCCTCTTGGGTGCATTCCATAAACTATATGGAATGGACTCTACCCTGTACTCCTATTAGGAGAATCATTGTAAACATATTCAGCCTGTGCCAATAATTGATCCCACTGCTTTGGATGTTCACCTGCAAGACTTCTTAAAAGATTACTCAAACTTTTGTTCACAACTTCAGTTTTCCCATCAATCTGATGATGATAAGAAGAACTGAAGCTCAGTTTAGTTCCAAGCTTCTTCCACAAGGTCCTCCAGAAATTTCCAACAAACCTGGAGTCTCTGTCTAAAACAATGCTCTCTAGTAACCCATGTAACCTAACAATTTCTTTAAAAAACAAGTTAGCAACATGAATAGCATCACTGGTTTTATAACATGGAATAAAATGTGCCATTTTTGAAAATCTATCAGCTACTACATAATTTGAATCATGTCCCCTTTGAGTTTTTGGTAAACCCGAAGCAAAGTCCATACATACCATATCAGAAGGCCTATCTATAATAGGTAATGGAAGATAAAAACCTGTGTTTTGGCTCCTTCCCTTTGCATACTGACAAACTTTACAATTTTTCACATACTTTTTCACTTCAGCTCTCATCTTTGGCCAAAAATAAAACTGGTTCAACTACTCATAAGTTTCATCTGCACCAAAATGTCCTCCAAGTCCACCACTATGTTTCTCCTTGATCAAATTTTCTCTCATAGAACATTTTGGTATGCACAACTGATTTCTTTTAAATAACAATCCCTCTTGCAAGGAATAATCTAGCCACTTTCTTCTGTCTAACAAAATAGGATTCCTACAAGCTTCAAATGCCTCTTTAAAATCTAGATCTTCTTCATATAAATCTTTAAGAAAATAAAAACCCAACACTTGAAATTGACTTTCTTGCACCAAAATTATTTTCCTACTTAAGGCATCTGATACTTTTTTTGATTGACCAGTTATATGTTTTAACACAAAATTGAAACCTTGAAGGTATTCTACTCATTTTTCATGCTTCTGGTTAAGCTTTAGTTGTTTCATAATATACTGCAATGCAGGGTTATCTAAATACAATATGAACTCCTTAGACATCAAGTAATGTCTCCACTTCGTCGAAGACTGCACCACCGCATAAAACTCCTTGTCATAAGAAGAATATTTATTCTTTGACTCATTCAAATTTTCACTAAAATAAGCTACAAGTTTGTCTTCTTTACTTAAAACAGCTCCAATGGCTTCTCCATTGGCATCACATTTCACTTGAAAAGGATTATTAAAATCAAGAAAAATCAAAATAGGCTTCTCAGTAATCTTTCTCTTCAACAACTAAAAGCTCTTTTATGCTTCAATAGTCCATTTAAATGGTTGTCTATCCTTATTTATAGTATCAATAATAGTAGCATTGATCTTACTAAAATTCCTTATGAATTTACTACAAAAACTAGCAAGAGCATGAAAAATTCTTACCTCAAAGACACTTTTTGGTGAAGGCCACTCCATGATTGCCTTAATCTTCTCATGATCCATCTTCAATCCATCAGCAGAAACAAAAAAACCCAAATATACTAACTCCTCTTTCATGAATGAACATTTATTTAAATTTATTAGTAACTTTTCTTGTTGTAGCCTTTGTAGGACATAATTCAGATGTCTCACATGCTCCTCCTTTGATTTACTATAAACTAATATATCAACAAGAAATACTATTACAAATTTACCTATGAATTGTTTCAAAAATTCATTCGTGAGCCTAATAAATGTACTAGGTGCATTTGACAATCCAAAAGGCATTACCATCATTTCATACAATCCTTCACTGATCTTAAAAGTAGCTTTCCATCCATCCCCTTATCTAATTCTGATTTAATGATAACCACTTTTTAAATCTAGCTTTGTAAAATATCTTGCTCCACTCAAACAATCCATCAAATCTTCAATTCTAGGTAAAGGAAATATGTACCTGATTGTTATCTTATTAATTTCTCTTGAATCAATGCACATTCTCCAGCCTCCATATTTCTTTGGGCTCAACACTGTTGGCACTACACAAGGACTCAAACTCTCTCTAACCAATCCCTTGTCTAACAATTCCTGAACCTGTTTCCCGATTTCTTCATTCTCTGTGGGAGTCATTTGGTAAGCTGATTTATTAGGTAGATTTGATCTTGGAATCAAATCTACGTGATGACTGATTTTTCTAATGGGTCGTTATTCATTAGGCAAATCATCTACAATGATATCATAATAACTTTCCATCATCTCTTGAATTTCAATTGGTAAATTAGAAGCTTTTGTAGAAGTAATTATTACCTTGGGTTTGCAAACTAATGCAAAATTTACCTCATCTTCCTCCGTCTGCTGCAAGTACTCCTTTCCACTCAACAGTAGGGGTCTTTGGATCAGGTTTCTTTGATGCACCATTTTCTTCCATAGGCAGCAATGTATGATTAACACCATCTTTACTGAACCTATATGTGTTCTTCTTTCCATCATGCAATGCTCCTATGTCATACTTCCAAGTTCTTCACAACAATACGTGACACACATCCATAGGCATCACATCACACAGAATTTTATAATTGTATTTGCCCAACTGCAACTCTAATTCATACTGTGCATTCACTACCAACTGATATCCCTTTTGAAGCCATGACACCTTGTAAGGTGTTGGGTGTTTCTTGGTTTTAAATTTCAACTTCTCCACCACTTCTTTGGAGACCAAATTATCTGTAGTTCCACTATCAATTATCATCTGATAACACTTCCCTTGAACCTTACACACAGTCCTGAACATGGTCTTTCTATGTGCTAGTCCAATAATTTCCTTAGTCGGATTTAATAAAACTTTGTTAACTACCAAAGACTCTCCTTTCTCTAGTACATTTTCTTCCTCTAGCACCTTTGCTGCTTCCTCTTCAGTCTTAGCAACAATTGCATTCCTCTGATTCATTCATATGTTTTATGGGCACTCATAGGCTCTGTATCCCAGCTTATTACATCTGTAACATCTTACTTCTCTTCCTCTCCCTCTGCCTCCTCTTCCTCTAGAAAATTCCTTCTAGCACTTGCATCACCTCCTGTGTGTGCATGCTGACTTGAGCTACTGCTAGCTCCATCTCTAGGTGTTGTAGACCTTCCTCTACCACCTTTACTTCCCCTTCCTCGGGAAGCACCTCTATTTCTGGAAAATTTCTTCCCCATGAGTTTTTCTTTGGCTTTCAATACCATTTGATAAGCCTCTTGTATTGTTTTAGGAGACAATACACTTATCTCATCTTGGATTTCCATTCTGAGTCCGTTTACATATCTTGCAACCTTCTCATCTGTATCTTGGATTTGTCCTGCTCTTATGCTTACTTTGTAAAATTCCTCTGTGTATTCCTTTACTGTCACAGACCTCTGTCTAAGGTTCTGCATCTGTCTAAACAATGTATGCTGATAATCACTTGGAAAAAACTTACCCTTTAGTTTTTCCACCATTATATTCCAATTCTTGATTAGTTGTCTACCAAGTCTTCTTCTTTCTGCCTGCACTCCATCCCACCAAAGTGTTGCATGTCCTTTCAATTTTGTGACTGCAAAATTCACTTTTTTCCTTCTTCTGTTTCTTCATAATCGAAAAATTTCTCCATATCATTTATCCAATCTATTAATTCCTCGGGGCTTAAGCTTCCTGTGTAGATTGAAACTTCAAGTTTAGGCTTGGATGTGGATCTCAATATTGATTTAAAGAATCTCGTCTCAGGAGTTACATCTATAGGTTCTTCTTCTTCTGCAGCTTCAGCTTCAAGTTCACTGACATCTCCAACATCTACATCTCTTCCCATTTGCATTGCTTCTAATCTAGCCTGCATCTATTGCATAGCTTCCAACAATTAAACATTTGCAACTGGTCTTCCTCTTCTTCAACCGCCATCTCTTCCTCCAACTTTGAAGGCCATGTTTGATTTCTTTTTCTGCTCCTTGAGATCCTGTTCAATGTGAGTCAGCAGCTCTAATACCACAAATGGTGGCCTGGGTGCAAGCGTAATGGATTATCGCTCAAATATAGAAACGATGGCTTCAAGTTCAGGTGGGAGTTCCTCCTCACTTTCTTTAGGATTTTCAGTCATCCGCCTTTTAACGTATTTATTCTACTAATTTAGCAGAATTGCTTAATTTTATTGGAATATGACAAACTCTTCAATTGCCATGGAATCCGAAAGAAGCTTAAACTTTGAATTATTCCTTCTTGCGTCCGCCTTTTGGTTTGATTTTGTCATACTTTCCTCAACTCGGCTATGATTTTAGCACTTCCGCCAGATTTATTTATAATTTGTGTAATTTGAAGCTTCACTAATTAAAGCTCTGCGATTTAAACCACATTTAATTACTTAATACACAGAGAAAGAGAAATTAAACATGATCACACCATATCATACAAAATTCAAATTTATAGACCAAACTAGACTTCAACAATACATAGAGATATTTCGAATGAATTGAACTGTTAGGATATTCTGACACATAGGAAATAGTTAAGTACAACTTCGTCTAGTGTAGAGTTAGGTAAAGTGTGTTTCTTTACCGTTGTACATTTTGTAACTTACAATCTGACGGTCACGATATGTAGTGATCTGACGGTTCATTCTCTCCTCGGTATTACCGACACTTGATCCGTGGCTTGACACTCGATTGGTCCATGAATTCTATTTAAAGCGCATGGAGGGTCATTTGTAGGGTAATCTGTGCATGAGAGAAGCTTATGTAAATTTTCATTCTTTGATTAATAAATTTCCTGAAGTGGCCGTGTTGGCTCAGGCCGTGGACTGTTTCCCTCTTTGAGGGTTTTAACCACGTCAAAAATACTGGTGTATTGATCTATGATCTGGTTGTGAGCGGTGTCCTTTTGGTGTTCTTTCTGAGGAACTTACCCTGTAAATTCCTACATGGTATCAGAGCTATTTGAGGGCCGCGTCCATTGGTGATCCAAATCTGAAGCCGGTAGAACTGCATCCAACTGCCGTTTCCTAGATCTGTTGTTTCTGACTGCTTTCGGGCCGAGAGGACTACTCTGTTGTATTCGGAGCATCTGTTCCAGTGAGGAACCCCTTTCGTTTCACACAAAAAGGTTTCTGGTAGCCCTAGCTGCGTCATTTTTAAGATCTGGAGGTATACAGTCTTTATTTGTAGTTTACTATTATTTTCTCTCTGCTTATTTCGGTTTCGGTCTATTTAGTTTTTTTTTAACCAGATCTATACCTTTCATTTCTGCGTATGCTCTTTGCCCTGCGACTCTATGCGATCTGGGCAAATCAGAAACAGAAAGGAAGGATTTTTCTCATGCGTATCCTCTTTTCCCTGCACCTTAGTGTGATCTCAGAAAATCAGAAACATTGAGAAAAATATTTAGTTTTTCGGCTAAAGCTAACTTTGAGCTGCAAGGTTCAATTTTTGAAAATATTTAGTTTTTTGGGTAAAGCTAACTTCGAGCCGTAAGGTTCGTTTTCTTTTCATGTCCGTGTTGGGTTTTGTGTTTTTTGTTTTGTAGGGAAAAAGAGCTTTCTCAAAGCAAGCATGCAACCCAAAGCCCCCCCTCCCCCCTCTCTCTCTCTCTCTCTCAAATTTTTTGTATAGATCAATTGGTTCAAAGCTATTTTAAGAGAGTAGAGGTCTTGGGTTCAAGTCTCCATTTTTTGGGGGCGGACTTTTTCATTTCCGCACATTCCCGCACTTCGTCGACAACTTCAACAACTTTTTTTCAAAAAGCCATAACTTCTTCATCCGAAAGCCTTTTTCAGAGCTGTTTTTTTTAAACCAGCCTAATTTTTCGAGATCTATCCAGTGGAACACTTACTTTCAGCATCTTCAGCTTCAATTTCTATTGAAATGGAAAGTCAATACCAAGTTACCCTTGACAGCACCAACTACTTCCAATGGTTGTCCTACATGGAGGATTTACTTAGAAGTAAAGGTCTCTACCGAATAGCCACATGCCAAGAAAAGAATCCGAAAGATGAAGACAAGGCTGCTAAATGGGAAAATAGACAAAATCAAGCATGTGGTTTGATAGGGATGTCTATTTGTCCAGATCTTAGATTCCATGTTGCAGAACTTGAAACTCCTCATGAAGCAATGGAACAAATCAATAAAGTTTTTGGGATTAAAAATGAAATTAGAGCCCATCAACTTGAAAATGAGTTGCTTACATTGGACTCTAATAATTTTTCTTGCATTGAAGATTTCTTTTCTAAGTTCAAGACCCTTAGATATCTTTTGGAAGGTGTTAAGGTTAAGAAAGAAGATAGTAACCTTATTTATTCCATCCTTACTAAGTTGGGACCATCCTACTCTGTATTTGTTTCCACCTTCCATTCTACAAGAGAAGCCTTCATTTCTCAAGGAAAAGACTACAAGCCCCCTTCCTTTTACTCTTTTTGTGATTCTTTAATAAGAGAACAAGAAAAACTCTTACACCTTGGTCTTCTTAATCTTGGAAACTCTTCCAAGAAAGCGTTAGCCGCCCAGCAGCAACCAAATTCAAAGAATCCTAAGAATTCATATCCTAAAAAGAATGGTCCTAAACCAAACAAGGGTCCTAAGAAAACTCAGCCTCAAAATGAAAGATCATTTCAGCAAAATGATAAGACCAATAAAAACAAATGGAAGAAGACTGACAGACATTGCAACTTTTGTAATCGAGATGGCCACTTAGAATCAAAATGCTTTAAAAATATGGAAGCCTTGGAAGCAACAATGAAGAAGCATAACATCCATTTGGGTCAATCTTCAACTTCAACTTCATCTTCAGGAATGGAACTTTCTGCATGTGGTTGTCAAGCATCTCGATCTGGCTATGCTTTAAATGTATCTTCTTCTTCTCATTCTCATGAGTGGCTCATTGATTCTGGAGCTTCTTATCACATGGCCAAAAACAAAGCCATGTTTTCTTCTTTAAATGATTGTAACACCAAAAATATATATGTTGGTGATGATAGATCTCTTAATGTTGTAGGGACTGGAACTGTTCATCTAGACAATGGTCAGTTTAATGGTGTATTATGTGTTCCAACCTTATCCTGCAACCTTCTATCTGTATATCAGATAACTCATTCAGGTGAAGGTAAAATCGTTGAATTTTCACCTCATGATGTTGTAATCAAGGACTTAAAAGATCCTAAACAGATTTTGGCTACTGGGATTGCTGATGATTCTACAAGGTTGTACAAGTTTCACAACTTTGGGTCATCAAATCTTCCCTCAGTATTTGTTGCTCATAACGATGAAGTGAGCAAACTTTGGCATGAGCGATTTGGTCACTTAAATTATCGCTCCCTTCAGCATCTATGTAAAGAAAATATGGTGACAGGTCTTCCTATGGTATCTTGTAGAGATGGTGTTTGTTCCGGATGTGTACTCGGAAAACATCATCGGGAGAGTTTTGAAAAACGTGCCTATTGGCACGCCTCAGCCCCTTTACAACTTGTGCATAGTGATTTATGTGGTCCACTTCCTGTTGCTTCATTCTCTAGCTGCAAGTATTTCTTAACTTTCATTGATGATTTCTCCAGACGCACTTGGGTATACTTCTTAAAACTCAAGAGTGAAGTATTTAACACATTTTTGGTCTTCAAGGCCTTTGTTGAAAAACAATCTGGACATCAAATTATTAAGTTAAGATCTGATAATGGCGGAGAATATGTTAAAAACACATTCATCAACTATTGCACTGAGAATTGAATTCAAATGCAACATACTGTTCCATATACTCCACAACAAAATGGTGTAGCTGAAAGGAAGAATCGCACCTTAAAGGAAATGGCTAATTGTATGCTACAATCTAAAGGACTTGGTCTTAGTTTTTGGGCAGAAGAAATTAACTGTGCAAATTACATAATAAATCGCACTCCTACTAAGGTTCTAAAGAATATCACTCCAGAAGAAGCATGGAGTTCAATTAAACCAGATGTAAGTCACTTTCGTGTTTTTGGAAGTGAAGCATGGGCCCATATTCCAGATGAAAAGCATAAAGCTTTAGAACCTAAGAGTGAAAAATGTACTTTTGTTGGATATTCTGAAGATGTAAAAGGCTATAGACTTATTCCATTTAAGTCCAAAAATGTTATCATTAGAAGAGATGTAAAATTTGATGAAAATATATCGGCCTGCTACCCTAGTCTGGCGGATGTGCCACCTCTCTCTATCTCTTCTACCTTTGAAAACATTTCTTCTTCAGATGATGAAAGTGAGGATGACAATCCTCCCCCACCATCTCAGGATCCTCCTTCAGCTCCTGAGCTTCCAAAATGGGTTCGTGCTACTCGAGATGCAGCAGGTGATCTTTCCAGTGATCCTTCAGATCAGCGACGCACACGTTCTCAGTTCGAGAGACCCTCTTCTTTACTGGCTCAAGCTCCAGTAAATTATGATCCTGACACCTTTGCAGAAGCTTCAGGCCATCCAGATTGGGAAGCAGCTATGAATGAAGAATATCATTCATTATTGGCAAATGATACATGGGATCTTGCTTGTTTACCAAAGGGACGGAAACTTGTTAGATGCAAATGGGTTTACAGAACCAAGTATGGACCAGATGGAAAAGTTGATAAACATAAAGCTCGTCTTGTTGCTAAGGGATTTTCACAGGTTGAAGGCATTGACTACACTGAAACCTTCTCCCCTGTTGCCAAAATGAACTCTATCCGCCTTGTTCTTTCCCTTGCTGCCTGTTTCAAATGGGAAGTCCATCAGATGGATGTTAAATCTTCCTTCTTGCATGGGGACTTGCTTGAAGAAATCTATATGGAACAACCCATTGGCTTCATACAAACAGACTCCGACCTTGTTTGTCGACTTAAGAAATCCCTTTATGGTCTCAAGCAATCTCCTCGGGCTTGGTATGCCAAAATGGATAGCTTTCTTTTAGAATCTGGCTTTTCTAGGTGTCATTCTGACAATACTGTCTACACCAAGAAAGTGGGCAACTCTCTTATCATCCTTGTTCTTTATGTTGATGATCTTATCCTTACTGGTAGTGATCCCAACCTTATAAACCATGTGAAGTCTAGCCTCAAAAGGAAATTTGAAACGACAGACTTAGGACACTTACACTATTTTCTCGGTCTTCAAGTCTTGCAATCCAAGGAGGGTATTTCCCTTTCCCAGTCCAAGTATGCTTGTGATATTCTACGTCATTTTCACATGGAAGACTGTAAGCCAGCCCCTTCTCCCTTTCAGTCTGGATTCAAACTTTCAGTCACTTGTACTTCTCCTGAAGTTGATGCCACATTATACCGTCAACTTGTAGGAAAACTCTTGTATTTAACCCATACTCGTCCTGACCTTTCCTTTGCTGTTGGCCTTGTTGCTTGGTTCATGCAAAACCCCCGTTAAAGTCATTGGAAAGCAGCTAAAAGAATACTTCGTTATGTTCGAGGTACAGTTCAGTTTGGGATTCATTACAGTGCTGAAGCAGCTCCTCTATTGGTTGGTTTCACTGATTCTGATTGGACTGGTGACCCTGATGATCGGAAGTCTACTGCCGGTTATGTGTTCACTCTTGGTTCAGGACCTATTACATGGGCTTGTAAGAAACAAGCTGCCATTTCTCTTTCATCAGCAGAAGCAGAGTATCGTGGTGCCGTAGAAGCTAGTAAGGAAGCCTTGTGGCTTCGTAAGATCCTGTCAGAATTTGGCTTTCAGCAGCAGCATCCGACTACACTTTGGTGTGATAATCAAAGTGCCATTCAACTATGCAAAGATCCAGTTCAACATCAGCACAGAAAACACATTGAACTGCACATGCACTTCATCAGAAAGCTCATTCACGACCATGTTCTTGAAGTGCAATATTGTTCAATAGATGATCAAGTCGCAGACATATTCACAAAGGCTCTCACAGAGGCGAAGTTCACTAAACTTCGATTTATGGTTGGAGTTCAGGAAGTTGTCACTAAGGGGGGATAGGCTCTAGTGCCTCCTTCCTTCTCCTATTGTGTCATATTTGTAGATCCTTCAATTCTATCCCAAGTTGTTCTTAAGGGGGGATGTTAGGATATTCCGACACATAGGAAATAGTTAAGTACAACTCGGTCTAGTGTAGAGTTAGGTATAGAGTTAGGTAAAGTGTGTTTCTTTACGTTGTACATTTTGTCACTTACAATCTGATGGTCACGATATGTAGTGATCCGACGGTTCATTCTCTCCTCGGTATTACCGACACTTGATCCATGGCTTGACACCCGATTGGTCCATGAATTCTATTTAAAGCGCATGGAGGGTCATTTGTAGGGTAATCCGTGCATGAGAGAAGCTTATGTAAATTTTCATTCTTTGATTAATAAATTGCCTGAAGTGGCCGCGTTGGCTCAGGTTGTGGACTGTTTCCCTCTTTCAGGGTTTTAACCACGTCAAAAATACTGGTGTATTGATCTGTGATCTGGTTGTGAGCGGTGTCCTTTTGGTGTTCTTTCTGAGGAACTTACCCTGTAAATTCCTACATGAACCTCCAGGATTGACCAATTATACAAGAATAAATAGAGATACAGAGGATTTCATGCTCTCAAATCAAAATCCTCTTTTCTTTATTTTTAATCAAATCCTAAGGGTCTAAATCATCTTACAATTGTTCAAAACTTACATAAATACTTTACATCCATAAATATGATCCTCAATCTTTGGATTGAATCTATCTAAACCTAGATGATTACCTAAATTGCTTGATATTCTCCTCGAGAATCTCATTGAGCATGAACTACTTGAATTAATTACAAAATCACTCAATCCCTAAATTATAGCTCAAATCCTATCTAGAAAACTTTGTAAATTGACAGCTAAAGGATCCCACTCCTTTGCTTGTAAACTTTTTTTTGTATTTTTGGAATAAATTTGAAGCCTTTTGTCTTCAAGCCTCATGCTCCTGCAGTAGGTACAACACTTCCAAATAATTCTTGATCTAAATGGTATTCATCTTTGATTAGGAAAATTATTTCAAAAAATAGATTATTCTGATGTCAATGAAGAAAAACATCTAGAAGAAGAAGATACAGAAGAACCATGTAATACATCTAATGGAGAGTAGCCATTGGAGCTTGAGATTAAAGAATTTCTACTATGATTATCATAAGATCCTTTATGTGTTCAAGGGACTAATAAACATATAGTAGATGATTTGAATGATATATAATAAGAAATCATACAGAATGATTTAGATGAGAAAGTGAACCAAGGGCATAAAAAATATATTGAACTTCGGTTCCTGACAATCACTAAGTAGGAGCATCACTCTCTTAAATAGTGCTTTACATCATCAAAGTTAAAGTAGTTAGTCTCTCATATTGAGATACATGTCAAAGCATATGTTTTGATCCCACACATGATTTTATCTATCATATTTTTATGCACATGTCTCTATTGGAAGTATTCCTATACTTGAAATAAATTTATTTTCTTTCTCAAGTAGAGTGGGATTGAGCAATGAAAGAAAGAAAAAAATGAAAAACACGAAAACAAAATAAAATAAAAAATTATCAACTGAAAACTCCTTTGAGGCTCCTAAGATTGGCTCAATGATTAAAAACCTCCATCAGGAAGTTAGTGGGGTGGAAAAAAGAGGAAAAATAAAAAGAAATAAAATCCTAGTTGAAATCCTCTTATGAGGCACCTAGGCAGACCTACTAGTTGAAAACCTCATCAAGATATCTTGTACACTTAGAAAAATAAATAAAAAAATCAAAAGAAAAAAGGATTATTTGCCCTATATATCTCTATCCGATGAATGCAACTATTCTCCAACCTCTGTAATCAACAAGAACAACTTAGAACCATAAGAAAAAGATGATAAAAAATTTAATCAAGGGAAGTCAAACTTAAGCTTTTACCTTCCTTGCCTAGATGCTCCAACAGAACCAAGGCCATGTTTATCCATCACCCTCATCCATTTCCAACATCCACCCATGATTCCTAAGCCTTTCCCATTCATTTTCCTCACCAGATTGAAGTTCCATAGTAAAGTTTTGTATTTCTACAGGATTGAAAAAATAAAGGGCAAGAGTTGTTTTTACCATATCTCGAAAACTGTGCATCCATTCGACAAGTTGTTTTATCAGGAGATGCATAAGGATGATGAGAACATGCTCAAAACATTTGAAGTGAATCCAATGCACAAATTTTGAGATATTTTTTGCCATCAACTACAACCATTTTCCATTTTTCTCGAGATTCATGTATCCATTGTCCAATAATTTTATTGCTATATGCATAAGGGTGATGGAAACATGTACAATTTTTTTTAGGTGAATCTAATTTACCATTTGAGATATATGAATTAAATAAGTCTGCTACAGGATTTTACTATATTTCTACAAGATTGTGATAGGTACAAAAAGAAGGTACAAATCTTGTGCTTTTCACCTAGGAACAAGGGTCATCCACCATAACCTCATCATACATTTTTCACACCACTTGGCCTCTCCTTCACCAAGGTTTCCACTTCTATCCATTAAAACACTCCCTTTCACCCCTTTTTCCATCTCTTCACCCACAGAAAAGGCTTCAGATCCTTGTCCACTAGATTCTCGTGAATTATCAGTATTTTTAGAGGCAACACCTGAAGAAAATTGTGATCCTAGAAGGGTTTTTGTGAATGATATAGGAAGAAAGATGGTCTTGTAGTATTCTACAAAAACCCTATAGGACCATAGTTGGAGCACCAGATTGAAAGGGAAACCAACATGAAGGTATTAGATGGTCACCAATTTGGTCTCAAGTAGCTACATGACTCTCTATCAGCAACCACAAGATTCTTGATGACCCAACAAGAAGCAACATCTGATCCAAAGATCACCCGCATGAAGAAAGGGCATTGACATCATCATATTAACCATAAACACAACCAATAAATGAATAACAGGATCTCCATGCAGTCATAAATGAAAGAAGAAAACGTCCAAAAATACTTGCAAACATTCTTCAGCTCCAAAGTACCATCAAGTAACTCCATAGGTAAGCAAGGTATGCAAATGAAACCTTTTGGATTCCGTGAATCACTGTGCAATTTCTCTTGTGTGTGTTTAAGTGTTGGGGGTCACTATAGGCAGCTAAGAAAGACCAAATTCTTGGCCACCCATAATCAATGAGAAGAAGAGAGGTGCCACAAGAGGGAGAAAAGTGAAGAATTAAGGAAGCATCAAGCCTATACCATTAGAAGGGGTAAGTTGTACCCATCTCTGTTTTCCTTGGCACAAAAATCTATAGGAAGTGTTTTAATATACACAAGTCTATGTTTCTTGTAATTTGAGTTGAAGTGAAAACTTCTTTTTAGAATAATGATATGAAGGTGTTTTCTGTTTTATCCTCCACCTCTAGACTTTGAAACAACCTTTCGACCCTTTTGATCCCATAACTTTGTCATTGGTCGTGAATTTTATAAATCCTGTAGCAAACCCAAGGAGCACTAGTTTTGACCTTTTAGAGTTCTTTTTGAGCCTTGGGAGGTGGTTTTCACCAAAGGGAACCTACTTATCCCTTAAGGATCCGTAACTACTATGAGGTGCTCACCATTTTCAAAATTTATAGATGGATGAGATTCTTTGAAAAAAATGACTGAGTCTATGATGTTGGGTGTGTGTTATATTCTTTCAATGACTAGCCCCACGCGTTGTATCTTGTGTCAAACACATCAAGGGGTTCACAGGGGGGCCGAAAGTTGATCCAAATTTAAACAGTAACACAACAAATTACAAATATAACCATACATATAGAGATGTAATAGAAATAATACTTCATTTCTTTACTGTAAAATACAAAAATATTCTTACAAACAGAAATGGAAATAAACTAGCTAGGGCAATGGTAGCTTATCTTTGAGAAGAGATGTGGTGGATACATGCCTCTAAATTATGTTACAATGAGGCTCGAAGGCCTATTTATTGTTCAGAAACAATGGAAAACCATAAACATCCAAAAACCTAACCCTAGAAGATGAAACGCCAAACTATGGGCCCCATTTGGGTAAATTGGTACATCAACTTCTCGGGGTCGTAACTTTGTCATAAGATCTCTATTTGACATGCACAATATCTCGTTAGAAATATATATCCAAGAAACACAACTTTGGGAAGAGCAATATCAAACCATGGACCCATGTTGCTCCCCATTTTCCCAAAAAATGTTGTTTAGGGCCTCAAACCAGCGCTGGAAGTTAAGGACCTGAAAAACTGCTAAAAATAGTAAATTGTGCTACAATTAAGGAAACTGAAAAGATGAAACAAACAATGGTGGGGCTCCAAGTGGACTTGGTGGGTGGCCACCAATATCCACCTGGATCATTCCTCCTCCCTTAGGAAGCAATGGTTCCTATTGCATTGAGTTCCTCCATGAGATGAGGATACTTTTGCTGAGCTTGGTTCCTGGTGAGCCACATGCCTTGGTGAAGGAGTTGGATTGCTTTGACAACTCGATACAGTTGGATATTTTTCTGGTGAGTGTGCTTTATCTGTGTGTCCATGATCTGATCAGTTGTAGCTTGTTCCATGTAACCCGGATTTAACTTTGTGGGTGTGAGTTGTTCTGCAACGTTGGATGTGTCTAGTAATGGTGGAAAGTATGGCCAAAGGCAGTCCACATTGAACACTGGGTCTAGGCCAAGGAATGGGAGAATGCAGAGCTCAAATGCATTGTCTCACATAGCCTTGTTAATGGTGTAAGGACCATATCAAAGTGGACTGAGTTTCCGATAGGCTTCGGTAAGGCGTTCCTTTTGCAAATGCAACCAGACTTTGTCGCCCACCTGAAACTTGTGTGGCACCTGATGTTGATCATGTTGCTTCTTGTACTTGGCATTTGATTTCTCCAGAATGTCATGAACCTGCTAATGAATATGTTGGATGTGCTCAATGAAGTTGTTCGCCTTATCTGTTTCGGACTAGAAATGAGCAAAATCTGTGTGAGTAGCTGCAAATGGCATAGCCACATCAATGGGTTGTAGTGGCTGGAATCCCAAGCCCACCTGAGGCCAGTTGAGCTGTGGAGAGCCCAGTTGTAACTGTGCTAATCATAGAGGAGGCTATCATCCCATTTTCGTGGATTCTTTGAGTTGTACGTGCGCACAATGTGTGTGATAATCATGTTGACAACCTCTGTCTCACAATCTGTTTGAGGATGGAAGGTTGTGGACATAGAGAGTTTTGTGTCCAGCATTGACCAGAGACTAGACAAAAATGTAGTGAGGAACCTCTTGTCCCAATCTGAGATGATAGACTGTGGGATCCCAAAGTGTACCCACACTCGTTCAAAGAAGAGTTTAGTAGTGGCTTCTGCTATGATATTCTTCTTGCAGGTTGCTGTAATGGCAATCTTCGAGAACCTATCGACGACCACAAAAACACAATCATTTCCATGCTTAGTAGAAGGAAGGCCCGACATGTAATCCATGGAGATGGATTCCCAAGGTCGACTAGGGGTAGGCAGTGGGGTATAGAGGCCTTACTTCTTGATGGTCGGTTTGGCAATGGTGTAGGTAGTGCATGATTTGATGTACTTCCCGACATCTTGTCGAAGATTCAACAAATAGAAATACTTCTACAGTACTGCAACCATTTTCTTGACCCCGAAATGCCCAACAACCTGACTGTAGTGTGCTTCCAAAATCATCCTGGCACGCTCTCTTAAAGGAATAAAAAGGTGACCTAGGTGGCATAACAGGGCATCCTGGAGGTGAAAATTTGGAACATGCTGACCCTCCAAGAGTGTTTGGTATGTGTGGCCAAATTCTAGGTCGCTTTTGTAGAGAAGTGGTAAATCAGAAGTCTCGTGCCCACTAGAGTTGAGAACAGTGGTTAACGCCATGATCGGTGGTCGACTGAGGCAATCTGCAACATTATTGGTGCTTCCCTTCTTATACTTGATATTCAAATGGAACAGTTACAGGTATGTGGACCACTTTTGATGGTGATCATTCTACAATTTCCCTTGGGTCTGTATGAACTACAGGGATCGATGGTCTGTGTGGATGACCATTTCCTTCCCCAAAATGTAATGCTTCCATTGTCGATAGGCCAGCACAATGGAATACATCTCTTTGTCATAAGTGGGATACTTCCGGACTGTGCCTAAAAGTGTCTCACTGTGATATGCCACTGGATGCTCATGTTGAGTAAGGACTACCCCAATAGCATAGTCAGAGGCATCTGTCTCGACCTTAAATGGTTGTTGCAAGTCTCATAATGCGAGCACTAGTGCCAAGCATAGGTGATCTTTCAACTTTGTGAATGCCTTTTGTTGAGATTCAGGCCAAAAGAATTTTTCTTTCACTCCTCCCTTGGTGACTTGTCTCAAGGGCCAAGTGATATGAGAAAATCCCAACACGAACCTTCGGTAGAGGTTGGAAATACCTAGAAAGCTTCGGAGCTTTGTCAGAGTGGTTGGAGATGGCCAATCCCGAATGTCTTGGATCTTGGATGGATCCACATGCACCCCCGATTCATCAATAATGTATCCCAGATACTGAACCTGGTTCATGCCAAAAGTGCATTTCTCCAAATTTGCACATAACTTATGTTGCCGCAATGTTTGGAGAACTTGTCGGATGTGGTGGAGGTGCTCTTCCAAATTCTAGCTGAAGATCAAGATGTTATCCAAGTATACCACTACAAATGAGTTGGTTAATGGATGCAAGATGTCATCCATGAGCCTCATGAAGGTTGTAGGAGCATTCGTAAATCTAAAATGCATAACCAACCATTCAAAAAGGCCCACCTTGGATTTGAAGGCAGTCTTCCACACATTGGAGGGTTAAATTGGTACCTAGTGATATCCTGACTTCAAATCGATCTTACTGAAAAATTTTTGCCCCTTCAGTTGGTCCAGGAGGTCATCAATCTGTTGGATCGAGTACCTATTACGGACAGTCATCTTGTTCAGTGCCCGATAGTCAATACAGAGTCTCCAAGTCCCATCCTTCTTTTGTACCAACATGATCGGGCTCCCACAGGGTGATGAACTGGGATGGATGTGACCTCTCTATAGGTTTTAACCCCGTGTAGAAATTACTTGCATACGAATTATAAAACGCAAAAAATAAACAATGCAAGAGCATAACACATAAAACACATATACACATAGATTTTCCCCTGGATCCCAAAACCGGGACTACCGGCTTGAGTTTTCATTATTTTCCTTTCAATGTTATAATACATATTTATACATGTTGAAGCATCCAATACCATGGACCGAAAACCATCGTGTCCAATGCCATGGACCGAAAACCATCACGTCCAAAAAACATGTGTGAAAATCATGCACAAAACCATAGGTGGGTCCACCCAACCTAACATAGGTTCCAAAACCAAAATTTTCTGGGGTGCTGCCCCGAACCCCATAAAGTGGGGTGAGCTGCACCCTTAAAACCCCCTGCGACCCCCCCACTATGCAATTGGCGCAACAAAGGGGGGGCTCTGCCCCCCTCTAACCCCCCATTTAGCTAGGTGGGCTAGTCATGGAAAGAATATAACATGACCCAACATTCCCCCACTTGTTGTTTTCTTTCCACAAGGGGCCACAAGAGAGCTTAGTCATTTATCCAACCCTACAACACCCATTGTTTCTCTACACCAAGAGAACTTCTCAGAGCTCATAGATTTTTTCAATGCATCTGCAATATTCTTCAAAGTGTCCACCTTTACTAGCAACACCTTTTTGTCTTCTATCATATCCCTCACAAAGTGATACAGAACATCAATGTGCTTTGTATTTGAATGATATGCAGGGTTCATTGCCAAGAAAATTACACTTTGGCTGTCACAATATATCCTTATAGCTCCCTGTACTAACCCCATACTTGAACACAATCTCTGCAACCAAACTGCTTCCTTGCTTGCATGAGTGGCTGCCGTGTATTCTACCTCTCTAGTTGATAGTGCCACTATAGATTATTTCTTACTCATCCAACTAACTGCACCTCCAAATAGGTTAAACACATACCCACTTGTAGATCTTCTCTAATCCAGATCTCTAGCCCAATTTCCATCAACAAAGCCACAAATATCCAACACTCTGTCTAATCCTCATCTTCCTTGGTAGAGGAAACCATAATCACTAGTTCCACGCAAATACCTGAAAACCCTCTTCACTGTTGTCGAATGCTCCTTTCCTGGTTTTGACATAAACCTGCTCAATACTCCCACTGCATGTGCAATGTCTGGTATAGCACATACCATTGCATACATCAGGCTATAGACTACACTTGCATATGGAACACGGGACATGTCCTCTTCCTCTTCTTGTGTCTTGGGACACTGTTCAATAGATAACCTTTCACCTATAGGAATAGGAACCTCCAACGGTTTACTATCCTGCATATTAAATCTCTGCAATATTGTCTCGACATACTTCCTCTGGTTTAACCAAAGCTTCCTCTTTGCAACACCAAGATCTTTCATGTCGAATTTGGAGGAAAATTGGGTCTTCAAATCCTAGATAATTTCACTGTCATTTCCAACTAGCAACATATCATCCACATACAAGACAAAATAAATAGCATGGTCACCAATTAAGTTAAAATACACACAATGATCTGCTTTTCTTTTGGTGAAGCCAAGTCCCGATATAAATGTATCAAATTTCTGATACCACATCCTTGGTGACTGTTCTAACCCATACATATACTTCTTTAACTTGCATACCAGTTCTTTCTTACCCTTCACCGCAAAGCCTTCAGGTTGCTTCATGTAGATTTCTTCTTCCAGATTCCCGTGAAGAAATTTTGTCTTCACATCCATCTATTCTACCTCAAAATCAAAAGCAGCAGCAATAGATAAAATAAACCTAATAGAGGTTACCTTGGCAACAACAGAAAAAATATCACCAAAATCAATTCCTGGAACCTGGGAATAACCTTTTGCTACCAACCAAGCTTTATATTTCTCCACCTTTCCTTATGCATTTGTCTTCTTCTTGAACACCCATTTTTTACCAATGGGTTTCCTTCCAATCGACAACTCCACTAGTTCCCAAGCCTCATTTTTGTCCAAAGATGCGGGTGAAGGTGGGCGGGAGGGCGGGTGGGCAGTCGAGGGCAGGGAGGGTAGGTGAGGGTAGGGTGGGTGGGCGAGGGAGGTCAGGTGAGGCTGGGGGCGGGGTGGACGGGCAGGAGGGGGAGGGCGAACGGGGTGTGAGGGTGGGTGCGAGGTGTTGGGTGGGTGGGGGGTGGGCAAGTGAGTGAGAGGGCAGGTGAGGGCGAGTGAGCGCGGGCGAGGGTGGGTGGGGCGGGCGGGAGAGGTTGGGCGGGTGGGTGAGAGGGCAGGTGAGGGCGAGCAAGCGCGGGTGAGGGTGGGTGGGGCGGGTGCGGGCGGGCATAGGCGAGGGTGGGGTGTGAGGGTGGGCAGGTGGGGAGGGCAGGGTGTGAGGGCGGGTGGGGTGTGAGGGTAGGCGGGAGGTGGTCGGGTGTTGGGGCGGGCGAGTGAGGGGGCGGGCATGGGCGGGGAGGGTGGCTGAGGGGGCAGGCGAGGGCGGGTGGGGCGAGTGGGTGAGAGGGTGGGGAGGGCAGGTGAGAGGGCGAGCGAGGGTGGGGTGCGCGGGCGAGGGTAGGCGTGGGGAGTAGGGTGGGGTGGGTGGAGTAGGGTGGGGTGGGTGGAGTAGGGTGGGGGCGGTGCGGCGAGTGGGTGGGCTTGGTGTGGGTGGGGTGTGAGGGCAGGCGGGGGGTGGGGTAGTGTGTGAGGGGGCGGGTGGGATGGGAGTGTGTGAGGGGGCCGGGGGGGCACGTGGGGGGAGTGGGTAGGTGGGGATGGGGGTGTGGGGGGGTGAGGGCGAGCGGAGGGGGTGGGGTGTGAGGCCGAGCAGAGGGGGTGAGGGGTGTGGGTGGGTGCGGAGGGGGCGGGAGGGAGTGAAGCTGTGGGGGAGTGGGTGGGGGATGGGTGGCGTGTGGGGTGGGAGGGCAGGTAGGCTGGGAGGGGGTGTGGGGGTAGGTGGGGCTGCGGCGTCCACCATAGTAGCCCGCCTGCACGGTGGTTCGACGATTCTCAGAATCGCCCAACTCGTGTGGCGGGCGGGAACACTACCAGGGTGGGCGCCGTAGCCCCACTCACCCCCACACCCCCTCCCTCCCCACCCGCCCCCCCACCCCCTCACACCCCACCCCACCCGCCCTCCCTCCCCGCCCACCCCGCAGCACCACAGTGGCCCACCCACAGTTGTTGGGTGATTGAGTTTTGTCGGGCGCACCATGCTCACAACGGACGTTTTGGTTAATTTGGCTCAGAAGAAGTATTAATTTAAGAAAAAAAATCTACTTCATTAAACTAATTTAATATGAAAATTTTGAAGGAAAAAAATTAACTTACTTTTCAATTGCGCGAATTCTTCGTTGAATATGTTGTTGATAGCAATGTAACTGCTCCACAAATTCATAAGTCTTTCAACGAACTTCAGAAAACCTTGATGTGATGTGAGTAATAGTGATAATGAAATTTAGTATATAAGTGAAATTACGGAGATGTTTTATTGTACAGTTAATGTGGGATAATTTGTTTAAAAATATGATAAAGTGAATATTATAGAATTGTTTTACAACGGGGTGAATGTGGGATTAATTTGTTTTAGAATGTATTATAAAAGTTAAAAAAAACATTCAATTGTTTAGTAAATATTATATACTTTAACTATTAAAATAATTAATGTAGAAGTTGTAGTTTACAATTTTAACTTTAATGATTTATTTCATAAAAAAATTTAGTTTATATTTTTCAATAAATTGTAGAATAAAACAATGAAGGGAAATAAATCTCACAAACTTTTTGGAGGGAAAATTTCATTCTCTAAGCTATATAATATCTTTAGGAGACTCTCCATTTGTATCATTCAACATCTTCTATTTGAAAGGGATGGATTTTCTTGATAGTGAAGTTTCGATTTATACACCATCAACATCTTCATCAGGTAACAACTCTATTCATATTGATGAATATAGTGAGAATTCTTCCACTATGAATAGAAAGTCAATTCTTCCACTTAGTCCTAATCCTAAGGACTATGAGAGTAGCACTAATGAAAGAGGGGATGTAGAATTTCAAATAAATAAAGGGTGACAGATTCCACTTAGTCATAATGCTAAGGACTATGAAAGCATCAGTGATGATGAGCTTCATGACAAATTTCAAAAGAATGGAGTGTCACGGTGTCCACTTAGTCCTAATTCTAAGGACTATAAGAGCAACAGTGATGAAGAGCATGATGGTGAAGCTCAAAAGAATGGAGTGTCATGGTGTCCATTTAGTCCTAATTCTGATGACTATGAGAGCAGCAGTGTTGAAGAACATGATGGAGAATTTCAAAAGAATGGAGTGTCACGGTGTCCACTTAGTCCTAATTCTAAGGACTATGAGAGTAGTAGTTATGAAGAGCATGATAACGAATTTAAAAAGAATGGAGTGTCAAAGTGTCCACTTAGTCCTAATTCTAATGACTATGACAACAGTAGTGATGAAGAGCATGATGATGAATTTCAAAAGTATGGAGTGTCAGGGCGTCCAGTTAGTCCTAATTCTAAGGACTATGAGAGCAGCAATGATGAAGAGCGGGATGATGAATTTCAAAAGATTGGAGTGTCACGGTGTCCAATTAGTCCTAATTCTAAGGACTATGAGAGCAACAGTGATGAAAAGCATGATGATGAATTTCAAAAGAATGGAGTGTCACAGTGTCCTCTTAGTCCTAATTCTAAGGACTATGAGAGTAGTAGTGATGAAGGACGGGATGATGCACTTTGTCCTAATTCTAATGAGTATAAAGGTAGCAGTGACAAAGGACAGGATGTAACATCTTCAATAAATAAACAGTCACATTTTCGACGTATTCCTAATTCTATGGACTATGAGATCAACACTGACAATGTACATGAGGAAGAATATCCATTAAACATTGAGTCAAATTTTCCATTCAGTCCAAATTCTAAGGACTATGATAGTAGCACTGAAGAAGGGGTAGATGAAGAATATCCTCCAAGTCAATATTTGAAAAGCACAGCTGATCATAGTGTGGATAGCATTCCTCTTAATGATGATGAAAATTTTTATACAAATGATGATCTAATGATGGAGATGTTGCCAAGAAATATGTATCGAGGAGTAGGAGCAGACCTTTTCGTATCAATGCAAGCTGTTCTAGTTATATAGTGCTCTCATTTCATGAGAAGAAGCTCTATCAACACTCTCATTTCAAGTGAATGTTGCCAAAAAGATTGCTTGAAACATATGGATTTCAAATTTTCATTAGAGAGCAGGAAGAGATATTTGTCAATGAATAAAAGCATGCAAAATTCATATTTCGTTGGGTGCATGCAATCTACATTGTCAAGTTATGATTATCATATTAGGACTTTATTTATCTATAGAAAAACTTTCGAAATGTTTCATTCAATTGGGAATTTTTGACTCTCGAGAATTCAAGAAAATTTGGAAAAGGATCCCACATTTATTCAGATGTACGTCATAAAAGACAGTTTGGGCCATTATCAAATACTGCAATGTCATGGATGAAAGATTTATTTTCAAAGCATGGAGAGTTTATGCCAAATAGAGAGACAATACATATTCCAGATAATTTTTCAAGATGAGAAATCTACAACTTATACAAAGAATATGCAGAAGGTGCTGAGGGACATGGTTGGTTTATTACATCTCAATATTTTGTGAAGGTATGGAAGAAAGAATTCAACAATGTCTGTATTCCTAAGAAGACAAGGATGGGGATTTGTAGTACATGTGCTTCTCTTAAATAAAAAGGGACAAATGTGAAGGGTCAGAAAGAGGTAAGCATTCATAACTTTAACTTTTAAAATTGTATAGTCATCAACTATGAAAACATATTTCTTAATGGCTTTTTTTTATGTTGTGTAGATTCAATTGTCAAAGAACTTCAGGAGCATCATGAACAACAAACAAACGAAAGGAAGAAGTTGTACAAGCATCGAAATAAGTGTTATGATAATCTGAATAAATATTTGGGTTTGATAATTGATGGTATGGACCAGAAGAAAACACTTTTACCACATTTTGTTCGCACACGCAAAAATTTATAAGAGGAAAATTTTATTCAATTTCACCTGGTCAGTTGTATGGTCTTCAATGGGAAAATGTTGCCAAGGGTGTACTTGACAACTCCAAATATTCATAATGATGCAAATATTACCATAACCATAATTCATGATGTGCTTTCTCATTGGTCAGGTAATCTTCCTGAAGTTTTGTATCTACAATTAGACAACACTTGCCGTGAAAACAAAAATCAGGTTGTTTTTGGATATCTAAACATGCTTGTTGAATTGAGAATTTTTCAAAAGGTAAAGGTTGGTTTCCTTCTTGTTGGGCACACTCATGACCATATTGATTAGATGTTCAGTCGTTTTTCAGTCACATTGAGGAGGAAGGAAGTTGGGAGCTTGCCATCACTAATTGAATGTATTAAGAAATCGTACATACCAGAGCCTACTTTTGATGTGTTGGAAGAAATTGTTGACACGTGAAGGTTTATTTTTGGATCATATGGTGAGGGGAAATGCATTGAACAACTTAATGACATTAGCTTCCAACATCAATTTCGTATCAAAAAAATTGATGGGAAAACACTAATATGGGGCAAGAAGTATTCAGCTACTGCAGAATGGGCATCATCATTAGGTTTGCAATTTTTGAAGTTCATTCCACATCATCCAATATTTGCATCAAAAATATTGTTATTACAATCATTTGGTGAAGTTCATAATGCACGCAGACAAAATAGAGATATAAATTATTTTGATTGCCTAGAAGAAATTAAAAAATGTATTAGATATACATATGAGTACTTTGACATTGCTGATTCAGTTTGGTGGCAGTCATTTTTCAATAATCAAAGCGATACCATTTCAGCAGCAACAAGTGAAGATATACCTTTGAAAAATCCATTTATTTGGCCACAAAATGTGTCGAATGACCAAAGGAAGTAAACATTGTTGAACAACAACAATCTCAAGGTATTATTAATTCTTCATAGGTAGAGGAAAGAGAGATGTATATTGGCTCCAGAAGATCTCATGCACAACATGAAGCCATGGAAGACCTTTATAGGGGTTCAGTACAGGATATTAAGGAGGGTTGCATGATTGCAGTGCTAGCAGATGGAGATCCCAATGGCTATCCATTCTGGGTTGCTAAAGTTATAAAGGTCTTTACAGAAAATTAGGATGTTACAAGTGTTGAAGTACATTGGTGTGCCACAAATACACACCCATTCAATGTTGTGTATAAGCCAGAGATGGTAGTTGACAAAAAAAATGGTGGAAAGAGAAAAGAAAGAGTACAAATATAAATCGCCACTGCACAGACATATTAAAATTGGAGGATGTTGACATACTTGTTTATGACTTCAATTTAACAAAGAGAGGAACTCTTCACTTCAAGACGATAGAGATTCTGAAAAGGTTGTTACCAGAAGGAATAGTGTTGAGATGGGAGTCTGCTGAAACCAGTTGTAGATCTAGAAGAATTTTGAAACCTGAAATGACAGGCATGCATGCGGACTCAGATGGGGCACTAGTTGATGAAAGAGAAGAATATGGAACATCTTCATCAACATCTAGTCACTTATCTGAAGATGTGAATTCTGATGGTGCACAAGAAAATATCAGTGATTTTGAATAATTGTTTAAGACAGTTTATATAACTGATGTATGCATCGTATCTTGAAATAAAGTTTATGATTTCCATATGGTGTTAAATGAGAAGTTATGAGGCATTTTTATGTTGTTGGATTATATGTCTTAATTATGATAATTTTTATTGTTTAAAATATCTACAATGAAATATTAAATTAGAGATATAATATATGTTTTATTCAATATACAAATAATGACTTTTGAATTCATTTAGTGATGTAATTTGTTCATAATGTCATGGTTTTTTAATTTTATAGTTGAAAAAATTTCAATTTCTTTTGTATCTAGCATGTTATGGTTGAGAACATGTTGAATTTATACTTAGGAAAGAAAAATGATATTCTACCAAAAACATTAATGTGTTTTTTCCCTCATAAACAACTTTGTTTGGCACATAAAAATTTGGTTTTACTAGCATTTTTTAAAAAGTTTGAAAATTGACCCTAAAAAATAATCATCGTTCCAGTGTCATCACTTTTTTGTTTTCAAGCTGTATTTTGTACGAAAATTTTGTTTTTAATGCCATTTTTAAAACATGTTCAAAATTGACCCTAAAAACAAAAATCATCATTCCAGTATACACACTTTTCGTTTTTAGCACTGTTTTTGATGTTTTTTCGGGGTTTTTTGGCCAGAGTTCCCATTTTGAGTTTATAGTTCCCGTTTCAAAGTTTACATTGTTTCTATACAAGGAAGCTCCTAGAACATAAACAAAAATAACTCCTTGAGTGGGAGATCTAAATCTAGAGGCAGATATAAATCTTTAGGAAAACCTGTAAAGGTGTGTTGGAAATGCGGAAAGGAAGGGCACTACAAAAATGACTATAGATCTAAAGCTCATAAGAAAGGAAAGGGATCTGATGATACTCCTTCTGTAGAGGCAAAAACTACCTTAGATGAGGGTGGGGATTTGTACTTGGCTTCTTATTATAGTACACACGTAGATCATGACGCATGGTTGACTGAATCAGTGGCATCCTTTCAATTCACTTCTCATAGGGAGTGGTTCTGCTAGTATCCAAAATATGATGGTGGTGATGTATTGTTAGGGGATGTCAGGAAGGCCAAAATCATTGAACATGGAAAATTCAAGCTGAAATTGCAAAGTGGAAGGATTATAAAACCTTATGGTGTTTTTCATATTCTTGCGTTGGCCAGAAATCTGATTTCTGTAAGCAAGATGGATGATGCAGCTGTAAAAATAATGTTTGATAAAGATACCTGAAAGATGGTTCAAGGAGCATTGACATTAATATTGGGAATTCGGATTGGAACTTTGTATAAGCTTTTGGGTAGCATGTTATTGATGAGTGCAACCATTTTGTCATTCCTAAAAGTGGAGAAGGAAACCTAGTGGTCTCTAGAGAAAAGAGAATGTTATGGCACCAAACGCTTGGACATATTGGAGACAAGGTACTTCAAATACTGTGTGGTAATGGCATGGTGGAAGATATGTTTAATTTCTCTCCAAATTTCAATTTTTGTGAACATTGTGTATCTGGGAAGAAGAATCGGGTGAGTGTCACCTCTAGTGCTAACAAGGCAAAATGGATATTAGAGCTTGTGCATAATGACATGTTTGAACCCGTGTTGGTTCCATCACTAGGGAACTTTGTATATTATGTATCACTTATAGATGAATTCTCAAGGAATACATGGATATATTTCCTCAGGAAGAAATTTGAAGCCTTTGGCAGGTTTAAAGAATTTAAGGATCTAGTGGAAAACAAGACAGAGAAAAAGATCAAGGTGTTGAGGAGAGATAACAGTGGAGAGTTTTGCAAGAATAAATTTGAAGAGTTCTCTAAGAAGTGTGGTATAGCATGGAAGAATAGTACTCCATACACAAATATAAAAAATGGAGTTGCAGAAAGAATGAAAAGGATGCTGATGGAAAAGGAAATAATCATGCTTAGCGGTGTTAGGTTAGGACAAGAAATTTAGGCAGAGGCAGTGGATGTTGCATGTTATCTGGTTAACAGATCACCTTCATCATTGTTCGAGGACAAGAATTTACATGAGGTATGGATTGGTAAGAAACCCTTTCTTTCACATTTCAGGGTCTTTGGCTGTGATGCATATGCACACGTTCTAAAGGAGAAAATAACCAAGTTGGATAGTAAATCTGAAAAGGGCATCTTTATTGGGTATAAGGATAGTTTAGAAGGTTATCAAATTCGGAACCTGGAAGCAAGGAAGGTTGTGTACAACAGAGATGTGGTGTTTAGAGAGGTGAAAGATGTTATTAAACATGAAATAATACCAAAGGAACCTAAGAAGGTAAAGTTTGAGCTAAAGGAGGAAAAATCAGACTCTACAAGAAAACATGAATCAAAAGAGGAAAGAGCCACAAATTATAGTTTTCAGAAGATCAGTTCGAGAAAGAAGGTAGCCAGAAAAGTAGACTCCATATGCTTTCTATTCAAAATTTTATTTACCTATTACTAATGATGATCCCAGATCTGTTAGGGAGGAAGTGTATTGACAGGATGGAAAACTATGGAAAGAGGTCATGGTTGATGAAATGACATCTTTGGAAAAGTATGAGGCTTTGGATATGGTGGAGTTTTCGGTTGTAAGGAAACCCATTGGCATAAAATGGGTGTTTAAGAAGAAGATTAATGCAAAAGGAAAGGCGGAGAAATATAAATCTTGGTTGGTAGAAAATGTTCTTCCCAAGCGTCAAGAATTAATTTTGGTGATATTTGTTCTCATGTTGCCAAGTTAGCTTACATTAGATTACTTTTATCTATGTTCACATATTTTGATTTTGAGGTGGAATAGATGGATTTCAAGACAACATTTCTTCACGGGGATTTTGGAAGAAGAGATCTACATGAAATATCTTGGAGGCTTTGCAATGAAGAGTAAGAAAGAACTGGTATGTAGGTTAAAAAATTATTTGTATGGGTTAAAACAATCACCAAGGATTTTGTATCGTAAATTTGATACATATATATGGGGACTTGGCTTCACAAGAAGCAAAAAATATCACTATGTGGATTTTAGATTAATTCGTGACCATGTTATTTATTTGATCTTGTATGTTTGGATGATATGTTTATGATTGGAAATAATAAAGAAATTATCCAGGATTTGAAGACCCATTGTCCTCCAAATTTAATATGAAGGAAATTGGTGTTGCAAACTATATTTTGGGCATGGAAATTAAAAGAGATTGGGCAAAGAGGAAGCTCTGGTTAAACTATATGAAGTATATGGAGACAATATTGTAGAGGTTTAATATACATGATAGTAAACTGGTGAAGGTTCCTATTCCTGTATGTGTAAAGTCATTTTCTGAACAATGTCCCAAGACACAAGAAGAGGAAGAGGACATGTCCCGTGTTCCATATGTGAGTGCAGTTGGTAGCTTAATGTATGCAATGGTATATATTAGAACAGACATTGCATATGTAGTGGGAGTATTGAACAGGTTTATGTCGAAACCAGGGAAGAAGCATTCAATAGCAGTGAAGTGGGTTTTCAGGTATTTGCATGGCATTAGTGATTATAGTTTGTTCTACCAAGGAAGACCAGGATCAAAAGGATTTTTCGACATTTGTGGCTTTGTTGATGTAGATTGAGTTAGAGATATGGATCAAAGAAGATCTACAAGTAGATATGTGTTTAACCTATTTGGAGTAGTCAGTTGGATGACTAAGATATATTGTGTAGTAGCACTTTCAACTAGAAAGGTAGAATACATGGCGGCCACTCACGCAAGCAAGGAAGTAGTTTGGTTGTAGATATTTTGTTCAAGTATGGGGGTTGGTACATAGAGCTATAAGAATAGACTGTGATAGCCAAAGTGAAATTTTCTTGGTAAAGAACCCTTATTTTCATTCAAAGACAAAGCACATTAATGTTCAGTATCACTTTGTGAGGTATATGGTTGACGAAAAAAATGTGTTGCTGGTAAATATGGACACTTTGAAGAATTTTATAGATGCACTAATAAAATATGTGAGCACTAAGAAGTTTTCTTGGTGTAGAGAAAAAATGGGCATTGCAAGGCTAGATCAATGGAAAATCTCTGCTATGATCCCCTGTGTGGAAAGAAAACAACAAGTGGGAGAATGTTTGGTGTGTCTTATATTCTTTCAACAACTATCCCCACATGTTGTACATTGCACCAGGGATAACAGAGAGGTCATGGGGGGGAGGCAACTCCCCTTGTCGAGGGACCACCCCCCTGCATGGGGTATGAAGTTAGCACCTTGTGAAATTTTCTTTTTATGTTCACCAATAATATTTAGGTGGACCCAAGGATGGGGGGTGGACCCAAAGATGGTGGGCAGACTTACCCATGGTTTTGTGCATGGGTTTTACGCATGTTTTTGGGCATGATGGTTTTTCACCCATGGTATTTTGTAGATCTGGTCAAGGGAACTACGATTATGTTCTAATCTAGGGTTAATGGATTGGGTTTTATGAATTCTTTTCGGCATGTATATATATGGATTGTAACATGTCAAGGAATATAATGAAAAATCAATATGTTAGTCTTGGTTTTGGGATCTAGGGGAAAAACTCTGTGTATATTTATTTTATGTTCTCACCATTGTATATTTTCTGTTTTAAGAATTCATTTGTAGGTAATTATTCTATAGGTTTAAAACCTACATATGATAACAGTAAGAAAATTGGATATCAATTTCAATGAAAATGACATAAGTAAGATCACTACCTTACCCACAGAAGTGGACTAGGACAAAGGAACAAGAAATGAGGCAATGAGTGCCAAGAAAGTCTCCTTTTTTAGTCAAAACATGGTGCTATGGGACTTTGTACAAGATGCTACAAGAAGAATACAAAGTGCTATAGGAAGTTGAATCTACCCAAAAATTCAAATAACAGAGGCAATAATTAGAATAGAGATGATGTTGTGGTGAGCAGAAAAAAGTGGATGTGTAGATAATGGAGTAGAAACAAGAACAGGGAGTAGGCAAGTGTACAAAGTAGGCAATAAGTAAGCCGATGGCACAACAACAATGGAGGTGCATGGAGGAAAAGTAGAAGGATTAACTTGCTCAGGGGTGAGAAATAGTTTCAGCAGGGGGGATATGATAGGCCCCATAATTGGATATTTTATAAGGTTCATTTGGTCTTTCATAGACAACTAAAAAAATAATTTAACCCCTTCACTTGCACATTATAAAGTTAATTAATAGTATTAATGGATCCCTAGGAATTTAATTTTCCATTGCTTACTATGTGCCCACTATTATTAATTTTTGTAGAATATTGAGTGAACTCGAAAAGGTCTGTAGAATGAGAGAATCTAGGGACTTGTTCCTTGCCACAAGATGCTATAGGATGGATAATAAATGAATGGAATATTATGAAATTATTGAATAGATTCTAAAGATCCATTAATTGAGAAAAGGTAAGGATGTTTTCCCCACCTAAAGAGTGTTGGAATTGATGTTGTGATGAGGTTGGAATTGATGTCAACATGGTAGCGTGTGAATATTGATGAGTGTTGTAGTGATTGATGGTTGGCCTCCTACAATTGGTTTGGATATGGTATGCATATGCTATGATTATTTGATGGTATTGGTCTTTATAGTTGCTATGGAAAATGTTTATGTTGTTAGTGTTTTCATGGATTTATTGGTTGGTTGGTCAATTAGGTGATGCAGGAGCATCTAGACTTAGACAACAATGTGAAAGTTTGTTCACATGTTGTTGCTAAACAAGTTGAATTTCACTAACTTGAGTGGTCAAAAGTCTGTTTTTACTAAGAGGGTTGGATCTCTCAATAAATGAGTTGTATTTCATTATTGTAATAGTTAGAAATTGTCTTATTTTAGATTCAAAGATATGTTTTTACCATAGGTGTGTGATATAGCTGGAAAATAGTGATTGACTGTTAGATTGTTTAAGAATAGGGATTGAGTTGTTAGATAGGATGGGATTGATAAAAAGAAGAAAAATGTAATGTAGAGAGGAGTTGGTGAGACAGGGAGAGGATTGAGTGGAGCGAGAGTCAAGTAATAGTGCATGGATTTGCTAATTGAAATAGAGGTCTTTTTGTTTGTTGTGATTGAGCCCAAGGCTGAGACTCTATAACCTCTTTTATTATGAATAATTGATGCCTTGTGTGTGATTATATATATCATGTCTGTGGAAATTCTCTTCTTTCTTTCGTTTCTTTGTATTCGGGACAAAGTTAATTGTTTCTATGTTTCTTATGCTTCATGATATAAATCGTAGAGGCAATAGAAATCACAGACTCTAGTGTTTTTTTTTTTTTTTTTCTCAGTAAAACTATGCTATTCTATTATATTATGTACAGATAAACATTACAGACAGAAAGACAGGTTGCCCATGGCCGACTGTGGCACTGTGGGTTGGCAGCTTGCAACTCCAAAGTATCCCTCACAGGGGCGACATTTCCATCCGGAATTGTATCCAAACCACTACAAAACACATCATAGTTTTCATTCCAAACCAAAATCACCCACGCAGGGGATTTGAAGCAAAAAACTTCCCTCGCAGGGGCGACCGAGGACCTGTGCTAGTGCCCTTAATAGACCTACTAACTGAACCAAAGCATATAAAGACCTGCACATGAACTTGAAAGACCCGGACATAAACATATAACTTTTCCCATACACAGACACAGATAGCGACCGAGACAGAAGACTTAAACTGGACCTGAACAAAAAGATGGTCGACGGAGCGTGCCGCTGAATGCTACTCCTCAGGCTTCTCCTCGATAATCGGAGCCCATCCATAATGCTCAGGGAGGCCTTCCCATTCTTCCCCTGTAGCTTTCTTGGAGGACGACGCCTCCTACTTCTGAGGTTGGATGGGAGCCTGCTTAGGAGCTCCCACTGTTCTTTCCTTGGCAATTTCCGGTTGTTCATCGAATAGCGTTTCCCTGCTGCCCGAACCGTCTTCATCTTCCTTGGTGTCCTTAATGAATAGGACTGAGATGTGTGCACTGATGCTTCCAAGGGTGAAAACTGCAGTGCCAAACGCTGGAAGAGAGGGTGGTCCTGCAGTGGGGTTGCCCGTGTCCATGAACTGGGTAGCCTGCATGTGGGTAGCCCCGGCCCTTCTGTGACAGTAACAACAACAGCAATGGTGGTGGGAATCCGCTACTGGATAGCGTGAGGAGCCCCCTCGACCAGAGCCGCATCTACATGGCATTCTTTCCCTTGGCCTGGCCATGTTGGCAATGGAGCTGGCGGTATAAAAGAGAGCTTCAATTGTAGGTTGCCCCTGCTCGAGTCGCTTCCCAGCGGAGTGAAGTTCTCTCTCCTCAACTCTTGAAAATAACACAGTGATACCCACGCCTCTGTCAACAGGGAATTCAAGCTCGAAATATCCCTTGACCGCTTGTGAACTAGCTGTAACAACCGCAACGTCTGCCAGAAGGAAGAGATTGCCCACACCAGCCTGCACAGTGTGCCTCTCACTTTGAGTATGGTTCTTCCCCATACAATCACCCAACTTAACCCTCTCAACATTCTCTTGAATCCTGGGTGCCATAAATGCGCTCTGCAACCTCCACAATTCGCCTTAGATTTCATTGAAGGCTCTGAGCTAATGCCTCAGAATTTAATTCCTCGGCGGTGATCTGAGTGTCCTCCCGCATAAAATCTCATGGTGGCACATGTTGGCCATGTGGCCTCTCACCTTCTGCCGTGCGAACACCCGCATCTAGGGAGACTGCTTCTTTTTGGATGAGGCATTCACATTCCTGGGCTTGGAGATTGTTTTGAATGATGTCCGTGGTTCCTGATAGGATGACCTGATCATTTTCTACCCCAATGTTGGCCAGGAGGTCAGCTATCTTATTGCCCTCTCTTATTATGTGATTAAAGGAGATGGCTCTGTTATTGCGCAGATACTGTTCCATGATGTTTAGCCTCGCTTCTAATCTCCATCTTGAGGCGATTTTCCTGGCTTGGGAGCCATTCTGTATGCGGGTGGCCATGTTGATGAGAAGCTGGGAATCCCCTTCCACAATCAAGGGTTGGAGACTGAGATTTTCCGCTAGTAGGAGACCTTGCCAGAGGCCCTCTAGTTCAACGGAGTTGTTGGTATCCCACCCCATGTTTCCAAAGTAGATCTGCAGAGGAGTACCATCATGGTTCCTCAGAATTCCTCCGAATCCAGCAGCTCCAGGATTTCCTTTGGAAGCCCCATCAAAGTTGAGTTTGAAAGAGTTAATAGGGGGGGCTTTCCAGCAGCCATTGTCCTTGATATTGCTATTGGAAGGGCGATGCTTGTAAACTTCTTGTGGCAGTTGCAGTTTCCAATTGTCGAGGATGTTTTTCTCATTGTCTATTGAAGGGAGATCCTCCTTCGTCCAAGATCGGAGCATCATAGTTTCTTTGAGATTCCCGTGTATCCTGTTCCATATTTCTTCAATAGGAGAGCTCTTATTTTTGAAGATGCGTTTATTTCTTTCCTTCCAGATATTTTATAGGACTAATCCCAGAATGATTTTCCACAGGTGGTTGAGGATCTCATAGTTGTAGGGGCTTTTTGGCCATTGCCTTATGGTGTTGATGATGTCGTCATCCCCTCTGCATCTTTTTTGGCATCTGAAGCTCACCTTTTCCCATAGCTGATTGGCTAAGGGACAAGTATCTAAGAGGTGTTGAAGGGTTCTTCGCTTTGAAAGCAGTTATGGCATACAGAAGGGCCTTGGAAGCTTCTTCTCCTTAGTTTATCCCAAGTGAGGATTCTTTTACATCCTACAAGCCAGAGGAAGTAGGAAATTTTGGGCCATGATCCGAGTTCCCAAAGTTTGCTCCATAATGGATCAGTAGGAGAGGGGAAGTTGCAAACCAGCTTGTAGGCTTTGGAGGTGGTGTAGGACCCTTTGGGTTGATAACCCCATCTGAGAATGTCGTGGCCTTCATAATGCCTTATGCTTCGTTTTCTTAGCTCTTTCTCGAATTCTTCTATCTCCTATGTGTTTGTGTTGCTGAGACTTTTATTACTCTGTCTCCATTTTCTGTACCCGTGCTCCATCTCCTACATCCAAAAATGATGGACTTTATCCTGTTGCTGCTCCTGCCTGTCTGGTATCATAGATGGAGGAAGAACACTAGTGTAGAGCATTGGGAAGGTATGTTTTAATAAATAATTTAGTGATGTTTTAAGCAATAGTTGTAATCTTTTCTTTATTATAAAGTAGGGAAAATGCAATAAGAACGAGTCCAAAATGATCTAATCACTAATAGTTGTCTTCTCTACGCAGGGGAAGGTAAAAGCAGGAAAGCGCAACGCAAAATGAGAATTTGATGAGAAGATAACGGCTGTCCCTCCAATTCTAAATAAGGTTCAGACCAGGTCGAGTAAATCAAGGAAGATCAGTCCGGAACGAGACGAAGGACTGCCAGTTCGGAAATACAGGCCGAGTAAAGGAAGGCGTTAACAGTTTAGCGGATCACTCAGGATCTTTGATCTTGAGGGATCGCTACGTTCAATCGTTTTGTCGTCTGGAGAACTCCGCCATTGATTGTATAAAAGGGGGGCAGCATTGGAAATTAGGGGGGATTTATTTTTTGTATCTTTAACTTTCTGTTCACGGATTTTACTGTCAGTTGAACTCAGACTATTGAGTCTATCTGAAACTTAGTTTGTACTCTCATTGATGAGTTAATATAATATCTTTGGTGTTAATTTCTCCCTGCGTCTGAAGTAGTTTACGGCAGTGCGCCATTGGAAGCTTCGGGCCTGGCTCCAACGGACACTGGCTGATTGTACCATTACAATTCTGCTTTGTGTGGTTTGTTTCTTATAATCTGTTATGATTGCATGTCGTCTCATACTTATTCATCTGTAGCTTTCCTGTTATAAATCTCTGTAACAAGTTCATATCATACTTTCAGGATTCTTCGCATACTGTTGATCTGAGTTGTTTGCTACAGGTGATTGGAGTAATGGACTATTGGTGATTATTGCAGATCGTGTACATATGATTGACGTTTCCTGTCTTTAATGATTTGTTGTTCCATTTGATATGTATATGATTGACGTTTCCTGTCTTTAATAATTTGCTGTTCCATTTGATTAAGCTGCAAACTTGTATAAACGATTGCTTTCCCTTTGTATGTAAGTGTGTGCCAAGGATTGGAAGTGTTGACCTCGCGAGACTTAGTTTCTTTACTGCCGTTCCATTTACTGCCGTTCCTTTTATTGCTGTTCCATTTCTGAAGTTGTTGTTCCATTCTGTTTTCTTGCTGTTCCTTTCGCTTGCATTTATTGAAGTGGCATGAGAGGAGGGTCAAGGCTGTTGTGAGATACAGCAGATGCTCTAATGCTCCCAGATCATGATCCATACTCCTTCATCAGTTTCTAGGGGGATAGGTTACTAATTCCATACCCTCGACCGACGAAGTTGCTGCGTGTGTGATTTCTTTATGCAAAAGTAATTTAGCGTAGCTTAGCATCCATTTACTCTTGTATTCTTTAGATCTATACTATGAATCATTATCCTGAAAAATAGCCTCAAATTGAGATATCCTTTACAATAACAAAACGCTCCCGGATTGACTTGTAATGTGAGATAACTAGAGGTGAAAAAGACCCTTGTTACAGCTCAACATTTTGGCGCCGTTGCCGGGGAAGGGTATAGCCATTTGTCTTTTAACAGGGTAGTGTGCGAATCTGTTAGGGGAGAACTGGATTCTAAAAACGGAAGGTAAGAACCTGCGTGTGGAGCATGTAAAAGCCCTGCTCCACCGTTCGCTTTCCTAGCAGAATTGATTTAGTAATTTAATTGGAGTGCATGACTAAGTAGAAAAAGCCAGAAAAGAATCAAAAGCCTCCATCCAAAACCGAAAAAGCCAAGGGGTCGGCGACCCTTGGACGAAAGACCTTTATAGATGAAATTTATAAGAAAGCCGAATCTCAGCAATCAGTAGGTTATAGGAAAGTAAACTCTAAACAACCTGCTAGTTCCCTTCAGGCCTCAGAATCACCATCTGAAGCCTTTGCTGAGGTGCACAGTCAGACAGAGGAGCAGGACTTTCAAGAACCTGACAATTCGACTCTTGGACCAGTGCACGAAGGAAATTTTAGCAATCTTTGTGAAGGAGAAGGAGAAACAGGGGAAATCGAGGAACCTAGATCTCCTATTGAACCAAACCAGCCTTTAAACAGTCCGGATAAAGGAAGCGCTGCAAAAATCCTCGTTGAAGGAATTCATTCACCTCAGACAGTAGGGGCCATCATTATCCCTGATAAAGGGAGTACTGTAAAAATAGTTCCCGCTAAGATTACCCCTCCTCAACCAAGGGATACTCTCTTAGAAATTCCTGAAGATTACTGGCATATATTTGATTCCATGGTGCAGAATCAGCCAAATACCCAAACCTCTACTTTGCAATATCCCATAGTAGATTCCGCTGTGAATGCACCGATGAAGGCAATTCCGCTTCAACATATCCCGACGTTTCATGGACTCACATCAGAAGACCCTGATGCGTTTTTATTCGAATTTGATGTGTTATGCAGGGGATACGATTACACCACTGACCCCCAGAAGTTAAAGCTGTTTCCCTCTACTTTGAAGGGAGCAGCTCTGAGATGGTTCATGGGTTTAGGTGGTGGAGTCATAAACAATTGGGAAGAAATGAAAGTGGCCTTCTTAAAAAAATATCAGGATTACTATAGATCAAGAGAACTAAAGGATGAAATCTTTCAAATGTCAGCCAGACCAAATGAAACTTTAGAAGAATATGTAGAACGTTTCCAATATAACTTGCAAAGATCTCCCTATGCATCGTTACCTCTGCCCGATAACGTGTTGAAAACTGCATTGATTAGAGGTATGAAAGAGCAATGGATTGAAACGTTGAATATTATGGGAAAAGGAGACATTTATCAGGAAAATTTTGCTGACATCATTAATCTGTGTATCAGGAGCTCAAGAGGCAGCACAAGGATAAAACCAGCAGAATATGATCGCTTCACTAGAGACAATAGAACATCAATAGAAGGAGTATCACGAGTGGAACTTGGAAATCTGCTAGAGAATTTTAAAACTGATATCATGGGGACATTAACTACACAACTTGATATTGTGCAGGCTAAACAGAAGCAAGCAGAGGCGGAACAGAATCTGGCAATTTTCTGCCCTCGGTGCAGAAAGAAACATAGCCAGAAAGAATGCCCGCTCGATACAGTTCAAATATGTGCTATTTGCACCAAGGACCATCCGACTGAAAGCTGTCCCTCGCTTCCTGGTTTGAAGGCGGTGTACAAAGAAGCAGAAGAGGAACCAGAATCAGCATATTTTATTAACCAGCGTCGTCAATGGCAGCCTAGGCAATCTGGTATGTTTCAAGATCCCTCCTCTTCTTTTCAATCTCCGCAATTTAATGCTCAGCAACAGAATATGTGGCAAAATCAGTCTCAGCACCCGTTTTCAAATTGGTCGCCTCAAATGTTTCCTACTCCGAACCCTTGGATGAACCAAGCTGGTTGGCCAAACTTTCCTTATCCTCCGCCATATTGGCCAAATAATTCATATCCTCCGCAGTGGACCCCTTCCACTTCGCAAAGTTCACCCTGGCAGAGCAACTGGCCAAGATCGACATATCAAACACCAGGATCAATTCCGCTCCCTCAACCAACTCTGCCAGCCTTGCAACAAAATCCCCAGCCCAACCTAAGGCCGCAGCTCCCAGCCCAACCCAACCCTAACCCAAATAATCGACCAGTTCAATCTCTTCAAATTATAGAATCTTCCGAGATTGAATCTGCTCTGCAGGAGTGCAATGATCTTCAGTTGAGATCTGGGCGAATAATAGAAACTGAGGGACATAGAACCGCTCATATTGAAAACCAGTTACCGATAGAACAGTCGTCACAACAAGAAGATGTAAGTAAAGACCAGGTTCATCAGCAAGTAATTACATCTTCTCCACCTTTCCCAGAACGACTGGCCATTCCGAGACAAATGCAATATCCGGATTTTGATATTCTGGGAGAACTCCAAAACTTGTATATAAGAATTCCATTCCTTCAGGCTATACAGGATATTCCTATATATGCAAAAACCATAAAAGACCTGTGTAGCAGAAAATCAAAAAGAAATATAACCCCTAACCCTAGAGTCCAGGTAGTCGGCACCTTATCCGACCTCTTATCAGGGAAAGAAACACCAATTAAATATGAGGATCCTGGAAACCCAATTGTCACTGTTCAAGTCCGTGGGCAAACCCTGACCAACGTTTTAGTAGATCTAGGGGCTGTAATTAATATCCTGACAACATCAACCTGCCAGAAGCTTGGAATCACATCGGTAGAACCTACTTCCACTTTACTAGAGCTAGCTGACCGATCAGTAATAAGACCAGAAGGCACCTTGTATGATGTCATGGTTTCAGTGGACTCTTGGGAATACCCGACCGATTTTCTGGTGATTAATCCAAAAACCTGACTAGATGGACATCCGCTAATTCTAGGTAGACCATGGCTCGCTACTGCTGACGCCTACATTGGATGCCGGCAGGGAAACATGACCATAACCAGAGGGCCGGATATCAAAAATTTAATCTTGTACCCGCCAGCCCAGCCAAGCATCACACCTCATATATCACTGACCAATCTGCGCCCTGCCTCATATATTACTGATAATATTAGACCACCATTAACAGTCCAGGAAGCACTAGATTTTAAAGATCAAACGGAAGATGATGCCATCAATAAATTCATTAATCAAACAGAATCCACATCGTATACACAATGCTTTATGATAAAAGCGGCATTTGATAACGAATTAGAGGAAGATCCTCTAAAAGATGACCATGACCCAAATATACCTGTAACCTCTGTTGCTAACAGTAAAGTAATACAAATTGAACCGGGCAAAACTTTAAATATTAACGCTAATCTGACACCAGAGCAAGAGACCAAACTCATCCAGCTCCTACGAAAGTATCAGGAGGCATTTGCTTGGGACTATCCCGATATGAAAGGGATTGATCCCCAGCTATGTACACATCGTATCTATATCGAGAAAGATGCAAGACCTGTTCGCCAACCACAGAGAAGACTCAATCCCCATTTAAAAGATGTTGTAAAAGATGAGCTGCAGAAATTATTAGACGTTAATTTTATTTATCCTATTTCTGACAGAAAATGGGTCTCCCCACTTGTGGTAGTACCTAAAAAGAACGGGAAATGGAGGATCTGTGTCGATTACAGAGAATTAAACAAAGCTACACAAAAAGATCACTTCCCTCTCCCTTTCATAGACTAGGTATTGGACACCTTAGCAGGCAAGAAATTTTTTTCTTTTTTGGATGGCTTCAGCGGATATAACCAGATTCAGATTGCCCCTGAAGACCAGGACAAGACTACCTTTACTTGCCCCTGGGGAACATTCGCCTACCGAGTCTTACCCTTTAGATTATGTAATGCTCCGGCCACATTCCAACGGGCTGTTCTTAGCATCTTCGCAGATTTAATTAATGATGGATTGGAAGTCTATATGGATGATTTCACACCATATGGAGATGACTTTGATCCAGCCCTGGACACTCTCGAAAAAGTTCTAGAGCGCTGCATCGCTACCAGGCTTTGCTTGAGTCACGAAAAATGTTACATGATGATGACAGAAGGACTCATTCTGGGACATTACATCTCAGCAGCTGGCATTCAGGTAGACCCGGCTAAAATTCAAATACTCATGCTTATCCCAACCCCCACTAATCAAACAGAGGTACGCAGTTTTCTTGGTTTTTCTGGGTATTATAGACGATTTATACAACATTACTCACATATTGCCGCACCTCTACATGCATTAACTGGAAATGTTGATTTCTTATGGACAGAAAAATGTGATCGAGCCTTCACAGAATTAAAGAAGTTGTTATCTACAGCTCCAGTTCTCAGAGGACCTAATTGGAACTTACCATTCCAAATTTCAACCGACGCCTCAGACACAGCAATCGGTGCAGTTTTGGGCCAAGAAGAAGAGAAAAGACCATACGCTATCTATTACATCAGCAAAAATTTGGCTCCGGCTGAATTAAATTACACTGTCACCGAAAAAGAATTTTTACCTGTGATACATGCTATTAATAAGTTTAGACACTATATTACAGGCTATCCCGTTATTTTGTATACAGACCATTCTGCTATTAGGTATTTAGCAAACAAGCCTGTTACAAATGGAAGAATAACCAGGTGGTTGATCTTGTTGCAGGAATTCGACATTACAATCAGAGACCGACCAGGGAAGGAGAACCCTGTAGCTGATTTTCTTTCACGAATACCAAAATCAGTTGAAATAGCAGCAGTTGAGGACCAATTCCCAGATGAACACTTATTTGTTGTCGCTGTTCAGACTCCCTGGTATGCTGATGTGGCTAATTATCTCGTTGTAGGTAAGCTTCCAAAACATTTAACTCCCAATGAACGGAAACAGATCGTCCAGAAAAGCAATCGATTTTCGTGGGTTGGGGGCTATCTGTTTCACACAGGCGCAGATATGGAAATCAGAAGATGTATTCGAGAAGATGAAATCTTTGATATCTTGAAAGCCTGCCATGACGGGCCATGTGGAGGACATTTCCCTGAACGCAGAACAACACACAAAGTATTACAAACGGGATATTACTGGCCTACAATTTTCAAAGATGCCAAAAAATTTGTCCAAGCCTGTGATAGTTGTCAGCGTGTAGGATGACCTGGCCCAGCAGACGAAATGCCTTTGCGGCCTCAATTAGTGATCGAACCTTTCGAACGCTGGGCTCTGGATTTTGTCGGACCCATCAACCCCCCATCAAACCAAAAAACCTACATTTTGGTGGCAACTGAATATGTTACCAAATGGGTTGAGGCGGAGGCATTACCCAGAGCTACAGAGGAGTCGGTAATACAATTCTTGTTCCATTTGTTTGTACGTTATGGTCTTCCAAGGGAAGTGGTTACAGATGGAGGACCACAATTTGTGGGACATAAATTAGTTGCAACACTCAATAACCATCACATCCACCACAAAATTACTACCCCATACCATCCGCAGGCAAATGGGCAAGTCGAGAACAGTAATAAGATAATAGAGTCAATTTTGACAAAAACTGTTGCCTCACACCGCCGCGATTGGGCCGCCCGACTACCGGAGGCACTGTGGGCTTATCGAACCACATGGAGAAGTACCACCGGCTATTCACCATATCACTTAGTGTTTGGAAAGCAACCCATTTTTCCTATAGAATTTGAGATCCAAACCCTGCGAACTGCCCAAGAAGTCGGATTGGATTTAAGTGAAGCACAGAAAAATCGATTACAGCAAATTAATGAGTTGGACGAAACAAGGCTCACTGCATTACAGAATACATCACTCATCCAGCAACAATGAGCCAAGTGGCATGATGTGCTCATCAAAAACAAGATATTTCACGAAGGAGACTGGGCTCTGTTATATGATTCTAGATTTCAGGATTTCCCGGGGAAGCTTCAGACTCGATGGTTGGGACCATACGAGATTCAAAAAGTCCATGACAATGGGACCCTTACTTTGATTACAATCGATGGATCTGGATATACATTTAAGGTAAACGGCCACCGAGTTCGTTTGTATCGCAAACCGCTCACTCGGGAATCATTTTGCCAGCAGCTACGCCAAGATACTAACATCAAGATGATGGGAGAGGAAGCAAAAACTTCCTCCCCTATAGATTGGTAAGCAGTTCATTCTTTATTACCACATTTTGTATATAAGATTGTAAATTTTGTATATATGTTTCGAGTGCGTGTTTTCGCTGTTCCTTTTCAAAAGGAACAGCACTTGCGTGTTTTGCTGTTCCTTTTCAAAAGGAACAACACTTTTGAATTTTTGCTGTTCCTTTTCAAAAGGAACAGCACTTTTTGCTGTTCCTTTTCAAAAGGAACAGCACTTGTGTGTTTTGCTGTTCCTTTTCAAAAGGAACAGCACTTGTGTGTTTTGCTGTTCCTTTTCAAAAGGAACAGCACTTGGGTGTTTTGCTGTTCCTTTTCAAAAGGAACAGCACTTGCATGTTTTGCTGTTCCTTTTCAAAAGGAACAGCACTCTTGAATTTTTTTGCTGTTCCTTTTGAACTTTTTGTTGTTCCTTTTCAAAAGGAACAACACTAGTGTGTTTTGTTGTTCCTTTTCAAAAGGAACAGCACCCTTGAGTTTTTGCTGTTCCTTTTTCAAAAGGAACGGCACCCTTGAGTTTTGAAAAGGAACAGCACTTTTGAATTTTTGCTGTTCCTTTTCAAAAGGAACAGCACCTTTGAATTTTATTCCTTTTTAGAAGGAGCAACATTTGTGTGTTTTTTTCAGTTCTTTTTTTTTTAGCAAGCAGCATTTGAGTGCTTTTGTTATCTTAGGACATTGCATCAAAAGAACCCTCCCACCTTCCCTTGTAAGAAAGAAATAGTATGCCCTCGTCCTATCTATAAGAAGAAAGCGTTGTCCATCCTTTTCCTGAGGCCATAAGTAGCAGCTATATATGCAACAAATATAAAAGGCATGATATATCGAGATCAGCACATCATAAATCGCTATCTATAACAGCCCTAGTATTGATGCAACAAAGGAAGGATCCATACACTCATCATTTTTTCAGCCATAAGTCTCACCTCCTCTGCCCTGTTGGAAAGCTTCATCATGTTACGTTCCTACAATTTTCTTTATTATTACTTGGAAATAAGAATAGAAAATTTATATCTTCCTATTGGGATAACAAGACTTCTTCCACCATTCCCACTCTTAAGGAGGGCTGAACCACCCTTATGTGTAACTATACAAGAGCAAAAGTCCATCTCAAAAGAAAAAAAAGCAAAAGCAAAATCAAAAGAAATTATTTGTCAAATGCAGGATAGGGGGTTTCATTAAAGAACCAGCCTACTATGATCATAAGATTGGAAGCGAAGTGGCATTCCCATCATGGCCACCACACCAGGGATATGGTCCAACAGGTTCATTATATAAACAAACCTTGGAACAGGGGGTCTCATCACGAGCCAGCCTGCCCACGTTTCGCGCCTCTCTAGTGAATGGCGTCATGGTTATCTGGTTACCAAGCCAGCATGATGGCTTGCATGTTGACAAGAATTGCTCTTCAAAACTACACAAAGGACTATGGTTCCGGGGTGAGATAAACAACTCTGCCACGGTTATAAACACCGGTCGGCAGCAGAGCTCTGTTAATGGTATTGGAGTCAAAACATATACAGCAATTTGGATCTTATTAAATATTTCTTTCTATCCTCGTAATAATTATATCTTACACCTTAATGGATACGTCACATGAACATCTATCATTACCAATTATGGCAAAGGTATTGACTATGACTATCTCAGACTTTCCATGAGTGCTAAACGTCCTATCCTTATGTTCTGCATCACATCACGAAGGCTTATGTTAAACGCGATCTATCTGTCGCATCGATCTCGGTATTTCTTTGTCTAATCTGAAACATGGAAAAACTTTATAAGCTGTTCCATTATGACTCGGTGATGGGATGACCGCCTTCTTCTATTTGACGGCTGAGGCAGCCTATCATTTCGCGCGGGGGGGAGGTGACTTCATTACTCCGCCGGCCACGTGTTAACACATCATTCGGAAATGATATGATACGAAGGTACGATATGCGTTAACGGCATGACAATGCTATTTTTTGCAAAAGTTGTTATTTATGATCAATTATTCATGCATGCTCTGTGTCTTTTCTTTTTTTGCCGCAATTACGTTCTTTGCATTGCTGTTCCATCTAGACCCTGAAACAGAACCATGGGGGGAAAGTCTATCAGAAGCGAGCCGAGCGAGCTCGTAGTCTCCGAAGCCGCTCGGAAGATCTTAGAAAAGGCAGGGTGGTTAACTTATTTTGGCCGCCTGCGCAAATCAAACGAAATAGTGGCCATGGAATTCCTGCAGAATTTGCAGGAAGAACACTCAGTGGTAGATGGGAAGCAGATAGCAGTCACGAAGGAAATAATTGCGGAAGTAACCGGATTACCAGACTCAGGTCCAATATGGACGACAAAGAAAGAAAGACTGCAGAAGATCGTAGAAATCTTCCAAGATGAAGGGCAGAAGCTGACAGTGAAGGGAAAAGGAGTGCTGCCGGCAACACTGGAAGAACCTTGGAGCGAACTGGCAAAGGTAGTACAGAGCTACATCACCTGCGAAGGACGAAAAGATGTGGTAAGGCTGCGTCACCTTAAGCTCTTAGCTGTGTTAAAAGGAAAATATGCTGTGAATCTCCCTGCATTGTTAAATTCATTGCTGCATGATGCCTCTCGGAGCCTGAAAAAGGCACACCATGAAGACGCAGTGGTTAGCCACCACGGGTTAATCCGCCTGATAGTGACATACAGTCTCGCTCAGCAGCAGAGTAGCTGGCGGGAACTTATTACAGCAATTGGAGGGGAAGCAGCATCACCATCCCCAAAGGCGAAGCACCCCACTAGCACCTCTGGAACACCTAAAAAACCCAGAGAATGGCCAAAACCTAAGCAACCCTCGGGCACAACCGAGCAAATGAAGAAACGCATAAAGCTGGGGAAACAAAAATGTACCCCTAAAGCAACTAGACATGCAGAAAAACGTAAGGAATTGCCCGAAGAAAGACGTGCTACCTTAAAGCGAAGGTATTCCTCTGGCACGCCAGAACAGTTTGAAAAACGGAGAAAGGTGGAGGTGGAAGAACAGGTGGCCAGCACACCCAAACAGCCCGAGAGGCCTAGAAAGTCAGCTCGGTTGGCAAAGATAAGAGGTAGGCTGGAAAAAATCCAGCCAAACATTGACCAGCCAATTGAAATAATAGAGGAACCTCCAGCGCCAAAACAAATACCTGGGGAAAACGTGGGACAAACAGAGAACGAAGTAGAAGCTGAAGAAGGAAATAAGAATGATGACTCTGCGGCCGAGACCAGCTATCCAGAGGCAGCTACTGAGCAGCCAATTCAGGAGAAGGAGATGGAACAATTGGGGGGTAGCCATCCGTAAACCCCTGTGGAGGAAGAAGAGCTGGCCACCATCTTGGCCAGCCTTAGAGGTTATCCTTCACCCTCCAGTCCGGCAGAGCCTCCCGAAGGACCCTCTAAGGAAGAGACGCGTGAAGAATTGCATGATGGAATGGCAGGGGAAGAAAACCCCCCTGTTGTTGACAAAGAAAATGTGAATACCAATCAAGAACAAGCCATTCCCAAAACTCCAGGAGGAGATCCACCTGCTGATGCCATGGAGGATGAAAATGTTTGTCGGGAACAGGACGTTCCCCAAATGACAGAAGAAGCCCTCGATGAAAGCGGAGCAGAACTGAGGGCCGCCCATGTGGCCACAGCCGAGGCAAGAGAAATTACGAAGTTGAGAAGAAAACAACAGAAATTGCTGAATATTATAGGCCAGCTTCGGCAGAAAATTCGAAGTCTGAAAGCCAGTTTGAGAATAAGGAGGACTGTAAGAAGAAAAAGAAGGACAAATACAGCTGGGTCCTGTCAGAGGAGAAGGCAGAGCACCTATAGGCATCTAGTAGGTCGATACTCTGCCAGCGAACCTGCAGTTGTTCCAATTAATACTAAGGAACAAAATGCTGTTCCATTTGGAATAGAACACCAGAATGCCGTTCCTATTGACATAGAGGAGCAGGCTGATATTCCAAACAGCCCATTAGAACCAACGGCCGTTCCAATTAAAACGGAGCCACAAGACGACATCCCATTTACAGAGGGACCACCGTACCCCTTTATACATGTCAAGAAGGAAGGGGAAAATAGAGCAGTTCATACTGAGACACCACCTTCAAGGAAAATTAAGCGACGAAATGTGAAGGTCCAGGCGAAATTTCCTGCCTCCAAGGAATCATGGGAAAGGGATCCAAAAACCAAGGCCTTGCGCCGCGAGATAAGACAGGCCCAACAGGAGGTTGAACAGCTACGGGAACAAATGATCCCTCGAGAGAAATATGAGGAGCTGCAACAGGAAGTTGAGCAGAGGATTCCTCGAGAAAAATACGAAGAATTGCAGCAGAGGGCTGAGCAGTTAGAGGAACAAAGGATCCCTCTGGAAAAACATGAAGAACTGCAACAGCAGCTGAGAAACATGAGTCAATCGGAGAGTCAGGCTTTTGAAGGATGGCAGAAGGAACAGGAAAAGGTTGCTAAGGTAACACGTCGACTAGATGTTGTTATTAAACAATTGGACACTGTATGTTCGTTGTATGATGATGTTTTGACTTGCAGGGCCCCCGCGAAGAATTATGCTTTATTCCTCCTTGAAAGATACTTAAAATTGAAAATAAAAGCTGTCAGGGCAGGTGCCCCCATTCAGATTAATACTGTTAATGATTTCATTGATTGTTGCAAACATTATGGGGTTAAGGTCCAACGATTATTATGCGAATTTTATTTGCACAATATGGTGCTTGAGCAGGAAACTGACCTAAACCCTGGTCCCTTTGTGGGGGATATACAGCTGCAAGCCTTTGTTTCATTCGAGGTCAATCAGTTAAAGTGGCTCAGGGCTTACAATGCCTTTCAGAGGCAGGAGCACAGCCTAGATCTATGGGTCAGGGCTGAGCCTGAAGATCCAGTTCGCCTATGGCAATCACACAAAAGCCTTATGAGAAACCCTGGCGTTATAGAACTACTAGGACCCATGCATGAGGAGTTGATCCGAAATAGCTTAGAATACTTCCTGGTTATTAAAGATTCCGCCTTGGAGGCTGCCAAATTCCGTTATCGGATTTCCACCCCAAGTGTCCAACTCAGGGAGCCCTTCAAATATGAGAACTTTGAGCTGGCTGCTGAACGATTGCCCTTTTATGGCCAGTGCATTCTGCAAGCTGGACCATCATGGTTAGGATATCGGTTCCGTAGCCCAATTATCTGGCACCCTGCACCGGGGTACCAGGCCTTGTATAATATGCCTGCAGATCAGTTGCATTACTTCTTTGATAATCTGGTTGCCTATCATGGTTGCAGACCCCCTCATGAAGTACCCTCTCCAGCCTATTCTCTTACTGCTCTCCATGTTAATTATAACGTTTTCATGAGGCCATGAAATAGAGTAAGTCGGGGGGTGTGTAGAGCATTGGGAAGGTATGTTTTAATAAATAATTTAGTGATGTTTTAAGAAATAGTTGTAATCTTTTCTTTATTATAAAGTAGGGAAAACGCAATAAGAACGAGTCCAAAATGATCTAATCACTAATAGTTGTCTTCTCTACGCAGGGGAAGGTAAAAGCAGGAAAGCGCAACGCAAAACGAGAATTTGATGAGAAGATAACGACTGTCCCTCCAATTCTAAATAAGGTTCAGACCAGGTCGAGTAAATCAAGGAAGATCAGTCCGGAACGAGACGAAGGACTGCCAGTTCGGAAATACAGGCCGAGTAAAGGAAGGCGTTAACAGTTTAGCGGATCACTCAGGATCTTTGATCCTGAGGGATCGCTACGTTCAATCGTTTTGTCGTCTGGAGAACTCCGCCGTTGATTGTATAAAAGGGGGGCAGCATTGGAAATTAGGGGGATTTATTTTTTGTATCTTTAACTTTCTGTTCACGGATTTTACTGTCAGTTGAACTCAGACTATTGAGTCTATCTGAAACTTAGTTTTGTACTCTCATTGATGAGTTAATATAATATCTTTGGTGTTAATTTCTCCCTGCGTCTGAAGTAGTTTACGGCAGTGCGCCATTGGAAGCTTCGGGCCCGGCTCCAACGGACACTGGCTGATTGTACCATTACAATTCTGCTTTGTGTGGTTTGTTTCTTATAATCTGTTATGATTGCATGTTGTCTCATACTTATTCATCTGTAGCTTTCCTGTTATAAATCTCTGTAACAAGTTCATATCATACTTTCAGGATTCTTCGCATACTGTTGATCTGAGTTGTTTGCTACAGGTGATTGGAGTAATGGACTATTGGTGATTATTGCAGATCGTGTACATATGATTGACGTTTCCTGTCTTTAATGATTTGCTGTTCCATTTGATATGTATATGATTGACGTTTCCTATCTTTAATAATTTGCTGTTCCATTTGATTAAGCTGCAAACTTGTATAAACGATTGCTTTCCCTTTGTATGTAAGTGTGTGCCAAGGATTGGAAGTGTTGACCTCGCGAGACTTAGTTTCTTTACTGCCGTTCCATTTACTGCCGTTCCTTTTATTGCTGTTCCATTTCTGAAGTTGCTGTTCCATTCTGTTTTCTTGCTGTTCCTTTCGCTTGCATTTATTGAAGTGGCATGAGAGGAGGGTCAAGGCTGTTGTGAGATACAGCAGACGCTCTAATGCTCCCAGATCATGATCCATACTCCTTCATCAGTTTCTAGGGGGATAGGTTACTAATTCCATACCCTCGACTGACGAAGTTGCTGCGTGTGTGATTTCTTTATGCAAAAGTAATTTAGCGTAGCTTAGCATCCGTTTACTCTTGTATTCTTTAGATCTATACTACGAATCATTATCCTGACAAATAGCCTCAAATTGAGATATCCTTTACAATAACAAAACGCTCCCGGATTGACTTGTAATGTGAGATAACTAGAGGTGAAAAAGACCCTTGTTACAGCTCCACAACTAGTAAGCCTGGGCATTTGGTTCCAGGCGTCTATCCAAAATCTAGCCGACCTACCATTCCTGATCTCCCAGAAGCTGTGTTGTTGAATTAAATGATAGTGCTGTTTTGCGGCATTCCAGATTAACGACCCTTTTTCAGTGGGAGTAAACCTGATGAGCTCTTCTTGAGGTCTGTTGTTAGCATATTTTGCTGTCCAGATTTTTACCCATGGCTTTTCTGGGTTAGTGATCCATTGCCACCAAATCTTAGCATTCATGATGGAGTTACTGTGCTCTGGGTCCCTTAGCCCAATGCCGCCCTTGTCTTCGGGCATGCAAACAGAAGTCCATTTAACCAGAGCCCATTTGCGTTTTTTTGCCGAGCTGCCCCAAAGAAAGTCACATTGTAGGCTCCTTATTCTTTTTAGGACCCACTTAGGTGTTGCTAGAATGGAGAAGAGGTAGAGAGGCATGGCTTGAAGTACAGATTTGATGAGCACCACCCGACTGGCGAGGTTTAGAGATCTATAAGTCCAAAGGCTGAGGTGGGACTCAAGCTTCTCTAGGAGAGAGCTCCAAGCGGGTGCTTTATGGCGGAAGTAGTGAGGGGAGCGCCAAGATATTTGGATGGGAGGGTAGTAGAGGGGAAGCCAAGAATGCGAGTGACTGCAGATTTAACCGAAGGAGGAGAATGAAAGAAGAATATCTGCGACTTGGAGGTGTTGACATAGGTGCCAGAAGCCTCAGAGAAGTCGTTGAGGAGGGATTTGAAGCAAGAGGCTTCCTGGACAGAAGGGTAGCCAAAAAGCATGGTATCATCAACAAATTGCTAATGAGAGGTGGCAGGGGTATTGTGGTCTGAAATGCCTTTAAGCTGCTAGGAATGGAGGGCGTGTTTGATGTGTCTACCAAGACCTTCAGCCATCAAAACAAAAAGGAAGGGGGATAGGGGGTCACCTTGCCTGATACCTCAAGATGGCTTGAAAGGACGAGAAGGGATACCATTCACCAGGATGGAGAAGTGGGTGGAAGTGATAAGGCTCATGATCCAGCGAATCCACATGGAACCAAATCCAAAAGCTTTTAACATATGATGAATATAAGTCCAACTGAGCTTGTCGAAAGCTTAAGAAAGATCCAGTTTGAGAATCATACCTGCTTGTTTATAGTGCTTGAGGGAGTGGATTATCTCGTGCGTGAGGAGGATGCCATCCATTATCTGTCGTCCCTCCACGTACCCCGACTGTTCCTGAGAGATAAGCAGAGGTAATAGGGGCTTTAGCCTGTTTGCAATGACTTTTGATATGACTTTGTAGATGACGTTACAGAGAGCGATGGGCCTGAACTTGTCAGGGGTAATGGAATTCTCCTCTTTGGGAATGAGAGTGATAAAAGTGGAATTGAGGGAGGGGAGGAGCCAGCGCATGGCCCTGGATTCCTCAACAATCTGCCAAACCTCCAACTTTATCATGTCCCAAAAGGCATGGAAGAACGTGGTGGTGAATCCATTTGGGCCAAGGGCCTTACCATCTTTGAGCTGGGCCATTGCGTCGTCTACCTCCTGTGGAAGAATAGGGCGCATTAAAAGCTCATTGTGATCCTCCGTGATGAGTTTTGGCACATTTCTGATTATTTTCTCAATAGCCTGCTGCCTATCATCTATTGGTTCCCGGTGGACATGCTGGAAATGATTGAGGAGAACCTCTTCGATTTCCTCATGCTTCTCGACTTTTTCCCCTGTCTGATTCTGGATGAAGGGGATAGTATTGTGCATCCTTCTCTGCACCGTGGTTCTGTGGAAAAATTTGGTGTTGCGCTCCCCCTCCTTCAGCCACCTGACTCTTGATTTTTGCCTCCAGTAGATTTCCTCCTGCTCTCTCCTTTTTTCAAGCTGACTGTGAATGAATCGTTCCTGGTCCAGAGTAGTCTCCGTATGCCCTTCTGTGATTATCTTTTGTTGGAGATTCACCAGTTCTTGATTCAACTCTTGTTGCGCCTTAAATATATTTCCAAAGGTCTCCCTATTCCATATTTTTAGTTGATTTTTTAGAAATCTTAGCTTCTGTTGGAATTGATACATTTTTGCGCCTTATGGGGGGACGAAAGATGCCCAAGTGGTCTTGACGAAATCCTTGAATGCAGGGTGTGAAAGCCAAAAACCCTCAAAGCGGAAGGGTCTTTTTGTCAAATCCCCTGGTCTCCTCCATTGTAAAGCAATCAGCCAGTGATCCGACCCAGTGTGTGCAAGTATTTCTGCTGATATATCTCCTCCTAGGTGCACCGAATTGTAAGAGATGAGAAAGCGATCTAATTTGGAGGCGATTTGGGACTTGCCAGCTCTGCGATTGCTCCAGGTGAAGGTGCCATTGCAGAATGGCATATCGATTAGAGACGCAGTTTGGATGAAGTCCTTGAAGCGAGCAACTTCTGGCTCCATTCTGATTCTCCCTCCTATCTTTTCCTCACTGTTGGTGATCATATTAAAGTCCCCTGCCACGATCCATAGTGGGTGTCTTCTGTTATTGCTCAGAGCTTCTATAGTGTCAAGGAGCGTGATTTTGCTACCTGTATCTTGCGGAAAATATACATTTGATAAGTTGCCATGAATATTGGTGCCCAATATATGGAAGGCTGCCTGTATGAGATGATGAGAGGCATGAAAATCTGTGAGAGTTACCGCTTGGGTGTTCCATGCTATAGCAAGTCCTCCTGAGGCTCCCAAGGCGTCTACAGCAACCGATCGACAGCCTGGCCACGCTTTTGAGAGTATGTTGCCTAGAGTAGAACTATTACATTTGGTTTCCTGGAGAAAGCACATCTGCGGCTTTTCCATTTTGATCATGTTTTTTAACATCCTAAGTTTTCCGGGGCTGTTAAGCCCTCTTAAGTTCCAGGATACAAGCTTCATGGTTCAACTATTGTTGGAGGGCCTGTAGTACTTCGTTAACTTAGCATATCTGCCTGAATCTACCAGGATTTTCCCAACCTCGATGGTTCGCTGGAGGTCTGTTTTCCTTCCTCTCTTTTTGGAATCTTTTGGGCGCAGGCTGCCATCCCAATGACTACCTGGTTGTATCCCTAGTTGGTGTTGATGGTAGGCTCTTGAGATAACCACTTCGAGCTTGTTGAGTTGATGCTCAGATATTGTGTCATATGCTCTTTTTTTGCAAGCTAGTTCTAGTTCCAGAATGTCCAGACCATTTAGATCTATGCTCTCTGGCTCTTCATCCATTTGTTGCACTTGACTGCTTTCTTCTTTATTGATCTCTGAGTCCTGGGGTACGTCTTCCTTTCTGTCAACTTCCATGTTCTTGTGAATCTCCACTGGTTCTTTCTGACTTCTGCTTAGGATAGAAGGGGTGACGATGGGGGAATGAGATTTGGAGGGGGGATCAGAGGAAGGTGGGTGGGAAGAAGAAGATGGGCGAGTAGGGTTGGGTTCAGTGGTCAGGGGTTGATCTTCAAGGGTCTGAGCAAGTATATCAAAGTTGTTCTTGGAAGCTGGATCTTGGGGTTTGTTAGGCTGGGGTTTGGTTCCATTCTGAGGCTTTTTATGCGAGCACTTCCGACTTGTGACTTTGGTGAAGCCGTCTTGGGTTGGGTTATTAGAAGGGACAGGGGTATTGGCTTTGGCATTTAGAGGGCAGTCCCTGAAGAGATGCCCCAGTGCATGGCATTTTCTGCACCTAAAGGGCACGTGTTCATAGTCGAGAGGCTGGATCCATTCTTCGTCTCTGTGGGCAAGAGTTATCGACTCTGGTAGAGCTTCATTCAGGTGGATAAAAACACATATTCGAGCATAGGAGATATACTTACGCGATTTGGTTTCTTTTGCCGCTCTGATGTATTCTCCCACTCCATTTCCAATACCCTTGAGAATGTCCTCGTCTCAATATTCATCTGGAAGAGAGTATAATCTGATCCATACTGGGACCCAAGTGAGGTCTTCTTTATCTGGGTTGAATCTTGGAATCCATTCCCTCAGATATAGTCCTGCTGAGTTAAAAAAGTAAGGCCCTTCTTCCAGGACCCTATATTTGTCCTCTAGACAGAAAAAAATTGCGATGAAGAAGCCTTTTGGCCCCAGCTGAAGGGTGACATCTCCTTTGGGTTTCCATTTCGCCGCAATCCATCCATATAAAGCTTTCTCAGTCAGCCAAAACCCTATGAACTTCCCAATGAGGGCATGATCAGTCATGTACTCTATTCTCCTATCTATTTTGTCGCCGGGCAGCTCTATTCGTGGCCGATCTTTGGCCACTGGTCGGCATGTAGATGAGGAGATTTTCGGGCTTTGATCTGGAGTTTCTTGTCCTTCTTGCGTGTTGATGTCCTTGTTTTTCCGATGTCCTGTCTCCTTTTCATCATTTTGCTGTTGTTTCCCTTTGTTCAAGATTTCCGGATCCACTGATCCAAAGATGATGGTTTGCTCAGGCATGTGCTGTGAAGGGGAGGGCTCTGACGCCCCCCCCTGAGGCTGTTCCATTGCATCTTGCTAGTACCCTGCAGCTCTGTCACGCTGCAGTGAAATTCTTACAATTTTTGTGCGTCTTCCGCTTAGTGCCATCGGCGCCGTTGAGGGATTTCGCAGAACCCTAGTTCTGTTCTCGCCTCCTTCCCCACTCTTTCCACAGACTTTAGTGTTATTAACATTGTTGACGTTTGATTTAATCTCAACCATTGGATCACCCATATTGCATTGGAAAACTTTATTTACAAGGGGCGGACCTCAGGCCTCAAATAATCGCGATTTGTGATCTCCAAAATATCACATCGCAATAAAGAAGTGGTGAATGGTAAGGACCTCCAGTTGTAGAACATTTTGATTTGAAATCTCTGATATATCGCATTGCAACATTCTAGTCGGAATGGTAATGGGCCTCAAGCCTGGGGAAACTGCGATGCTCAATATGTGATTTGATCGATGAAATAAATCGCATCAGAACAATACAAAGGGGAAAGCACCAGACCAAAACTTTGCGACTTGCGACTTGCGACTTGTGATTTAATCTGGACCATTGAATCATTTAAGATGCGACCTACGATGTACTACCAAGTAATTATATTTAAAAGGGTAAATATCATTGTTTTTTGCTTTACAAAGGAAATTCGATCGGGGAAGGTAAAGTTTGGATTGTGAATGGATTAGCAACGTGGGGCCAATTGTTGAGATTCCTCAAACGATTGATTCCTACATCATTTGTGGTATCAGAGAAGAAATTATGGTTGATTACAGTAAATATGCCGCCAAAGAGAGACACTGGCATTGTTCGAGGAAGACCTGAAGCAAATGCAGTTCTGTTAGAGGAGTTCCAAAGTCTGTGTAAAAGGATGGACACTATGGAGACTTCCTAGAGAAGAGCACTTGATGAAGGAGTTGATAGTGCTACAGAAGAATCTTCTGAGGAGGAAGGAGAAGAAGAAAATGAAACTACTAAAATCATCAAGATGTTGGCTAAAGTAGGAGGAAAACAAAAGGTGGAAATTCCTACGTATGAAGGGAGTCTCGATGCAGAAGAGCTAATGGATTGGATCAGGTCATTAGACAAATATTTTGACTATGAAGAGGTTGATGACAAGAAGATGGTGAACTTTGCGGTTACCAGATTGAGGGGTCATGCATCTATCTGGTGGGATGAACTACAAATATACAGAATGAGGAAAGGAAAGCCCAAGATCAAGCAATGGGACAAAATGGTGAGTAAAATGAAAGCCAAATTTATGCCTAGATATTATCAGTTAAATATTTTTAAACAATTGCAAAATTTAAGGAAAAAAGGAATGTCTATTAAAGAATACACAGAAGAGTTTTATAGATTGAATATTAGAGGAGGACATGTAGAAGATGACATGGAGAAGTTAACTAGATATATCAATGGCTTAAGGTACGACATACAAGATGATATTAGCTTGTTAAGTCTGAAAACTATTGAGTATGCATATCAAGCAAGTTTGAAGACAGAAGAGAAGATGTTGAGAAAACAGAATCAGAGGAATACAGGAAGAAGCTCAGTAAGAGGTAGAGGAACTACCAGTCCAAGGGGACAACAACATCAACATGAAGCAGGCATCTTAAGTAGCAGACCACCATAGGGAGGAGAATTTAATAGAGGAAGATTTGCTCCCAGAGGAAGAGGCCGAGGAAGAGATATTCTGTGCTATACATGTGGAGAATTGGGACATGTGTCATGGGACTATCCTCATAATAAACCAACGAGTCAATGGAATGCAAATGTGGCCGAGGCAAGGCCAGAACTACCTCGAATTATGGAAAAGGAAGAATCCCCTGAAGTAGGAGAATCCCTGTTATTGAGAAGGACCTTGCTTAAGATATAGAAAGAGATTGAAGAACCAATGCAGAGGAAGAATTTATTCAGAACTTCCTGTAAATCAAAAGGTAACTATTGTAAATTAATAATTGACAGTGGAAGCACTGACAACCTTGTTTCTAAATAGATGGTGGACAAGCTCAGATTAGCAAAGACAATACACCCTACTGCTTACAAAGTGTCATGGTTACAGAAAGGACATCAGATTATTGTGACAGAACAATGCAAGGTTGAGATAAAAATTGGTACATATAAGAATGTGATATTATGCGATGTAATGCCCATGGATGTATTCCATGTATTACTGGGAAGACTGTGGCAGATTGATCAGAAAGCTATTCATGATGGGAGGAGAAACACTTATACTTTGGAGAAGGACGAAACTAAACATACATTTTTGCCATTGAAGGATGACGCTGACAAAGGAGCACCTGGAGGTTGTGTTATACTGATAAGCGAAAAGGAGCTGCTACAAGAGGTAGTGAAAAATGAGGAGTTGCATTTTTCTATTGTAGGAAGACCAAAGGTAATTTTAACTTCCATGAACTTGGATGATTTGCCTGAAGGTGTTACAATTCTATTAGATTATTTCATTGATATTAATGTGGATGAGTTTCCAAATGCGTTGCCACCAATCAGGAGTAGTAGTCATCATATTGATCTAATACCAGGAGCAAGTTTGCCAAATAAAGAAGCGTATAGATTAACTCCTCAAGAGAATGTAGAAGTTGGAAGACAAGTGCAGGAGCTGATCGATAAGGGACTAATCAGATTAAGTCTTAGTCCATGTGTTGTACCAACAGTACTCAGTCCAAAGAAAGGATGAGAATGGTGTATGTGCACAGATTCCAGAGCCATAAACAAGATCACAATCAAGTATAAATTTCCTTTACCACACAAGGATGATTTGATGGATTGTTTGAGTGGGTCAAAAGATTTTACTAAAATAGATTTGAAGAGTGGATATCATCAAATAAGAATTCGAGAAGGAGATGAATGGAAGACTGCATTCAAAACAAACAGAGGGTTGTATGAGTGGTTAGTGATGCCTTTTGGACTCACTAATGCACCTAGCACATTCATGAGATTAATGAATGAAGTCTTGAAGGAATATGCACTCAATTTCGTTATTGTTTATCTTGATGATATTCTAGTTTTTAGTAAAATAAAGGAAGAACATCTAGAGCATCTTAAATTGGTTTTAAGAACTCTGCAGAAAGAGAAACTATTGATAAATCTGAAGAAATTTAGTTTCATGAAGGATGAATTAATTTACTTAGGATTCGTAGTTTCTGGAGAAGGATTGAAAATGGATCCAGAGAAAGTCCAAGCAATTTGGAACTGGCCTATTCCCAGAAATATATTTGAGGTAAGAAGCTTCCATGGTCTTGTAAGTTTTTATAAAAAGTTTATCAAAGGCTTTAGTCAGATTTGTGCACCAATTCTTGAAACAATTAAGGAGATCAATCAGCCGTTCAAATGGATAGAAGCAACATACAGGAATTTTAAATTGCTGAAGAGAAAAATCACATAGGAACTGATTTTACCTTTGCCTGATTTTGAAAAAGTATTTCAAGTTGAAACAGATGCTAGTGGAGTTGTAGTTGGTGCAGTTCTGAGTCGGGAACAAAGACCAATAGCGTACTTCAGTGAGAAATTGAATGAAACAAAGAAGAAATATTCTTCTTAAGATAAAGAGTTTTATGCTATTGTACAAGCCTTGAAAAAATGGAGACATTATTTGCTGCCAAAGGAATTCATATTGTATTCATACAATAATGCATTACAGTTCATAAATAACCAGCCAAAATTGAACCAAAAACATGCCAAGTGGGTATAATTTTTGCAGAGTTTTAATTTTTTGATAAAACACACAAGTAGTAAGTTGAATAAATTCACTGATGTGTTTAGCAGGGTACGTTTTATTGTGCAAGAATTCAAAGTGGGTGTTGTAGGATTTGAAGAAATGATTGAAATATACAAAGATGATGCAGATTTCAAATATATCTATACAACAATTCAAAATCCAAAAGTTCATAATAGAAGTCAGTGGTTAGATTATCTCATTCAAGGAGGCTTACTATTTAAAATCAACAAGCTGTGTATTCCCAAATGTTCTATGAGGGAAAACATAATAAAGAAGAAACATATTGGAGGATTATTTGGTCACTTTGGACAAGATAAAATCTTTTCTCAGGTGAATGATTTTTATTATTGGCCAAAAATTAAAATTGATGTTAAGAGATTTGTTGACAAGTGTAGGATATTTCAGCATGTTAAAGGAAGGAGCGAGAATACAAGATTGTACCAGCCATTGCCAATACTAGATTGACCATGGGATGTAGTTAGCATGGATTTTGTTTTGGGATTACCAAAAACCCGGAGAGGGAATGATTCCATTGATGTTGTAGTAGATAGATTTTCCAAGATGGCACATTTCATTGCTTGTAAGAAAACTAGTGATGCAACACATATAGCTAATCTATTTTTTTCAAAAATTGTAAGACTACATGGGTTACCTATAAGTATTGTGTTTGATCGATATACAAAGTTTGTAGGGCATTTATGGAGAATTCTTTGGAAGAAACTAGGATCTAACCTCAGTTTTAGTTCATCATACCATCCTCAAACTGATGGATAGACCGAAGTAGTAAATAGGAGCTTGGGAAACATATTGAGAAGTTTAGTGTATCAAAATCCTAAGCAGTGGGATTTAGCACTAGCTGAGGCTGAGTTTTCTTATAATGACACTCCAAACCGAAGTACTAGAATGAGTCCATTTCAGATTGTTTTTGGAATGAATCCAAGAGGCATGTATGAGCTTAGAAATTTGCGTAAACAGGAGACAAGAAGTGCAAAAGCTGAAGAGTTTTCGGAGCAGATGCAAAGAGTACAAGAAGATGTCAAAAGAAGATTATAGGAACATAGTGGCAAATACAAACAGAGAGTGGATATGAAAAGAAGAGAAAAGGAATTCAAAGTGGGAGATTTAGTAATGGTATATTTGAGAAAAGAAAGATTTCCTGCTAAGACTTACAATAAACTAAAGATGAAAAATATAGGACCATTGTAGAATTGTAAGAAAATTGTCAGCTAATGCATATGAAATTGAATTTCCAGAAGGGATTGGAATATCGCCTATTTTCAATATTGTAGATTTGTATCCATACAAAAGGACAGAGACAAAGCTAAAGGAGGAAAATATAGAAGATGATGTTCAAACCTTGAACTGGGAAGAACAAATTCCAAAGACAGTTAACAAAGAAGTAGAAGCTATTTTGGAGAAAAGAGTATCCAAAAGAAGCAGGGGGGTAGACTTATTTTCAATATATAGTCAAATGGAAAGGACAGCGAGTGGAGGACTCTAGCTAGTTAACCACAGAAGAGTTACGGAAGTATGGAGTAAGCCCTGAAAGTATGAAGGATGATTTATTTCTTCCCTGAGAGTATGATGTAGGAGCATCCGGACTTAGCCAACAATGTGAAAGTTTGTTCAAATGTTGTGGCTAAAGAAGTTAACTTTCATTGACCTCAGTGGTCAAAAGTCAGTTTTCACTGAGAGGGTTGGATCTCTCAAGAAATGAGTTGTATTTCATTATTGTAATAGTTATAAATTGTCTTATTATACATTCAAATATAAGTTGTTAGCATAGGTGTATGATATAGTTGGAAAATAGTGATTTGACTATTAGATTGTTTAGGAATAGGGATTGAGTTGTTAGAAAGGATGGGGTTGATAAAAAGAAGAAAAATGTAATGTAGAGAGGAGAAGGTGAGAGAGAGAGGATTGAGTGGAGCAAGAGTCAAGTAATAGCACGTGGATTTCCCGATTGAAGCAGAGGTCTTTTTATTTGTTGTAATCAAGCCCGAGGTCGAGACTCTGTAACTTCTTTTATTATGAATAATTGATGTTGTGTGTGTGATTATATATATCAAGTCTGTGGAAATTCTCATCTTGCTTTTGTTTCTTTGTATTCAGGACAGAGTTGATTGTTTCTCTGTTTTCTATTCTTCATGATATAAATCATAGAGGTAATAGAAATCACAGCCTTTAGTGTTATTTAATCTCAACCGTTGGATTACCCATATCACATGGGAAAACTTTTTTCACAAGGGACAGACCTCAAGCCTCAAAGAATCGCGATTTGTGATCTCCAAAATATCGCATCGCAATAAAGAAGTGGTGAATGGTAAGGACCTCCGGTTGTGGAACATTGCGATTTGCGATATCTGATATATCACATCGCAACATTCTAGTTGGATTAGTAATAAGCCTCAAGCCTGGGGAAACTGCGTGGCCAATATGCGATTCGATCGGTGAAATAAATCGCATCGGAACAATACAAAGGCGAAAGCACCAGATCAAAACTTTGCGACTTGCGATTTGCGATTTAATCTGGAACATTGAATCATTTAAGTTGTGATCTACATGTACTGTCGAGTAATTCTATTTAAAAGGGGAAATATCATTGTTATGGCCTTTAAGAAGGAAATTCGATCGGGGAAGGTAAATTTTTTACCGTAAATGGATTAGCAATGTAGGTCCAATTGTTGATATTCCTCAAACGATTGATTCCTGCATCATTAGGTCTCAATGTAGCTGATGCTTGAGGTGTTTCTCTTTGGATGTGTCCTTGATGCTCCTATGATCTAGGTGGATATTGGTGGCCATATGCCTACTCCACCTAGACAACCCGGTTAGTTTCATCTGTTTCCTTGTTCATTTCAACATTTACTATTTTTAGCAATTTTTTGGGTCCTGAACTTCTGGAGTAGTTTTGACCCCCTTGTTTTGGGAATTTTAGTGTCTATGGATAAACGCCTAAACCCCTAGACTAGTAGCTAAGTCTAGAACAATAGTGCAAAGCATTCTCTACCTTTTCTATGACCAATAGATTAAATAAGACAGTAAAGAAGCCTACCTAAAGCTTTCGCTTACTCCTTATCTCCCTTTGACCGATTTTGTCTCTCCTTTCTGTACTTAATTCGCTTGAAAAGTACTTGCACACAAACAGAAGAAAAAAACTGATCAAAGCATATGATAATGATCTATTGATTAAACATAAAATGGAATCAAGTACATAATACACATATGAGAGCATCAATAAACAATACAAACATATGGAAAAAGATTTGAACACTTTACTAGTAAAAGGAAGAGTTACAACCCAATTTTCTTGATTTAATGCCACTCCTCCAGTTCAATCCCATCCTCTCCTCATAACAAGAAAGACATTTTGACATCATTACAATACTTGAAACTAACTCAAGTCTCATACTAACAGCATCTCCCTATAATTCAATGATTTCCAGCCCCTCATCACTTAGATGAGTGGTCTTTTTATAATTGAATGAAGGAAGTTATGCCATAAATGGTGATAATGAATTCCCTCCCAAACTTAGGGTTTAGTTCCATGGAGGAAGGGATAAAGGGATTGATGTTCGTTAACTCCCTTCCTCATCCAATTTCGAGCCCAAAGGAGTTGATAGCCTTGGGAAACTTCTAGAAGCATCCTATGGATAAGAATATTCCAAACCCAATGCACATTTCGCTCAAATTCGCCCAACGCAAGCCAAAGAGGGCTCAAGTGCACTTCAACGCACCTTGGAAATGTACTGGGCTACACTACAGTGCACCCTGATAAATGCATACCTGCGGTGATCTTCGTAGAGGTAGTTTTTGGATGATTTCAATCATGGAATCTCTTGGGAAGGAGGCATTCTAATGGTTGACTTCATTAGGGTATGTAACAACTGAATTAGGGTTTAATGGGTGTTATAGACATTTTTGTGCCTTACAGCATAGAGCACGAAATGTCAATAATCTGAGGGATCCAAAGTCCCTAAACATGTTGTTCCTACCCCTAGAGGAACAAGGTCAGCAAACCACAGTACTTCAGATCAGTTCTCCACTGAAAAACACTCAAAAACAGGTCAATTTTGGATCAAAGCAGCTGCTCCACTAAGCATCTGTGCTGAATGTCAAAAGCTTTATGGTGTACCTGCACTGCATAGCAAGTGCAACAAAGGCTACCTGCGCTGGGCGTACTTTGACATGTGGAGGAATCTTTTCTCAATGTGCCAGTGCCCAGGAAGCTTCCAAAATGACACTTGGATCAGAAGATTCGCCTAATGATGAGTAAATAGGTTCTAAAACTCCAAGTGGAAGGTAGAAACTCCGAGTGGACTCAAGGACTGAAGAACAACTCGAGTTGAAGAGGACAACAAGTCACACATCAAGCTGACTTATCTTCACTCCAAAACTCTATATAAGGATCTCATCCCATGGGATCTGGAGGGGAATTTTGTGCAAAGAATTGCTGTTGGTTTACAGTTGAGAGTATTGGGTGATTGCTTGAGGGAGGTGAAGAGGAGATTTCTTTCCGTCGGGAAGGTGATGCTGGATTGGACCTCTTACGGTTGTATCACCGCCTGAACCTTACTTCCTTATATTAATAAAGCATTTGAGGTTCTTCTATTCGCATGTGTTTCAATGGTGTATTGTCTTATTTGCGTATTTGATTTATGCTAATCCTTGAATCAATTATGAATGAATGCTTCTTGTAGTTTCCTTTTCTTGTCTTGTTCGCAGGATCTCGTGTAGTTGGGCCCGTGAGAAGACTTGGAGCTGGGAGCAAGCGGCAAATAGAGGAGATTGGATCGACCATTTGCGCAAGACATCGGTAAGTGGATCTCTTCCTTTCATCTCTTGCATGTCATAAAGAAGTAACTTTAGATAGCTTTGCTTCAGCTGTTGCTAAGGAACTATCACCCTTAGAGTGGGATAGGGTCATTTCGTGTTGGATACTTTTCCGCACAACAGACTGACGACTCCACTGGGGAGCGTGTCTTGTTGGTAGCTTGTGTTTCTTGCTATTCATTTCTTAAACAAAGGGAGTACCAAATCGAACTGCATTCGAATCCTTCGAAGGCAAAGTAGAGGGCAGCTACTCTAGCTCAGTGTTGGGCATGTTTATGATTTGAAGAGCTGATCCACAAGGACTCTCTTTAGCTCTTTGTGATAGTGTTCATCTTCCTTAATAATCCTCTAGTGTATACCTGGCTGATAGCCTCTGATTTGGCCAAAAACCATTGATTTTTGAGCAAACTGTGACCTGGAATCTGAGAGAGACGAGAATTGTCTCTTCAGTGCAGCTGCAGCGAAGGCTACCTGCGCTGCAACGCAGGTCCCGAAGGGGCTACCTGCGCTGCATGTCAGATTGACAGTGCAGTACCTGCGCTGATCCATTTTTGCCTTGTGCAACTGGGATTCCCTACTGTCTGTTGCCCAGTTTTCAATATTGTTTTTGCAGCCTGTTGTCAACCTGTATACCCAGCTGAAACTACCTTTCTTTGCCTTCATTCCGCCTCAGTTGTATGAAGAAATCGTGATTGTTCTTATTGTATTTCTTGCTTTCATTCACAGTTTCCCATAGCGAAAGTGAACTAGTCTTGCTGTGACCTCTTGGATCTAGGCCTGTAAGAAAGTGTCATTGTGATTCTAAGAGCTAGTTTATTGCTGTTCATAGCTACTTGAGCATTTGCTTTCGCTATATGGTTCGAATTTCATTATTTCTTGTGTTGAAACGAGTGAATCTTAAGGTTTTCTTTTGATTATTGGACAAAAACTTGTCTGCTTTCGCTGGAAATTGAATTCGAGATCGTACAACAGCTTTCTTTTTTGTAATACATCAACATTAAGGAAGAAGAAAAGAAATACTTGCATTGTGCATGTGCATTTTGACAGTTTGCATGTCGATTTAGGAAAGTGCATCAGTGTGTGCTCTATGATCTGTTCGAAAAGATGATGTCTTTCTTTTCCCTCAGTAGTTAAGATTTTCATAAGTTGAAAGAATTGAAAAAGCTTGCTTATCATTCTTAGACTGCATTTATGAGTTGTATCATACATCACGTGGTGATCCATAAAGGCAAACTGCTAAGCAAGATCAACCTAAAACGAACTGAATTTACATAACAACGCTTTGAAACATAACGAAACATAGTAGAGGTCTAGGTAGAGACGTGAACCGGCGTCGTTAAACATAGTGACCGTCGATCTCTACGAAGGTGGGTGATTCCTCCTGAGGGACGATAGCACTAATACGGACTTGTGCCCCCGCGTACCGTCGCGTATATTGGGGGACCCCTATAGGAACAAAGCCTTTATCCATAGGAAGCCGTGTCGGCCGCCCTACTAATCGCGATGCAGTGAACACAACATTCACGAAGATCGACCACTCGTACCGTAAAACGTATTCTGTGGTTTCGCGAAAGGTTTGGCACACCCTCTGCCTAGAACTCCAGAGTAGTTTCTTTTGGCCTTTTTCAAACTCTATAACTGAAAAAGTCCATCCGAGCATTTGTCACTTCGGGCTTGTTAATACATCGAAGGAGACTAGAGTCATCTTTAGCTTTTTCTCGACCCTTAAAACATGAAAAAGCAAGTTGTGTCTTAAAAAGCGTCTAAAAATAATTCAATTCGAAAACACATTTTACCCTGTGCATTGTTGGTTGATCAAGTAATCCGCAACCGTGGAAGAAAGTAAATCAATGAACCGTCATTCGCGGAGACGTATGAGTCAACCGTCTTTGTCTCTGGAATTGAAAACAACCCGGGCAAAGCGATCTCGTTTAACTGGTTCCAAATCTCCTGTCAAAGTTAGAACAAGTGTTCCGACGACATCTGAGGTTCCGGTTACTCCAAACATTTCTGGAAACCCTGCCCCTATTGAAGAAGTTCAACAGCCCCAGAAGGACAGTAACACTGATCCTAGTCTAAGAGCAAATACTTATGTTACTGAATCGGTTCCATCAGTGATCGGTTCAGAGAGTCTTGCTCCTCAAACAACTGTCGCTGTCGAAACAACCCCTTCTTCGGCACCAGAAATATTCTACGGACCTGACGGTCTTCCTCTTCCACCCGGTCTGATCGCAATAGAAGAAATTGTAGAAGATCTGCAAGCAACTACTCCGACACATTTCGGAGCAGGGATCACTCTACTTCCTACTGCATCAGAAGCTAGCCTATCACCCAGAGAAGTTCCTGAAGAATCACTAGGCAATCTACTGGATAGACTCAAAATGTCTGAACAACCGTCAACATCTAGGACTGTGCCAAATGACACAACGACGGCAGAACCCCCTGCAGTCATTCCGACAATGTTCGCCGGCGTACCATCTGTCCCTAGCTCTCAACAGATAGAGAGAACCCCTTCGGGGGCCATGACGACAGTATGGTCTGTTCCTGTTTGTTCTCCCGGGATAATACCCGGTAACTCCTATGTTGGAACTCAACAAATTGATCCTTTCGGAAATCAGTTTAGGCAATCCGGTCCTCAAGGTGTGGTAAACCCTTTCGGTTCCGGACCACCACCGTATGGGGGGCAATATGCCTTTTCGTTACCCCCTCCGGGAGGTTACCCATACGGGAGTTCACAACCATATTCAGGTTATACTGGAATAACTACAAGTGGTTGGATACCTATGCTACCCCAGCAACCAAGAGTTGTGTATTCTATGCAACAACAAATTCCTGTGACGAACATCCCGACGACACCAGCGATTGTAACCGTGTCGCAAGTTCAAACGGTGCCTGTTGTATGTCAACCTCAGTTTCCTCAGGTTGTAATGCAACAGCCCCTTGACCCTGCAACTCAATCATAAGCGCCGACTGGCGGGGCGACACAAGCACAAATGGGTACCCTTACCCCTCATCTTGGTCCAGTGGTTAGTATAGCACAACAACCCATGGCATCACAACCATGGTTGGTGCAATATCAACAACCACAATTCCAGCAAATGTACCAAGGTACCGAGCAGCAGATTTTTGCGAACAGTGGACAACCGTACATACAAAACGGTCTAAACCAACCACTTTACAGTGGGGTAGTCCACCAACCGTATCAATCATACCAGCATCAAATACATTATGCCGGTATGCAAAGGCCAACTGCTCAGGCGATCCCATCGTATCCTGGGTACGCTTCGCCTAATCTGAGTCAACAGCTGCCATTCGTGGCAACTCTAGAGTTACCCGATTTACATCAGTTGACGAACGATCTGATTGCTTATGCCCCTTGGTGGCCAGCGATTCCTCACAAACTTCCCTCGGACATTCCTAAATTCAATGGAAATCCAAGTGAAGACCCGTCGAATCACGTCATGACCTTTCATCTGTGGTGTTCATCGAACACTCTGAACGATGATTCGATAAGACTTCGCCTCTTCCAGAGGACATTGACAGGTCCGGCGGCTAAATGGTATATAGAATTGCCAAGAGCCTCTTTCGACAATTTCAGCTCCTTAGCCACGACTTTCTTAACCCATTTTCAATTACCTATCAGGTATGAAACAGGAACCGAGATACTGACCAACTTCAAACAGACGACAGCTACTCACATATCTGATCATATACATGAGTGGCGTCGCCGTCGTAGGATGGTGAAAACATACGTTCCTGATCAGCTATTAGCCGAATGGTTTATAAAGTCATTACTTCCGGCTATAACGGAAGATGTGGCCAAGGGGGGAGTCGTAACAGAGGAGCAAGTCATCGCTCGTGCTCAATATTTGGACTTGGTATATACTCAGTCTGGCACGCTCTACGACAAAATACCTGATGCCCCCAGACCTGAATTTTCAATTCCTCTACCTCCTAAATCGAATATTGACTCTCATGCCGGAGATGGCGTGATTGGCACTGCAAGCGCGAAGTGGACTTTCTCGCTACCAAATCATATGTACATAGGAAATGTACCATTGGTGGCTACCTGCAACATGATATCTTCCACGAAGGTCGCAAAAGACAAGTTCGTCATGGATCGGGCAATGGTGTTGCACCCAAGCCCAATCGAAATATTGTAGCAATCAATGTTTCAGGCATGGGAGGCGAGCCCAAATCAATGCTCGTCAAGCGTTTGGGTAGATAGGTCAGGAGAATGTGGTACCCCTTTGGATCCTTGGTCACGAGTGCATGCAAGTGACGAAGGAATCCTGCAATCAATGTGGATTGAGGGGGCACCATGGGATGATAACCACCATCGTTCCCTTCCTAAGGAAGATACTCAAGGCGACCTGTATCACCCTTCAGTATTTGAATTCCTAACGAATACTGTAAATACGGTGGACTCCGAGAGAAACCTATCCAATATAGAAGAAACTATAGCCATAAATATCTCGACCAAAACAGACATTGTAGAGAATATTTATGTCGGCAAAGGTTGTTCCCCTTCAGAACAAGAAATATATAAAGCTCTTTTCCGCGAATTTAGAGATGTCTTTGCTTGGTCATATGATGAAATGCCAGGCATTGACTCGAGTATCGTTGAACATGAAATTAAGATGTACCCTGATGTCAAACCAGTAAGACAACGGCTTCGGCAGGTACACCCCAAGAAGGCCGCTGCCATTAAAGCAGAAGTTGAGAAGCTTCTCCATGCTGGTTTCATCTACCCGGTTCCTCTAACCGATTGGGTATCGAATATTGTCCCTGTTATGAAAAAACAAGCAACAATACGAGTGTGCGTCGATTATAGGGATGTAAATAAAGCCTGTCCAAAAGACAACTACCCTACACCCTTCATCGACCAGATAATTGATGAATGCGCCGGATGTGAAATCTTTTCGTTTATGGACGGATTTTCCAGGTATAATCAAATTAATATCCGCCCACAAGACCAGTCAAAGACTGCATTTATTTGTCCGTGGGGCACATTCGCTTATCGAAAATTACCCTTTGGTTTAAAGAACGCAGGGGCGACGTTTCAGAGAGCAATGAATTATGCTTTCCATGACATCAAGAACATCGTTCAACCTTATCTCGACGATCTTCCGGCTCATTCGCAAAAGCGGACTGATCATCCGCATCATTTAAGAGCGATATTTCTACGTTGCCGACACTACAAGATAAGACTCAATCCGCACAAATGTGTGTTTTGCGTCGGTTCTGGTCGTTTACTTGGCTTTATAGTCTCCAAGGATGGGATTCGTCTCGACCCTTGCAAGGTGCAGGCAATCATTAATTTTCCTCCACCTTCGAACTTGCTTCAGATTCAGAAACTCCAAGGGAAAGCAAACTTTCTGAGGAGGTTCATTCCAAATTACGCAGAACTTGTTAAAGGTTATACCCGTCTCCTGAAAAAGGATGTACCTTTCGTCTGGGACCAGGTTGCACAAGCTTCCTTTGATGCTTTGAAAGAAGCGCTAGTCAAAGCATCATTAATGTACGCCCCAGACTATCTAAGGGACTTTAACCTGTATCTGGCTGCAGCAGATACGACCATAGCAATGGTTTTAGTTCAAGAAGTCGATGGAATTGAACACCCTATATATTATTTAAGTAAAAAATTAAATGATACAGAAAGTAGATATTCTCATGTTGAAAAGCTAGCATTGGCGGCTGTTCAAGCGATACAAAGATTTCGGCACTATGTCCTCTTTAGGAAGACCACCGTATTGTCAGATTGCAACCCCATGACTTATATACTGTCGCGACAGTTGCTTGGGGGTAAATATTCAAAGTGGATAGCTATCCTTCAAGAGTTTGATCTGGAATTTGTTAAATACAAATCAAGGAAAGCTTTAGTCTTCGCAGAATTATTATGTGACCTCCCATCACCGTCCAACGATGACACTTCCCAAGAATCAATCGTGGACGAAAGTTTGTTTCTGATATCAGCAAGTGATGAGTGGTATGGAGATATAATAGTTTATCTCCAAACCCAAAAGTTTCGGCCAGACACCTCTCACTCAGAACAAAAACGCATTCGATACCAAGCAAAAGACTACATGATCGTCGGTGATACGCTTTACCGTCGTGGTGTCGATACGGTCCTGAGAAGGTGTCTAACCCATGAGGAGGCCGAAAAAGCCCTGAATGAATGTCATTCAGGCACCTGTGGGGGGCATCAATCTAGATATGCTACAGCACAAAGAATCTTACGAGCAGGATACTTCTGGCCAACCATGTTCAAAGATTGCATAACCGTAGTTAGAAGTTGCCATGCATGTCAGATTTTTGATAGCAAAACCAGAAGACCCCCCGCTCCTTTACAGCCAATAATAGCTGTGGGGCCTTTCGCCAAGTGGGGTATCGATTTCATGCAATGTAACCCCACCTCGACCGGGGGGCATGGGTATATTATAGTCGCAGTTGACTATTTTACCAAATGGGCCAAGGCGATGCCTACATTGGATAACACTGGTGAAACAACAACCCTATTCTTTTTTAATCATGTAGTCGCCAGATTCGGCGTACCACAGGCCATAGTAACAGTTCATGGATCGCATTTTCGCAATCACATGATGGTTGAATTAACTGCCAAACTAGGATTGTCTCACGACAGCTCTACTCCATACTATCCACAAGCTAACGGACAAGTTGAAGCGATCAACAAGGTCCTGAAGCGCATGCTGCAAAGGATGGTTGGGGTTCACAAAAGAAGATGGCATTTGATCCTGTACTCGGCTTTGTGGGCCTACCAAACGTCGGTAAGGAATGCCACTGGGTTCACACCGTTCCAACTGGTATATGGCCTAGAAGCAATCCTACCGATCCAGTGTGAAATTTCGTCCCTTAAACTCGCAATTGATCTCCTCCCCGGAACCTCAGAAGAAGAAGCTCGTTTCTTGGAGTTAATCCAGTTGGATGAAACCCGTCGTGATGCCGCCTTGGCCAACGAAGCCCATAAGAAACGAGTCAAAGCACAGTTCGACAAAAATGTCAAACCCCGTGTCTTCTCGGAAGGTGATTTGGTCTTGCTTTATGACCAAGAATCCGATAAATTGGGAGCTGGGAAATTCAAGTCCTTATGGATGGGCCCTTATATTGTTAAAAGTGTGTTAGCAAAAGGTGCCTACGAGTTGGTAGATTATGACAGAATTCCACTGGCGCAACCCCGCAACGGGTTGTACCTTAAGCGTTACTATGCCTAATAGTAACCTGTATGCTTTTGTTACATTTTTGTTTTCGCTAAAGCGTTTGTTCCGGTTTAAGTAATCCGCTTTTTACACTTATTGCAGATGTCAAATCCATTGGAACCGTGGGTTGGATATGCTGACGAAGCGAGTCGTAGTTCGAGGAACCTATCCTCTGCAGCATGGGCCATTTTTAACCCAAGTTGCGAGTTAGTGAGTTTCAGGGGGGTATGTATTGGTCAATCAACGAATAATATCGCTAAGTATAGCACGTTGATAAAGCTCCTCTCTGATGCCATCACCCATGGCATACGCCGGCTAGTCGTTAGGCTAGACTCACAGCTCGTGGTACTACAGCTCAATGGTACCTACTCTGTCCGAAATCCAGCTATTTATCGCAAGTTCCTAAGAGTTAAAATCTTGGAAAGATAGTTTGATTTTATCCAATATCAACACATTTCCAGAAACTTAAACACATTAACCGACTCATTAGCAAACTATGTGTTAGATAGACATTTGCAAAATTGATAAAAAGAGAAGCATCATCAATGTTTCATACATGGATCACATAAAAACTGGAATAAACCCCGAAAATCAAAAATATATATAACTGTTTACGGTTTACATATAATGTTCTGTAACCAAGACAAAATCGGTCATACGACCCCAAAACTCAAAAACGGCTGGGGTGCACCCTAGCCTAGTGGTGCTCATGATAACATGCCACGGCCTGTGCAATCATGCGCAGGAGACGAGACCATCGTCTAGGAACACCAGCAGTATGTCGCTGCAATCGTAGAGGCAGCTCGTCGATCCGTACATCCGGAATCCCAAGGGTAAGACCCTCGACCTATTCCTGCACAGCTGCGAGACTCTCGGCTAAGTCAAGGTCACGGAGAATAGCTCTCCCAGGAGCCTCCCCTACTGGGGCAGTGGCCGGAGCTCTCGGACGGACTGCTGGACGGACGGGACCAACATCTGCATGCACACATGAGTTTGATTAGAGTCTTGATAGAGTAAAGCACAAGGACATTATAAATAAAAAACAGTAAACAGTGATAAGGTCAAAATATTTACCAAGATCACCCCACTGCTCGCCATCTGGTAGCACCAAATCTGGATCACCTCGGAAATCCATGCCAATATATGGATACTCGAAAAAAGCCATATCCTGCCGCTCGAACCACCTAAAGAAGGCATCAGTAAAAGTAATCTGAGATTGACCTGCATGTCTAGACATGTGGTCGACCCACCTCTGCATGCGTGGCTCAGTAGGAGATGGCAAGTCGAGAACAATGTACTGAGGTTGCATCAGGGGTATCTTCTCCAAAGCGAAGGCAGTCAAAACTGAACCGAAGCCAAAATTCTTCAGTTTCCCGTCCTTTACTTTGGTCAACTGGTTTTTCATCTGAACCAGTACTGCATCACACCAGTTAAAAACTTTCGGCTGAAGACACTCCAGGGCGTGCTGCACATAAGACCTGTTGGCAACATGAGGGGATGCGCTGCCGGCCATCCTACAAATCGTGTACAGAATAGACCTGAGAGACCTGTCAGTGATATCGCGGATAGAAACCTTGCCGTCTCTGCTCAGCTGGGATCCCTCCCTACAATACTGACGGATATAATCTTTCACGGAATCGCTCCCTCGGGCCGAACTAGACAAGGAAATGGGGGCACCCCGCCTTGACAACCCAGTCAAGAAGTAAATGTCCACTATGGTCAAAGGGATGGACTTGCCCCTAATCTGGAACACTTGGTTAACAGGATCCCAAGCATAAAGCAGGTACTGCAGTAAACGTATCTGTGCCCTCATGCTAGATATGCGGAAGAATTTTAGCAAGCCACAGTTCCGCAATGCGCTCACGGTAACAGGATCATGGAGGGCAATCATGTCCTCCTCTTCATGCTCTCGTTCTCGCCACGTAAGAGTCATTCTGCTCCAATAAACTCTGCAAAACAAACAAGAGGAGGAGTAAGATCCCTGACTCGGTAAAGAAAATGGCAAAATTCTCATGAAAAAGTATGCAAATCGTCCACAGAATCTCCCGAAATCAGCTGGTGAAAAATCGAGAGGAAGAGGCACCTCCAAAGCTCCAACAAACCAAATGCACATGAAATGGTAAAATGAGAGGTAAAAACATCTTTTAATTGCTTTTTACGTAGATCAAAGTGAAATATTAGTATTTTTACTTCATGTTATCCGTTTCTAACAAGTTTGTTGCAGAAATTGATGAAACAGTACTATCTCTGGAAAAGAAAAACTAGTCATGGTAAAATATGAATTCGACCTTATCAAACGAGCAGTTTTGGCATAGTTCATGCTCGTTAAAAAATAAATGCAAAACCGAGCAGTTTTAACGCAGACTTCATGCTCGTTAAAAAATAAACATAAGCATGTGAGCAGGCTTCCCCCCCCAGAGTTCAAGCTCATCCAGAAAAAATGAACTGGTAAATAACCAATTGAGACCGTAAATTCATCAGCCATAAAAGCCTTGGTCGTGTTTGTGCACCGTCACCTCCACTTTTCATTTGGCCGATCATTCACATCCACTTGATTGTTTACCTATTTTGAGGAATAGCTGCGAAGAGTGATTTCACTTAGCCATCCTTGTAATACTGCCGTGATTGGAAAATTCCAACCTGTACCTGGAATCTGCTGCTATCCCTGTTTATCACTCGTTCCTCAAAATACGAGTCTTCTTTGAGCTCTTTTCACTGACTCGTAAAATATGAAAAGTTTGCCGAGTTTTGGCCTTCCAACTCGTTAAAAGGACCGGAAGAGCTATCCCTCCTCTAGATTTTAATCTTTTTGGACCTAAGGGATTATTGCACAAAAAGATCGAGCGCTTGTCTAGTTCGGCTCGATAAAGCTATCGAACATTCATCCCTTCTGTATTGTTTTATACTTTTTCGGACTTAAGGGATTAGATGATGAAAAAGGACCTTTGGAGTTGACTTTATGTACCTTTTTAGACTCTCTAAAAATGAAAAGGACCGAGTTGTCTTTGTCGCTAGACTCGTTAAATACATTAAATAGCGACAAACTTGTCTTTAGACGAGAACGAGTTTCCCTATCGCTAGGCTCGTTAAAACATAGCGATGGGCTTGCCCGAAGGGCAGGTTATAGAACAAGCATATGTTATCCTCCTCAAGCTTGACAAAAATAAAGAGGTACTGGTCAGAAATGACTGGGGAAAAATTGGGAGAACCTCAAAGCTTAATGGTAGCAAGTCGCTCTTGAACATGACACTTTTGCCTCCGTAAATATCGGGTTGGGTTATTATCATTCATCGGTCCCTTCACCATGGTCTCACCATACCATCCATACATGGGGCAATGCTACCGATCCATCACATCAGTGTCGTTATATGTTCAAGAGATGTCATTCAGAGAGTGTCAACCGGGTCCCATCCACTGCCATACATCATCTTTCATCCTTCCATGACCGCCACCCTGAATCATATTTCACAGATCGTTTTCACCATCATCACTAGCTCCGTTCCGTGTCACTGATGTGGGATTCATTAAGGCCCTCCTTTGACGGGTCACTTCTTGTCGACACCAGCTCATTATCCAAGAAGTTGATCTAGAACAGCCCCTCAGTACTTTGAAGCTTTCATGCCTCAATGGCAAGTTTCTCACTTCCAGCGATAGGTATACATTAATGACCTTCGACCAGGAGACTTTGCGTGGTGTTCGACATCAGATCCTACATTCACGCCACGTGAATTGTGCTACAGTACCTTGAGGGTCATCATCATTATCGGTGATTCCTCTCGCGCTTGTTAACAGTTTACATTATTGACTTGTAATCAAGCGATGTCTTTCCATGTTCGACTTCAAGAAATTCTCACATGGATCGACTTGTACTAGAGTGAAGATCGGACAAGTTTGAAGACCCCGGATCTAGTTTCATCCATCCGGGCTGCGATATATATCCAGGAGATAAAAACATAGACATGTGCAGCAGATGATCATCCTGCTAAAAGGATGATAATTAAAAGCAGAGAATTATCAGTCTATTATCAGACGATCGTCTGTTTATGTACAACAAATGTATTTATAAAGTCGAGCATGGGAAATGCCCGCATCAGCTAGATCATGAAAAGAAAGTATGAAAAGATAATGTATTGTATTGTATTTTGTTACAGGTCACCTCCCGACGATTGAATGAACTTCGGATCCTCCTAATAAAGCATTTCACCCGAGAAACGACCTCATACTTTAGGGGGCAACTGTTATAGACATTTTTGTGCCTTACAGCATAGAGCATGAAATGTCAATAATCTGAGGGATCCAAAGTCCCTAAACATGTTGTTTCTACCCCTAGAGGAACAAGGTCAGAAAACCACAACACTTCAGATCAGTTCTCCACTGAAAAACACTCAAAAACAGGTCAATTTTGGATCAAAGCAGCTGCTCCACTAAGCATCTGCGCTGAATGTCAAAAGCTCTATGGTGTACCTGCGCTGCATAGCAAGTGCAACAAAGGCTACCTGCGCTGGGCGTACTTTGACATGTGGAGGAATCTTTTCTCAATGTGCCAGTGCCCAGGAAGCTTCCAAAATGACACTTGGATCAGAAGATTCGCCTAATGATGAGTAAAGAGGTTCTAAAACTCCAAGTGGAAGGTAGAAACTCCGAGTGGACTCAAGGACTGAAGAACAACTGGAGTTGAAGAGGACAACAAGTCACACATCAAGCTGACTTATCTTCACTCCAAAACTCTATATAAGGATCTCATCCCATGGGATCTGGAGGGGAATTTTGTGCAAAGAATTGCTGTTGGTTTACAGTTGAGAGTATTGGGTGATTGCTTGAGGGAGGTGAAGAGGAGATTTCTTTCCGTCGGGAAGGTGATGCTGGATTGGACCTCTTACGGTTGTATCACCGCCTGAACCTTACTTCCTTGTATTAATAAAGCATTTGAGGTTCTTCTATTCGCATGTGTTTCAATGGTGTATTGTCTTATTTGCGTATTTGATTTATGCTAATCCTTGAATCAATTATGAATGCATGCTTCTTGTAGTTTCCTTTTCTTGTCTTGTTCGCAGGATCTCGTGTAGCTAGGCCCGTGAGAAGACTTGGAGCTGGGAGCAAGTGGCAAATAGAGGAGATTGGATCGACCATTTGCGCAAGACATCGGTAAGTGGATCTCTTCCTTTCATCTCTTGCATGTCATAAAGAAGTAACTTTAGATAGCTTTGCTTCAGCTGTTGCTAAGGAACTATCACCCTTAGAGTGGGATAGGGTCATTCCGTGTTGGATACTTTTCCCCACAACAATGGGACCTAATAGTACTAATCTATAAGTCTGGGTTGATGTGCCCAAATGGATTTGTAATAGTTTTCCCCTAAAGCATGAAGTCATAAATATGTATGTCGAGTGAAATTCTTTACTATGTGGAGAGGAGGTTTCGAAGTGGAAGGTGACCTGCATCAATCACAATACATATATCATGATAATATGATTTTTTCTCATGAACTTGCTGAGGGAAGGCATACCCATGTTCAACTTATAAACTTTCATTACATGTACAAATATAGTCATCTACAGATATAGACACATGAATGGATGACCATGAATGTAAGGCCATTGTACATTTGATTTAGTACTCTTGAAAATATCGCAGCTCGAATGCATGAAACTAGATCCATGGTCTTCAATCTCGTTCAATCTTTCACTCAAGTACAAGTCTAACAACATGAATAGATGATTTGAAGTTGAACATGGGAAGACATAGTCTGATTACCAGCCAATGATGTAAGTTGTTAACAGACATGAGAGGACTCACTGATATTGATAATGACCCTTAAGGTACTATAGTACATTTCACATGGTGTGAATAAATGATTTGATGTCGAACACCATACAAAGTCTTTTGGTTGAAGGCCAGTGATGTCAACCTATCGTTGGAAGAAAGAAACCTGCCATTGATGTATGCAAGCCTTAAAGTACTGAAGGAGTCTTTCTAAGTCAACTTCTTGGATAATGTTCTGATGTCGATGAGAAGCGACTCGTCTTAGGAGGGCCCTGACGTATTCCACATCAATGACATGAAACAAGGTAAATGATTTTGGAGATGAAAATCGACTGACGACAGAAGGTTCAGGAATGGCGGTCATGAAAATGAAGGTTTACAGTATTGCAAAGGATGAAGTTTGAACTGAATGACCTCTCTTGAACATGTCGGCGACACAAAAATGAATTGGTAGCATTGACCCAAAACAAAGTAATGGATGGTACAATAGACCAATGGTGTGATAACCATCAAGCTGAATGACCCAACCCACATAGTCACGGTGATGAGGTGAAAGTGTCATGTTCAAGAGCGACTTGCTACCATAAAGTGTTCTCCCCTTTTTCCCATTTTCCCCGGTCATTGCTAATCAGTACCTCTTTATTTTTATCAAGCTTGAGGAGGATAACATATGCTTGTTGTATAATTCCACCGTTCTAGTGAATCCATCGCTATTTGATGCTTTAACGAGGCTAGCGAAGGTGAAACTTGGTCTTGTCTAGATAGACAAGTTTGTCACTATTGTTATAGACATTTTTGTGCCTAACAGCATGAAGCATGAAATTTCAATAATCTAAGGGATCCAAAGTCCCTAAACATGTTGTTCCTACCCCTGGAGGAACAAGGTCAGCAAACCACAGCACTAAAAATCAGTTCTCCACCTGAAAACACTCAAAAACAAGCTATTTCTGGATCATGTCAACTGCTCCACTGAGCATCTGCGCTGAATGTCAACTGCTCCACTCTGTACCTGCACTGAATGTCAAATCTAATGAAGGCTACCTGCGCTGGGCGAGATTGGGCAAGTGGCACAGTCATTCTGCAAGGTGTCAATTGCCCAGGAAGCTTCCAAACTGACACTTGGGTCAAGGAATTCGCCTTGTGATGAGTAAGAGGGTCTTGATCTCCAAGTGGAAGCAAGAATCTCCAAGTGGACTCAAGAACTGAAGTATAACTGAAGTGGGAGAGGACACTAGTCAGCTTCATGCCAGCCTCAAGCTGACTCATCCTTTCTCCAAATCTCCTATATATAGAGCTCTCTCATGAGGTCTAGGGAGGCTGGAATTTTGTGAATGTAAGGAAGTGCTGTTGGTTTGTGCATAGAACTATTGGGTGATTGCTTTGAAGGAGGTGAAGAGGAGATTTCTTTCTGCTGGGAGGTGTTGCTGGATTGGGCCTCTTATGGTTGTAACACTCTCAGAACTTTACTTCTTCCATTAATAAAGCATTTGAGGTTCTTCTATATGCATGTGTCTTAATGGTGTATTGATGCTTGTATATTTGATTTATTCTAATCCTTGAATCGATTATGGATGTATGCTTCTTGTAGTTTCCCTTTCTTGTGCTTTTGCAGGATCTTTGTGTAGCTGGGCCAGTGAAAGAGCAAGGAGCTGGGAGCAAGCAGCAAAGAGGGAAGATTGGATCAACCATTAGCGGAAGACAACGGTTAGTTTATCCCTTTCTCCTCTCTCTTACATCTCATAAAGAAGTAATCTTGAATAGCTTTGTATTCAGTTGTTGCTGAGGTACTATCACCCTTAGAGTGGGATAGGGTCATTCCGTATTGGATACTTTTCCCTACAACAAATTGGCGACTCCGCTGGGGATCGTATCTTGTTGGTTGTTTGTGTTTTTTGCTATTCATTTCATAAACAAAGGGAGTATCGAATCGAACTCTGTTTGAATCCTTCAAATACAAAGTAGAGGGCAACTACTCTAGCTCAGTTTCTGGGCAAGTTTATGATTTGAAGAGATGATCCACAAGGACTCTAATAAGCTCTTAGTGATAGCTTTTCATCCTCCTTGTCATCCCTTAGTGTGTCCTTGACTGATAGCTTCTGATTTGAGCAAAAACTGTGAATTTTTTAGCAATCTGTGACCCGGAAACCACCAGAAACGAAAGTTTTGTTCTTCAGTGCAGGCTGTACAAAGGCTGTCTACATTTCAGCACAGTTTCCGAAGGGGCTACCTGCGCTGAAGGTCAAACAGGCAGTGTTCCACCTGCGCTGGACCAGTCCTGCCTTGTGCTGCTGGGGTTTCCTGCTGTTTCTTGCCTTGTTTTCACTCTATTTTTTTGCTGTTTGTTACCAGTCAGTGGGCCTATCTGAAACCAACTTTCCTTGTCACTGTTCCGCCTCAGTTGTATAAAGAAACTGTGTTTGTTCTTTGTGTATTTCTTGTGCATTTACAGTTTCCCATAACGAAAGTGAACCAGTCTTGCTGTGGCCTCTTAGATCTAGACCTGTGATAAAGTGTCGTATTGATCTTAAGAGTTAGTTTGTTTGTTGTTCATAGCTGATTGAGCTTTTGCTTTCGTCATATGGTTTGAATTTATATATTTCTAGTGTCGAAACAAGTAAATCTTAAGGTGTCTTTTGATTTTGGACAAGCTTGTTTGCTTTCACTTGAAATTGAATTCAAAATTATACAACAGCTTTCTTTTTGCATTTCACCAACATTAAGAAAGAGAAAAGAAATACTTGCATTGTGCATGTGCATTATGACAGTTTGCATGTTGATTTAGGAAAAAGTGCATTAGTGTGTGCTCTATGATCTATGTGAAAAGATGTTGTAATTCTTTTCCCTCAGTAGTTAAGATTTTCAAAGTTGAAAGATTGAAAAGCTTGCTTATCATCTTAGACTGCATTTAGGAGTGTTACTATACATCTCGTGGTGATCCATAAAGGCAAACTGCTAAGTATCAATACGGACTTGTGCTCCCACGTACCGTCGCGTATATATTGGGAGACCCCTATAGGATCAAAGCCTTTATCCAATAGGAAACCATGTCGGTCGCCCTACTGATCGCAATGCAGTGAACACAGCATTCACGAAGATCGACCACCAGTACCGTAAAACGTATTCTGTGGTTTTGTGAAAAGTTTGGCACACCCTCTGCCTAGAACTCCAGAGCAGTTTCTTTTGGCCTTTTTCAAACTCTATAACTGAAAAAGTCCATCCGAGCATTTGTCACTTCGGGCTCGTTAAAACATCGAAGGAGACTAGAGTCATCTTTAGCTTTTTCTCGACTCTTAAAAAGTGAAAAAGCAAGTTGTGTCTAAAAGCGTCGTTATAAAATTCATTTTAAACGGAACATAATCACCTCCTATTCCTACGTTGATCTTTAGGTTGAGAACATGGAACGCCCCAACCAAGGAACTCCACATGATGGAAATCCTAGTCCATTCTCCTCTTGGGGAGAAGTTGGTGCGCCCCACATGGCCACATTGTCGCTTCCAGGACTGACAATTGGCCTGCCTATTTGGCTATTCTCAACTAATGTAGCTCAGACCACCATGGTTCATGAACAGTCGAGTCAACAGTTAGATCAGTCTAGAGCTGCCCACCAGCCTTCAACTTCCTATAACTCTTCCTCCAATCCTTCATCTTCGCAAGGTGGGGCTGGCAAAAGCCAAGCTCCCGTGGAGAAGAAGGAGAAGAAGAAGAAGGGGAAGAAGAAAAAGGAGCCTAAGGCGACTGGGGGCAAGCAAAAGACATCTGACAAAAATCCACACACAGCACAGACCGGGCCTAAATCGCCATGTGTCATATGTAAAGGAGACCACTTCCATAGAGATTGTCCCTGTATTCCCCGGATACTAAGGGACTGGTCCCCTCGGTTGCACAATTTGGGAGCGTCAACCTCTGATAGTCAGGTTGAATGCTTACCGTCAACCAACGAAAGTGAAGGTTCAAGACGAAGAGGAGGAGTAAGATCCCCCTACAGACTCTGTGAAGGCGGTCACGCCATCCATCGTTGTCCCTTCTTAGACGAAGCGAAGAGAGTTTTGGAAGATCGTCCGGTTTCACCGGTAATGCTTCCTCCTGGATACAAAAAGCTCGTGCCAAGTCCTTCGTTGGTTGAAAATACAGCTGGCCTGCTCAAGTGGTCAGCTGAAGCGTCAGTCATTGAAAATGAACCTACTGAATCCAGACCAGACGAAAGTCTAAAGGTCGATACGGCAGTTGACCTGGTTCTTCCTTCAGAGGTTTCATCCTCAAATGACACCGTCACTGAAGATTCATCTTCAAATGACACCCTCACTGAAGAGAATAAGGATGACACCATCCAGATTCTTTTCATCAACACAGATTCTGATGAGCATCAGGGCAATGCGCCCATTCCTTTATCGCAGGAAGGAACATCCTCAGGATCGTATCCGGCCGTGTATTCGGTCCCACCACCAAGCAACCTGGTTCTGTCCTTTGATTGGAACCAACTAGGCAGACCCCGGTTACCAGCCAGTATACCATTCAGAATCATAGTCCAAATTTACAGAATGGTGATGGCTGGAACTGTCATTGATGAAGGGGCATCTGTGAGTATCCTTTCCTCTATTTCTTGGAAAGCACTGGGTTCCCCAGAGCTTTTGCCTGAGATGAGAAATCTCTCGGGTTTTGATAAAGGAACCAGTCGACCATTAGGGATCCTCCCCAATGTGCCTGTTACATTGAAAGGGAAGACCGTTCAAATGAACGTGATGGTCGTTCAAGGACCCTTGGATTATAACCTGCTCCTTGGACGAGACTATATATATTGCATGGGAGCTATAGTCTCCTCACTCTTTAGAGTAATGTGTTTTCCACACGAAGGAAAGGCAGTCAAGCTCGTAGACCAACTTTCATTTCCGGGATCACGCATCGCAAATAGTCAAATACCAACCCTCAATGGTCTATTCACCCAAGAAATGTCTCCACCCCCAGTCCTCCTTCCCGATGAGTGCGAGTAATTCAGAAAGATGGGACTGGAACCCAGGGGGCATGCATCCTGGTCTGCTTCGGGTAGAAGAAACCCTGGGTATAAGGTAGAATTTCCGCGAAAGAATATGACTAGTCCGTACCCCGTCCAGAAGAAGGAAGAGGGGTGTTCTAGAACAGGATTCTTTTGACAAGGTTACTTGTTTGACAAAGGTCATTCAACTTTGTCTAAACAAGTAGGCTCTGCCAAAGAAGGGGATCTGTTTGCGGCAGCAAGTAGTAACCATCTTTGGGCAAAAGGCAAGCCTCACCCATTAAAACAAATGTTTTGAAGGATAAGTAGGGGCAGCCTCCAAAGAAAGAGATTGTATTGCTGCAACAAATTGTAACCATCTTTGTGTAACCTAATGATAGACATCGCCGAAGAAAGAGTTTCATTTGCGGCAGCAAATAAAACCATTCTTTGGGTAACCAGAAAGAGGCAAGCCTCACCCTTTAAAACAAATGTTTTATCGGATAAGTAGAGGCAGCCTTGAAATTGTACTTTATACCTGGGGGCATGCAATCTTTTGGAGTGCAAGCAAGGGACGACTATTTATTTTTTAAATTTTTAGGTCCTCCCTTTAAACCTGTAGGTCTAACCCTTTAAACTCGTAGGATTAGCCGTTTCCAAACTTGCATAAAGAAAGGATGTGGGGCAAAGGTCAAAATTTGCCAAATGAAGAGCATAGCTTATGTGAGGTGCAAGCTCTATAAAAATTGGAATCTTGCAGGAAGACATTTCTTATCTTATGACTGGTATATCGAGCAGTTTTACCGCGGAATTTATGCTTGTTAAAAAATAGAAAAGCGAGATCCGAGCAGTTTTAGCGTCATAGTTCATGCTCGTTAAAAAATAAACATAAGCTTTTGAGCAATGTTTTGGCGCATTCAAGCTCTTTAAAAAATGAACCCAGTACCGGTAAATAACCATTGTGATCGTAAATTTATTAGCCATAAAAGCCTTGGTCGTGTTTGCACTTGCCACCTCCATTTCATTTGGCCAATCATTCACCTCCATATGATTGTTTACCCATTTTGAGGAACAGCTGCGAAGAGTGATTTCACTCAGCCATCCTTGTGACACTGCCGTGATTGGAAAATTCCAACCTGTACCTGGAATCTGCTGCTATCCCTGTTTATCACTCGTTCCTCAAAAGACGAGTCTTCTTTGAGCTCTTTTCATCTGACTCGTAAAATATGAAAAGTTTGCCGAGTTTGGCCTTCCAGCTTGTTAAAGTGACTGGAAGAGCTATCCCTCCTCTAGATTTTAATCTTTTTGGACCTGAGGGATTATTGCACAAAAAGGTTGAGCGCTTGTTTTATTCGGCTCGTTAAAGTTATCGAAAATTCATCCCTTCTGTAGTGTTTTATACTTTTTCGGACTCAAGGGATTAGATGATGAAAAAGGAATTTTGGAGTTAACTTTCTGTACCTTTTCAGACTCTCTAAAATTGAAAAGGACCGAGTTTTCCTTGTCGTTAGACTCGTTAAAATGATTAAATAGCGACAAACTTGTCTTTAGACGAGAACGAGTTTCCCTATCGCTAGGCTCGTTAAAACATAGCAATGGGCTTGCCCGAAGGGCAGGTTATAGAACAAGCATATGTTATCCTCCTCAAGCTTGACAAAAATAAAGAGGTACTGGTCAGAAATGACTGGGGAAAAATTGGGAGAACCTCAAAGCTTTAATGGTAGCAAGTCGCTCTTGAACATGACACTTTGTCCTCCGTATCACATCGGGTTGGGTTGTTTCATTAACCGGTCTCGTCACCATGGTCCTCGCCAAACCATCCACATTTGGGGTAATGCTACCGATCCATCACACCAGTGTCGTTATATGTTCAAGAGATGTTGTTCAGAAAGAGTCAACCATGTCCCATCCACTGCCATACATTATCCTTCATCCACCCATGATCGCCACCCTGAATCATATTTCACAAATTGTTTTCACCTCCACTAAAATCATTAGCTCCATTTCGTGTCACTGATGTGGGATTCATTAAGGCCCTCCTTTGACGGATCACTTCTTGTCGACTTCAGCTCATTATCCAAGAAGTTGATCTAGGAACAACCCCCTCAGTACTTTGAAGCTTGCATGCCTCAATGGCAAGTTTCTCACTTCCGGCGACAGGTATACATTAATGACCTTCGACTAGAAGATTTTGCGTGGTGTTCGACGCCAAGTCCTTTATTCACACCACATGAATTGTACTACAGTACCTTGAGGGTCATTTTCATTATTGGTGATTCCTCTCGCGCTTGTTAACGGTTTACATTATTGACCGGTAATCAAGCGATGTCTTTCCATGTTCGACTTCAGCGCAATTCTCACATGGATCGACTTGTACTTAGAGTGAAGATCGAACGAGTTTGAAGACCCCGGATCTAGTTTCATCCATCCGGGCTGCGATATATATTCAAGATATAAAGACATTTGTTATGTACATCATTGCAGCAGATGATCATCCTACTCAAAGGATGATAATTTCAGCAGAGAATTATCAGTCTACCATCAGACGATCGTCTGTTCTATGTACCAAAATGAATTTATAAAGCTAAGCATGGGAATGCCCGCCTCAGCTAGATCATGAAAGCAGAATTAAAAATAATGTATTGTATTGTACTTTGTTACAGGGCACCTCTCGGCGATTGAATGAACTTCGGATCCTCCTGATAAAGCATTTCACCCGATAAACGACCTCATACTTTAGGGGGCAACTGTTATAGACATTTTTGTGCCTAACAGCATGAAGCATGAAATGTCAAGAATCTAAGGGATCCAAAGTCCCTAAACATGTTGTTCCTACCCCTAGAGGAACAAGGTCAGCAAACCACAGCACTGAAAATCAGTTCTCCACCTGAAAACACTCAAAAACAAGCTATTTCTGGATCATGTCAACTGCTCCACTGAGCATCTGCGCTGAATGTCAACTGCTCCACTCTGTACCTGCGCTGAATGTCAAATCTAATGAAGGCTACCTGCGCTGGGCGAGATTGGCCAAGTGGCACAGTCATTCTGCAAGGTGTCAATTGCCCAGGAAGCTTCCAAACTGACACTTGGGTCAAGGAATTCGCCTTGTGATGAGTAAGAGGGTCTTGATCTCCAAGTGGAAGCAAGAATCTCCAAGTGGACTCAAGAACTGAAGTATAACTGAAGTGGGAGAGGACACTAGTCAGCTTCATGCCAGCCTCAAGCTGACTCATCCTTTCTCCAAATCTCCTATATATAGAGCTCTCTCATGAGGTCTAGGGAGGCTGTAATTTTGTGAATGTAAGGAAGTGCTGTTGGTTTGTGCATAGAACTATTGGGTGATTGCTTTGAAGGAGGTGAAGAGGAGATTTCTTTCTGCTGGGAGGTGTTGCTGGATTGGGCCTCTTATGGTTGTAACACTCTCAGAACTTTACTTCTTCCATTAATAAAGCATTTGAGGTTCTTCTATATGCATGTGTCTTAATGGTGTATTGATGCTTGTATATTTGATTTATTCTAATCCTTGAATCGATTATGGATGTATGCTTCTTGTAGTTTCCCTTTCTTGTGCTTTTGCAGGATCTTTGTGTAGCTGGGCCAGTGAAAGAGAAAGGAGCTGGGAGCAAGCAGCAAAGAGGGAAGATTGGATCAACCATTAGCGGAAGACAACGGTTAGTGGATCCCTTTCTCCTCTCTCTTACATCTCATAAAGAAGTAATCTTGAATAGCTTTGTATTCAGTTGTTGTTGAGGTACTATCACCCTTAGAGTGGGATAGGGTCATTCCGTATTGGATACTTTTCCCTACAACAACTATTTGACGTTTTTAACGAGTTTAATGACAAAGATAATTAAGTCCTTTTCATGTTTAGAGAGTTTGAAAAGGGGCAAAAAGGAAACTCCAAAATTTCTTTTTAGTAGATTTGTCTCTCAAATCTGAAAAAGCATAAAACAATACAAGAGAGAACCTATTGACCATGTTCAATCAATGTATTCCTTTTTCGTAGTTAATCTATCTCAGCCTGAAAAAGGGTTAAACTTATACTTGCCGAACAATAAAAAGGGTCTTTTTCACCTCTAATTACCTTTACGTTAATTTTCAACCCAGGGACAACTTTTTATTTCAAGAGTGTACTCAGTCTGAGGCGGCTATTTATTCAAGAGTAATGTTTTGCAGTATAATGCTTAGAATCCAAAAGTAAATGAAAGCTGGAAATAAAATCTAATTAGAACAACAAGAAACTCAAATGCTCTGCAATTAAATCATTCACTCAAACAACCATCAATTGAGGATACAGTAGCAATAACTCATTCCTCTAGAGATTGATGCAATTGAAAAGGCACTCAAAAAAAAGATCATCAAACTGAGAACTAGATAGCATATGTCAATGTTCACTACAGTCTTAGACCTTCTGCACACCAAAGAAAAGATAATTCGAATAAAAAGAAATGGAACAACAGCTAGGAAATGTAACGATAACTAATTATTATAAACAATACCACCTTAATCTACAAAAATAAATGCAACAATCATGTCCTACAGAAATCAAATAACAATCTTCTATCTTGAAGGATGAATCGAATAGCACACGGAAATAGAACAACATTGATTAATGATGAAATACAGAACAACGCTTGAAAGCCAAACAGAAATACATAGCAACGTAACACACAACACACCTTAATGGTAATCTAATCTTGGCAATCCACTTATCAGTCTTAGTTATAAAGAATACGATTGTATTTTCTAATGGACAACAACACCAATAGATTCAACAATCGCAAGGAAATATAATCTCTAAGATGAATTCAGTAATACCAATTAAAGAGTGTTACAACACGGTTATGTTGTAATTGAACAACAATACATTCTGTAAGGATCAGCAATGTTATATCAATGATTAAAAGAATAGCAATACGTTACCAAGTCAAGATGAATCAATGCGACATTCCTATCATAGAGAACAATATTACTCAATTGAACATAAATCAAATATAACAAAACCGTGATGTAAAATAACAGAACATACCAAATTACCAAATAAAGCTGATAATGAAAACCATGCATGAACTAAAGATATAATATACAGCAGCAGCACAATCCACTAGAGGCTGGGCCCTTAGCCACCAGCGGATGCTGCTGGGCTACTTCATATGAGAAGAATGGACAGTGACTCCCAAATCATATATTAATCATCAAACTGTGAAATCATTATAACAGCTGAAGCTTTGAGAATTACAACATGCAACAATCCCTTTTTCCTCCTATCCTATCATGAATCATTAATTTTGAATCTCTAATTCTCAATCTATCATTTTGAATCCATCATTCCTAGTTCTGCATTCTCTCAGCTATCCTCTTCCCATTTTTCCATCCTTTTTCCATCCCCCTTTCTGATCTCTGTTTTCATTTAAATAGAGAGAGATCAGAGAGAAGTTACAACAAAGATAACTACAACATGATTTCTATTACAAAATTGGATTGTTTCCAACCAATTGATCAACAAGAAAATATATTGCCATCTATCTTTCAACAAGAGCAAGGTGAATTTGGCTTTGTAGCTGAGATTTGGGGAAACGACCACACAGCAAATCTAATAAGATCGTGTTCAAATAACTCGGCGTTTCTCTCAATACAAGTCGAATTTGGGTAAATTGTTCTTTAAAAAGTTAATTTGGTATGTTATGGACAAAACCCATGTTCCGAATTTTCCAGATTCTTCTTCATTTGCTCAGAATCTCAACCGCAAAACTGTCACTTTTTATTCCAACAAATTTCTGAGTTGGCACTTTTAATGATCAAATCTTCTATCTGGAAATTATATTCGAGGCTAAAAATGGTGAATAATATTACAACCAATTTATTGAAACTATCATTGATAAAATCATACATAATCATTAATTTATTAGAAATAAAGGAGAATAAATAATATTCATTCATAAGAGCATAAATCATTGTAAAATAGAATTTATGATAAATTATGATAAATGACATGATGAAGAATGGTAGAAATGGGAGGAATAAGCGTTCAAAAGTGATAATAATAATGGCATATTAATGGCCCAACATACCCCCACACTCAATATGTTTCATGTCCTCATGCAACAAAAACTGAATATATTGCATGTCCTCATGCAACCCAAGGACAAAACCCACGTGTTAACCAAGCAATAAAAAAAATTTTGTTCATCTCAGCTCATGAAATGGATCGAACAAATGAATTCTTCCTTAATTAATGAATATTCAAACTCAGCAATTTTGATGAAGGCATAACAATGAAGTTGCAGCAAAATATGATATAAGTGACAACAACCTTCATTAACCATTTTCCCAAAAACTACAAACCATTTTTTGTTGAAATGTTGCAAGTAGATTTCTACTATATTAATGCTTCTATGATCCAAAAATTAGATCGTTTTGATGCACGAATCATGAAATATAAACAAAATGGTTGTAGGTGATAGTGCATGATTTCCAAAATATTACGAACTAATATAACTTGAAATTTTCTGGGTTTGTGTATTTTAATGATACATCTGTGTGTTCCAGAAATCACAAGAATTGAGTTCATAGTTTTAAAAAGATGTGGAAATCAATTTCTGCACTGAAATTGTATGCTTGAGAATGAAAGTAGAAAACATCCATTAAGCGTAGCAATTCCTCCCCCTCTCTAAAAAATTAGCATGCCCTCATGCGATGCTAGAAAACAAATTGAGGTGGTTGCTACCATTTGTTGAATTCTATGCTTGGTGTAAAACAACATGGAATAATGGAGGTGTTAAGAATGAATAAGATAGCAATGGATGATAAAGAATATTAATGACATGGTCATAAGAAAGAAATGAATGAAAGCAACACTCCCCCAAACCGAAAGATGACATGCGGCTGAAAAATGGGAAGTGGTAAAGATGTGGAATGAAGGATGATAAATAATGCTCAAAATGAATTTTCATTAAATTCTCCTAATTTGTAATAAAGCAGAAAATTATGCGATTTTACCTCAAGTTTTACCTCCATCATGACATATATGTACTAGAATTTGTTGAAGCTGATGTAGGCAGAGTTGGTGTTGAAAGTGATGCAAAAGGCGGAATCCAGGTAAGCACATCATGTCTGAAGAATTGTTCACGTTCACGAGTTTCTCAAGCCTCTTTTGTTAGTTGCAATAGTGTGGTCATGCTGTGAATAGAATTTTGCCCATACTTGTTGTTCTCCTGTAAACAAGTCACTATTTTGCCTACAATGTTCTTGAATCCATAGTGTTAGTCTTGAATGGCAACAGATAAAATGCATGCAAAAATTTCAATCAAAAAAAACTTTTGTATACATGAAATACTAATAGTTTGTCAAATCAACAAGTTATGGCAGAGTGCAGTAATCATATCGCATGATATCCCATAATGAATACATTCCCCCTCCAGTTGGAAAATGAATTCCATGACCATAACACATATGAGAGGTGTTGTGCTGATGGCAAGGCAAGGGAATGAACAATACAACAGTAAATGAAGCAGAGTACATATATCAATGATAGGACGGTGAAAGTTATGGTTATAATGAGAGAAAAGTGTGTAAAGATAGTTATGAATAAAAGAAAGGATGCTTTGGATTGATGATAAGTTATGCGGAAAAAGAAAAAGAACAACAATATGTCAAAAAGATGCTTTACTGACGGTATTCTAGTTGAAAATGATGTGATTGATCATAAAATAATTTCTCATGCATAAAGGTTCAAAACAGGGAAAAAATTAAGGAAATAACTTCTTTGATAAAAAGAAAAAAATAAGAAAAGGGTATTATAGTAATAATTGACGATAAAATATAACTTCAATACCATAAGTAGAGCCTTTGCTTCCAGCAGGCGTCCATAGCCTCGGCAGGGTTTCTTTTTAACCTGTATGAGCCAGGATCCTCAATTTATAAATGGAGAGTTACAGTGTTGTTCTACAGAAGAGATCAGTGTACTGGTGTGGCAACCAGATAACCACACTGCCATTCATTGGGATGTAGCAAAAGTGATCAGGCCGGCTCGTGATGAGACCTCCTGTTCCAAGGATAATTTGGCTATCCAATGCATCATAACCCTGGTGTGGTGGCCATAATGGGAATGTCACTCTGTTACAGCCTTATGATCATGGTAGGCTGGCTCGTAATGAGACCCCCTATCCTCCATCTGCGAACAAAATTTTGTTGTTATTACACATTTTTATGATAAAAAGGAGACTCAGTGCTCCTTAAGAGTAGGGATGGTGAAAGAAGTTGAACATGTCAATAGAAAAAAATATACCCATAATCTTATTTATTACAGACAGAGAAGATTATAACCAGGAAGGATAGAACCAACATGGTATTAAAATGATCAATCAGTATCATGTACAAAAGAAAGCAAAGCAGTAAATTAGTATATTAATAATTGTGTCCCTTTTGAAAATAAGCTATCATCAAGGAGTTGTCCTGTTAAAGATTATAATGTGAATGATATTAACTCGCTTCAATAGAATCCATAATTCTTGTCCTCATAAAAATAGTGTACTTCATGCCATAAAAGGGAATCAGTAAAATGTGGTTGAGATGAATTATGAATAATCCCACAAGAGGAAGAAAATGTTTGCTCTCAAAAATACTCCCAAAGTGTTGTTTCTTTGAAGGAACAACAAAAACACTCAAAAATTGGTGTTCCGTGTAGGGAAGAGGAAAGGAAATGCACACCAAAAAGCAAAAATACACATGAAAAAGTGTTGTTCCCTAAGAAAAACAACAAGAAATGCGAAAATGTTTTTCCTTGAAAAAAGAACAACAAAAATGTGAAAGTGTTGTTCCTTCGGAAAGGAACAGCAAAAATGTGAAAGTGCAGAAGTGTTGTTCCATTTGGAAAGGAACAACAAAAAGTGAAAGTGCAGAAGTGTTGTTCCATTCAGAAAGGAACAACAAAACATGAAAGTGCAGAAGTGTTATTTCATTCGGAAAGGAACAGCAAAAAGTGAAAGTGCAGAAGTGTTGTTCGATTCGGAAAGGAACAACAAAATGTGAAAGTGCATAAGTGTTGTTCCATTCGGAAAGGAACAGCAAAAAGTGAAAGTGCAAAAGTGTTGTTCCATTCGAAAAGGAACAACAAAACGTGAAAAAGGAACAGCAAAATGAACCGTGGAAAAGGAACAGCAAAATGAACTGTGGAAAAGGAACAGCTGACACAAAAGGTGTTGTTCTTTTGAAAAAGGAACAGAAAAAAGAAAATGTTGTCCCTTTGGAAAAGGAACAGCAAAAACAACAAAAGTGCACAAATGTTGTCCCTTTAGAAAATGAACAGTAAAATGCACAAGCATAAAATGCAAGCACGCAAAGAATGCATTCACTATTCATTGTATTGATGCTGAGGATGAGTTACAGTTTGAATGAAGCAACACCTGAAACACAAAATATAAGAGAAATCAGGAAAGAAATAACATTTTATTTAAAAAACAGTATGTAAATAAATAAATTAAGTTACAACAGCTATGATATTATGTAAAAAAAATGATCTCTTTGAAAAATGTTTTGGCAGCAGTGACAAGACATGAATCTTCAAATGGAAATCAATTCTTCATTTCTTCTATTATGAATCCATTGGGTAATGAGTTGGATGAAATTCCTTTGTTTTCTTGAAATTTCTTTCAAAAATCACTCATCCATAAATTGACCTTCTTTATTTTTCCAGGACTTGCAAAAAACGAGTATCTACATGCAATAAAACGTTAAATCATGGAGAAAGAGAGGTGCGCGGGCTCCCCTAATCCAAGAATTATGCAAAAAACTAACAAGTAGTTACTCTGTAGAACAAATCCACGGAGAAAATAACAAAGTAAAATTTATTTGTCACATGCGAGAGAGCAGTGGTCGACCATACTAACCAACAGTGTTTTAATCACAATTTCTTTGTTTTTCATCCAAATTGAGTGATTCCAAAGCCAAATGAGAACTAATTCAAAGGCGTATATCCAATAGAAACAGGATTTAAAAATTCAATGATATGATATGTCAAATTTGCTTAGAACAACCTGCATAATAGAGTCATTTTGGATTACCCAGCTTAGACCAACAGTTGATATTTCAAATATAAATTTTTCGTTTGATGTTGGATTCGCATGATTGAAATTGGAAATGAAAGTAGATTCATCTTCCAATAGAAATAGGTTTTGAAGATAAGAATAATTGATAGGTCAAATACTGTAAGGAACAGTTGGAAAGACATAGTTTTAAGGGTGTTGATTTACGATAGGTAGTCAGTATTTTGATCATAACATCCCCATATGATATCAAAACTGAGTGATTCCAATTGCCTTGTAAATTGGATTCATTGGGGAATCTACCATAGTAATAGGTTTTAAAAATTCAAACATTTAGGCCTCCAAAAAATGACTGTCCCAACTCTGTTCCTGAGCTACCCACTAGACACCCCATCAATGTTTTGGTTCTAACTTTTTCGTTTCAAAGACAAATTGAGTGATTCAAATTGGTTTGAAAAGTATATATCAAGGGCTACTTAGGATAGAAACATGTTTTAAAAATATTGCCATTTGGTCCCTCAAAACATGATTGTCTCATCTATGTTTTCAAAAAGTTCATCAAGCCCGCAAGCCAAAAAAAATGATATTCAAGCATTTTTTCAAATTGGTGATCAAAATGAATATGAGTGTTTGTAGAATTTTTTATTTCTATTATAAATCATCTAGATACACAAATGAATTGAAACATTTATCACCGATGTTGTTTTCGATAGCGTGTTGCAACAAAAGAAACAACTAGTTTTACATAAATAAATAAAAACAAAATGCATTTATTTATTTCCTTATTTATTTTGTTTTCTACACTAACTATTTTGATTTGAAAAATGAATATGACTACGTATATGAGTACTTCCAGTGGAGCCATTTTCGAAATAGAGCTTCATGTATATACATACCCAAATTTGAAAAATGCATATTAATGAATATTAGGGCATGAGAAGCCAACTTCCCTTGAAAAAATGGTATCAAAAATTGTTGAAGCATAGAGTGATGTTGCAAACAAATGATGGAGTGAAACCAATCTTCAATGTATCCATTGCTTTCTTGATTTCCCATTGCCATCATACCATGAAGGTCTCGAGCTTTTAAATTGGCTTGTTGATGCATACTAAAAGAAACCTTATTTTCTTCCATAGCTTCTACAATTTTGAATTTGAAACATTCTGAATCTCATTGCAAGTTTTCTCCATTGGTGCATGTGAGATAGAATGGGTGGGAAGGATGGGTAAATTTTGCAGTTCAACATGGTAAGCATGTTGCACTGGTTTATTGTGGTGAGGGTGTGGAATTAGTTGAGCAGGAAATTGTGTATGGAATGGAGCATTTTGATGATGTAGATGATTGGGTTGTGTGGATGGTTTTGATGGGAAAGCAAGATGTTGTGGAAGAGTTGGTGAAGAATATGGAGAATATGTTTGTGCTACAAGATGAGGGAGAGTAGTCATGCAATCATAAGGTGAACCATGCCCAACTTGTAGAAAAGATTGATGGTGGTTATATTGAGATTGCCATGGATGCCCTAACACATTAGTATTCCCTAATGGATTACGCAAGTAATAAAATGGAGAAGTATTTTGAACCATACTTGTAGGCCATGATTTCCATGGTTTTGACCTTGTTGCAGCTTCCTCATCCCTTTGATACGCTACTTCCATCCTAGATAAGGAAGAGTGAGTATCTATGGGATGCTCCTTTCGGTCATGAGGGAAAAACACTTCATCAAATTCTTGATTTTTATGAACCTGCAAAACATCAAATTTTGCATTTAGAGAGCTAATAAAATCAACTTTAAAATTTTCAAATAAAGCATTGATTTCAGCGCTTATGTCTCATATTCATGTAGCAGATTTGGAAAAGGAAGAACAAACATTTCTAGAATTCTTACCATTCTTGGAGATTCCTCTTGGATACCTTATGCACAACTCACAAACATCATCATATGATAACTAAAAAACATCACCTTCTCCTATCAGATTTAAGAGCTAAAAATTCATCTTTGATCCCTTTGAGTAGGAGTGTTTTTAAAATTTCTTTTTCCAAATGCTTATGTTTTGATTTTTGAAGGCTATATTGAAATCGATCTACATAGTCCTCCAAGATTTCATCTTCCCCTTGTATCATATTGAAAATATCTTCATTGGCCTTGCAATGGTCTTGGTACTTCTTCAAGAATATGTTCTTCATGTCCTCCCATGTTTGGACGCAGTTCCCACCTAGGCTCATGAACCATCGGAGAGCTGCTCCTTTTAGAGTTAGAGGAAACACTTTCAACCTTTGATCATTAGTACAATAATCATATCCTCTACAAAGTATTTCGAACTAAAATAAGAATGTATCTGGATCTTCATTTGTCAAACCATGAAAATTTGGTAGAGAAGATGGGGGAATTATGTGCATTTATGTCACTCCTCCTAGATCTTTGATAGGAAATTCAAAAGTATAAATGTGTTTCTTAGAGGCTCCTTCTTCAAATGTTCCTGTTAATCAGTTAGTGAAATGGGTGGTGCTTACATCACCACTTGAGTGAAATCATGTGATTCATTTTTCAAAATTTCTATTTTTTTTTCATTCACACAAAAATTCAAACAATTATTTCTACTCTAAGTTCTTTAACAGATATGTTGGAAAGCAGGAAGGGGAGCAGGGCTTCTACATGCTCCATACGCAGGTTCTTACCTTCCGTTTTTAATATCCAATTCTTTCCTAACAGGAACTCATCAAATGCACAGTACTCTTTAAAAATGGCTACACTCTCCCTGGAAACGGCGCCAAAATGTCGAGCGATAAAAAGGGTCTTTTTCACCTCTAATTACCTTCACATTAATTGTCGACCCAGGGACAACTTGTTATTTCAAGAGTGTACTCAGTCTGAGGCGGCTATTTATTCAAGAGTAATGTTTTGCAGTATAGTGCTTAGAATCCAAAAGTAAATGAAAGCTGGAAATAAAATCTAATTAGAACAGCAAGAAACTCAAATTCTCTACAATTAAATCATTCACTCAAACAACCATCAATCGAGGATACAGTAGCAATAACTCATTCCTCTAGAGATTGATGCAATTGAAAAGGCACTCAAAAGAAAGATCATCAAACGAAGAACTAGACAGCATATGTCAATGTTTACTACAGTCTTAGACCTTTTGCACACCAAAGCAAAGATAATGCGAATAACAAGAAATGGAATAACAGCTAGGAAATGTAACGACAACTAATTCTTATAAACAACACCACCTTAATCTACAAAAATAAATGCAACAACCATGTCCTACAGAAATCAAATAGCAATCTTCTATCTTGAAGGATGAATCGAATAGCACACGGAAATAGAACATCATTGATTAATGATGAAATATGGAACAGCGCTTGAAAGCCAAACAGAAATACATAGCAACGTAACACACAACACACCTTAATGGTAATCTGATCTTGGTAATCCACTTATCAGTCTTAGTTATAGAGAATACGATTGTATTTTGTAATGGACAACAACGCCAATAGATTCAACAATCGCAAGGAAATATAATCTCTAAGATGAATTCAGTAATACCAATTAAAGAGTGTTACAACACGGTTACGTTGTAATTGAACAACAATACATTCTGTAAGGATCAGCAATGTTATATCAATGATTAAAAGAACGGCAATGCATTACCAAGTCAAGATGAATCAATACGACATGTATTCCTGTCATAGAGAACAATATTACTCAATTGAACATAAATCAGATATAACAGAACCATGATGTTAAATAACAGAACATACCATATTACCAAATAAAGCTGATAATGAAAACCACAATGAACTAAAGATATAATATACAGCAGCAGCACAATCCACCAGAGGCTGGGCCCTTAGCCGCCCGCAGATGCTGTTGGGCTACTTCAGATGAGAAGAATGGACAGCAACTCCCAAATCATATATTAATCATCAAACTGTGAAGTCATTACAACAGCTGAAGCTTTGAGAATTACAACATGCAACAATCCCTTTTTCCTCCTATCCTATCATGAATCATTAATTCTGAATCTCTAATTCTCAATCTATCATTATAAATCCATCATTCCTAGTTCTGCATTCTCTCAACTATCCTCTTCCCATTTTTCCATCCTTTTTCCATCCCCCTTTCTGATCTCTGTTTCCATTTAAATAGAGAGATCAGAGAGAAGTTACAACAAAGATAATTACAACATGATTTCTATTACAAAATTCGATTGTTTCCAACCAATTGATCAACAAGAAAATATATTGCCATCTATCTTTCAACAAGAGCAAGGCGAATTTGGCTTTGTAGCTGAGATTTGGGGAAACTGCCACACAACAAATCTGAGAAAATCGTGTTCAAAGAACCCTGCATTTATCTCAATAAAAGTCGAATTCGGGCAAACCAATTTTCAAAAAAGTTAATTTGGTCCGTTCTGGACAAAACCCATGTTCCGGATTTTCCATATTCTTCTTCATTTGCTGAGAATCTCAACCGCAAAACTATCACTTCTTATTCCAACAAATTTCTGAGTTGGAACTTTTAATGATCAAATCTTCAATCTGGAAATTATCTTGGAGGCTAAAAATGGTGAATAATGTTACAACCAATTTATTGAAACTATCATTGATAAAATCATGCATAATCATCAATTTATTAGAAATAAAGGAGAATAAATAATATTCATTCATAAGAGCATAAATCATTGTAAAATAGAATTTATGATAAATTATGATAAATGACATGATGAAGAATGGTAGAAATGGGGGGAATAAGCGTTCAAAAGTGATAATAATAATGGCATATTAACGGCCCAACAATACTGAGTAGATATCAATTCCAATAAGTTAACGAGTTGAAAATGACAAGCACTCGACAATCCTTTCATGTTTAGAGAGTCTAAAAAGAGCTTAAAGAGGACTCCAAGGGGGTTCCTTTTTCATTTTTAACAAAGCTCTAAAAAGAGATAAAAGTTTGCTTTGTGGTAAAATATGTTCAATTTACATTTAAGCACATCAAATTCTGCATGTCAGTCGTCAAATTTGCTCAAAACACCAACAAAATAGATTAAAAATACCTGTTTCATGGATAAAATGAATAAAATCTAATTTTTACTCGATTAATGTGCAACAAATAAACATAAAAACAAGTTTTACCATTTCACATTTACTATTTGAGTTTGGTGCTTTGGAGCAGTTTTTACCTTGAATTTCATTGACTTATTGCAGAAGATTCAGTGGACCATTCCTCATGCCATCTAGACCTGGTAGGAATTATCTCTGTTATCTTTCATTTCATATCATTCATTTTCAGTTTCAGGTAAACATTTTGAGTTTTTGGGGCCCCTAGGGTTTCAATTTTCAAATCTGGGATCAGTGCACCCTTTCATCATCGAAAGGTGCACTATAGTGCACTCACCTAGAAGGCTTCCTATATTGTAGCACATTGTCCCTAAGGCTGGGCTACGTTGAGTGCAAAACCCAATTTCATCAATTGTTTTCACCCAAAAAATCTTCTGTTTTTTGCAAGAAATGGCTCCTATTTTTCCTTATGGTTGTATTTTCAGGTATTCATCAGATCATAATGATGATTAAATGGAGAGAACGAGAACATGAAGAAAAGGATATGATTGCCCTAAATAGCCAAGGCATGCTTGAGGCCCTAAGGAATTGCGGGTTACTAAAACATTTCCGATTATCTGGAATGAGGCAACAAATTGAGCTTTCACAGTTCCTTGTTCCTTCATGGGATCCTACCGATCAGGAATTTCACATTAGAGACAAAGTGGTCTCAATTACCATCGATGACATATGCTTTCTTACCGCACTGTCTAGGCGGGGTGCCCCCATCTCACTTTATGGATTTTCCAAACGGGGTGAATCAGTGAGAGGTTACATACGACAGTTCTGTCAGCCAAGTGCATAGCATAGCACAGATGAAAAGATTAACATTAGGAATGTTAGTGATTTACCATTGAGGATGATCCTCTTTACTATTGCCAAATTGGCTGGCAGTGTGACACTACATTTGGCAAACAGATCATACATGCAGTATGCATTAGAGTGTTTAGAGCCAAAAGTGTTTAATTGGTGTGAGGCAGTACTTTCATCCTTGAAAGAACAACTAAGCAAGGTGAAAAGCGAAAAGACAAAGAATTTGGCTATGGGTTGATCTTGATTTCTTTATCCTTGGAGAGAATTCCAATTATGTAGCCACAACTTGTTTCACTAGGTGTATCTGGACCTAGGGATCCACAGATGCAGAAATGGGTAGATCTTATGGCTAGGCATGCTGGACAGTCATTGATTAAATTTACCCCTGCATTTTTTGAGTGACTTGATCGACAGGAGATGGCCATCACAGAGTATCCATATTTAGGGATGGATTTCCGTAGAGATCCAGACTTGATGTTACCAGTTGGAGCACATTGGGGTGCTATAGGTAAATTGTTTGACCAAAGATTTTTTCTAATTTTATTTTAAAGTTTCTACATTTTTTGTGTTTTTTGATTATTTCCAAGACTAAACAAAATCATTTTTTTGTATGCAGACATTGGACCTGTTTGACCTATGGGGCACCAACGAGAGGTAGGAGGGCTAGCACAGAGACCTGTTGGGAGAGCATTTCTCTGAGACTTAGATTTAGTCGAGACACTAGCTGAACTACAAGACCACATAGAGGGTTTGATCGTAGGCATTCTGGATGTCTGGATCGAGGAGTTGCCTATGCGACTGCAGCGCCACACCATTGGTGTTCCTAGTCATTGGAGGAGACTTTTACGCATGATAGCACAGGCTATGACCTGTTATCATGAGCACCACTAATCTGTGTAGATGTTTTCTACATACATTTTGAGTTTTCGGGTTAGATGATCAATTTTTTCCTTGGACACAAATTGTTTGTAAAAACTTGTAAAACAACAATCTATTTTACTTTCAGAGTTTTATTATGGTTATGTGATGCAATCCTATTCAACTAATGATGTGAATTGAAAATTTTACTTTACATATGTCGAAAATGTCTATTTAACACATAATTGACTAGAGAATCAGTTAATGTGTTTATATTTTTGGAAATATGCTGATATTGAATGTGTTCAAAATACCTTCCCAAAATAAGAACTCTAGGGAACATGCAATGAATTGCTGGGTTTCAGAGGGTATAAATGCTAGTAAGTTGTTGTACAACGAGTTGTGAATGCAACCTAATGATGATTTGGCATATGCCAAGTGAAATGGCATCAGAGAGAAGTTCAATCAACGCGCTATACTCAGTGATATTGTTTGTTGATCGACCAATACAAATCCCTATAAAACTCACTAACCCATCGCTTGGAGTGAAAATGGCCCATGTTGTAGAGGATAGGTTCTGCATAATACGACTAGCCCCATATGCATAACCAACAAATGGTTCCGAAAAGTTTGACATCTACAACAAATTCAAATTGGATTACTTAACCAAATAAAACTCTAAAAGAAACACACACATGCATGCAATCAAAGCATATATACAGTGAGTTTTACTACACTTAACTAAGCATAGTAATGTTTAAGGTACACCCTGTTTTGTGGCTATGACAATGGAATCCCATCATAGTCCACTAACTCGTAGGCACCTTTCGTCAAAACATACTTAACAATATAAGGGCCCATCCATAGCAGTTCAAATTTTCCTACTCCAAGTTTATCAGACTCCTGATCGTAAAGCAAGACTAGGTCATCTTCTAAGAAGACATGACGCTTGACATTTCTATCATATTGTGCCTTAATACATTTCTTATGCACTTTGTTAGCCAATGCGGTATCACGAAGGGTTTTATCTAGATGGATTAATTCCAAGAAATGTGCTTCCTCTTCAGAAGTATCGGGTAGCAAGTCAATTGCGAGTTTGAGAGATGAGATTTCACATTGAATTGGTAAGACTACTTCCAAACCATACACCAACTGAAAGGGTGTGAATCAAGTCGCATTTCTCACCGAGGTTTGATATTCCCATAGAGCCGAGTATAGGATTAAATGCAAATTTCTTTTATGAACTCCAATCATTCTCTGCAACATGCGCTTAAGGAATTTGTTGATGGCCTCAACTTGTCCATTAGCTTGCGGGTAGTATGGAGTAGAACTATCATGTGACAGTCCTAACTTGGAAGTCAACTCAGCCATAATGTGATTGCGAAAATGTGATCCATGATCTGTAACTATGACTTGTGGTACACCAAACCTGGAAACCACATGGTTGAAGAAAAATAAAGTAGATGTGTCACCATTGTTGTTCAATGTTGGCATTGCCTCAGCCGATTTCGTAAAATAGTCAACGGTGACTATAATATACCCATGACCCCCAACCAAGGTGGGGTTACATGTCTTAAAGTCAATGCCCCATTTGGCGAATGGGCCAACAACAACGACTGGATGCAATGGTGCAGGTGGTAATCTGGTTTTTTGGTTATATATCTGGCATATGTAGAAATTTTGAATAATTTAACACATATTCACAGAGATTATACTGATCATACAATTATAATCGGAACATGTATAATACATAATCTCCTCTATGTTGATCATCAATTTACAGAAGCAGAAACATTCACAGGCGTACATAGAAGCATCAATCACACATATCAACACAATATTTTTCCCGGGGAAAGCATCTCGCTAAAAACCCCAACTATCTATATATTATATTGATTGAATCATGTAACATTACAAAGTACAATGCTTATCACAAGCAATCCAGTACTAGCTCCACCTATTACACACAATACAGCTCAGATCTGATCTCCAAATCTATTCCACTGCTTGCCTGCCTCTCCAGCTCAATACCTGCTCAAGAATTGATGAGAATGGCTTACCAAAATCGTATTTGACCTGCAAATAATCAGTCACACTCTATTGGACCTGAGCACAGGCTACAATTCTTGATATTGGCCAATTCATTGGCATACTCAATCCCTCTGATTGTGCAAATCATCATGCACAACTATAGTCACAACTGATAGCAATCTGATCCTCTAACACCTGTCCCTACTGAACTGAACATGCACTGACATGCAACTGAGTTAACTAATGTATTCTATAGTTGCATTATGAGTTAATAACTTGTGAATTAATTAATAACTAATTCACCCAACTCATCTCTTGTCTATTGATCAGTTAGACTAAATACAACCAGTTTAACAAAGTTAAACTGAACACAACTCCATCAACTGCACCTCCAGTCCACTAAACTCAACTCACTTGAGTTCTAACGGAAGTCCTACATGCAAATATTAGTCATCCCATAGGTAACCACGTATTTCCTTCTGGGATCTGCATGTACCACATCCGTATCTCATCCTGAAGTGCTCCAAGAGAATAAGATCAAGTTTATAGTCCAAATATTATTATGAGACAATAATATTTGAATTTTCTATTTTTGACAGCCAGTCTAAAAATAGACTTTGATCACTCACACTGTGATCAGTCACACTGTGGTCACCCACACTGTGATCACCCACACTGTGATCACCCACACTGTGATCACTCACACTGTGGTCACCCACACCGTGATCATCCCTGCTGAGATCAAAAATAGAACTTGCGCCATAATTTGCCTGCAGGCCCACTTAGTGAAGGCGACTCTTTTCACTAAGCTCCATCATCTTGTTGCATTCTCAACAAGCATTTCTTGTTGCACACTTTCCAACAGCATGCATGACAACTTCTGACAAGAATTATGTAGTCTTTGAATATGGTTGGCCAGAGGTAACTAGCATGGAGAATTCTCTGCGCGGTAGCATACCCAGATAAGTGTCCACCACAAGCACCTGAATGACATTCATTCAAAGATTTCTCAGCTTCCTAATGAGTGACACACCTACGTAATATCGTATCGACACCACGATGATAAAGTGTATCACCAATGATCAGATAATCTTTGGCTTGGTATCTGGTACGTTGCTGCTCAGAGCAAGAGGTATTAGGCTGGAAAGCTTGGGTCTGTAGATAGACCAATATATCTCCATACCATGGATCACTTGATGAGATAAGAAACAGAGACTCATCCAAAATTGATGCTTCTGATGTTGAATAATTGGAAGATGAGGGAAGGCCGCAATGTAACTCAGCGAAAACAATAGATTTCTTTGATTTAGATTTGATGAATTCCAAATCAAACTCCTACAAATTAACTATCCATTTTGAATATTTGTCCCCTAGCAATTGATGTGACAAAATGTATGTCATAGGGTTGCAATCTGAAATAATAGTAGTTTTACGGGGGAGGATGTAATGAAAAAATCTCTGCACGGCTTGAACAGCTGCCAAAGCTAACTTTTTGACATAAGAATACTTACTTTCTATATCGTTGAGATTACGACTCAAGTAATAAATAGGTTGTTCAATTCCACTTTCTTCTTGGACTAAAACCATGCCAATGGTTGTATCTACAGTGGTGAGATATAGGTAATAGTGTTTTTGATAGTTTGGGGCATACATTAATGATGCTCTAATTAGGGAATATTTAAGAGCGTCAAAGGAGGCTTGCGCAGGCTGATCCCAATGGAAGGGTACCCCTTTCTTCAATAAACGAGTAAAACCTTTAGCCAACTTAGCATATTTTGGAATGAACCTCGTTACAAATTTTGCCTTCCCTTGAAGTCTTTGTAACTGTAATAAGTTTAAAGGTGGAGGCAAGTCAAGAATTTCCTGAACCTTAATTGGATTGAGTCAAATTCCATCTTTTGAGACCACGAATCCAAGCAATCGATCTGAGCCAACACAAAACACACACTTGTGCGAATTGAGTTGTATCTTGTAGTGTCAACACCATAAAAATATTGCTCTCAAATGTTTTGGGCGATCAGTCCGCTTTCGTGAATGAGTAGGAAAATCATCAAGATAAGGTTCAACAATGTGCTTGATGTCATGGAAGGCATAATTCATCACCCTCTGAAATGTAGCCCCTGCAGTGTTCAAACCAAAAGGTAACTTTTGATAGGCGAATGTGCCCCATGGACAAATAAAAGTTGTTTTAGATTGGTCCTGTGGATGGATATTGATTTGTTTGTACCCAGAAAATCCATCCAAGAATGAGAAGATTTCACATCTAGCACATTCATCAATAACCTGGTCGATAAAGGGTGTAGGATAATTGTCTTTTGGACATGCTTGATTTACATCCCTATAATTGCTGCACACTCGAATTGTTCCTTGTTTTTTCATAACTGGAACAATGTTAGATACCCAATCGATAAGAGGTACAGGGAAAATGAAGCCAGCATGCAAACGTTTTTCAACCTATGCTTTAATGGAAATGACTTTCTTTGGATGAACAAATTGAAGTCATTGTCGTATTGGTTTGACATCAGGGTACATTTTGATTTCATGTTCAACGATGCTTGAGTCAATTCTTGGCATCTCCTCGTAAGACCGTGCAAAAATATCTCTAAATTAATGAAAGAGAGCATGGTAATTATCAAGTTCCAATGGAGAACAATATTTTCCAACGTGAATGTTTTCTACAGTGTTAGGCTTCGTCGAAATGTTTATAGAAATTGTTTCTTCTATGTTTGACAAATTACGCTAAGAATCTAGAGTATCTACTCTAACAGAATTCGATAGGAAATCAATGATTGATGGGTGGTTTAGCTCATTTGAATAATCTTTGATGTCATCTGGAAGATAGGAATGATGATAATAATCTCCCCATGGTTCCTCTCCAATCATCATTCATTGGATGATTCCTTCATCCATAGAATGTACATCTAAAAAAGGATCTGAAGAGGTACCATATTCTAATGACCTATCCACCCATACAATTGTTGAGTGCGGATTTGGGTTTTCCGCACAAGCCTGAAAGATTTATTTCTATGATGATTCAATGGGGCTTAATGACATCACCTCAATATTACTATCAACTTCAACTTGGTTGTTAATCCTCGTTAGGTCAGATGAGGTGGAGGAAATCATGTTGCAAGTCTCTACTGTTTCCACTTTTTCCAAATTAGATGGTGACAAGAGGGTAAAAGTAGCCATTAGGGAAGGATCTTCAAGGAGACCTACTCCAACACTTTGAAGTGACAGTGGGGGTCCATGTAGCAGCGGAATGTTTGTCGTAGCCTGTGAACTATTGGAAAAGAAGGCTAGCTGATCAATGACTATGATCCCACCCTTACAAGGGAATGCAATAGTATGAAAGTACATGGAAACCACAAGAGCCATAGCATATACCCAAGGCCTTCCTAGTAAATGTTAGAAAATTATATAGCAATGGAACACATAAAATATTGCAGAAATATAAACATAGAAAACGCATAAAACAAGAGAGACACAGATATACGTGGTTCACCCAGTTTGGGCTACGTCCACTCTGAATAGCCAGTCCTTCCTTTCTATTATCCCGCAAAATGAAGAGACACAACCTACATCAGATCCGCTGTAATATCCTCTGTTTTCTCCCACAGTCTCACCTCTCTGCTTCTCGCTCAGAGAATACACATCTATTACACAGCCTCAAATACAATGCCCTCATACAAAGAGAGGGGTTTCCTTCTAGGGCAAAAAACCCTAAACTAAAGATAAGTTCTACCGTCAGATCATCTGCCTAATGAACGACCTAGATTGACTAGAGATTACTATACTTTTACAAGGCAATTTTACATCTACTCTTAGCTTCAGGGGCACTACCCTCGAAACCCCCCGCTAGGGGGGACTTCTGCAAAGGTTGCAGCTGCCCCCCCTTGGACCCCCCGTGCAATGAACATTTTATGGGTGGTGATGCCGCCCCATTTCGAACTGGTGTCCAATGTGGCGATACCTTTGAATACAGAAGATAATTAGGCTCCACACCCAACAATCTCCCACTTGGAGACTGATTATAGCAACTCCACCACTGCTTCATTTGCTGGACAATGACTCCTCTTTGGACCTGGCTATTTCTCATCTTCATCGTCATCCTTGAAGACCAATTGAAACTGAGCATATTCTCAATTTCTCCCTAGTTACAACTTTTGTTAGCATATCTGTAGGATTCTGTCTAGTGTGTATCTTTTCCAGCTTCAACTCTCCATCTTCCAACACTGATCATATGAAATGGTACATGAGCTGTATGCGTTTAGTCCTGGAATGGAACGCTGAGTTCTTTGCAAGATGAATGGCACTTTGGCTATCACTGTATAATGTGCCCATATCATGCTCCTTACCCAATTCACCCATAAACCTTTTTAACCAAATCATTTCTTTACTAGCCTCTGTAGTAGCAACATACTCTAGTTCTATTGTTGAAAGTGCAACAACACTTTGGATTTTTTAAACCCAACTGACAGCTGTTCCACCTACAGTAAATACATATCCTGTAATGCTCCTCTTTCTATCTTTGTCACCTGCCATATCTGCATCAACATATCCCTGTAGAGAAATGTTTGAACCACCAAAGCATAATGCTTGATTTGTGGTACCTTTCAAATATATGAAAATCCATTTCACTGCCATCCAATGTTCCTTTCCTGGATTGTTCATGTACCTACTTACAACTCCCACTACATGTGAAATATCAGGCCTTGTGTAGACCATTTCATACATTAAGCTTCCAACTACTGATGCATATGGAACTTTAGACATATAATCCATGTCTTCTTGGGTCTTTGGGCACATTTCCTTACTAAGTTTGAAATGGCTAGCAAAAGGTGTACTAATTGGTTTTGCATTGTGCATATTAAATCTTTTCAACACCTTTTGTATGTACTCATTCTGAGACAATATTAATTTGCAATTTTTCCTATCTCTAGTGATTCTCATACCAAGGATTTGTTTTGCAACTCCCAAATCCTTCATTGCAAATGAATTTGCCAATTTTCTTTTGAGCACATTTATTTCCTGCATGTAAGACCCTCCAACAAGCATGTCATCCACATACAATAACAATATAATATAGCTGCCATCATTTTTCTTTTTCAGATAAACATAATGATCAGAGTGACATCTAGTATAACCTTGTTCAGACATAAACCTGTCAAATTTTAGATACCACTGCCTTGGAGCCTGTTTTAATCCATACAAGCTCTTCTTCAACCTACACACTTGTTGTGGGGAAAAATGCCTATGCAGGACGATCCTATCCACCTAAGGTGTGACAGTGCCTTAGCAACAAACAGAGACAGCTATTCTGGTTTCTTCCTTTATGAAATGTGAAAGAAGAGAGATCAATAGACTTACCGGTGTCTTCCGTTTGTCCCTCGATCCGGTCTCTCTTCTCTTTGGGAGTTCACAGCTACTTGCCTTCTTGCTTGTCCAGCTTCAACGGGTTCCTGCAAGATCACAAGAGAAGAACACTACACAAAGACAGATATTCACATTCATAACTAGTTTAGGATTAGAAATAAACCAAATACACTAATGCATTCATACATCAAAAATACATCAACATATAGGAGAAACCAAGATAGCTTTATTGATGAATAACAAGGTTCAGGAAGAGATACAACCCAGAGGGCTCCAATCCAGCATCTCCTTCCCAGCAAATGGAATTCCTATCTTCACCCCCTTCAAAGCATTAAGCACCCAATGATTCCAATCTCAAACCAACAACAATTCTTTGCAATAACAAAATTCCAGCCTCTAGATCTCATGGAGGAGAGATCCATATATAGACGTTTGGAGAGAGGATGAGTCAGCATGAGATCTGACTAGTGTCCTCTCGCTCTATCATTTCTTGAGTCCACTTGGAGGTTCTTGCTTCCACTTGGAGATTTGGAACCTCTTACTCATCACCAGTCGAATTCCCTGAGGCAAGTGTCATTTTGGAAGCTTCCTGGGTTTTGACACCTTGAGAAATGAGCCTGCCACATGTCCATTCTCGTTCAGCGCAGGTAGCCAGTGTTCCCTTTGACATTCAACGCAGGTAGCCAGTGTTGGCTTTGACATTCAGCGCAAACAGCTAGTGTAGCCACTGAAATGATCCTGAATTGACTTGTTTTTGAGCAGTTTCTAGTGGACAACTTTTGTGAATTGTTGTGGTTTGTTAGCCTTGTTCCTCTAGGGGTAGGAACAACATTCTTAGGGACTTTGGATCCCTTAGATTATGGACATTTCATGCTCAATGCTGTAAGGCAAAAAAATGTCTATAACAGTTTCCCCCTAAAGTATGAGGCTGTTTATCAGGCGAAATGCTTTATCAGGGGGATTCGAAGTTCGTCCAATGCTGGGAGGAGACCTGTAATAAGATACAATACAATACATTATTTTTCATACTGCTTTCATGATCTAGCTGAGGCGGGCATTCCCATGCTCAGCTTTATAAATTCATTTTTCTGTACATAGAACAGACAATCATCTGGTGGTAGACTGATAATTTTGATGAAATTATCATCCTTTGAGTAGGATGATTATCTGCTGCAATGATGTACATGTCAATGTCTTTATTTTTCCTGAATATATATCGCAGCCCGGATGGATGAAACTAGATCCGGGGTCTTCAAACTCGTTCGATCTTCACTCTAAGTACAAGTCGATCCATGTGAGAAATGTTCTGAAGTCGAACATGGAAAGACATCGCTTGATTATCGGTCAATGATGTAAACCGTTAACAAGCGCGAGAGGAATCACCGATAATGATAATGACCCTCAAGGTACTGCAGTACAATTCACGTGGTGTGAATAAAGGACTTGGCGTCGAACACCACGCAAAATCTTTCGGTCGAAGGTCATTGATGTATACCTGTCGCCGGAAATGAGAAACTTGCCATTGAGGCATGCAAGCTTCAAAGTACTGAAGGGGTTGTTCCTAGATCAACTTCTTGGATAATGAGCTGATGTCGACAAGAAGCGATCCATCAAAGGAGGGCCTTAATGAATCTCACATCAGTGACACGGAACGGAGCTAATGATTTTAATGGAGGTGAAAATGATCTGTGACATATGATTCAGGGTGGCGGTCATGAAAGGATGAAGGATAATGTATGGCAGTGGATGGGACACGGTTGACTTTTCTGAACGACTTCTCTTGAACATATGGCGACACTGATAAGATGGATCGGTAGCATTACCCCAAATATGGATGGTATGGCGGGACCATGGATGTGACCGGTGAATGAAACAACCCAACCCGATTGTGGTACGGAGGAAAAGTGTCATGTTCAAGAGCGACTTGCTACCATCAAAGTTTTCTTTAGTTTCTCCCAATTTTTCCCCAGTCATTGCTGACCAGTACCTCTTTATTTTTGTCAAGCTTGAGGAGGATAACATATGATTGTTCTATAACCTGCCCTTCGGGCAAGCCCATCGCTATGTTTTAACGAGCCTAGCGATAGTGAAACTCGTTCTCGTCTAAAGACAAGTTTGTCGCTATTTAATGATTTTAACGAGTCTAATGACAAGGATAACTCGGTCCTTTTCATTTTTAGAGAGTCTGAAAAGGTGCATAAAGTTAACTCCAAAAGTCCTTTTTCGTCATCTAATCCCTTAAGTCTGAAAAAGTATAAAACAATACAGAAGGGATGAGTTTTCGATAGTTTTAACGAGCCGAATAAAACAAGCGCTTGATATTTTTGTGCAATAATCCCTCAGGTCCAAAAAGATTAAAATCTAGAGGAGGGATAGCACTTCCGGTCGCTTTAACGAGCTGGAAGGCTAAAACTCGGCAATCTTTTCATATTTTACGAGTCAGATGAAAAGAGCTTAAAGAAGACTCGTCTCTGAGGAACGAGTGATAAACAGGGTTAGCAGCTGATTCCAGGTACAGGTTGGAATTTTCCAATCACGGCAGTGTCACAAGGATGGCTAGGGGAAATCACTCTTCGCAGCTGTTCCTCAAAATGGGTAAACAATCATACGGAGGTGAACGATCGGCCAAATGAAAAGTGGAGGTGACGGTGCAAACACGACCAAGGCTTTAATGGCTGATGATGTTACATTCACGGTGGTTATTTACCGGAAGATAGTTCATTTTTTAATGAGCTTAAACGCGGAAAAACCCTGCTTAGTCTTATGTTTATTTTTTTTAACGAGCATGAACTATGTGCTAAAACTGCTCGGATCTTGCGTTTATTTTTTAACGAGCACGAACTGTGCGCTAAAATTGCTCGATGATAAGTTTGCATGCCCCCAAGCATAACAACGCAAATCCAGGTGCATGCCCCCCAAGCTTCATTGCATTCAACTTGGTGGTTGGAATGAAGGTTTACCTTTGAGATTTGGAAAGGAGATTGTTTCATTTTTTAATGAGGTTGACACAGTAAAAGAACTATCCTCATGACTCCTTGTTTCATTTTTTAATGTGGTTGACACGAGATTAGAACCGTCCTCAGAGCCCACTGTATTTACAGTATTTATATCAGGGCGATGATCCACGCTGACAAAATGTTTAGGAATCTTCCGAATCCATTAGATATAGAAGATTTCATATTGTAGGTTTCCACTGTGGCCACTTCCGCCAGATTACTTGCAGGTGATAGGGAAAAATTACCCATTAAGGCAGGGTCTTTTAGGAGACCTACTCCAATATTTTGAAGCGAATGATTGCTTCCATGGATCATTGGAATGCTTCCCGTAACTTGTGAACTGTCGGGGAGGAAAGTTTGTTGGTCGATGACTGTAATTCCTCCTTGAAAGGGAAATGCAATCTTCCTGAAGTAGGTCGACACAACTGCGGCCATCGCATATATCCAGGGCCTTCCCAGTAGGATGTTGTAATCGAGGTTTCCATCAATTACTTCAACATCAATTCCTACTGTTTTGCCCCATAGTTCAACTTGCAAGTTACTTAAAATCCCGTATGGAGTGTATGATCGTCCATCAAATGCTTTTAACGTCGTTAACGATCTCGACAAGGGTGGTGAGCCTAAATTCTTCCAGCAACTCATCGACATAATACACGTAGATGCCCCCTCATCAATAATTGTTCGATGAACAGTTTTGTTGAGGGCTTTCACTTGAATAAGGAAAGTTAGTTGAGCTGGTAACTGAGGGTCATATCCTTTATGATCAAAGGCCACAAGATTGGAGTCCATCGGGTCAATTTCACCTATTGCTGATAATAAAGCTTGCTCTTGGGAGAGGCAATTTTGTGGTACCTCAAGCGTTGACATAGCGGACGGCGATTGGGCCAGGTCCTCTATTATATTATAATTCTGTGCTATTTTTGCACGAGGATTAAATGCCGACTTGTACACTACTCCCTTTAGTGACATTATCATTTGTTCAGGAATGGTGGGTGGCACAACTTTGGTCAAAGTTGTTGTCGAACTACTAGGTTGTTCATTAGCCTTGTTATTCGACACCTGTGGATTCCCGTAATCTTTATTCCTTGCCAAAGCATCATTTTGCTGCTTTGAGATAGACAACATAAGCACTTGGGATCGGGAAGCATTTTGATTAGCAACAAGTTTGGTACCCGGGCTTGGAAAAGGATCAGTCAATACTGCTGAGGTTTTTGAACTCTTAAAGAGTTTCTTAACTTCAGCTATATGTGGACAATCTCTCGTCCAATGATCCTCATCGCATATATGACACCCCGCAGGGGGATTCCTTTTTCTCCCTTTCTTTTTCTTCTTGCCCCCTCGTTGCTTCAGTTGTTTTCCCTTGTCGGTCGACACGGCATTTACTTCCGAGGCAAGAAGTTCCTCATTTTCATTTTGACTGGAAATCTTACGGACCCTTTTAGATGTAACCTTTGTCGATTTCGTGTCTGTCGTGCCAATCACGCCATCGATGGCATGAGAGTCATTGTTTGATTTAGGAGGAGGAGGAATTGAGAATTCCGGTCTAGGGGCGTCAGGTATTTTGTTGTAGAGCGTGCAAGACTGAGTATAGACCAAGTCCAGATATTGCGCACGAGCGATGACTTGCTCTTCTGTTACGACTCCCCCCTTTGCCACATCTTCCGTGATTGTAGGAAGTAAGGATTTGATAAACCATTCAGCTAATAGCTGATTGGGAACGTACGTTTTTACCATCCTACGACGACGTCGCCACTCATGTATATGATCAGATATGTGAGTGGTTGTTGTCTGTTTGAAGTTGGTTAGGAGTTCCGTTCCCGTTTCATACCTTATCGGTAATTGAAAATGGGTTAAGAAAGTCGTGGCTAAGGTACTGAAGCTGTTGAACGAAGCTCTAGGAAATTCAATATACCATTTTGCCGCTAGACCAGTTAACATCCTCTGAAAAAGGCGAAGCCTAATCGAATCATCGTTTAGGGTGTTTGATGAACACCATAGATGAAATGTCATCACATGATTCGACGGATCTTCACCCGGATTTCCATTAAATTTAGGAATATCTGACGGAAGTTTATGCGGAATCGCTGGCCACCAAGGGGCATAAGCAATTGGATCATTCGTCAGCCGGTTTAGATCTGGTAATTCTAGAGTTGCTACAAAGGGCAACTATTGATTCAGGTTAGGCGAAGCATACCCAGGATAAGATGGAATCGCCTGAGCAGTGGGTCTTTGCATACCAGCATAATGTATTTGATGCTGGCAACTTTGACAAGGTTGATGGGCATAACCATTATAATATGGTTGTTGATTACCGCTTTGGAAATGCGATTGCCCATTACTTACAAAGACTTGTTGCTCAGGTCCTCGATATGATTGCTGGAATGGGGGTTGTTGAGTTTGAACCAGCTCTGGTTGTTGAACCATTTGCTGTTGACCAATACTGGATGATTGACCAAGATGAGGAGTCACAGTACTTGTTTGATCCTGAGTCGCTCCAGATAAGGAGGCACTAACCTGAGGTTGTGATTGAGTCGTTGAGACAAGAGGCTGTTGTATTGCAACCTGAGGCTGTTGGGGTTGACATACAACAGGTAGCGCTTGTACTTGCGACGCAGTAACCATAGCAAGTATAGTGGGAATATTCGACACAGGGTGGACTGGTTGCATTGAATATACAACCCTTGGTTGCTGAGGCAGTATTGGTACCCAACTGTTGGATGTAATTCCAGTTTGACCTGAACTTTGTTGTAAACTCCCATATGGTTGTTCTCCGGGAGGGAACAATGAAAAGGCATACTGCCCTCCATATGGTGGCAATCCAGTACTTAAAGGGCAGATTGGCCTTTGAAGACACATTGGATCAATTTGTTGAGTTTCAACATAAGAAATACCAGATGATAATCCGGATGAAGAAATAGGAATTAACCATGTCGTCGAAGCAGTCCCTGATGGGACTCCGGCTTGTTGTTGATAAGTTGCCGGGACATATGGTATACCATCGAACATCGTTGGGGTAGCAGCAGGAGGCTCTGCCGCTGCTGTGTCGGATGACACAATCCTGGATGTCGACGGTTGTTCAGACATATCTAGTCTATCCGAAAGATTTTCTAGCGATTCTACAAGAACTTACGATGAAAAGAGACTAACTTCGAAGATCAACGAGGGAATGGTGATCATTATTCCGTTTAAAATAAATTTTAACGACGCTTAGACACAACCTGCTTTTTCAATTTTAAAGAGTCGAGAAAAAGAAAAAGATGACTCTAGTCTCCTTCGATGTTTTAACGATCCCGAAGTGACAAATGCTCGGATGGACTTTTTCCGTTATAGAGTCTGAAAAAGGCCAAAAGGAACTGCTCTGGAGTTCTAGGTAGAGGGTGTGCCAAACTTTTCACAAAACCGCAGAATACTTTTTAAGGTACGGGCGGTCAATCTTCCTGAATGCTGTGTTCAGTGCATTGCGATCAGTAGGGCGGCCGACACGGCTTCCTAAGGATAAAGTTTTTATGCCTATAGGGGTCTCCCAATATATACTCGACGGTACGTGGGAGCACAATCCGTACTGGCGCTATCGTCCCTCAGGAGGAATCACCCACCATCAGCAAGATCGACAGTCACCAGGCTTTACAACGCCAGAACACGTCTCTAGCCTAGACCTCTATGTTGTGCGTTAAGTTACAAAGCGTTGTTAAGTTCATTCAATTTATTTTAGGTTGATCTTTTTAGAAGTTTGCCTTTTGAGGTTCACCACGAGATGTATGATACAATTCCTAAATGCAGTCTAAAGATGATAAGCAAGCTTTTCTATCTTTTCAACAATGAAAATCCTAGCTACAAAGGGAAAAGAAAGACACCATCTTTTCTCAAAGAGCAATCAGCACACTCTAATGCACTTTTCCTAAATCCAACATGCAAACTATCAAAATGCAAATGCACAATGCAGGTGTTTGTTTTCCGCTTTCTTAGTATTGATGCCTACAAAGAAAGCTTTTTGTACAGCTTTGAATTCGCTTTTAAATGATAAATACAAACAAGTTTACTTTTTCGAAATCAGAGAAGATAGAAGAGATTACAACACTTAACGATTTTCGAAATGAAGACTTGTTTCGACACTTAAAAGAGACAAACTCAAACCAATAAGCAAAAGCAAATGTATAATCAATCTGCAAACAGCCAATGAACTCTCTTCTAAGATTATAATCAACAGATCTGAATCAAGGGCTACAGGATGACTATTTCACTCATGCAAAGGAAAACTGTAAATGACGCCACAAACACATAAAAACACTCACAGTCTTTTTGTACAAAAGGAGGCGGAATCTAAGTAGAGAAAAGTAGTTATCAGACTGGTACCTATGCTGGTTACAAGCTGCAAAAATCAGAGATCAAAACAAGGCAAAACAGAGCAGAGAACCCCAGCTGCACAAGGGCAAACTGGTTCAGCGCAACCTCAACACAGGGGTTTTGACATTCAGCGCAGGTATCCTTCACGGGACCTGCGTTGAAATGCAGAATCCCTTCACTGGGTCTGCGCTGAAGAAGAAACTCTCATTTCCCTCAGGTTCTGGGTCACAGATTGCTATTTAATTCACTGTTTCAGGCCAAATAAAAGCAACAAGAAAGGTGCAATCAAAGGGATGCTTTGAGGGGCTACTAAGATCTATCACAAGGATCATCAAATCATTTGTGAATCCATTGTTCATACCATAGACAAGTCCAGTGATTGGATCAAAGCAGCAACTGTCTACTTTGCATCTGGGAAAAGCAGATGCAGTTCGATTGTTGCTGTCGAGTCTATGAAACAAACAATGATAGAAACACAAATAAAATGACTAAACAGCTTCCCCAGTGGAGTCGCCAATTTGTTGTGGGGAAAAATGCCTATGCAGGACGATCCTATCCACCTAAGGTGTGACAGTGCCTTAGCAACAAACAGAGACAGCTATTTTGGTTTCTTCCTTTATGAAATGTGAAAGAAGAGAGATCAATAGACTTACCGGTGTCTTCCGTTTGTCCCTCGATTCAGTCTCTCTTCTCTTTGGGAGTTCACAGCTACTTGCCTTCTTGCTTGTCCAGCTTCAACGGGTTCCTGCAAGATCACAAGAGAAGAACACTACACAAAGACAGATATTCACATTCATAACTAGTTTAGGATTAGAAATAAACCAAATACACTAATGCATTCATACATCAAAAACACATCAACATATAGGAGAAACCAAGATAGCTTTATTGATGAATAACAAGGTTCAGGAAGAGATACAACCCAGAGGGCTCCAATCCAGCATCTCCTTCCCAACAAATGGAATTTCTATCTTCACCCCCTTCAAAGCATTAAGCACCCAATGATTCCAATCTCAAACCAACAACAATTCTTTGCAATAACAAAATTCCAGCCTCTAGATCTCATGGAGGAGAGATCCATATATAGACGTTTGGAGAGAGGATGAGTCAGCTTGAGATCTGACTAGTGTCCTCTCCCTCTATCAGTTCTTGAGTCCACTTGGAGGTTCTTGCTTCCACTTGGAGATTTGGAACCTCTTACTCATCACCAGTCGAATTCCCTGAGGCAAGTGTCATTTTGGAAGCTTCCTGGGTTTTGACACCTTGAGAAATGAGCCTGCCATATGTCCATTCTCATTCAGCGTAGGTAGCCAGTGTTCCCTTTGACATTCAACGCAGGTAGCCAGTGTTGGCTTTGACATTCAGCGCAAACATCTAGTGTAGCCACTGAAATGATCCTGAATTGACTTGTTTTTGAGCAGTTTCTGGTGGAGAACTTTTGTGAATTGTTGTGGTTTGTTAGCCTTGTTCCTCTAGGGGTAGGAACAACATGCTTAGGGACTTTGGATCCCTTAGATTATGGACATTTCATGCTCAATGCTGTAAGGCATAAAAATGTCTATAACAACACTAGTTTCTCCTTCCCTTTTACCTCATATCCTTGTGGTTGCTGCATATATATCTCTTCCTCCAAATCCCCATGGAGAAAGGCTGTCTTTACATCTAACTGATCAAGATGCAAACCTTTAGCTGCTACTAGACTTAGAATAGTTCTGATTGAAGTCATTTTAACAACAGGAGAAATTATTTCATCAAAATCAATACCTTCTTCTGTGCAAACCCCTTCACCACAAGTCTAGATTTGTACCTCTGTTGTCCTCCATCTTCTTCCTTCAGCCTATAAACCCATTTATTCTGCAATGTAGTTTTACCTGCATGCAACCAGACTAAGTCCCAAGTCTGGTTATGCATTAAGGAGTCCATCTCTTCTTCCATGGCTACCTCCCACTTCTTCCTGCTTTTAACCTGCATTGCTTCCTCATAACATTCAGGTTCACCAGAATTAGCAACAATAAATAATATAATGAAGGAGAGTATCGTTCAATGGGTCTAGTTATCCTGGTAGATCTTCTAACACCACTTTCAAGTGTTTGGGGTGCCTTTTGCTATTGTAGTGGTTGCTGTTATTGTGGTTGTTGATTATTATTATTTTCAGGCACCTTTACTTTTTTAGTGATTTCATCAAGGACTATGTATTCCTTGTTTTCTTTTTCCCGTTTCTTTTCCTGCAACTGATTATTATACAAGACCTTTTCATTGAATATTACATCTCTTCTCCTAATGAATTTTTGATTTTTGTAATCATATAAGCGATAACCAAAATCATTAACACCATATCCAATAAAGGTACATTTCTTTGACTTTGCCTCAAGCTTTGTTCTATTTTCTTTATCAATATGGACAAAGGCCTCACAACCAAAAGGCTTTAAAAAGGAGTAGTTTACCTTTTTACCTGTCCATGCTTCCTCTTGGACACCACCATCCAAGGAACTTGAAGGCCCTCTGTCTATTAGATAAACAACAGTATCTACAGCATCTGCCCAAAACTGTAAAGGAAATCCTGCATGCAATCTCATGCACCTTGCACGCTCCATGATTGTTATGTTCATCCTTTCTTACACGCCATTTTCTTGTGGCGTTCTTGGAACTGTCTTCTCTCTGTGAATTCCATTCTCTAAACAGTACCTATCAAACTCTTTGCTACAATATTCACCTCCATTTTCTGATCTAAGACACTTCAATTTCTTTCCTATCTCAATCTCAACCAAAGCTTTCCATTTCTTGAAAGTATCAAATCCATTAGATTTATTCTTAATACAATAAATCCAATTTTTTCTAGTTGCATCATCTATAAAAGTAACATAATAACGAGAGCCACCAAGAGATGATACTTGAGCAGGTCCCCATACATCTGTATTTACAAGCTCTAATTTTTCGCTCTTATTTTCTTTCCCAACTCTAAGAAATCTGACTCTCTTCTGTTTTCCATAAATGCAATTCTCACAGAAGTCCAAATCAACATTCTTTAGACCTGGCAACAAATTCCTTGAGTGAAGAATCTTCATCCCTTTTTCACTCATGTGTCCAAGCCTATGATGCCATAATGCTACATCTTCTAGTTTGGAAGTTAAAGCATTAACAGAGTTAGAAATACCATTGCATAAATACAATGTACCAACCTTTTCGCCTTTTGCTATTACTAGGGCTCCTTTGGTGACCTTCCAAGCTTTATCTATTTAAGTTGTCACACAACCTTCATCGCCTAACTACCCTATTGAAATCAGATTTTTCTTTAGATTTGGAACATGCCTTACCTCCTTTAGTAGCCATTGGTTTCCATTTTTCTATTTTACAAGAACCTTACCCATTCCAACAATTTTACAGGGTTTATCATCACCCAAATGAACTTGTCCAAAATCTCTTGAACATAGTCATGAAAGTATTTCTTATCAAGTGTGGCATGGAATGAGGCCCCTGAATCTACCACCCTAGTAATATTTTCAAAAGAAAGAATAAAAGCATCTTGTAACACCTCACCTGTAACATTTGCTTCATGATTATTTTCTTGTTGTGCATCTCCTTCTTTTCCTTTCTAAGATCTACAGTCTTTCTTTAGGTGTCCTTTCTTTCCACATTTCCAGCACACTATCCCTGATCTAGACTTGGATCTGCCTTTCCTTGATTTACTGCGATATCCTGAGCTCTTTCCTCTTTCCATTATTCTTGCCCTAGACTCTGCGCTCAAAGCATTACCCGATGTCTCACCGAAGCTTTTCCGTCACATTTCCTCGCTAAGGATAGCACTGACAACATCATCAAACTTTAAAGTACTAAATCCAGAAACAGAGTTACTAATGGCCATTACTAAACCACTCCAACTTTCTGGTAATGAGCACAAGAATAACAGAGCTCTAATTTCATCATCAAAGTTTACCCCTACAGAATATAACTAACTTGTAACAGTATTAAAATCATTTAAATGGTTTGCAACAAATCCACCTTCCAACATCTTCATATTAAATAACCATTTCATAAGAAATACCTTGTTTGAGGCCGAGGGTTTTTCATATAGTTTCTCCAATGCCTTAATCAAACCCTCTGTTGTTTTTCCTTTGAAATTTTGAAGGCGACTGACACTACGAGCCACAACCATACTGTTCCGAGTGCCTTTATATCGAGAAGGTTCCATTCTTCATCTATCATACCCATCAGCATCTTTTTTTTTTCCACCCAATGGTAGGTATAGATCTTTCTGATACATATAATCTTCCATCTTGATCTTCCACAGCGAGAAGTTTTGGCCGTTAAATTTCTCGACCCTAAACTTACCATCTTCTGCCATTTCTCCCACTCAAACAAGGAACCCTTCTTTCCTGCAAGTTTATCAGCCAAATAGACCTTCGGCTCTAATACCGGTTGTTAGAAAATTATATATTACGGAGCAATGGAACACATAAAATATTGCAGAAATATAAACACAGAAAATGCATAAAACAAGAGAGGACACAGATATACGTGGTTCACCCAATGTGGGCTACGACCACCCCAAACAGCCAGTCCTTCCTTTCTATTATCTAGCAAAATGAAGAGACACAACCTACAGCAGATCTGCTGTAATATCCTCTATTTTCTCTCACAGTCTCACCTCTCTATTTCTCACTCAGATAATACACATCTATTACAAAGCCTCAAATACAATGCCCTCATACAAAGAGAGGGGTTGCCTTCTAGGGAAAAGAACCATAAACTAAACATAAGTTCTACCATCAGATCATCCACCTAATGAACGGCCCATATTGACTAGAAATTACTATACTTTTACAAGGCAATTTTACATCTATTCTTAACTTCAGGGGCGTTGCCCCCGAAACCCCCCTCTAGAGGGGGGCTCCCCAAAGCTCGCAGCTACCCCCCCTGGACCCCCCCTACAGCGAATATTCTACGGGCAACGTTGCCACCCCATTTCGAACTGGGGTCCAATGTGGCGATACCTTTGAATACAGAAGATAATCAGGCTCCACACCCAACAGTAAAATGTTGTAATCGAGGGATCGGTCAACTACCTCAACTTCAACAGTTACCATTTTTCCCCCAAGTTCAATTTGTAGGTTACTCAAAATTTGACATGGAGTATATGTTCTTCCATCAAAATCTTTCAACGTGGTTTCTTATTGCGACAATGGCAGTGAACCAAGTGTTTTCCAGTAGCTCATGGACATAATGCAAGTAGATGCCCCCTCATCAATAATAGTTCAGTGAACATTCTTATTGAGAGCTTTTACTTGGATTAGGAAAGCTAATTGCACCGGTAACTATGGTGAATATCCTGCATGGTTAAAAACCACAAGATTTGAATCCGTAGAATCTATTACGCTTATTGCTGACAGTAAAGCCTACTTTTGGGAGTGATAGTTTTGCAACACCTTGAGTGTTGACATAGCGGAAGGTGATTGAGCAAGATCTTCCACTATGTTATAATTTTGAGTTGCTCGAGCCCGAGGATTGAATGTTGATTTGTGAACAACTCCCTTTGGTGGTTTTATTGTCAATTAAGGTACAATAGGTGGAACAACTTCAGATGAAGTCGAAGTCGAAGGATTAGGTTGATTAGTGGCCTGATTATTCGACGATGACAACATATTTCCATAATATTTGTTTCTTGTTCACACCAAAACTTCGTTTTGTGGCTTTGTGAAGGATAACATGAGTACCTGGGATGTGGAAGCATGGCCTATTGCAACCAAATGTTTCTCCAGGGTTGGAAATGGATCAGTCAACACTGTCAATGTGTTTGAAATCTTTAAAAGTTTAGAGATCTCAGAGAGATGTGGACAATCTCTTGTAAAATGCTCATTATTACATATCAGACATGGATAACGACATTTCATTACTGAAGTAGAGGAATCAGATGATTTTTCTGGAGGGGCATTTTCTTGTTTCTTTTTGTTTTTCCCCTTTTTCTTGCTCCCTGGTTACTTTGGATTTTTTCCTTTGTCTGATGACACCGCATTAATCTCGGAGGGAAGAGTATTTTTAATGCATTGGTAGTTTGATTGAAAATATCAAGAGTTTGATCAGATGGTCTTCCTCCTGTTTGTGTGCTTGAAGAACCAATCACACCGTCACAAGCATGAGAGTCCTTACTTTATTGTGGAGGAGGGGGAACAATGAAAGATGGTCGCGGTGCATTGGGAATTTTATCATAAAGTGTGCCAGATTGTGTGTAAACCAAATCCAAGTATTTGGAACGAGCAATAACTTGCTCTTCTGTGACAACTCCACCTTTTTCCACATCCTCGGTGATTGATGGCAACAAGGATTTTATAAACCACTTAGCTAAAAGTTCATCGGGAACATATGTATTAACCATTCAACGACAACACCGCCACTCATGAATATGATCTGATATATGGATAGCAGTAGTATGTTTAAAGTTGGTTAGGAGTTCCGTTCCAGTCTCATATCTAATAGGTAACTAGAGGTGGGTCAAAAATGTAGTGGCTAAAGTGGTGAAATTGTCAAAAGAAGCACTTGGTTAATCAATGTACCATTTAACAGCTGGACCAGTAAATGTTTTTTGGAAAAGACGAAGTCTAACTGAATCATCATTTAAGGAGTTTGATTAACACCACAAATGAAAGGTCATGACATGATTTGATGGGTCTTCTCCAAGATTTCCGTTAAATTTCAGAATGTCAGATGGTAACTTATGTGGAATCAACGACCACTAATGTGCATATAGGATTGGATCATTAGTGAGCCGATTTAAATATGGTAATTCTAAATTTGCTACCAATGGAAACTGTCAATACAAGTCAAGTTGAGCATACCCAGGATATGATGGAATTGCCTAAGCAATAGGTCTTTGCATACCAACATAGGGCATCTGCATTTGGTAACCTTGGTATGGTTGTTATTGAACAAAACTAGTATAAGGTGGCTGTTGATAACTAGGTTGAATGTGTGGTTGTCCATAACCTGCAAAGCCTTGTTGACCAAGACCTTGGTAGGCTTGAGATTGACCCAAACCAGGTTGAGCCTGTGAAACAGGTCCAAACTGGGGTTGGAATTGCTGGTATTGGGGTTGTTGAAATTGAGGCTGTCGCGGTTGTTGAATCAACTAGTGTTGTTGTTGGTACAACTATTGTTGATTTAAAGGTTGTTGTTGCCTAGCAATGAAAGGTTGACCTGCTTGTGAATAAACTATACCAATGTAAGCTTGGGTCAGTCCAGAGAAGGGTATACTGACCTGTGGTTGCCGCTGAACCTCAAAAACAAGTGATTGTTGTATAGAAACTTAAGGGATTTGAACTTATTGACCTTAAACCTAGGGTTGCAAGGTAGAAGGATCAATTTGTATTGGTTGAGATACAATAGTTTGAACTTGTGACTATGGTATGGTAGTAACAACAAGTGTAGTAGGAATAGTTGACACAGCTTGCATTGGTTGTGTTGGATACACAAGCCTTGGTTGAACTGGCATTGTTGGTTGTCATTGACAAACTCTAATTCCATACTGACCTGAATACTATGGCATATTACCATATGATGGTCCTGTGGGATAAGGAGGATAAGGTGAATAAGCATATTTCCCTCCATATGGTGGAAATCTAGTGTTTAATGGATACATAGGTCTTTGTTGACCAGATTGCCCAGCTTCATACTGATAGGAAAGATCAAACTGTTGAGTTCCCATTAGAGAATAACTAGGTAAAATTATGGTTGAGGACATGGGTGATGACCATGGTGTAGAAGCCACCCCTGAGTGGGTTCCAGACAATTATTGGTAACTAACCGGGACGGACGATTCACTATACAGATGTGACTCAGGTGTGGTAGAAAACATCAAAGAGGTTACAACAGAAGATTCTGTTGCAGCTGCATCAAATAATATAGTCTGTGATGTTGACAGTTGTTCAACCATAGTTAACTAACCCAAATATTGTCCTAAAGAATTGACGGGTACTTGAAAAGAAGCAGGATCAAATGAAGTGAAAAAATCAGGAGTATTACAGTAAAGATAAAGCCTAGTCCCAAAGTGAAATGGGGTTCCAGGTGTGGAATCTTCTTCCAATTCTTCCTCTATAGCAATTAAACTTGGTGGAAGAACTTCACCATCAGGTCCATAAAAAATTTCTAGTGTTGATGAAGTTGAAGTTTCAATAGTTACTGATCTCTGAGGGATAACTGATTGATCATCTTCTGGTAAAGTAATAACTTCTGAATGTTCAAATTTGAAGTCCATATGTTCGGGTAAACGAACAACAATTTTAGAAAGAGGTTCCTGAACAACTTCAGGTTTAGATGTAACTTCTGGTTGAACTGGGATAGATGCTTAATTAACTTCTGGTTGAACTGAAACAAGTTCAGAAGTACTTTCTTGTTGAGCAACTTCAAGTTGAGGATCAACTTTTTGTTGAATAGCTTTGGTTACTTTTTCACTAGGATCAGTGCTAATGTCCCCAGGTAATTGTGAAACTTCTTCTTCAAGAACAGATGTACTAGAAATAGTTCGAGTAATTGGAGTCTTTGTACTTACAGAAATAGATGATTCAAGTAACTCAGATGAAGAAATAAGAGTTCTTGATGTACTAGACTCAGTTAAGCGAGACCACTTTGCCCAAATTGGTGTCGCTTCTAGAGGAAAAGGCGGTTTTTTCGCTATTCTCTGCGAACAACGGGGTATGGGTTGATGTTCCTCCATGATTGCTGATTAATTTTATTATCAAAAAAGAAATAAAAAAAGGGGTATACTAGGCCAAAGGTTTACCAAGAAACTGTGAACTGCAGAATACCTCCTAGCAAACCAAGAAGTATGGGCAGGCAATCTCCCCAAATGCTATGTTCAGTGTATCACAGTTTACAAGTTGGCCAACTCCGTTACTTAATGATGGATAGAAACCTAGAGTTGTCCTCCCATATATACCTGAAGGTACATGGAAGCCCAGTCCGTGTAAGCGTTGTCTAATGTAAAACCACACAGTGAGAGCATTCCCATATACTTTACGTATTGTAACACCACCCTATATACCCGAAGGTACATGGATGAGATACGATATACTCACGTACATGGAATGAGGTATCACACTCAGGATGTATTGCAGACAAGTTAGCAACAACTGCTTTGTTTTACGATGACAGAACACATCTCTAGCCTAGAACCACTAAATTTTCTCATTAATGACAATGATCCATTGGGTAAATTGATGTTTATTTTAAGTTGAACTTGCTTAGGAATTTTCCTTTCAAGTTCACCACGTGATGTGTTCTGAAATTCCTAGGAATGAAACTATCATGATAAGCATTTTTCCATTCAGTTTAACAATGAAAATCCTATCTACTTAGGGATAGAGCAATCAGATTCCTTTTGATCAAAGAGCAAAGAGCACAATCTAAATGTCAATCCCCTACACTATTCCTATCAGCACACACAAACTTTTTCAATGAAACATGCATGTATTTATTTTCGATTTCCCTTAATGTGAATGAACAGAAAGGAAAACTAATGCACAATCAATCAATAAACTCTTTTCATAAAAATGACGATTTTGTGACAATTTATTTTCAAGGAAAATAAGACTTTACGATGCTTTCATTTTCAAAGAAATGAGGAATTACAACACTTTCAATGAAAATACTAATCATATGCATGCATCAATCAATCGATCTTTCATGAATGAAGACTTTACGACAATTCAAATTTTGAAGGAAAAGACGATTTTACGACACTTTCTTTTGAGAAAGATCAATCAACCAAAAAACTAACTTTCGACTATAGATTGAAAATGAAAAAGTAAATACATAAGAAACATTTACCAATCCTAGTCTAGGTAGGGCCTGCTAAGGAGATGAAAAACTATTTTCAGAGACAAGACATCATTGACATTCAACAAATCATTCAAATAGAGAAAATTGGAAAAAACTTCATCTCCTAGATGGGAAACTGACCCTTAAGGGATCAGCACAAGCTGCAGCAAGAGATAGTGCACTTCAGTGCATTGGCTCTATGCTAGAAGTGAATTACAGCACACTATGTCCTTCATTGCATTGCGCTGGTGACAGTAAACCATTTCTGAAGGCAATTTGACATAGCTTTGACTTAATTTTCAATGAAATAATACTGAAATTCAATCAATGACCACAGGTACAGTATGTAAAAATGTCTTAAGAGGCTGATAAGCTACTAAGATGGATAATCAATCCCCAGTGGAGTCGCCAATTTGTTTTGGGAATTTTACTATCAATGGATAAAGGCCTAAACCCCTAGACTAGTAGCTAAGTCTAGAACAATAGTGCAAAGCATTCTCTACCTTTTCTATAACCAACAAATTAAATAAGATAGCAAAGAAGCCTACTTGAAGCTTTCGCTTACTCCTTATCTCCCTTGACTGATTTTGTCACTCCTTTCCATACTTAATCCGCTTGAAAAGTACATGTGCACAAACATAAGAAAAAAACTGATCAAAGCATATGATAATGATCTATTGATTAAACATAAAATGGAATCAAGTGCATAACACACATATGAAAGCATCAATAAACAATACAAACATATGGAAAAAGTTTTGAATACTTTTAGTAAAAGGAAGAGTTACAACCCAATTTGATTGGTTCAATGTCACTCCTCCAGTTCAATCCCATCCTCTCATCATAACAAGAAAGACATTTTGACATCATTACAATACTTGAAACCAACTCAAGTCTCATACTAACAACATCTACCTATAATTCAATGATTTCTAGCCCTTGATCACTTAGATGAGTGGCCTTTTTATAGTTGAATGAAGGAATTTATGCCATAAATGGTGATAATGAATTCCCTCCCAAACTTAGGATTTAGTTCCATGGAGGATGGGATAAAGGGATTGCTGTTCCTTAAATCCCTCCCTCATCCAATTTCGAGCCCAAAGGAGTGGATAGCCTTGGGAAACTTCCAAAAGCATCCTATGGATAATAATATTCCAAACCCCAATGCATATTTCTCTCAAATTTGCCAAGCGTAGGCCGAAGAGGGCTCAAGTGCGCTGCAATTCACCCTAGAAGTGTACTGGGCTACACTACAGTGCACCCTGATAAAGGCCTGCCTACGCTGATCTTCTTAGATGCAGTTTTTGGATGATTTCAGTCACAGAATCTCTTGGGAAGGAGGCATTCTGATGGTTGACTTCATTAGCGCATATAACAACTAAATTAGGGTTTGATGGGACCTAATAGTACTGATCTATAAGTCGGGGTTGATGTACCCAAATGAATCTGTAACACCCCTAAACGACATTTTTTTGGGGTCCGCAGTAGGCGGATAGCCATTGGCTAGGGCATGTGATGAAAACTATAGTACTCAGAGAGACCTTGTCGACAAGGTATTGTATGCGCCATGCTAACACTCAGGTTTTGCTTAGAAGTTATTTGAAAGAAGGAAAGGATCCAAGGTAACTACAAACCAATCTTTTAAGTATAGATCCTAGCAAATCTACACTCAAAGAGGGCTCTCTCTTTATGGTTTAGCGTTGTTTTGATACGATATTAGGCTAGCTACTAATGCTTAAGGGATTTGTTTTGACTTGTTTGATGGAATTAAGGCAACTGATAGGCAAAGCAGGTATTCATGCCATTGGGCTATGGAGTCAAGTAGGAAAGGTTTATTAGGATTTGATTAATCACCGAGGTAAGAGTTCACAATACAAGCTAGCACAGCACGGACAAATCTGAAAGTCTTAATGGATGGAAATCTTAACAAGGGCCAAGGGAAATGATGAATCCTTAACAGGGATTAAGATGAAGAAGGGAGGTTTGGAAAATAGCAAGGGAAATTAAGAATAATGTACTAGGGGCCAACAGAAGGAATGAATTAAAGAAGTGAGGGAGCAATTAAGAATTCTCGAACCTAAGAAATTTAGTAGAAAACATTAAATAAGCAAATAGTTAAAACAGAGAGCACTTAAGCTAATTCTGATGATATTATTCCTTGTCTGCTTTTAAGAATTATAAGAAAACACATATGATATTTCAAAACATAAAGGAAAACAATATTCAAACTCATAGAAATGATACTTATTTGTCTCCCACAATGCACATGAATCGAGTTAAATGTCCTCAGCTTTATTTAATCCAGTAAACCAATCTAGCCTTCATTACAACAACTCCTTTAGCTCAAAACAAAGTCTACAGAAATGCTTTTTAATCCACCATAATTACTTCATTTTGTGAAGTACTTATACAAAAATTACTACAAAATATCTCATAACTATATGAGATTTTTTTTAAGAAACAAAAGTTATCTTCCACACGAAGATAGAGACAGATGGAAAACAGATTGGTTGTTGTCCCTTTATTTATGAATGTGCTGGATACTGGAACTTGGATTTGCCTCTTGCAGTTTCCTTGGTAGTTATGTGTTGGATTTCACTCTTATCTTCACCTACTGATACTCTTTACCTGTGATGATACTCTTTACCTGTACTGTTACATTCTTTCATCCTGTATTACCAAAATTGCCATGGTAAATATTTTTTACTTCACAGATTTACTATGGTAACTTTATAGTAAATTAGTCAAACTGGTCCACCATTCATTATCTGGTAATTTTATCCTGATCATCGTCCTATAAACTTAATCAACTTCTATGTAAAATAGATTCTATGTAAAATAGATTCTCCAGGCTATCATAAAGTACCTTTCTTGTAGGTAATGCTTTTACTCCTGAAGAACTTTCTTGACAATTGGCCTGTTTACTTAGCCTTTCAATATAATCTTCACGTGTCATTAACTTATCATGTATAACCAGTGGACTAGGAAGGCCTTTCTCTCTCAAAATGCCATACTTCAACATGAAGCTATCGATATCTGCCTGAATACTCTGACACCTTTTCTCTAAGTTAAGCATTAAGTTCCTTTTAGTAAGAACTTTCTTTATTTCAATAATAGTAGCTATTTTGTCTTCAATCTCTAACTCATCTACTTTGTACCTGTTCCTGCTATTCAAGAAATCAATTAACTGATTTGCCTCTTCGAGGTTATCTCCCAGTTCTTCATTAGTTTTCTGTATAGCTTCTATAGCTATTTTTAATAATTCAGTCTGTTCAAAAATTATCTGGATAGAAGGCCAAATATCATTGATGGAATCAATGATATTGGCCCACAATATATTTCTCATGTCTCCTAGTGGTTTTTCTAATGTCAAGTCCTTCTCCAGGACTCTGATTCTTTCCTCCATCCTTTTGTTTTTCCTTTCTTCTTCTTTGTTCTGAATTTGTGCAAGTTCATAGTTTGCTCCCATACTTGATATTTGTTCTTTGAGCTTTTTCAATTCTGTGGCCTGGATACTCATTTGTTCCATGGCTTTAATCATCTCATCTGGTTTTTCTACTGATGTCCCTGCACTGTTTGATGTACCTGTGGTTGGAATAGTATCTGCTAATGGCAATTTTGTCATTGGTGGAAGTGTTGGTGCCAAAGAAGCTGCGAGAATGGAGGGTGTTGCTGTAGAAACTGTGGGTATGACAGTCTAATGAGTGGTGGCCAGCTCACTCTGGTTAGACTGCATTGCTTTCTCCAATTCCTTTTCAGTTTATTTTAACTAATCATTTAACTTGAGGAATAGGTCCATAAGTTCTTCCTCCTTTTGTTTCTCTATGACTTCTACAATTTGAGGATGGTGGAGAGGAGGGATCTTAAGATGCTCCTTCATTGCAGCTATATCGTCAATTTTCTTTTTAATCACTTGTTCAGCTACTTTGACATCTTTGGGATCATGTCCCAATTATATCACCAAGTCTTCTAGAGTTTTTGTCCTAGTCTCTTTAACCTAAGAGGAGGCCTCTTCTAGTTGCAACTGTGATGTGGTGTTGTGCAACGAATTTTGCAATTGATTTGTTGTGATGGCCTTATTAGTCAATTTAGAATAGACCATTTCACCAGTCTTCTTGTGCAATTCTATTTGGTAAATAGTATGGATATCCTTTGGCAACACTTCAAAATCAGTCTTTAAATAATCAGCCATGGATCTTGGCTGTTGCACAGTTGGCTTGAGGAAGCTCATCTGCATTTTTCCTTCCTTTATGTCAAAAGCTGACATAAGCCTAGTTTGGTTAGTTGGAGCCATTGTGAGGTAGTGAGCATAGGTTTGAGATTTTAGTTTCTCATTCCTCACTTTAATTTATTTATACTTTCCTTTAATGTCCAGGCTCTGTTCAGAGGGAGCCCTGAAAGAAGACACCTCTGTGCTTTGCTATCTTTCTAGTGCCTGTATATGTGAAGTAGATGGTGTCCCACCAGTTGGAATAGTCTGCATACTATTTGTCCTTTCTGCCACTACGTTTCTTATGGTCTCCTCAGTATACTCTTCTTCTGCATAGGGGTTTAACCTTTGCCTTTTAACAAAATTTTGATCAATAGGCATAGTAGAAGGAGTGGCCTCATCTCGGCTTCTTTTTAAATTTTTCTCCTCATTTAGAGGAGTCTCCAAAATAGGAGGTTTGCTCATGATTTGTTCAGGTTGAGCAAGCTCCTCTGAGATTTCAGGTTTCTTTGACTCTTCTTGTTGTTATGAATCTTCTACTTGTTCTGAGGTTCCTTGTTGCTCTGATGGCTGTGTGCTATGTTCCTGTGACTGCTTTTGTGATGAAGTTTCTCCAAACACCTGTACAAACGAATCTTCATCAAACCTTCTTTCTAAGTCCACCATTACATTGTCAACTTCAACTTGTGTGCTATCTTGATCTATCAGAGTGCCTTCCACCCATTCTAATTAATTGGCATATTGTTCAATTTCTAGGATCCTATGGTGGATATAAGGAGATAGCTTATGTTTCTGCCTTCTATTACAAATGAATCCATGGGGGTCATAGGCCCATATGAAACTTTGTTTTAACTTCAATCTTTGGAGGATTTCATTTGCCTCCTTTCCTGCTTCTCTGTTATTGCAAATAAATGGGCCTAGATGATCCTTTATTCTTAGCTAGGTATTCTTCTTGGTTTTGACAAAGTGAATCTCATCAGAATTGATCATTTTCCTGTAGTACTGCAGAGCAAATAATCACATGGGGAGATATATAGGTAGCTTGTAAGGAGGAAGCTCACACCCATAAATTCTGATTTCAATATGGTTTTGGTACAAGTACCAATCCCATACTTTGTATTGTTTGGACAGCTGGAGAACCCTCTTAGTGTCTGCACTAATTCTGGGAGGGGGGCTTCCTAATAACATTGTAGTCACTAGATGTAAAAATAGGTCAATAAAATTTGTGTATGGATGGTGAGAATAACAAGACCTGTGGAATGGAGTAGTCTAAAAGATGACAGATCTAGGATTCCCTCTAGTATCAAGCTTTAGGACAGAGAAGGGTAACTTATTAGTTTGGTAGTAGAGAAACAAATGATAGAGGACTGATGAATACTTGAATACCTTCTCATTTTCAAGTCTCATAAACTAATCATGCATTTTATCTGCGATGAATTTGCATAATCAAACTTGACTGTAGGAGGTTGATTGGGGGTAAAAATAGACATGCCAGCAAAAATAGTCTCATCTACATATTCATTAGTGGTAGAACCTAAAACTCATGATAGAATTGTTGTGATGTATCTACCTAGATCAAAAAAGAAGGCTGACATGTAAGGAGGGGGGTCCTTTGGCATGTGTTTTTCTTCAAAAATGAAAGTCTGGAGGATTTGAGTACTTCTAGAACTAGACAGCTTGGAGAATATTTCAAGCAAATCAGCAAGGGTAGGGGGGTGAGGTCTTGCCCAGGCTACAACTGTAACATCTTGTTTATGGACTTAGCTATAATGGTGAATAGGATTTTCTGGTCTGGGGACATTACAGCTTTCATAATAGGGTTATAGTTTGAATGGTAGTAATGAATAATTTTCGGGAAGACATGAACACTGGGGAATTGATACTTTGACAGGTTTAATTCCCAAAGGCCTATCTTATCTGCATGGTTCAAGTAGATATCTCGATATTTTCAATGCAATTTCAGAGGGGTTTCGTCAAAGGTTAGGTCTTTTACCTCGAAATCTTTGTCAGCTAGGGGAAGATGGTCTAAATCTCTACGGGGAGTGGTCACTGGCATGACATTTAAGGCGACTCATACATCCATCCTTGGTTCTTGTGGATTCAAGGAAGAAGGCAGAGAATTTTTAGGGAATTATGGAAATATGGGTCGTAAAAAATGGGTCATCTCAGAGAGTGCCAAGACTGTCAAACAGTGTAATTTCACTAAATCACTTAATTTTTACAGCAATTTAGTTCAGGTTCAGTATGGAAAATAGGGTTTCTTAGCTGAATCGAGGTAAATACTTGGTTATGGTTTCATGGAGGGACAAATGGCTTTGGTGAACTGTTTGCATGGAGCGCACGGGTCTGTAATGAAAATCTGGAGTTCAACAGCTTCTGGAGGTTGACGGTTGGAAGCAGGGTGACGGCTCAAACGCACTCTGAGTGTGTATGGAGAAAAAAAGGTTCTTTTCTTGATAAAACAAAAACAATGAGTATTTTTGGGTTTATTGGAAAAGTCAATGCATTTGGCACGTATAATGGAAATGTGACAGTTGGCGTTGGAAAGTGACAGTTGGTGCCAATTGACACAAATGATTTGTCGTTTAGTGAAGGTGGTAAGCGGAGGCGATAAGCAGAATCTATCACACCACTTATGAGGGTATGGCGGTATTGGGAGAGGTCTGCCCGATGCCATTCATTAGGCGTCACGTAGCGGCGGGGCGGATAGTAAAACCGCTCACATCGAGTGGGTAAATTTCGGCATCAGAGGTGCCCGATATGAGCGTCAGCTGTTAGATTTGAAGGGGTCAGATCATAGGGTGGTTAGTGAAGGGATTTGATCGGGATTTAATGGAGGGGCTCGACGGGATAATAAATGCAGATTAGGGAGATTAATGACGTCGGAGGCAATATGATTGGAGGAAGGATCTTAATTAATCACAGGTTAATTAATTAATTCCTTTTTTAATGCAATAGAGGGTTATAGGTCTTAATTGATCATAGATAGATTAATTAATCTATCAATTAATTAATCCATATGATTATTTCATTATTAAGGTTTATATTTCAAACTGAGGTAGGATATTAACATAAGGGATTTTAATAATATATACGGTGACGAGGTGTATTTTCCGGGAGTTAAATATAATAAATTAATGTTCATATGAAATGGAAATGGAGATAAGAATGCACTAAGTAAATTGTATCAAAATATATTCATGTTTTCACATTTGAACATTGTAACTTAGGCTTAATGTTATTTTATGGGTTTTTATGTAAACAAGGGGTTTTAGGTAAGGTTTATTACTTTTCCTAAGTAAATGGTAATTTTTATCTTAAGAAAAGGGATTTTTAGGTGAGATGAATTTTTATGGAGGGAGTGAATGTTTGTATATGGGTTGAAGTGCTTAACCCTTATAAGTTATTGGGCCGAGGGTTCAGTCCCTCCAGAAGTCAAATAAATGCTCTGAGCCCCTTTAACTTAAAGTTTTAGGCACTTTGATTTTTGCTTGTGGGGAATTAGTGAAAAAGTAAAATGAATGGGGGGGAATTAATCACTTGATTTTGTGTAAATGTTTCCTTGTTATCCATACTATTAAAGCAAAATGATGATGAAAGTAAATGATATGAGTTTTAACTATTCATCATGCACTATTCTACAACCATTCCTCTACTTACCCATCTACACATCCTACCATTTTTTCTACTCTTTATTAGGGTGCACTTAAACTGGCAAACCCTTATCAAACTTTTCTTTTCTTTTACAGTGGAAATCTATCTAATTCTAACCTTATTACATCCAAGAGCTCAGATTAAACAATTGAGCTCCTTTTATTCACTCTCCCTAATCTAATTATCTTCCAAGATTACATTTTTTTGTCAGATTTTATTCTCTATCTATAGAAATAGAAATTGAAAACATGAAATAGCCAAGTTTACACTATTTGACCATTCATGGATTGTGGCATAAGTGACAATATGCACACAACATTTTTATTTTTTTATCAAAGTAAATGGTAGTGGCATTTGGACTTGCACACTTTCATGGTCTTTTTCTTTTTCTTTCATTTCTTTTTCGATCCTTTGATTCTTTTTGTCCTTTGATTTTTCTTTTAGGACATACCGTCTTTACATTTTTTAATTTTTTTTGAATTTTTTGAATATGGAAAACATTTTCAGAAAGCAAAGGTATGTACATATTACATAGATAAACTAATTCAATCATAAATTATGAAACCTATTGGTATAGGAACATAACAATGGCTCCACTTGGGGACGGCTTTCCCTGGTGGAAAGTCAGGAACTGTAGATCAATGGCCTTTTGAAAGATTGTAATTTTAAATTGCAATTTTTCCTTTATTTTGCTACTTTATTGGTATTTACTGAAAGAACCACTTTTGAAGCTTAGGGCCTTCTCTTCGGGCTTCAACTCCAAAACTTACCATCCAATCAACACTAAAATTTAAGAGGGATATAGTATGTACAACTGAAACTGGTAAAATTAGTGACTTGGATCATTATAGTGTTTCAACATTCGGCCATTTACTGGTCCTCCTTCTACTTCTGCACCATTCAATTCTTTGAGAAAGTAAGAATTGTTACCTCTTAAGGCATATATAATGTATGGACCTTTCCACAGGAACTCAAACTTCCCATGTTTCCCTTTGTCTTCTCTTCTAGAGTCCCACTTCAAAACTTTATCACCAAGATAGAAGTCTTCTTCCTTGGTTCTTTTATCAAAAGCTTTCTTGAGCTTTTCCTGTAGTACTTGGGCTCTAAGGTATACTTCCTCTCTTCTTTGCTGCAAATGAATGGTCTGATTGATTCTCCTTTGAATATCATTTGGCTCAACCTGGGATTCCTAGAGTAGTTTCATCACTGGAATTCCTAATGATGAAGGGAAAACTGCTTCCATTCCATAGACTAACTAATAGGGACTAGTACCAATATATTTCTTAGTTGTAAGCCTATCTACCCACAAATCATTGATTAATTTCTTGTTCCAGGTTTTCTTATTGTCTTCCAGCAATTTTTTAATAATATTCATTAAGATTTTGTTGGAGGATTATGCAAGTCCATTCCCTTGGGGATAGTAAGTTGTACAGTGTCCAAGGCTTATATGGTATCTGTGGCAGAAATCAATCATTCTCTTTGATTTAAAAGATGTAGCATTGCCTATGATAATTTTGTTGGAACAACCAAATTTGGACAGGATATTGGCCTCTATAAAACCTATGATGATAGTGTCAGTGGCTTGTCTGGAGGGAATGACTTCTATCCATTTCGTAAAGTAATTTGTGGCAGTCAAGATCCACCTATGTTGAGTGGAAGAGGGGGGGTGAATTTCACCAATGAAGTCTATACTCCACTGTTGAAAAGGTTTTTCAGTAGAAATGGGTTTCAAAGGTAAAGGCAGAAGTTTTCTTTTTCCTTCAAAGATCTGACACTTGTCGCAGGAGGTTACAAATTTTTTCACATCAGAAAACAAGGTTGGCCAATAAAATCCATCTCTGAGGATTTTATCAGATATTGTCTTCTAGTAGAGGTGTCCTCCACAATCACCTGCATGAAATTATTGGAGTACTTTGTCAGATTTCTCCTTCAATAAACAATTTAACAGAATTCCTTCATGATTTTTCCAAAATAAAGTATTATCAATTATGCAGAATTTCAAAGATTTCATTTTCTAAAACCTACTCTTAGTTATGGATAACCCTGGAGGATCTTGTAAATTTTGTAAAACGTATATTATATCAGCGTACCAAGTGGAATCTAAAAGGGCCTGGCTGATCTATGGAGTCGCCATCTCCTCTTTGTTATCCAGTTCTGCAATAAAATTTATGCCCAGGGCTTGGCGATTTGTTTCAGCCATAAGTTTGGCCAACCCTTGGCCTTCGATTAATTTTGTACGTTTTATCTCTATTTCATACTTTAATATGGTAGCTATCCACTTTCCCCTTTTGCCATCAACTCCATTTTGTGTTAGAATGTCTTTGACTACAACATTGGGAACATAAGCGACTAAGTGAGAGTACAAGATATAGACTCTGAAACCTTTGATAGCTTTTACCAAAGAAAAAGCTTATTTTTCCATTATGTTATACTTTAAGGATGCATATTTTAGAGATTTACTAAAGAAGGCTATTGGTTGTTCAAATCCCTGATCATTCTTCTATAGTAAAATTGCAACAATACTATGTTCAGATGCAAAAGAAAAAATGATAAATTCTCTGTCAAACATTGGACTTATGAGGTTTGGTGTTTGAGTCAAGGCTAATTTAATATCTTCAAATGATTTCTTAGCCTCTACTATCCATTTAATAGCCGAATATTCTTTCAACATATTATTTAGCAGTCTAATTAGTTCAGATAAGTTAGAGATAAATCTTCTTAAAAAAATATTTTTCCTAGAAATGCCTGGAGTTCTTTGATGCTTCTCGGGTGAGGTATGTGAAAAATAGCTTCAATACTAGTTGGGTCAATCTTGGTACCATATTTAGAGATAATGTGGCCTAATAATTTTCCTTCTTCCAAGCCAAATAAAGACTTTTTTGGATTCAGAGAGATGCCATATTTCGTGCATTTAATAAAAACTTGCCTAAGATGATCTAGGTGCTGTTGATCTGATCTGGAAGATACTGTGATATCATTAGGGTATATAACTAGGATATCATGGATTTTTTTAGCAAAGGCAATATCCATTACTCTTTGAAAGGTGGCCCCTTCATTTTTCAATCCAAAAGGCATTTTAACATACATAAAGGTACCCCATGGGGTGGTGAAAGCTGTCTTTGCTTAATCATCAGGATGGAATAGGATTTGGCTGTAACCAGAGAAACCATCTAACAATGAGGTTCTTGTGGAACCTACTACCCTTTGCAATATGTGATCCATTTTTGGGTTGAAACCCTAGCAGACTGAAAATTGTCTATACAGAGAAACACACATTCACACAGCCATTATGCTATTATAAGCAAATTCTATGTTAAGGGGGTGTACCTTAGGTCCTACGTCTAAGAAGGTCCTTTAGGGTCCAAACCCTTCTTCAAGTTCCTTTCTTGCTCCTTTGACCTGCAAAACCACCAATACAAGAGAGCACAGCAGTATATGGACAAAACATTATAAAGAAACCATCTTCATGTTATAAATAAAGGTAGTTAGTTATGAAATTCAAACAACCATTCACATATGAGTTCTAACATGAATATCATAAACATAAAGAAGATTTATATCAAGAACCAAGACATGTGTTTCTTTTATTATAGACAAATAAAATACAGAAAAGGAATAATTTCACCTAAGTCACCCTTTCACAGACTCCAAGCAAAGCCTTCTTCAGGATTCGTCTAGCCTTAAGCCTTTAACAAACTCCTTCCATGACTTACTTCATGATGTCACAAGTAGTGGATGAACATCAACACACAAGGAAACAAGGGTTTCTTGTACAAATGTGGGAAGTGCAGGAGGCACAAGGATCTTCAGACCTGGTCAGGGAAAAATCTCAGCATAATAACCTTTCTTTCTCTTCTCTCCTCCTTTTAGGCCTTCCCATTGAAGTCTTTTTATACCTCTCCCAAAGTAGTTTTTTAGTTGGCAGTTGGTTGGGAACAGTTGGGCCACTGGCACTAACAGGTGATCAGCAGGTAAAACTCGTGATCTTCGCCCGAAGTTAAGGAGTTTTATATTTCTTTAAGTGTTTTAATACATATACGCGGGTTGGGTATATTCCTACCCGCGTATACACGAGTTTAACTTAGGGAAATTTCGCGTATAAGGGATAAAACATTGTTTTTTAAATTTTTGGATCAGGTCTGGAAGGAGGGGTTGCCCTAGGCCATGAGTGCAGCATCACAAACCATAAGAGTGAGATTTGGAGCTATAAAAGATGCCCCTTAATATATGAGGTCAGAAGGGGTACATGATGGCTGAAATATATTAAGCAAGTACATGGAGAGGAAATCTATCAAAAACCGAGGAGGACTTCACCAGAGTTCAGTCTGCCAAGCCACTAAAGGAGATCAGAAAGAAACACTATCTGAGGCGGGCATACCCATGCTTATAAAAAGTAAAGCATGTCCGCATATCAAGTACGAGTAGATCCACTAAGTATACAAGTATAAATGACTAGAAAATACATAATGGATCATCTGATCATGATTGAACAAGTACATGTCTGAATATCACATATAAGACTGTCAACGATGTTGAAATATGCAACGGATCACTGATATCAAAGACTAATCCCAAAAGGTACCAACTGAACATGATGGAATAGGATAGTACTACACTGCAAACTCAGGTGCCAACATATAGACTGTTGCCATGACTGACTGCAACATAGAAGGTGGAGTCGTATCAACTAGCAGCAACAGGAGCAACTGTCCAGTGAAACAATGAATGCTGATACAACCTGAGGTCTTCACCAACCGCCGTGGTACATTTCTACACCATGGGAATAAATGATCTGAAGTGGACAATGTAAGAAATTGTTTGATTACCAGTCATTGATGTATACTGTTAACAAACGTGAGACGACTCACCGATAATGATAATGAGCGTCAAGGTACCCAGTACAATCTAACAAGTGTGAATAGATGAGCTGAAGTTGAACACCTGTAGGAATCTATCGATCAGGAGACAATGATGGTTTCCCATTGTCGATAGCGAAGGATCTACCACTAATGACTGCAAACCCCAAGGTACTGCCAAATGGACTCTAGATCTTTGCCCCAGAGCAATGAGTCGGAGTCGATAGGGAAAGATCCGCTAGAAGGAAGGAATTAAGGAACCCTTCAGCAATCTAGCGCGAGTGTAACCCGTAGGCCAATAATGTGGAAGGAATCAGATGAAAGAGATGTAGTAACCCAACCGAAGTACGTTTCTAGTGTACACAAGATGTGGCTAGCGCACGACAGAAACCCTCTGAACCAACCAATAATGGAAGTTGACACAGAGGCGAGGTATCCACCAATAGGGTCAAATGGAAACCAAGGTACTGCACGAATCCCAATGTGTGATAATGTAAGCTGATGTCGAACACAAGGGAAACCACTCAGTCAAAGATGCATGATACTGATCTATGCTGAGCACAAGGTGACCTATCAATAATGAAAATAGGGCTAGGGTGCAGCTCTAGGCCTGTCCTCAGAGCAAGATGTCGTCGTCAATAAGGACAAGACCCGCCAGCAAGAAGTCAATGGAGACCTTCTCAAACCAGCATGAGTAAAGGACCAATATAGCTGATGTGCTGATAGACATGATACTGACAACCAGTGATGGCCGACTGAAAAATGAGTCAAGAGACACCATAGAGAGACCGACTCAGGCTAACTTCCCTTAAACAAAAGCACAACTCAATGTGACTATGTGGCAGCATATGATGACTCTGTATAAGTTCGTCATGCAGGAGGCAGGAACGAACCCTCCATATGATTGGAAGAGATAACCAATCGGGGGAGAACTGACTCAATAACAAGGTTAAGGCATACCTAAGTCAAACTAAATCTCGCCCAAATGGAGGAGACTTTGTTTTGAGTGCTTTGTTCAAGGACGACACGACTGACTCTAGCTACCAACAATAAATGGAAATATTGTCCCGTTCCCGCTCTTTTTTGGAATATTTTTTTTTTTTTCTTTTTCTGTTAAGCTTGAAAAGGAATAAAAGAATGCTATGGTATAGTGGAAAGAACAAGTGTCGGTGAAACAGATGATCTAGTTCCTGGGAATGGAATGTTCCTATGCTCAATGCAGGGAGGTGAAAACTGGTCAGTGACACTCAAAGGTGTGTTCCTTCCACGGGTCAAGGTGTGTCAAGTTGAAGAAGTAAAAGGTATGCAAGGTTGATTTTGCAGTCATCATGGTCAAAAGTTGGCTTAAACATGAGTGCAAGTGAAGCAGGCTCTAGGCCAAAAGGTGCAAGTGGTCAACATGCAATGCAGTAGTACAACTCAACACAAAGGAGCCTCTAGGGTATAAGGCCAGAATGAAGCGAAGAAGCAAGGAGGAATGAGTCTTAAACACATATGTCATGGCGGGACTACAGAGGACTATCGAGCCTACTCAAATCGGAGCAGCATGGGCAACAAATGTCAGTGAGGTGCTAACTACGATGCCCATGTAAAGGATGGATCTACCATCCTATCATGATTTAAAAAATCGGCGAATGAAGATGGCTTACGAACCATAACACAATGGGGTCGACCCTATGGCTAGTGTATCAATAAATGGAGGCCAGTATGCATAATGCAACGGAAAAATGGTGTCCCTAGCCTATATGCCAGTGAGAACACAATACCTACCATGACGGGTTAGCAGTCATGGAACCATCTCGAAACTGTCAAAAAAACATCCAAAATGTACTGAAAATCAAACCATTCTCAACATCCCAAGCTCCCAAGTTAAAAATCACATGAGGCCAAAAAAAATAAAATTTCGAAAAAGTTTTGCATTTTCAAAACCTATAAAAGAGAGTTTGGACTCACCATTTTCACCATTTGAGTTTGAGAGCAAAGATTTGGAGAAAAAGGACAAAACTTCTCGTACGCAAAATTCAACCATTTAGATTCTTCAAAAACCTCCAGGTAACTCTTATACTTATCTTGCAATTGATTGTGACTAGTTTTAAGATTTTTAATTAATGTTTCACCGTTGAATTTTTTGCCAAAAATTTCACCGCGGCGTATACGCGGGTTGGTAATATGAAACCCACGTACACGCGGGCCCTATACGTGACTGTGTGCACAGGGACCCACGTATACGCCGCGAACAATTTTAAACAAAAACTAACGGTTGAAAATAATTTTTTTCTCAAGATGCTGGTCACCTGGTGAGAAAGAGAGCATGCCGCGGTGGATAATGAAGTCATGAACGATCCTGAAGCTTTGGATGCCCTACGGGGATGTGGTTTGCTTAAATTCTTCAAACTGCCAAATATGAAAGCAAACACACGTCTGCTTGAGATGCTCATTGATTATTGGGATGTCGAGGAGGATGCCTTTATGATTGACCAGATGCCACTCAGGATAGAAGTGGAGGATATCTATTTCATCACGGGCCTTTCCCGAAGGGGAGAGGTAGTACATTCCCGGGGCAGGACACGGAGCAGTCTCAAGATCGAGGACTACGTACAGATATACTGCCCAAGACATCCCAAGAAGGTTGGGAGCTAGATTTCCATCACATATGTGACGAGTTTATGACTAAGAATAATCCTATTCACCATAGCTCGAGTGAACGGATCAGGTTCTCTGCATCAGGCATCACGGATGACCATGAGTGTAGCAGGTGACTATCTCACCATTGTATTTGACTGGTGTACTCCTCTACTGGCCAACATGAAGAGCCATCTCACTTCTATCAAGAGGGGACAGACCAAAAACTTTGGATATGGGACAATCCTGTGTTCTTTCTTTTTCGAGAAGGTTCCCGCACTCCGCCCTAGGGTAGCAGTTTCCATTAGCAGCCCACGAGATCCACTCATGGGCCGGTGGGCTGACCTGATGAAACGTCTAGGGGGTGGGGAGGTTCCACGAACTGCATTTGACGATGACTTCTTTACCTAGTGGGATCAACAGATCATTGCCATAGATGACTACCCCTATGCTGGGTTGGATTTCCGAGGTGATCCTGATCTAGCATTACCACCGAAGGCAGCATGGGGTGACATTGGTAAGTATTTTTTGATTTTATGATTTTTTTTGGATTTTTCAAATATAATGATGAATTTTGAAAAGTATTTTTGATGGGATTCAAATGACTAATATGATGATCATGTTCCAGACATTGGGTCGGTACGACCAGATGGGTTCCCGCGGCATGGATGGTGCGGTCGAGGAGCCAAAAAGGCGGCTGCTAATACAGAACGAACTCTACATAATGTCCAGCGACAATTGGCGAGACTGAGCTGTCGAGTACCGATGGATGCCATAGAGGACCTTCCTGAGGATATGCAGCGTCATTTGGTTGGCATACCACGTGACTAGATTCGCACTTTTCGGCGTGTGGCCAATGCGATAGTTACCTACTTAGCCGCTCATCCTGAGCCAGGGCATTAGATATGCCAGACATGATTATGGGCATTTGAGTCCCAAGTTTGTATATTTTTGGACAAACATATGTACACTCGATACGCTTTATGATATATATATATATAGTTTGACTTTTTGATGCTTGATTTTATTGTGATGAATGATTGATGTGCCAGTCTAATGCTTGATTAGCGATAGAATTAGCTAACCAATTATGAGATCTTGGAATGTGCAAATAATTAATATAAGTAAATGATCTTTGCAACAACCTCACCCTTAAATACTGGCGATATAAACATGGATCCCTTACTCGGTAAATGTTGTTTAATTGTGACACTATCAATTGAGAATCAAGATAAACTACCAACGAGTCGATCTCGTGAGAAATTGCCTCAGATAATAAATTAATAACGGTAGTATACTCAGCCATATTGTTTGAAGCGGGACCAATGCATACGCCTCTTGATACCATCAATTGACCAGTTGGATAATAGAGTACCCAAGTGGTGGAAGAGAGATTCCGAGTGTGCAGACTAGCACCATCGGCGAACCCAAAATATATCAAGTCATCCATCAACACCTGCCATAGCAGACCAAAAAGTGTTGATATCAAAAAAATCTCGATGATATATGTACAAATATACATAATGTACAAATAAGCCATTGCCTAACTCCTACTTAAGCAAAGTATTTCTTTAGGTAGAGCCCGTTTCGGGGCTCTGCCAGCTTGTTTCCCTCAAAATCGATTAACTCATACGACCCTTTTCCTAAAACTCGTTTAATAATGAAAGGACCATACCACATAGGCTTAAACTTGCCTGCCGCCAAGGTGTCCTTATCTTGGTCATAGACCAAGACAAGTTCACCTTCAGAAAAGACTTGAGGATGGACAGATTTATTATACTGCATTTTAACCCTTTTCTTATGAGCCTCATTCATCATGGCCACATCTCGACGCTGCTCATCGAGATGTTCCAAGTGAAGGAGGCGCTCTTCAAGACTCGAAGTCTCTGGAAGGAGCTCAACAGCTAACTTAAGAGATGGAATTTCACATTCAACCAGAAATATAGATTCCATCCTATAAACCAACTGAAAATCTGTAAAACCAGTAGCAGTCTTTACGGAGGTTCGGTATGCCCAAAGAGCCGAATACAACATAACGTGCCAATTGGACCGATTTTTGTCGATTGTCCATTGGAGGATCATCTTAAGAGTTTTATTAACTGCCTCTACCTGTCCATTGGCTTGAGGATAATAAGGAGACGAATGCTCCTGCCAAAAACCCAATTTGAGAGCCAATTCAGACATCAGTCCATTCTGGACATGACTGCCATGATTAGTGACAATCTCTCTCAGGATATCGAATCTTGAGATAACCTGATTAGAAAGGAACAATTCTGCCATGTCACTATCGTTTTTATAAGTGGGCATGGCCTCAGCCCACTTCGTAAAGTAGTCTACAACCACGATAATGTACCTGTGATTCGCTACTAAAGGCGGATTACAAGTTGTAAAATCAATACCCCACTTACTAAAGGGACTGACGGTGACAACGGGAAAAAGAGGAGCTGGATGTGCACGCATCTTCCAAGTAAAAATTTGACAGGGGTGACAGCGTTTGACCACTTCCACAGAGTCTTTAAAGAGTGAAGGCCAAAAATGGCCGGCACGTAAGATGCGCTGGGCTGTAGCAAGCCCTGATAGATGACCACCACAAGCTCCACTGTGGTAGTCATTTAGTACTGACTCTTCTTCCTCTAAGGTCAAGCAGCACCGAAGGATTGAATCAACCCCTCGACGATATAATGTATCACCAATGATAACATATTTTTTAGCGAGGTGACGTAATTTTAGACGTTCATCCTCGGAGAAAGTAGAGGGAAACTTCGAAGTCTGGAGATAGAAAATGATATCTCCATACCAAGGGTCGAGTGAAGAGATCAAGAATAAATGTTCATCGAGAAAAATTTCCTCATAAACAGTATCCTCTCCACAAGGCAGCTCATAAATTAGCTCAGTGAAAACCATGGATTTCTTAGACTTGGCAGACAAGAACTCGAGATCGAATTCTTGCAAAATGACTATCCATCAATTATATTTGCCCCCAATCACTCGCCTACTGAGGACAAATTGAAATGGATTAACCACCGCTAAGACAAAAGTTTTGCGTAGCAGGATATAATGACGGAGCCGCTGGACAGCATGGACAGCTGCCAAGGCCAATTTCTCAACTAGAGAATAGCGAAGTTCAGGACCTATTAAGCCTCGACTCAAATAATAAATCACATGCTCGGTGAGAGCATCGTCCTCCTGAATGAGAACCATACCAATGGTTGATTCTGCTGCAGTGAGATATAAAAGGAAGTCTCTACCATAATCCAGTGGACTCAAAAGCAGGGCAGAGACTAATGCCTTTTTCAAAGCATCGAACGACCACTGCGCAAAGTCGTACCACTTAAATGGAACTCCTTTCCGTAGCAAACACATGAACCCTTTAGTGATCTCGGCATAGTTTGCTATAAACCATCTTAAGAAATTAGCCTTCCCTTGAAGACTTTGAAGTTGTTGAATTGAGGATGGGGGAGGCAACTGAACTATCGCCTCAACCTTGAAGGGGTCAACCTGAATCCCTTCATTTGACCCAATGAACCCTAACAACTGACCGGGAGTAACCGCGAAAACGCACTTATTGGGATTCAACCGGATTTTATAAAAATGACATCGCTCGAAAACCATTCGAAGATGACTAGGGTGATCAGTTCTCTTTCGAGAACGAGCAGTGAGATCATCCAAGTATGCTTCGATGACATCTTTGATGTCGTGGAAAGCATATGACATGGCCTGCTGAAAAGTGGCTCCAGCATTTTTAAGACCAAAAGGCATCTTTCTATATGAAAAGGTACCCCAGGGACATATAAAGGTTGTCTTATGTTGATCGTCAGGATGGATAGAAATTTGATTATAACGGAAAAACCATCCACGAAGGAAAAAATTTCATTACCCGCACACTCGTCAATAATCTGATCAATGAATGGCATGGGGTAATTATCTTTCGGACAAGCCTTGTTTAGGTCCCTAAACTCGATGGATACTCGGATTGTTCCTTGCTTTTTATCCACAGGGACTGGATTAGAAACCCAATCAGTAAGAGGAACAGGGTATATGAAACCCGCCTTTAGCAGCTTCTCAACTTCAGCTTTGATCGCTGCCGCTTTCCTAGGATTAACCAGCCGAAGGCTTTGGCTAACCGGTTTGGCGTTTTCATACATCTTGATCTCATGTTGAACTATAGATGGGTCAATGCCAGGCATTTCTTCATAAGACCAAGCAATACATCTCGAAATTCCCTGAAAAGGTCGGTGTAAATTTGAATTTCTTCAGGGGAACATTCCATTCCGATGAAGAGATTCTTGATCACGTTAGGGTCCCTAGAGATGTTTATAGGTATCATTTTTGAAATCACTGACATATTACCTTCGGCACAAACCTGTGCTGGAGCCAAAGGATTTGACACCGTACAAACATCACTAGTAAAGAGCTCGGAGAATTTAGATTCTACTTCCTGCAATGGAGGAAGAAAATATGAACGATGGTGTAAGTCTTCCCAAGGTCGATCTATACCCATCATTGCTTTGAGGATTGCTTCTTCAGAAGGTAAAACTAAATCTAAGCAGTCCAAGGCAGAGGTACAATCAAGGCTCCAGGACAGAGCCACATCACCATCTAACTCCTCTTTGGAAAAAGGAGTAGAGTGGTCGTCTGCAAAGTTGACGATAGACTGATATCTAAGCTTAGCTGCAGATATAGGGAACGCCATTCCATTCACTTGTCCTTCAACTAATGTGGTCGTACGTGAAGGCAAGGTCCAAGGGTCTGAAAATTAATGAGTTCGGAAGAACTCTTCTCGAGGAGACCCCTTAGATGATGAATCGGCATTGATTCTAGCTAAAGGAGAGGGAAGATCAAAGGCACCCATCAATGAGGAATACATCCCCACTCCTAGATTCTCAGTAGGAAGACGAGGGTTATCCACTAAAGGAACAGTAGAGTCGGAGCTTTCTTGAGGATCGACTAGAAAATAATCCAATTGATCAACCTTAACGATTTTCCCCTCATGAGGAAAGCAAATGACACGAAACAGAGTCGAAACAACGGTGTCCATTTCGTATACCCAGTTCCTTCCTAAAAGGAGATTATAGTCTAGGTTAGCATCTATGACTTCTACTTCAATATTGATGACCTTCCCCCCAAAACATATGGGAAAGAATGGGATAATCCCATGCAGCTTATGAGAATGACCATCAAATGCAGTCAAGACGGTAGGTGAAGGAACAGCCGAAGGCGATCCAATAGCCTTCCAGCATGACATCGACATGACACACATGGAAGCTCCTTCATCGATAAAGGTATGAAAAATGTTGATTTTCCGGTATATAGACTTCATTTGGAAAGCCATATGATGAGGGAGTTGCCTTTTGACATTTAACATGTCAAAAGTGAGCACTAAAGAATTAGTTGGATCGACTACCCCAATCACGGAAAGTAAAGCACTTCGCTGAGTTGGACACGACTGGAGAACCTCTAAAGCGGACATGGCGCACGGACTCTGAGCTAGATCCTCAACAATGGAGTAATTCTAGGCGGCCCTAGCATTAGGATTAATAGTCACGCGTTTAGCGGAACCTTTCGGTGTCCGTGGTATAGTCTCAACAGGGGGTTGCTCAATATGAAGGTCGGTATTTCCGGGAACAGTCTTGTCCTTGGAAGTTTCGGCTTAACCGTAATCACGTGACCGAGTAGCCACATGGACGTTGGAACCCATCATGAAAACATTTGATGATTTTTCCCCTTCCTGGTTGCCCCCTGTGGAGGTTCCAGGGTTTGAACTCGCGCCAGCAAGAAGTCGCTGCCCTTGGGGAAAAGGTTGGTTAACACAGCTTGAGAACTAGAAGTCCCTTGCTACCCTAACAAGTGTTGAGAATCTTCAATCTTGGGGCAGAGGTGAGATAAATGGTCTCCACTGCAAAACTTGCATGGAAACTTGACTTTCTTTATAGACTCATTTCTACCACCACCAGCATTATTGCCGGATTTATTTGCGTCAACCTTCCCATCCTGGTTTTTTTCTTACCTCGTCCTTTCTTTTTCCCATTGGAATTCTGATTTCCTTTGGGGTTATCAGATTGGGCGACATTAATCGAAGAATTTTGGGAAGCCAAAGTGGGTTGGGAACAGTTGGGCCACGGGCACTAATAGGTGATCAGCAGGTAAAACCCACGATCTCCACCCGAAATTAAGGAGTTTTATATTTTTTTAAGTGTTTTAATACATATATGTGGGTTGGGTATATTCCTACTCGTGTATACATGCATTTAACTCAAGGAAATGTCACGTATAAGGGATAAAACACTGTTTTTTAAATTTTTGGATCAGGTCTGGAAGGAGGGGTTGCCCTAGGCCATGCGTGTAGCATCACAAACCATAAGAGTGAGATTTGGAGCTATAACAAATATGTGATCCATTTTTGGTAGGGGATAGTTATCTTTGAGCTAAACTTTGTTTAAATTCCTAAGATCAGCACATAGTCTTATTTCTATAGTTTTCTTTCTTGTAGGGACAAGATTAGATACCCAATCTGAAAACCTAATGGGTGCAATAATTCCTCCTTCATACATTTGTTTGATTTCCTTTTCAATAGAAGGTAGTAGAATAGGGTTAATTGTTCTAAGCTTCTATCTAAAGGGCTTTTGATCTTATTTTAAAGGGATAGTGTGTTGTATAATGCCAATACCATACGATTTTAGATCGTCATAACACCAGGCAAAAACATCCTGGAATTCCTTCATCAGTTCCATATATTTCAGTTTTTCATTGGGAGGTAATGATTTAGACAGTTTTATTAGCTTGGGATTCTCTTCAGATCCTATATTACATTCCTCAGTGTCTGATTTCAAAGGTTCCATTTTAGGCATTTTAGGAATATCATTTGATTCGAATAAGTCCTCCAAAGGAGTTAATCCTTTGGGTAAGAAATTATATTTGAGGTTTATGACTTTGGTTTCATCATCAATTACTTCATCAATTTCCATTTGTTTTAAATCTTGAATATCTGTTTTTGTGAATTGTGTAGGATGCGGTCTGTCTATTTGATCTTCTTCTAGTTTATCAATTTCTACTTTATTTTAGAAATCAAAATTCACTGCTATGTTAGTGTCTATGTTGGTATTTACAAATTCATTATCTAAAGTTAAAAAATTGTTAATCTATTTTTCATTTTCAAATACTTGCTAGTTCTTTAAGTTTTCAGGAATAGCTGGTCTATGCCTAACCTCAGCAGTGTACTGATGGTTGGGCTAGAAGGGAAACTTACAGGTACTTGAAAACATGGCCAAATTGTGAGCTTGCATATTATGTTTTCTGGGGATAATGGCAAGATTGGTTTCTAAAAAAGTGTTAAGGATTTCTACAATTGTACCTCTATAAAATCCTAGTCTAGGGTCCCTAGTTAGGTAGACACCATTAATTTATTTAACTATCAATTCATAATCTTCCATAATTGATATCCTTATAGCTCCTAACCCTTTAACCAGTTTAAGACCTAACAAGAGTGCTTCATATTCTGCCATATTGTTTGTGCATTTGAAGTTTAACGTATAGTCATGACCTTCTGCATGATCATTCTATAAATTATAAATCCATGCACCTGCTCCTGCACCTAGCTTGTTTACTGAACCATCAAATTCTAGATGCCATAAGATTTCATGTTCATAATTTTCATTTGGGGTAGTGGAATCCTTCTTAACTAGGGCATCTAGATTTTCTTTGTTATCTGATATCTCATGAATTTGGACATTTGAATTTTCTTTTGCAATTTCTTTTGGTTCTTTTGTTCTATCACTTGGAGTATCTTCTCAATTAGTTTCAACATTGTAAAGAATAAAAGAATCCATGTTAGAATGTACTGAATATATAGGAAAGTTCTGGGGCTTCTCCTAACTACTCACTACATACTTCATGAAAGTTTCTCTATACAATTTCTTGGGATGTCCAAAGACTGAAATGGTAGCATAAGACATATCCAATTACAGAGATCCTTGGAGTTTAGTACCCCAAGATCTTGATAATAGCATGCCATACTTGGATGGTATATCAGCAACATCAATGTCCATGAGTATAGTTTTGGCAGGGTACTGAACTAGGGAGACACACAAATATTTTATAAGCCCTAAGCACCTAACGTAACTTGAATCAAAGGAAAATAAATCCCTATAAGGCCTAGTGATGTCTAAGTTAAGTTTCTCCATAACAGACTTGGGCATGAGATTATGTGAGGCACCAGAGTCAACCAAGGCATTATGTAAGATTTTGTCATGGATGTTGAGGCTGACATAAAAGGGTGCTATCCCTCCTTCAATTGTCTTTCCATTAACATCTGGTCCAAAAATTAGCTCAGTTTGGTCATCAAATAGATTCACAGAATCTTCATTTTCAACAAAGTTCAGAGATTTACTAATTTGAGATCTGTAAGTTTCATGTTTAATCAATTCTATCAAAGGAACTGAAATTTTGAGTTTGGCAACCTCCGCCCCCAGATTAAAGGACAAAGGTGCTTTAGCTATTGGAATGTTTGAAACTTTGGCAGCTATGTTTTCTTGCTTTTCAGGGTTTGGAGAATTTTTTGTTGGGTTTTCTAATATAATATTTGGAGATTTTTCAAGTGTTTCCTTGTAGGGAAATGAATTGGAGGGTTATTCATCAGTGGGCTGATTATCAGTTACATCTTCAATGGTGGGACTAGGGGGATTTTGATTTGACTTAGAAAGGATTTGAAGAGTTTTTGTCATTGGAGCTATTTTGATTTTCTTAGACTGATTAGGAATAGTTTTCAAGTTTTGTTCTGGGACATCAATATTTCTTTTGTTTCTTAAATTGTACTATTTATGTACCTCAAAAATCGCAAAGTCATACCCCTATTTAAAATCAAATGATTCTCCTATTTGGGTTTGGAATTGTTGGAGCATGTATGATTCTTGGTCATCGTGAGTTAGGAAAACATTTTCCTCATCATCTAGACCAATCAAATTAATTTGAGTATCTTGTTCAGGATCTTCTAAGTGTGAGGCCTCTACATAGTTTTCTTGGAAAGATGGTTTAAAGTTCTGACTAGGACCATTCTTGCCAGTGTTTTGTTTCTAGTTTCTCCTAAAGATAGAATTTCTCACTGGATTAGCTTGTTGGTTATCCTAGTGAGGTTTCCTTTCAATATTTTCAATTCAGTCCATCAATCTTTTCATTCCTTTGGCCAAAGCATCCATTTTTTGGTCAAAGCAGGAAGTTTCCTCTTTCAAGGGTATTCTTCTCTCACTTCTGGTTCTGGCTCTTTTAGCAAGTAGATTAGCTTCAACGCTTATTGCCACACTCTGCATTTCTTCCAGAGTTGGGGGATTTCTTTCTCTTAATTGAAAAGCCATATATGTATCAAATCCATCTGAAAATTTGATCAGGGCTAAGCCAGGTGGAGGTCTAAGGTCAAGTGGAATGGAATTATATACATTATTAAACCTAGTGCAATAATCCTGAACAGTTTCATTTGGCCCCTTTTTAAGGTTTTCATATTTAGATAAAATTTGAAGCGGGTCCTCCTTCTTTTCCCACCTATTCAAGAATTGTTGTTAAAGGACTCTTAGACTATCTATGCTCTGAGGAGTTAAAGATATAAACCATGTTCTCACTTCCCCAGCCAGACTTTGGATGAAAATTCTCATTTGGACATCTGCTATGTCAATCTCATGAAGTTCAAAGTAGTCTGTCATTTTCCTAGTGTGTTGTTGTGCTGTGTATGTTCTAATGCCATCAAAAGTAACAATTTTACTCTGATATTCTTGTGGCATAGCACCTTGGGGAGCAGGCATCACAAGGGGAGCATATCTATTGGCCATGATTCTAGGTTGGGTAGGAGTGTGAACTGGAGTTGGGGTAACAGGGGGTGTTTGGGTTGTGGAGGAAGAACTAGAGGTAGTGGTGGGATGTTGAGTGGTGATTGGCTGAAGAGGAAGTGAAGGAATGAATGGAGGGGTGGACTGGACTTCAGAAAAGTGAGGGAATAATGATGAACTAATAGAAAGTGAAGCTGTTTCAGAAAGTTCAGGGGTTCTATCAGTGGTAAGGGATGACTGAGGGGAGTTCTATAGATTTCGATCAATTGACAAGTTGGCTCATTGGATTTCAAGTTCTCTGAAGAATTATGGATCTTGGACCAAGTCCAATAGTTCACTATCAGATGTGGTTCTAAACAGAGAAGTTTCAAAATACTCGTCAAAAGGAAGGTCTTCTAAGAAAAGCCACTCAACAGGGCATGAATGTGATCTAAACAAAGGTCTAAGGATGACTAAACTCTCTTGTCTTATAATGATTCTTGGAATCAAGTTCGGATTTTCAAACACAAGGGGAGGATTTGGATTAGGGTTAGCCCTGGTGTAATGTGTTTTCCCTGAAGCCGGATTTCAAGTCTTTTAAATGCTTCTCTTTTATGAATGTTCACAATAACTTCTAACAATCCTTTAAGATGCTCTAAATTAAACCTTTAGTTTTCTCAAAGGTTATTTTAACTGAGGATTTGTTCTTCCGCAGAAGAGTCGCCACTATGTTATCACTCAGATTTTCCTTAGAAGTTATTTGAAAGCAAGAAAGGATCCAAGGTAACTACAAACCAATATTTTAAGTATAGATCCTAGCCAATCTACACTCAGAGAGGGCTCTCTCTTTATTATTTAGCATTGTTTTGATATGATATTAGGCTAGCTATTAATGCTTAAGGGATTTGTTTTGATTTGTTTGGTGGAATTAGGGAAATAGATAGGTGGAGCAAGTATTCAAGCCATTGGGCTATGGAGTCAAGTAGGAAAGGTTTATTAGGATTTGATTAATCACCTAGGTAAGAGTTCACAAGGCAAGCTAGCATAGCAAGGATAAACCTGAAAGTCTTAATGGATGGAAATCTTAACCAAGGCCAAGGGCAATGAAGAATCCTTAATAGGGATTAAGATGAAGAAGGGAAGTTTGGCAAATAGCAAGGGTAATTAAGAATCCTATAGTAGGGACCAATAGAAGGAATGAATTACAGAAGTGAGGGAGAAATTAAGAATTCCCGGACTTAAGCAATTTAGTAGAAAACATTAAATAAGCGAACAGTTAAAACAGAGAGCACTTAAGCTAATTTTGATGATATTATTCCTTGTTTTCTTTTAAGAATTATGAGAAAACACATATGATATTTCAAAACATAAAGGAAAACAATATTCAAACTCAGAGAAATGATACTTATTTGTCTCCCACAGTGCACATGAATCGAGTGAAATGTCCTCAGCTTTATTTAATCCAGTAAACTTATCCAGCCTTTATCAGAATAGCTCCTTTAGTTCAAAACAAAAGTCTACAGAAATTCTTTTTAATCCACCCTAATTACTTAATTTTGTGAAGTATTTATACAAAAATATTACAAAATATCTTATAACTATATGAGATTTTTTCGAGGAAACAAAAGTTATCTTCCACACAAAGATAGAGATAGATGGAAAACATATTGTTTATTGTCCCTTTATTTATGAATGTGCCGGATACTGGAACTCGGATTTGGGTCTTGCAGTTGCCTTAGTAGTTATGTGCTAGATTTCACTCTTATCTTCACCTATTGATACTATTTACCTGTGCTGATACTATTTACCTGTAATGTTACATCCTTTCATCCTGTATTACCAAAATTGCCATGGTAAATATTTTTTACTTCACAGATTTACTAGAGTAACTTCACAGTAAATCAGCCAAACTGGTCCACCATTCATTATATGGTAATTTTATCCTGATCATCTTCCTATAAACTTCATCAGCTTCTGTGTACTTAGCAAAATTGGGCCTGCTAGCGAACAGATGTTTTACTTCATGTTCTATGTAAAATAGATTCTCCAGGCTATCATAAAGTACCTTTCCTGTAGGTAATGCTTTCACTCTTGAAGAACTTGCTTGACTCTTGGCCTGTTTACTTAGCCTTTCAATATAATATTCCTGTGTCATTAACTTATCATGTATAACCAGTGGACTAGGAAGGCCTTTCTCTCTCAAAATGCCATACTTCAACATGAAGCTATCTATATCTGCCTGAATACTCTGACACCTTTTCTCTAAGTTAAGCATTAAGTTCCTTTTAGTAAGAACTTTCTTTATTTCAATAATAGTAGTTGTTCTATCTTCAATCTCTAACTCATCTAGTTGGTACCTGTTCCTGCTGTTCAAGAAATCAATTAACTGATTTCCCTCTCCGAGCTTATCTCCCAGTTCTTCTTTAGTTTTATGTATAGCTTTTACAACTATTTTTATTAATTCAGTCTGTTCAAAAATTACCTGGATAGAAGGCCAAATATAATTGATGTAATCAATGATATTGGCCCACAATATATTTCTCATGTCTCCCAGTGGTTTTTCAATTGTCAAGTCCTTCTCCAAGACTCTGATTCTTTCCTCCATTCTTTTGTTTTACCTTTATTCTTCTTTGTTCTGAATTTGTGCAAGTTCATAGTTTGTTTCCATACTTGATATTTGTTCTTTCAACTTTTTCAATTTTGTGGCCTAGATACTCATTTGTTCCATGGCTTTAATCATCTCATCTGCTTTTTCTGTTGATGTCCCTGCACTATTTGATGTACCTATGGTTGGAATAGTCCTTGCTACTGGCAATGCTGTCATTGGTGGAAGTGTTGATGCCAAAGAAGCTACCAGAGTGGAGGGTACTGTTGTAGAAACTATGGGTATGATAGTCTAAGGAGCGGTGCCCAGCTCACTCTTCTTAGATTGTATTTCTTTTTCCAATTCCTTTTCAGTTTCTTTTAATTGATCATTTAATTTAAGGACTAGGTCCATAAGTTCTTCCTCCTTTTGTTTCTCTATGACTTCTGCAGTTTGAGGATGGTGGAGAGGAGGGATCTTAAGCTACTTCTTCAATGAAGCTATATCATCATTTTTCTTTCTAATCAGTTGTTCAACTACTTTGACATCTTTGGGATCATGTCCCAATTCTATCACCAAGTCTTCTAGAGTTTTTATCCTGGTGTCTTTAGCTAGATAGGAGGCCTTTTCCAGTTGCAGCTGTGTTGTGGTGTTGTGCAATGATTTTGGCAATTGATGTGCTGTGATGGCCTTATTAATCAATCTAGAATAGACCATTTCATCAATCTACTGGTGCAGTTCTATTTGGCCAATAGAATGGATATCCTTTGCCAAAACTTCAAAATCAATCTTTAAGTAATGAGCCATGGATCTTGGTTGTTGCATAGTTGGCTTGAGGAATCTCTTCTACATTTTTCCTTCCTTTATGTCAAAAGCTGACATAAACCTGGTTTGGTTAGTTGGAGCCATTTTGAGGTAGTGAGCATAGGTTTGAGCTTTTAGTTTCTCATTCTTTGCTTTAATTTCTTTATACTTTCCTTTAATGTCCAGGCTCTGTCTAGAGGGAGCCCTAAAATAAGACACCTCTATTCTTTGATGTCTTTCTAATGTCTGTATATGTGAAGTAGATGGTGTCCCACCAGTTGGAATAGTCTACATACTATTTATCCTTTCTTCCACTGCATTGCCTGTGGTCTCCTCAATATACTCTTCTTTTGCATAGGGGTTTAACCTTTGCCTTTTAACAAAATTTTGATCAATAGGCATAGTAGAAGGAGTGGCCTCATCTCGGCTTCTTTTTAAAATTTTCTCCTCATTTAGAGGAGTTTGTAAAACAGGAGGTTTGCTCATGATTTGTTCAAGTTGAGCAAGCTCCTCTGACATTTCAGCTTGTTCTGACTCTTCTTGTTGTTTTGAATTTTCTGCCTGTTCTGAGGTTCCTTGTTGCTCTGATGGCTATGTGATGTGTTCCTGTGACTGATTTCGCGATGAAGTTTCTCCAAACACCTGTACAAATGAATCTTCATCAAACCTTCTTTCTAAGTCCACCATTACATTGTCAACTTCAACTTGTGTGCTATCTTGATCTATCAGAGTGCCTTCCACCAATTATGATTGATTGGCATATTTTTCAATTTCTAGGATCCTATGGTGGATATAAGGAGATAGCTTATGTTTCTGCCTTCTATTACAAATGAATCTGTGGGGGTCATAGGACGATATGAAGCTTTGTTTTAACTTCAATATTTGGAGGATTTCATTTGCCTCCTCTCGTGCTTCTCTGTTATTGCAATAAATGGGTCTAGATGATCCTTTATTCTTAGTTGGGCCTTCTTCTTGGTTTTGACAAAGTAAATCTCATCAGAATTGATCATTTGCTTATAGTACTCTAGAGAAAATAATCGCATGGGGAGATATCTAGGTAACTTGTAAGGAGGAAGATCACACCCATAAATTCTGATTTCAGTATGGTTTTGGTACAAGTACCAATCCCCTACTTTGTATTATTTGGATAGCTGGAGAATCCTCTTAATGTCTGCACTAATTCTGGGAGCAAGACTTCCTAATAACATTGTAGTCAGTGGATGTAAAAATAGGTCAATAAAATCTGTGTATGGATAGTGAAAATAACAAGACCTGTGGAATAGAGTAGTCCAGAAGATGACAGATCTAGGATTCCCTCTAGTATCAAGCTTTTAGACAGAGAAGGGAAACTTATCAGTTTGGTAGTAGAGAAAAAAATGATACATGACTAATGAATACTTGAATACCCTTTCATTTTCAAGTCTCATAAACTGATCATGCATTTTATCTGCGATAAATGTTTCATAATCAAACTTGACTGCAAGAGGTTGACCGGGGGTAAAAATAGACCTGCCAGCAAAAATAGTCTTATCTACATATTCATTAGTGGTAGAACCTAAAATGTATGATAGCATTGTTGTGATGTCTTTGCGTAGATCAGAAAATAAGATTGACATGTAAGGACGGGGGTCCTTTGGCATGTGTTTTTCTTTAGAAATGAAATTCTGGAGGATTTGAGTACTTCTGGAACTAGACAGCTTGGAGAATCTTTCAAGTAAATCAGCAATGGACAGGGGGGTGATGTATTGACCAAGCTACAACTGTAACATCTCGTTTATGGACTCAGTTGTAAGAGTGAATAGGATTTTCTGGTCTGGGAACATTACAACTTTCATAATAGGGTCATAGTTTGCATTGCAGTAATGAAAAATTTCTGGGAAGACATAAACACTAGGGAGTTGATACTTGGGCAGGTTTGATTCCCAAAGGCTTATATTATCTGCATGGTTCAAGTAGATATCTCAGTGTTTGCAATGCAATTTTAGATGGGTTTCGTCAAAGGTGAGGTCTTTTACCTGGAAATCTTTGTCAGCCATGGGAAGATGGTCTAAATCTCTGTGGGCAGTGGTCACTGGCATGACATTTAAGGTGACTGGCACGTCCATACTTGGTTCTTGTGGATTCAAGGAAGAGGGCAGAGAATTTTTAGGGAATTATGGAAAGATGGGTTGTAAAAAATGGGTCGTCTCACAGAGTGCCAAGACTGTCAAACAACTTAATTTCACTAAATTACTTAATTTTTACAACAATTTAGTTCAGGTTCAGTATGGAAAACAAGGTTTCTTAGTTGAAATGGGGTAAATACCTGGTTATGGTTGCATGGAGGGACAAATGGCTCTGGTGCACTGTTTGCATGGAGCGCACGGGTCTGCAATGACAATCTAGAGTTCAACGGCTTCTGGAGGTTGACGATTGGAAGTAGGGTGATGGCTTGAATGTACTCTTAGTGTGTATGGAGAACAAAAGGTTCTTTTCTTGGTAAAAAAAAAACAATGAGTATTTTTGGGTTTATTGGCAAAGTCAATACTTTTGGCACGTATAATGGAAATGTGATAGTTGGCCCTAGAAAGTGACAGTTGCTGCCAATTGACAGAAATGATGCTTTGTCGTTTAGTGAAGGCAGTAAGCGGAGGCGGTAAGTGGCATCTGTCGCACCGCTTATGAGGGTATGGCGATATTGGGAGAGGTATGCCTGACACCATTCATCGGGCCACATGTAGTGGCGGGGCAAACAGTAAAACCGCTCACATCAAGTGGGTAAAGATCGACATCGGAGGCTCCCTAATATGAGCGTCAGTTGTTAGATCTGAAGGGGTCAGATCGTATGGTGGTCGGGGAAGGGATTTGATTGGAATTTAATCCAGGGACTCGACGGGATAATAAATGCAGATTAGGGAGATTAACGACGTAGAGGGAAATATGATTGGAGGAAGGATCTTAATTAATCGCAGGTTGATTAATTAATTCCTTTTTTAATGCAGCAGAGGGTTATAGGTCTTAATTGATCGTAGATAGATTAATTAATATATCAATTAATTAATCCATCTGATTATTTCGTTACTAAGTTTTATATTTCAAACCGAGGCAAGATATTAACATAAGGGATTTTAATAATATATACGAGGACGGTGTGTATTTTCCAGCAGTTAACTATAATAAATTGATGTTAATATGAAATGGAAACGGAGATAAGAATGTGCTAAGTAAAATGTATCGAAATATATTCATATTTTCGCATTTAAACATTATAACTTAGGATTAATGTTCTTTTATGGGTTTTTATGTAAACAAGGGGTTTTAGGTAAGGTTTATTACTTTCCCTAAGTAAATGGTAATTTTTACTTTAGGGAAAGGGAGTTTTAGGTGAGATGAATGTTTATGGAGGGAGTGAATGTTTGTAAATAGGTTGAAGTGCTTAACCCTTATAAGTTATTGGGCCGAGGGTCGGTCCCTCCAGAAGTTAGAGAAATCTTTTGAGCCCCTTTAACTTAAATTTTTAGGCACTTTGATTTTTTCTTGTAGGGAAATTAATCACTTGACTTTATGTAAATGTTTCCTTATTATCCATACTCTTAGAGCAACATGATGATGAAAGTAAATGATATGAGTTTTAACTACTCATCATGCACTATTCTGCAACCATTCCTCTACTTACCCATCTACACATCCTACCATTTTTTCTACTCTTTATTAGGGTGTACTTAAACTGGCAAACCCTTATCAAACTTTTCTTTTCTTTTACAATGGAAACCTATCTAAGTCTAACCTTATTACATCCAAGGGCTCAGATTAAATAGTTGAGCTCCTTTTATTCACTCTACCTAATCTAATTATCTGCCAAGATTACATTGTTTGGTCAGATTTTATTCTCTATCTATAGACATACAAATTGTAAACATGAAATAGCCAAGTTTACACTATTTGACGATTCATCGATTGTGGCATAAGTGACAAGCTGCACACAACATTTTCATTTTTTGTCAAAGTAAATGGTAGTGGCATTGGGACTTGTACACTTTCATGGTCCTTTTCTTTTTCTTGGGGTTCATTTTCTTTCATTTCTTTTTCAATCCTTTGCTTCTTTTTGTCCTTTGATTTTTCTTTTAGTACATACCCTCTTTACATTTTTTATGTTTTTTTTTTTTAATTTTTTGAATATGGAAAAAATTTGCAGAATGAAAAGGTATGTACATATTACATAGATAAACTAAGTCAATCATAAATTATGACACCTATTGGTATAGGAACATAACACGCCAAACGGAGATAATATGACCAAGTTACGACTCCGAGAAGTTGGCTACCCAACTAACCCCAACGGAGCCCACAAACGCTTGGTGTTACTTCTCTTGGGGTTAGGGTTTTGGTTGTTTAGGGTTTTCTCATGTTTTCGAATAATAAATAGGCCCTTGAGCCTATTTGTAACATAGTTCAAGGGCATGTAGCCGCCTCATATCTTCTCATAGATAAGCTAACATTTCCCGAACTATCTTATTTCCATTCTGTCTATAAGCATAGTTCGGTATTTTTCTATTAATGAAATGAAGTTCTTTTCTATTGCATCTCTGTGTTTATGATTATAGCTGTAAGTTGTTGCATTCTTGTTTAAGTTTGGATCAGTGGTATCAGAGAGGTATTCTCTTTCTTTGTTTTTCTTTGCATCTCCCCAATGAGGTAAGGGTATAAGGAGTTAGGGAACTCCCATTGCGGAAGAAAAAAAAGACAAGGGTGTAGGAGATCCTTTCAAAATGTTGCTCGAGGAAGTCCTTAAGTGATAGAGGGATGCGATGATGGATAACTTTGCTCAGATCTTTTGACAACTACCCACAGGCGAGGCATCTTCATCTAGCAGCCACTCTAGAGGTGCCACTCCTTTTAATGTATAAGTTAACTTCAATATTCCCATATTTGAAGGCCTAATAGATACTGACATCATAGATAAATGGTTAAATATATAATTGAATGATATTTTTAAGTTTATGAATTTTCCAATCGGGAAAATATTACTTTTGCACTTCTAAGCCGCCCCACATGTCAAGGATTAGTGGGAAACCTACTGTGAACAAATGGATGAGAGTTGTTACACAGTAATTTGTCACCATTGGTCACCGTCCCTATTACCCCTTTCCCGTACTTTGGAGGACTCATTTCGGGACCTGTGAGCAGTGACATAACTTAAAAACACTTGCATTATGTTCCCCTAGGTATGGACTTCATGTGCCCTGAAGACACCTCCTGCAAAATATCCCTGAAAAGTGCCCTTTTTCCATTAGCGCAGGTCCACAGTGTACTACCCGCGCCATTGAAGGAGATCCTCAAAAGAAGGCACGCCCATTGGCGCTCTGTCTTAGAGTAACACCCGCGCCAACCAGCTTTGGAAAAGATTTTTAACAAACGCACGCCCGGATGTTTTTTCCCTTCAAGTCATGAAGTCTTTTGAGGATAAAGCTAATCTTCTAGATGTCGAGATTCATCATCTATCCACAGCGGCTTTTTGGAGATAATGCCAATCCATAATGGGTGTCTTGATTCATTGTATCTTCCTCCCCTTCTCCATCTATAAAAGTCTGTCCTCATGCATTTGACAAGCTAGTGTTTTGAAGTAGTGGTGATAGTGCTAGTAGTGATAACGCTTGTCTGGAGTGATAGTAAGAGTCTTGGAGCATAGGGAGGTTATGCTGCCAGAAGTCTAAGCTGTGTATTCATAATCAAAGAGAGAGAAAGGTCTATTGCAAGACATATGTAGCTGCTCGCCCAGCCAGAGGAGAGATTCAACGCCAGAACTTTGGTTGTATTTTTCTCTGTTGATTATTCATTAATAAACGGCTATCATTATGGTTCCGATCTTATTGTTCATTATGATAATGTTTGATCTATGTCTTTTCTGACCGCAATATAGTTGTATTTAGTGGATTTTATGCTTGTATTCGCTTCGTTCTTTGCATGTGCAGGTATCCATTCGCGGAGATCGTGAGGATCGTGACCTGCCGGAGCAAGGGAACGGGAGTATCAACTCGTCTACGACACTAGCATTGGACACCAGTTTGGTTCTCATAATCCACTTTCAATTTGCAACTAGGAACTTGCATGGTAGCGTTAATTGATTGTTGCTAGACCCATTTTGGGCTAGTGGGATCGCCTCTGTCCGCAGAGGGGATTTACCTCTCCAACAAGAGTGAACCCTCACTATTTTCAATTCCACACACTTGGAATTCTTTCCGAGATGCCATCAAGGAACAATGTTACCGTGTCAGGAGATATGAAGACAAATACATAAAGTGGACCATGCTATAGCAAGGAAGGGACCGATATGTGCCATAGTTCACAAATACTTTCCATACCCTTCACACAAAGCTGGGTATCAAGGATACTGAGTGGCATTTGGTGCTCAAGTACCATGGCTGTCTACACAAGTACATCCATGATGATATGGAGTTCTTGGACATCTCCTCGCTTAGTGCGATGTATCAGTATGCTGTCAAGATAGAGAAAAAGTTTAAACAAAAGAAGCAGGAATTTGGATTTGCAAATCCAAAGTAAGGAAAAGGCGCCCCCAAACTGCAAAAAGAGGGACCAAGCCAAGGTGGTGCTACCTGGTGAGCGCCAGTATTACAGCAAGAATGTTGCAACTCCTAGGCTTCCAATTTTACTTTTATCAACCTGGTAGTTTGTAACAAACTTGGAAGTGTCGGTGCTATATGCACAAGTACTAGTTCTCACTGTAGGTTGTCACTTAGTCAGCCGGCGCAAGATCACTAGGAGCTCAAGCCAACTTCTATAGATTTTAGAAGAAGCTCTATGTATGGTGAAAGGAAAGAAAGATTACTCTACATATGCTATTCTAACTACAGAAAGGAGAAAGACTGGAATGTAAAGCAAAACCTACTAGACCCTAATTAACAAGCTAATTCTACTTTTGCCAAAAACACTATGAAAACCATGAAATAAATGCCATTACCTACTCAAGGAAGTAAACAACATCTAACCATGCTATTTCTGGAAGTAAATAAGCAAAAACCATATTTTTGGATTTTTATGTGAATTTATCATGCATCTAATTTATTGTGTGTGAGTGTGGCATAGAACAGGTGGCATTAGAGGGTATTTTTGGAGCTTGGGAGGATGTAGGATGGTGTGGATGGATCCTAGGAGGTCTTAGGTGGCCTTCTGGAGGCTTTTCCCACACTCAACCTTCAAAAGAGAGCCTACAGGAAAAACTACAGGAGGAGGCCGAGAGCAATTTTCGATGTTTTGAGGGTGTGAGAGTGGGTGGAAAAGGTGGATGAAGGTTGGAATAAGGTGTTAGGGTGCTTAAGGTCTACCATGAATCACAAGGGGTGAGAAACATGATTGGGTTTGCTCAAGGAGAGAGGAAGAAGTTTTATGAAAAGTGCAGGAAACTAGGGCAGAATTGGGGTGAGGTTTGGGAGACCTATAGGGCATGGATCGGATAGAGGGTGTGATTGCTGGTAAGTTGGCCTACTGTTGGAAGAGATCTGCTACATAGAAACTGACAGTCAACCAAGAAAATTAAGCAACCAATGAAATGAGTGCATCCTAGGAAAAACAGAGTTTTGCATTAAAATGGCCTAAACTATGATGTATAGAAGGAAATGCAGGGAAAGTTTGTAAGAAAGGAAAGCATGAAAAAGGACTATTTGTAAATCAAGAAGTGAACATGATACAAAATATCTAAAGAAAAGCAAGACTGGACTATCAACCTACTAGAGAGCTACAAACACTAGAAGTCCTAGGAATGAGGAAAATTTGTGTTTTTGGGGCAGCGAGAGAGTCTTTTCCTCAAATCATGGTCCCAGAGGGAGGAAGAGAGGCCAAGGCACTATTTCTAGCCTCTTGAATCTTCTCTAACCACTACTTATCCTGCTACAGAAAGTACAAATCGAAGCAAGCTACTAAATCATCAAAAGCAACCTATTCTTAACCATAAGAGAAATACATCTAACAACAAACTAATCTACAAACTGAAGTAAAGCATACAAATACAAGTAAAGAGAATCTTGGTTGCTTGGATTCGGCCCTAACCCAAGAGCTTCAGCCCTCTACAGTAACTCAGTGCTAGATCAAAAAGGATTCCAGCTTCATTATAAAAAAAATAGCAAGATTACATAAAACCGTCACAAAATAGTAAGCTCGAAATTTGAGCAGAGTTTCCACAAGAAAAAAAAAGTTTACCCTAGTGAGGCCCTAGGCCTCTCTACTTATACATCTAAGGCTACCAATGGATTCCATAAAATTAGGGAGGCTTGGCTCCCAAAACTCGAGATAACTCTCAATCATCTTCCACTTGCTCGACTGCCTTCTAGTGCATGATTCGACTTCTTGTACTCCGAGCTGAATGAAGGGGAATTCGAAGTGAGGAGCAATAAATTAGGGGGATTCCCTCCTATAATTCCTCTCCTCTGTCTACTTTGGGTTATTTTTGCCGTTTGACCATTAAATCCTTGACTTTGACCTCAAAATCCATCAATAATCTGCATTAAATACATTTTAGACCACATGGAATAATAACTAACTCAACTCACCCTATAAGCATAAATATAATCAGAAATTCATATAATAAGCTAAGAGAATGGTTGATTTGACTAGGTTAGGAGGTAAAATGATCCCATATAATTACCCATTTATGAGGCTCATCATCACCCCCTACTGAAGGTGTTGCTCATCCTCTGAGCAACCTAGTCAATCTCTTCATCTTTTATGGCCTCGGTGGCCTCCCTAGAATTCCATGATTCTGATATGGTCTACTCATGTTCGTCATAAAATCCTACCTTTCTGTCTATGTCCTTCCACTTCTCCTTCTCTTCTTTTTATCTTCTTCCTTCCAGCATGTGTAATAGGAGTGGAGGACCAGTTTGAGGCCAATCCAGTTGACCTTCAGCCTTTGCATGGTGTGCTTGTACATTGGCCCTCTTTTCAATGCCTCCCTCAGCCTCATGGGAGAATGATATTCTCTGATCTGCAAGATGTGGGGTAGGGTGTTCCATATTCTCATGCATGCATGCACACCGTCATCACCAAATAGCCTAAGCATATCTTCAAAGTGTGCAATGGCTTGTGCCTAATTGGCTAGATATTTAGGGGAAATCTAAGGGTCACTGGCAAGCAGATTGTGTGTGCTGATGAGTTCCATAGGATTTGATGGCTCAACTCTTACCATTAATGGTTCATTTTGGTCTTTTATCATCAGTCTTTTTATTTCTGCTGCCCTCAATTCTTCACGGTTCATCCATGATGCCATGGCCATTAATTACAAATCCACTAGCTTGGCATTGGGGTCCCACACATTCAGGGCTATGGGGGCCATGTTGTGTAGATAGAACTCTGCCATCTTTGCTTTGTCCTTGGAGGTTCTTTGCTCACACAAATCCATGAACTATCTGTAGTCTTGGAAAGGAATTTTGCCTCTTTGTGCCAATGTTTTTATTTGGAATTGAAGCCATTGATCCTTTAGATAAAGACCATAAGGTTTGGCTGGTGTTCTACATTTTAATGCTTCCATGGATAAGCTGGCCATGTATGCCAAATGAGTCCCTTTCTCCTGCAGTTGTCTCCTTAGTATTTCATTCTCATTCTCAAGGTGGCTTCTTGTAATGGCTTCTCTGTCTTTGAGAGCACTCAATTCCCTGCCCATTTCCCTGAGTTTGTTTTCCATGTGGCCAATATCCTCAACTCCTTTGGAATTGGCTATGTGCATCCACCTATGTGTTCTCACTCTCTCCTTTTTGTTAAGGGATAAATTCCCCTAGGGTCTTGGGTTGATACCCTAGTAGATCGGAGGTTATCTATAAAGAAAAACACACATTCCACACAACCATGATGCTAATATAAACAAACTCTACGATGAGAGGTGCACCTAGGGGTCCCTCATTTGGGAAGATCTAGCCAGGGTCCAAACCCTCTTGGAGTCTCTTTTAGTCCTTCAACTTGCAAAACAATCAATTCAAGAGAGAACAACCGTATATGGACTAAACATCATAAAGAAATCATCTTCATAGCATATTGAAAGGTAGTTAGTTATAAAATTGAAACAACCATCCATATGTGAATCATAACATTGATATCATAAACATGAAGAAAATTTATATTAGGAACAAGACTAGTGTTTCTTTTATTATAGATAACTAAAGACAGAAAGGAATGATTTCACCTGAGTCGTCCTTTCACAGGCTCCAAGCAGAACCGTCCTCTGGATTCGTCCAGTCTCAAGCCTTCAACAAATTCCTTCCATGGCTTACTCCAAGATATCTCTAGTAGTAGAAAGACATCATATCATAAGGAAACAAGGGTTTCTTAATAATGGGGGAAATGCTGGAAGCAGAAGGATCTTCAGACCTGGTCAGGGATAATCTCAGTAGAGTGATCTTTCTCTCTATTCTCTCCCTTCTTAGGCCTTCCCATTCAAGCCTTTTATACTTATCCCAAAGTAGTTTTTTAGTTGGGAATTCATTGGGAACAGTTGGGCCACGAGCACTAATAGGCAATTAACAAGTGAAACCCATGATCTCCACTCGAAATTAAGGAGATTTAATTTTTTTTAAGTGTTTTAAGACATATACGTGGGTTGGGTATACACAGACCTGTGTACACATGCATTTAGCTCAGGGCAATGTCGCGTATAGGGAGTAAAACACTATCTTTAAAAATTTTTGACGAGGTCTGGAAGGAGGGGTTGCCCTAGGCCATGAGTGCAGCATCACAAACATCAAGAGTGAGATTTGGAGCTATAACACTTTTCTAATTCGAAAAACAATGGAATTGAAAATTTTTGTGGGATTATCTTACCTCCCTCAAATATTCTGTAATAGGAGTCAAGATTAAGCTAGGAGTTAGGTTCTTGTAGCTCTTGTGCTTCTTCTTTCATCTCTGGCTGCTCTCCTATCATTTCCTAAAGTTTTTTGGTTTCCTGTAGTTTGGATAGTGTCTCCTGTAGGACTATTTTAGCTTCCTATAGGTCCGGTTTGGGGTCCTATAGAATTGTCTTTCCCTTCCATGTAGAAGATCTTGTAGACCCTGTTTCATAGGTTATGGGTGTCTTGGAAGGAGATTCTTTCACCTTGGCAGATGGTGAATCTTCAATGTTAATGGGAGTCTTTGATGAGGGCTGAGGTTTGCCTATTTTAATTCTGGTACTCTTCCTTGCCATAAAATACATGGAGGTTTTTCTTTCCCTCTTTTGCTTTTGCTTGATTGGTGTACTGAGGGCAGTGAGGGCAGCTGCTACTTCTCTTACCAAAGTTTTAGGGGACTCTTCTCTTTGCTCTGCCCTCTCTGCCTCCTCTGTATCTTTTTCCTCCTCCTGCTTTGTCTCTTTTTCTACCTCCTTCCTCTCTTGCTCTGCTATGTCACCACTGGCTTCATCTTCTCCTCCTTGTTTTTCTCCCTTCTCACTGACAGCAAGACTGACATCATAGGTTAATGCCTTGATGTCATCCTCAGCTGTCATATTTCTGAAAACTTCCCATGCTATAGAGAGTGTAAGGGTATGGAGGACTTCTTCTACTAGGATCTTGATTAGGCCATGGTGAGCTAGTTGCTGTGAATTTCCTTCTTGTACCTTGGTGCTGGAGTCAATGAGGGACTGAAGGAGAAAGTAAGGGATACTGAACTTTTGATGTGTTGGGGTATCCATGCCATATCTCAAGTCTTAGAGGATTCTAAAATGATATCCATAAACAATGATGTGACTTCCTATTATAGACAATTTTGTGCCTTGCAGCATCAGGCATGAATTGTCAATAATACAAGGGATCCAAAGTCCCTAAACATGATGTTCCTACCCCTAGAGGAACAAGGTCAGCAAACCAACAGCTCTCAGATCAGTTCTCCACCTGAAAACACTCAAAAACAAGCAATCCTGAAATCAAAGCAGGTGCTCCACTAGGCTTCTGCGCTGAAACTCAACTCCTCCATGGTGTACCTGCGTTGCAAAGCAGGTAGAACAAAGGCCACCTGCGCTGAGCGAGATGGGACAAGTGGCACACTGAGTCATTGCTCTGGAATCTTCCAAAAATGACACTTGGATCAGGGATTTCGCCTTGTGATGAGTAAGATGCTCTGTTTCTCCAAGTGGAAGCAAGGTTCTCCAAGTGGACTCAAGAACTGAAGATCAACTGAAGAGAGAGAGGACACAAGGCAGCTACACATCAGTTGCAAGCTGAATCATCCTTTCTCAATTCATCTATATATTGAGCTCTCTCCTATGAGCTCAGGAGGCTGGAATTTTGTGCAAACTAATGATATGCTGTTGGTTTCACTATAGAACTATTGGGTGATTGCTTGAAGGAGGTGAAGAGGAGAAATTCTTTCTGCTGGGAGGTGTTGCTGGATTGGGGCCTTCAATGGTTGTAACCTTCTCAGAACTTTACTTCTTCCATTAATAAAAGCTATTGAGGTTCTTCTATATGCATTTGTTTCAATGATGTATTGTGATGATTGTATATTTGATTTATGCTAATCCTTGAATCAGTTATGAATGCATGCTTCTTGTAGTTTCCTTCTTTGTTATTTTGCAGGATCTCATTATAGCTGGGCCAGCAAAAGGGCAAAGAGCTAGGAGCAAGCAGCAAAGAGAAGAGATTGGAGCAAATATTAAGCGCGAGGCAACGGTTAGTGCATTTCTTCATTCTCTCTTGCTTTCATAAAGAAGTAAACCTTAAGTAGTTTTGTTTACAGTTGTTGCTAAGGTACTATCACCCTTAGAGTGGGATAGGGTCATCCGAATCAGATACTTTTCCCTACAACAAACTGGCGACTCCGCTGGGGATCGTATCTATTTGATTGTTTGTAGTATTTTGCTATTCATTTCCTGAACAAAAGAGTACCAAATCGAAAAGCTTTTGACTATATCAAAAGCGAAGTAGAGGGCAGCTACTCTAATTCATTTCTGAGCATGTTCATGATCTGAAGAGCTGATCTACAAGGATCCTTGTAAGCTCTTAGTGATAGCTTTTCATCTTCCTTGTCATCCCTTAGTGTGTGCTTGACTGATAGCTTCTGATTTGAGCAAAAACTGTGAATTTTTGAAAAAATTGTGACCCGGAAACTGTGAAAACGCAACTTTCATTTTCCAAAGCAGGTAGTACACAGGCTACCTGCTTTGCAACGCAGGTCCCGAAGGGGCTACCTGTGCTGAGAGCCAGACTGGCTGTGCATCACCTGCGTTGGCCCAATTTTGCCTTGTGCATTTGGGGTTTCCTCCCTTTTTCTTGCCTGTTTTCACTATAGATTTTGTAGCCAGTTACCAGTCTTGTGCCTGTTCTGAAACCAACCTTACTTGCCATCATTCCGCCTCTGTTATATAACGAAATTGTACTTGTTCTTTTGTATTTCTTACATCATTTACAATTTCCCATAACGAAAGTGAACTAGTCTTGCTTTGGCCTCTTAGATCTAAACCTGTGTTAGGCATTTTGCTGGTCTAAAGAGTTAGCTTGTTTGCTGTCCATAGTTGATTAGTCTTTTTACTTTCGTCATTATGGTTTGATTTCATGTATTTCCAGTGATTAAACAAGTAAATCTTAAGGTGTCTTTTGATTTTCGCTTTAAATCGAAATCAAAGTTATATAACAACTTTCTTTTTGTAATACATCAACATTAAGAAAGGGGAAAAGAAAATACATGCATTGTGCATTTTGCATCTGACTGTTTACATGACGATTTAGGAAATTTTGCATTAGTGTGTGCTCTATGATCTGTGTGAAAAGATTTGCCTTTCTTCTCCTCAGTAGTTAAGATTGAAAAGTTGAAAGATTGAAAAGTTTGCTTCTCATCTTAGACTGCATTCAAGAATTTGTTATATACATCTCGTGGTGATCCTTAAAGGCAAACTGCTAAACAAGATCAACATTAAAATAAATTCAATTTACATAACAATGCTTTGTAACATAACGCAAACACATAGAGGTCTAGGTAGAGACGTGTTCCGGCGTCGTTAAACGTAGTGATTGTCGATCTCTACGAAGGTGGGTGATTCCTCCTGAGAGTCGGTGGCACTAATACGGACTTGTGCTCCCACGTACTGTCGCGTATATATTGGGAGACCCCTATAGGAACAAAGCCTTTATCCATAGGAAGCCGTGTCGGCCGCCCTACTGATCGCAATGCAGTGAACACAGCATTCACGAAGATTGACCACACGTACCGTAAAACGTATTCCGTGGTTTTGCGAAAGGTTTGGCACACCCTCTGCCTAGATCTCCAGAGCAGTTTCTTTTGGCCTTTTTCAAACTCTATAACTGAAAAAGTCCATCCGAGCATTTGTCACTTCGGGCTCGTTAAAACATCGAAGGAGACTAGAGTCATCTTTAGCTTTTTCTCGACTCTTAAAACATGAAAAAGCAAAGTTGTGTCTAAAGCGTCGTTAATAAAATTTATTTTAAACGGAACATAATCACCTCTTATTCCTACGTTGATCTTTCAGTTGAAAAGTATGGAGCCCACCAACCAAGGAAGTCACCTTGGCGGAAGTCCCAGTCCCTTCTCCTCTTGGGGAGATGTTGGTGCGCCCCATATGGCCACATTGTCACTTCCAGGATTGACAATCGGCCTACCTGTATGGCTCTTTTCAACTAATGTAGTTCAGACCTCCACAAATCTTGAGTAGTCGAATCAACAGTCAGACCAGTCTAGAGCTACCCACTAGCCTTCCACCTCTTACAATTCTTCCTCTGATCCTTCATCTTCGCAGGGTAGAGCCGGCAAAAGTCAACCTCCCATGGAGAAGAAGGAAAAGAAGAAGAGAGAAAAGAAGCAGAAGGGGCCTATGGCGAAGGCGACTGGGGGCAAGCAAAAGACATCTGACAAAAATCCACACACTGCACCGACCGGGCCTAAATCGCCATGTGTCATTTGCAAAGGGACCCACTTCCACCGTGATTGTCCTTGTATTCCCCGGATACTAAGGGACTGGTCCCCCAGGTTGCACAATCCGGTAGCATCAACCTTTGGTAGTCATGTTGATTGCAGTCCGTCAACTAGCGAAAGTGAAGGACGAAAAGGGAGACCAAGATCACCCTGTATGTTGTGTGAAGGCGATCACGCCATCCACCGATGTCCATTCTTAGATGAGGCGAAGAGAGTTTTGGAAGATCGTCCGGTATCACCGTTACGACTTCCTCCTGGATACCAAAAACTCGTGCCTAATCCCTCGATAGTTGAAAATCTAGCTGGCCCGCTCAAGTGGTCAGCTGAAGTGTCCGTCATTGAGAATGAACCTGCTGAATCCAAACCAGACGAAAGTCTAAAGGTCGAAACGGCAGTTGACCCGGTTCTTCCTTCAGAAGTTTCATCCTCAAATGACACCGTCGTTGAAGATTCATCTTCAAATGACACCCTCACTGAAGAGAATAAGGATGACACCATCCAGATTCTTTTCATCAACACAGACTCTGATGAGCATCAGGGCAATGCGCCCATTCCTTTATCGCAGGAAGGAACATTGTCAGGGTCGTATCCGGCCGTGTATTCGGTCCCACCACCAAGCAGCCTGGTTGTATCCTTTTATTGGAATCAACTAGGCAGACCCCGGTTACCAGCCAGTATCCCATTCAGAATCATCGTCCAAATCTACAGAATGGTGATGGCTGGAACTATCATTGATGAAGGGGCATCTGTGAGTATCCTTTCCTCTATTGCTTGGAAAGCACTGGGTTCCCCGGCGCTTTTACCTGAGATGAGAAATCTATCAGGTTTTGATAAAGGAACCAGTCGCCCGTTAGGGATTCTCCCCAATGTTCCCATTACATTGAAGGGGAAGACAGTTCATATGAACGTCATGGTCGTCCAAGGACCCTTGGTTTATAATTTACTCCTTGGAAGAGACTATATATATTGCATGGAGGCGATAGTGTCCTCACTCTTCAGAGTTATGTGTTTTCTGCACAAAGGAAGGATGGTCAAGCTCGTAGACCAACTTTCATTTCCAGGATCACGCATCGCAAATAGTCAAATACCATCCCTTAACGGTTTATTCACTCGAGGAATGCCTCCACCCCCGGTTCTACTTCCCGATGAGTGCGAGTGATTCGGAAGAAAGAACTAGGACCCAGGGGGCATGCACCCTGGCCTGCCTTGGGCAGAGGAGACCTTGGGTATAAAGTTAATTTCCGCAGAAGAATATGACTAGTCCGTACCCCGTCCGGCATGGAAGAGAGGGTTGTTCTAGAACAAGATTCTTTTGTCAAAGTTATGTGTTTGCCAAGACATTCACCTTTGTCTAAAAAAGTAGGCTCTGCCAAGGGAGGAGATCCATTTGTGGCGGCAAGTAGCCACCATCTTTGAAGGCAAGCCTCACCCATTAAAACATATGTTTTGAAGGATAAGTAGGGGCAGCCTCCAAAGAAAGAGATGAAATTGCTGCAACAAGTAGTCACCATCCTTAGCAACCTAATGATAGACATCGCCGAAAAGAGAGTTTAGTTTGCGGCAGCAAATAAAACCATTTTTCGGATAATAAGTAAGAGGCAAACCTCCCTCCGTAACGCCAATGTTTTATCTGTTGCGATCTTGCAAAAACCTAAAAGTGAACTGATGGGAAGACAAGTACCGTCGGCACCGAAAAATAACGAGAAGACAAGTATCGTTAAAAATATAGCAAGACGACAAGTAGAAAAACAGAGGTGGGACAGAGGAGGGGTAGCCTTGAAATTATACTTTATACCTGGGGGCATGCAAACCTTTTGGAGTGCAAGCACGGGACGACTATTTATTTTTTAAATTTTTAGGTCCTCCCTTTAAACCTGTAGGTCTAACCCATTAAACTCGTAGGATTAGCCGTTTCCATCTTGCATAAAGAAAGGATGTGGGGTAAAAGTTAAAACTTACCAAATAGGAGCATAGCTTCGTGAGATAAAGCTCCTTAAAAAATAGCTATCTCACCTGAGGCGTTTCTTGTATTATGACTGGTATAATCGAGCAGTTTTAGCACACAGTTCATGCTCGTTAAAAAATAAACGCAAGATCGAGCAGTTTTAGCACATAGTTCATGCTCGTTAAAAAATAAACATAAGTTGTGAGCAATCTTCCCCTAGAGTTCGAGCTCACCCAGAAAAAATGAACCGGTAAATAACCTTGGTAAATGTAACCTTTGACAGCCATATTAAAGCCCTTGGTCGTGTTCTTGCAGTCTCACCTCCATCCGTTCATTTGGCCAATCGTTCATCTCCATATGTTTGTTTACCCATTTTGAGGAACAGCTGCGAAGAGTGATTTCACTAAGCCATCCTTGTGACACTGCCGTGATTGGAAAATTCCAACCTGTACCTGGAATCTGCTGCTACCCCTGTTTATCACTCGTTCCTCAAAAGACGAGTCTCCTTTGAGCTCTTTTCTCCTGACTCATAAAATATGAAAATTTTGCCGAGTTTTGGCCTTCCAGCTCGTTAAATGACCGGAAGAGCTATCCCTCCTCTAGATTTTAATCTTTTTGGACCTGAGGGATTATTGCACAAAAAGATCGAGTGCTTGTTTTGTTCGGCTCGTTAAAAGTACCGAAAACTCATCCCTTCTGTATTGTTTTATACTTTTTCGAACTTAAGGGATTAGATGACGAAAAAGGAATTCTGGAGTTGACTTTATGTACCTTTTCAGACTCTCTAAAAATGAAAAGGACCGAGTTATCCTTGTCGTTAGACTCGTTAAATTCATTAAATAGCGACAAACTTGTCTTTAGACGAGAACGAGTTTCCCTATCGCTAGGCTCGTTAAAACATAGCGATGGGCTTGCCTGAAGGGCAGGTTATAGAACAAGCATATGTTATCCTCCTCAAGCTTGACAAAAATAAAGAGGTACTGGTCAGCAATGACTGGGGAAAAATTGGGAGAACCTCACAGCTTTAATGGTAGCAAGTCGCTCTTGAACATGACACTTTGTCCTCCGTATCACATCGGGTTGGGTTGTTTCATTCACCGGTCTCATCACCATGGTCCTCGCCACACCATCCACAGTTGGGGTAATGCTACTGATCCATCACATCAGTGTCGTTATATGTTCAAGAGATGTTGTTCTGCAAAGAGTCAATCGTGTCCCATCCACTGCCATACATTGTCCTTCATCCATTTCATGACCGCCACCCTGAATCATACATCAGAATTTGTTTTCACCTCATCACAATCACTAGCTCCGTTCCGTGTCAATGATGTGGGATTCATTAAGGCCCTCCTTTGACGGATCGCTCCTTGTCGACATCAACTCATTATCCAAGGAGTTGATCTAGGAACAACCCCTTCAGTACTTTGAAGCTTGCATGCCTCAATGGCAAGTTTCTCACTTCCAGCGACAGGTATAGATCAATGACCTTCGACCAGAGGATTTTGCATGGTGGTCGACGCCAAGTCCTTTATTCCCACCATGTGAATTGTACTGTTGTACCTTGAGGGTCATCATCCTTATCGGTGATTCCTCTCGCGCTTGTTAACGGTTTACATCATTGACCGGTAATCAAGCGGTGTCTTTCCATGTTCGACTTCAACAAATTCTCACATGGATCAACTTGTACATCGAGTGAAGATCGGAAGAGATTGAAGACCCCGGATCTAGTTTCATCCATCCGGGCTGCGATATATATTCAGAATATAAAGACATTTGATGTGTACATCATTGCAGCAGATGATCATCCTTCTCAAAGGATGATAATTTCAGCAGAGAATTATCAGTCTACCATCAAACGATCGTCTGTTCTATGTACCAAAATGAATTTATAAAGCTGAGCATGGGAATGCCCGCCTCAGCTAGATCATGAAAAAGTATGAAAAATAATGTATTGTATTGTATCTTATTACAGGACACTTCTCAGCAGATTGAATGAACTTCGGATCCTCCTAATAAAGCATTTCACCCGATAAATGACCTCATACTTTAGGGGGCATCTGTTATAGACAATTTTGTGCCTTGCAGCATCAGGCATGAATTGTCAATAATACAAGGGATCCAAAGTCCCTAAACATGATGTTCCTACCCCTAGAGGAACAAGGTCAGCAAACCAACAGCTCTCAGATCAGTTCTCCACCTGAAAACACTCAAAAACAAGCAATCCTGAAATCAAAGCAGGTGCTCCATTAGGCTTCTGCGCTGAAAGTCAACTCCTCCATGGTGTACCTGCGTTGCAAAGCAGGTAGAACAAAGGCCACCTGCGTTGAGCGAGATGGGACAAGTGGCACACTGAGTCATTGCTCTGGAATCTTCCAAAAATGACACTTGGATCAGGGATTTCGCCTTGTGATGAGTCAGAGGCTCTGTTTCTCCAAGTGGAAGCAAGGTTCTCCAAGTGGACTCAAGAACTGAAGATCAACTGAAGAGAGAGAGGACACAAGGCAGCTACACATCAGTTGCAAGCTGACTCATCCTTTCTCAATTCATCTATATATTGAGCTCTCTCCTATGAGCTCAGGAGGCTGGAATTTTGTGCAAAGTAATGATATGCTGTTGGTTTCACTATAGAACTATTGGGTGATTGCTTGAAGGAGGTGAAGAGGAGAAATTCTTTCTGCTGGGAGGTGTTGCTGGATTGGGGCCTTCAATGGTTGTAACCTTCTCAGAACTTTACTTCTTCCATTAATAAAATCTATTGAGGTTCTTCTATATGCATTTGTTTCAATGATGTATTGTGACGATTGTATATTTGATTTATGCTAATCCTTGAATCAGTTATGAATGCATGCTTCTTGTAGTTTCCTTCTTTGTTATTTTGCAGGATCTCATTGTAGTTGGGCCAGCAAAAGGGCAAAGAGCTAGGAGCAAGCAGCAAAGAGAAGAGATTGGAGCAAATATTAAGCGCGCGGCAATGGTTAGTGCATTTCTTCATTCTCTCTTGCTTTCATAAAGAAGTAAACCTTAAGTAGTTTTGTTTACAGTTGTTGTTGAGGTACTATCACCCTTAGAGTGGGATAGGGTCATCCGAATCAGATACTTTTCCCTACAACACTTCCCTCACAAGAAATGTATTTGATCACTTGGTAGCTAACCTCATCCCAAGGATATGGTACACTAGCCCTCCTAATTCCATTTTTGTCTTCAACAGGGGTTTCTTTATCTTTGAAAATTTCTTCTTGGTAGCCTGGCCCATTGGCTTATCTTTACTCCAAGGCAGCCCAAGAGGAAGGGTAGTTACTCTACTAATGAATTTAGGGGTTATTTCAATGGAGAGGCCTCTAATGGTTGTAGTAGCATGAGTTCTTGTGTGAAGGACCAGAGAGAGGGAAAATAGATGGGCAATTTCATCATCAAACCCTCTAAACTTCTCAAAGAAATTCATCCAGTTTTCCCTTGTAAATATGTCCACCACTTGAGGATGTGCATGGATCCTAGTCGAGTTAGTGGGCTCTTTTCTCATAAACCTCCCTATCATACTACCTGTACTTCTTTTGAAAAACTAGATATGGAGGTGGAGACAAAGAATTTTGAGTAAAATAGAAAAACAGAGGGGACTGTGTTTTTTTAAAACAAACATAATTTTTTTTATGTATTTTGTACCCTCTTAAAGAATCGTTTTATCTTCAATTTGAGACCAACTCTTTCAAATTTATATATATAATTAGAGGGAATTCATGAACCCTACCTCTTTAGACTGAAATTTGTGCCAAAAATCACGGTTCCTCCCTTTAAAATGACTCACTTCCCCTCTTGTAGAAGCCCACTGTCCCTCTTGTAGATTTCCTGTAGGTGCTCCTGTACAAAATGCCGAGAGAAAAAATATGTAGGAAATCAATGGAGGATGGTGGTTATGATGTTGTGGGGACACAAGAAGACTGCTATGTGGCTAAGTTACGAGTAGAAACTGAAGAAAAGGTGGTGAGAATGCGCAAGGAGGAGTGCTTATTACCTTTTATGGATTTTTTCGGTTATGAGTGCCAAGATGGAAACGTGTACATTGATCAAATTAGGATTGTTGGTTCCCACCTACTTGGCCATCATCACCCCTCCTCATAAACATCCCTCATTATTGCATCAGAGTTAATTCTTCCTCCCACTGCCTATCCTTGGCATCGTTTGCTTGAGTTGATTGTGCGCACGTGGGTGATATCTCGGTTAAGTGGAGTCAACTAAATGAAGGTGGCCAAGATAACTAGCCACCTTTCCCTCTTTTGATTTCAACCATATCGTTGCCTTCATATGATTCCTAATTACACAAATGAAAGTAGAGGAGTGATTCAGCTACTTACCTGTAATCCAAGTGTATTTGTTTCCATCGACTATGAGGTGTTGTGGCTTTCTCTGTTGCATGCCTTCATTTCCCTTCATGCATGTTGTCTTTGCTTGCTGATGTGTGGTTGTGTGCTTTTACGGGTTCTTCTTTTGGTGGAGCTGAGCTACATGTGCCTTTTCAACCTTCAGATGTGCTCTCCCTTGATGCTGGTCCTAGACTTCTATGGGATCAATTGCTACAGGAATTCGTATAGGAGATCCTATAGCTGCTTCTCCCCTTGAAACTTCAACTATTTCCCTATGATTGGAGCTAGAGAATGATGCCAGAGGTGGAGATGAATGATGGAGGGATAGTAGGTAAGATTCAAGTGAATTTGATGGTGCCTTTTCCTCCTTTTATTTTTGTTTTTTTTTTTCAAAACTGAAAAACCTTTTTTTCTATTTTTTTTTTCTTGGAAAGGGGAAAGAATAATAATGATGCTTGGAGTGTGATGCAAGCTTGGAAATGATGGCACGGAGGTTTGAAGATGGTAATATGGATTATAGGTTCCTCATGAAGATTTTCTTGTCCCTCAAACTGCCTCCTGTAGACACTTTTGGCTCCTTGTAATTCCTACAGGAGCCTCCTATAGAAAACACAATTTCGGAAGAAGAGGTATAGTGGGGTGAAAGAGATACCAAAAAATGATGGAGGAAGGTGTGGAGAAGATGAGATGGATGCTGGTATGAATATCAGGGTCCCCTTGGCACCTTCTTCTACTCACTGTAATCCTCCTGCAAACCTGCAATGCAATAAAAAATCATTTTTTTTTCTTTTTTTTTTTAAAACGACTAGGGCACCTCAGAGAGGTTTTCACCTTAATTTCCTGGCCTAAGCACCTCCCAGGGAGGTTTTCACCTAGGGATCTTATTCTTTTCTTCTTTTTTTTGGCATCACTTGGCCGCGTCAGAAGAGGTTTTCAACCCAATGATGGGACTCAAGTGCCTCATGGAGGTTTTCACTTGAGTCCTTATTTTTTCTCTTTTTCTTCAGTGAGTGCGTGAAGTGGAAGCCAAGACATGCTCCATTACCATCACTATCTTATTCAAATATTCAATAAATTGTCACTTGGAGAGGGGTTTCTTCTAGACTTTCAACTGATGTCCATTGACAAGCATGGGGATGGCTTCATAATCATTGGTTCTGATTAGAACTGAAGCATTTTCATTGCATATCTCCACAGTGTAGGGTCCCAGCCATCTTGTCCTCAGCTTTCCTTTGAAATCCTTGTATCTTCAATCATAGAGTAGTGCCCAATCTCCCTCTTGGAATTTCTTCTCTGTGATATTGTTTGGTCAATTTAGTGATATCTAAATTGCAACTTTTAAATGTCAACCCGGGGCTCGTAAGTTGATGAAGTGAGGTGTACTATATGTACTTAGATAACCTTTTCTTAATCTTTTGTCGTTTTTATCTTTTTATTTTGTTTTTGATTTATCCTTCCTAATGTGATGTGATGGAGAAGTAATCAAGCGAGTGAATTTGTGTGTTTGTGGCGACTTCTAAATGATTTCTTGAAACTTAAAGAGTATTCTAAAGAAAGCTTGAACAATAACTGAAATGGAATCAAAGCTTTAAAGGAAAGTAAATGCATCAAATAAAAGACCAATGGAATTGGCCCAGTACCTATACTACTGATGAAAATGAAAATGAAAATGACATCTACATTAACTCAGTTAAAAACAAGAACAACTACTTTAACTCTTCAATTAAATCTTAAGCAATGTAAAATCTAGGTGACAAATCACACCAATAAATTTTCCCTTAACCTTTTTGCCTTCAGCTGGATTGATCATGTAAGAAAGAGTTATGAGCAAGTTAGCAATGTGAGTCTTAAAACAAAATAAACCAAGCTGCACTAAGTGATATTTTGGCTCTACTGAAGTTAGTTGATTATGATAAAAAGAGCCATCAAAAGATGAACAACTTGATAAGCTATGAGCAGAAAGTAAAGTGCAAACTAAAGCAATGATACTAATGAAAATAAAAAATAAAGATCAGCAGTCTAGATAAGATGATCACACATGCCACTAGTTGTAAAAAGAAAAGCAAGAAAACTATCCTGAGCTCGCCTAAGAAACCTGCATAACACACTGATCAGTCATGGACAAAAGTGCAGAAATGTAAATCAGCAGAATTCAAAGTTTATGTACAGCTATTATACATGTTTGAAAAGAAATAACATTGCAGCAAATAAAAATACATATATACAGCTATTATACATGAAATCAGAAAACGAAATGCAAGGAATTAAACTACTGTACAGTGGTTGTAGCAAACAGGGGCCCTCTGCCCACTTCAGCCAATCCAAAGAACAGTTACACGCTTAGAAAAAGAACAGTCTTCTCATGTATTGATTGCAAGTTTGAAAATACAGTGGGGAGCTCAAAACTATTACAAAAACAACTAACTATCCAGCATTCAAAGACGCTTTATTTATACAGAGGAAATCAAACTACTTTAACGAAACTTCAGCTATTCAAGCAGCTGTGTCAAAACACGTAATCTGGCTGCATCCTCGGATTTAGGCAAAGGTCATTGTGGGCATTCAATCCACTGTTGGATTCGTGTCTCCCACTGTCTTCGTGGCTGAGGAAGGTACCACGTGCTCCAAAACAGAACATGCAGAGTCGTGCCACCGCCAATGACCTCTGGTTGACCGGATTTGCCTCTGCGTTGACTATGGGTTTTTATGACCAGTTTGGGTGAGGTGGAGGGACACACACCATGTCCTTGGTTCCACGAACTTGCCCATGTGGCTCTTCTTCCTATAGGACACCTGGAACATACCGTTTAAGAAAACAGCTGCGGAAACCCTGTGTGAGCTGCAGAAACCCTGTGTGAGCTGCGGAAACGCAGCACTTTGAACCAAAATTCTAAACCAACAACAAGTCATTAGCATAATTAGCAAACCATGTAAAAAGTCCTAAAATACAATGATTTAAGAAATTTGATGGAGGGAATGAGTGACAAAAGGAGGAAATGAATAGGAAAAGGAGGCTGAGAGGATGTGTAAAGAAGTGCAGGTCTAAGGCTCAACATACCCCCACTGTGAAGGTGTTGCATGTCCTCATGCAACCCAACTTTGTCATTGTTTTTCAATCCATGTGCTCAGATGCTTCTGCCAAAACATCCAGCCTTCTTCTCTTTCTCCTTGCTGCCAAAATTGTCCTTGGTTTTCTGACTAAACACTTGAATTTCAAATTGATCAAGGCTCTGCTCAGCTTCTTACATTTTCTCTTCAATTTTCTGTTCTTCTTCTGCCAAAGTCCTAAGTGAAGCATGGTATTGTCGTGGACAATTTTGTCCACCTTGCTTTGTTCTTTCAATGCTTCGTTTTCTTGTTTAATATGCTGGTTCAAGACTTCTAGCTCAAACACCTCTTGTTTTAAATACTGGACCTGTTCCTCAAGAGGCAATATAGCGCTTGGACCTATAACTGATTGCTCCAAGGTCTCCAAATAATTGTATGCCTCCTGCTGGTCAGGGTCAGTTTCAGGTGTTCTTCTTGGCCTAAACTCGAATTCTTGAGGACTGTTTTCTCTTTCTTGCTGAAAGGGACTTTCCTCTCGTGGAGGACTTGGCTCAATAACTAGCTGAATTGGAGTCTTTTCAGGTGTGCCTTCTCCCAAATCAATGAAATGTGATTGTTTTTCTTTAGTCACACTCATTTTTTCTTTAAGTCTACCGCTTCTTCTCACTTGTACTTGTACATTAGTGCTCTTTTGTTGACTACTCTGTTTTTCTTTCTGTTTCTTCTTTGAGAGGTCAGTAGCTTGGAGTTGTACTAGTCTATCAGCCAAGGTTTGATGGTCTTCTTCTATTGAAGGTTCAGGTGATGGATATGATTTTTGAACAATTGTTTTCCCTTTATCCTTTTTCTGTTTCTTAGTTTTATCTCTCTTTTCCTCTTCTTCTTGAGCAGTTTCTTCAGTTTCTTCTGTAGGAGGATCTTGGGCTGCAGCACCCCTTTCTCTTCTCCCACTTCTTTTTGGGACTCTAGGGGAACTGCTAGAGGCTTCAGTTACCTCTTGGAAATGGTTTCTGGTTAGAAAATTTTCCCATGTATCCTTGTTACTCTTTAACTACTCTTCTATGAAAATTCTAATTAACCCGTGATGATACAAGTGAGATTCAATATGGCCTACATGCTTTTGGACAGTGAAACTCATTTTCTTTAGGCTTGCTAACATAAAATAGGGTAAATTGAGGGCATGATCATCCATGAAATTCATCATAATTCTTGCATGGTACATATACATAGTGCCAAAGCGGCCCTCACATGTGATAAACTTTTGAACAAGTAACAACAATGCAGTCCATTCTTCCTTAATGACATGTACAGGAATTCCCTTAGTGAATATTGAAGTGTCCATACCTGGGTTCTTAAGCATGTCTTTCCATCCTTGGTCTTCCACTATTCTGTGCTTAAACCATCTTTCTCCTTTTTGAGGTAGATTGGTTGCTGTGGCTATGGTGTTCTCTGTTACTGTGAACTTCAGGTCTCCCACTTCCACGGTATTTCCATTGAATGATCGAGAAAATTCCTTTGTTACCTCCTTGTTATACCCTCTGAATTTCTGAATAAACTTGAGCCATTGTGCTTTCTTTAGTGCTTCCTTCGTCTGTGGATACCCTTCTAAATACTTCGGACCCTCAGGTTCAGCTCTAAGCAGCTTCCCCATCTTCATCTTTTCTGTTGGAATTATGATGCATGTGTTGTACTTGATGGAAACCCTCTCATAGAAGAATATCTCACTTATGTATAACTAGATGAATCTTCAGAAGAGATGTCAGATGTGACTGATGGAGGACAGCTCAAAGGAATCAGATGATAGTTCTAAGTGTAACAAGTCAGCTTTGCCATCAAGTCCAAAGGGGGAGATTGTTGGCATTATGAGACAAGTGTTGTCCTTGATGGCAAATCACACTGATAACAAATCATAGTGCAGAAGGATAGCAGCAAGGAATTGATGATCAATCTACAAGTATGAAGAAAAATATATACACGCTGGTTCACTATATACCAAGTCGCGTATACGCAGGTTCGCTATATACCAAGTCGCGTGTACATGCAGGTTGGCTTCAGTAAAAGCGCATGTATGTGGAAAACTTATCTTTGGTCCACGACGGTTATTCCTTGGAAGTTGTGCCTATGGTTTTGGACCTTGGTGTCTCGACGAACGTGTTGATCCCTAGTTTTGAAGATGATGGTATTGGATTTCTATGGTTTTGGCCCTTGGTATTGAACAAGGCCTAAGGCTATATAAGGAGAAGGAAATCATTAGGCAAGGGTATCTAAAATGTCTTGAATATCTGAAGAAGCATGAGATCCAGTATGCAGGTTATGTGTTGATGATGCATTGCTTGATTTGAGCTAAGGAGGGATCTCACCGGCTGATTGAGAACAAGATCTAAGGAGAGATCGGGATCAAATGGTTTGAAATGAACTATCTTTATGATGCTTATTCTAGATCTACATACTGACGCATGTATTATAAGTGTTATGAGTATGACTGATGTCTGGTACAGCTGCAAGTTATGAGAAATTATTTTTAGATCTGTACGCGGGTTGTCTTTGGCAAAAGCGCGTATACACGTGGGTTTGATTCATCGAAGTAGCGTATACATTGTAAAGCTTGATATTTGAAGTTGCAGATGGGTCTAATGGTTATTACAGAGTTCTGTGTCTGCTCTGTGTTCTGGTGACGGTGTTGTTAACAGGGTTTCAGTGATTCAGAGTTTGATGATTGTTTTGAGCTTCAATGATAGTTATGGGTCCAGTATGAAAATTCGATGAAAAGTGGTCTTCAGATTGTAATGTTGTGCTTCAGGAGTATCCACTCTGAAAATTGATGAAACGTGGTACCTGGAGGAGAGAAGATTGTAGGCAAGCACCTACATACTAGTATCTAAGCTAGTACAAAAGCTAAGGGAGATCTTTGGAGCATTGTAGCAGGTAGCAGCCTGTGTACTAGTAAATGGATTGGCTAGTACAAGAGCAAAGGGGGTTGTAGCTCCCGTACTGGTATAAGACTGCACCAGTACAAATATTGTAAAAGGATTTTCTTATTAAGAAGAAGATTGAGATGACTTGCAGCAGGTGGTTTTCACCCACATTGGGTTTCCACCTTATATCTTTGTGTTCATGTGTGTGGCTTTTGTGTGATGATCTGTTCTGTTATAGTGCACCTGTTTACTGTTAATATGGTTAATAATGTTCTGATGCATTTACTGAAGATAAGCTAACTGAATCATAAGATTTCTGGATATACGCTAGTTGCTTTAGTCACAGCAGCGTGTACACGCGGGTTCACTTAACTGAAGTAGCGTATATGTTTTTGAGCATTGAAAAAGTTTTAATGATCTGATAATACTGATTCACCCCCCCCCCCCCTTTCAGTATTATTTCCAACAATTGGTATCAGAGCAGGTCCTTTGGTAGAAGCTTGATCGCTTGAAGGAGATCCGTGGAACAATGGGAAAGAACCTTAAGAAGAAAGCTCATAAGAAGAAGAAGACATCTCAGAAGATCTATGACAGTGGGAGAGTCGATTGGGGATTAGGTATAAGAAGTTCTTCAGATTCAGAATCAGATTCAGAATCATTATCAGGTATGAATGTGTTATCCTCTGATGTTCCTGCTATATTTCCTTGTGAAAGTAATGGAAGTGAGAGTGAAACTACTGAACATGCTTTTATGGGTGAGCAAGAAAAGTATCAAATAGAGGCAGTATTTAGAAGGCTTGCAGACAAAGTTAAAGATCAACAATATCTATTGAACAAAAGGGAATGTGCTTTCAAAGAAGAAGTTACGAAACTAAAGGCCCAACTAGAAGAAGGAAACAAGGTAAGAAAGCTTCTCAAGGACAAGGAAGACCAATGTCAAAAATTGCAGCATGAAGTGACATCATTAAGAAAAGAAGTGAACGAAAGAAGCACAACCATCAAGAAACTCAAAGATAGATCCAGCTACTATGAAAATCTTGAAGCTACAATCCTCGCACTAAAAGGAGATCTTGAAGAATCAAAGAAGCAGAATACAGATCTACTCCAAGCTATTACAATACAAGAAAACAAAGCCACCAGCTTAAAATCTCAACTAGAATGTGCCTTCCGAGTTCGTCAAATGCAGCAAGATCTGAATGAAGAACAAGAAAAGGAGATTCTCAAACTAAGGGAACAAATGGAAGAAGGAAGGAAAGATGAAGAAGATTTGAAAAAGCAATCTCTTGAAAAGGAAGAACAACTTCAGGTTGAGGTAAATATCTTGAAAGGTAAACTAGAAGAAAAGGATAAGCTTTTACGATTTCAATATAGTTCTAAAGTCTTGGATGATATTATTAGTAGTCAAAGGTCTCCTGCTATCAAGACTGGTCTTGGTTTTCATGAATCTATTGAAGGTGAATCTAAAATGATCAACAAGGAGATGAAAGGTCAACCCCATCAACAATCAAGGAAAGAGACTCCTCAAAGAAAATCTTTTATTCCTCCTATGAACAATGTTGAATGCTATGTATGTCATAATCTTGGACATGTTGCAGCTAGATGTAGAAGAAGAAGGGTTCAAGACCATCATGTAGAAAGATCATCACACTCAAGGTACTTTAATGGATATTGCTTTGCTGAAAATATGTTTGGTCACAAAGCTTCTGATTGCTACAGGAGGAATGAGAAACATGTAAGATGTTATGCATGTAACAAGCTTGGACATATAGCAAAGGAATGCAGGAACAAAGGATGGACATCACACCAAAAGGAGAAAACCTCATCACACTTGAAGATATGGAGGAAGAAGGAAGTACAGTCAGCACAATGTACTGAGACACAGCACAACACAGACATATCAGACTCAGGGGGAGCTGAAAGTGTAAAACCTCAGCGTTCTGAATCTCATACGCAAGTTCCTTAAAGGGAAGTTGCGTACATACGCGAGTTAGACACTGCAAAGTCGCGTATATGTCAGTCTAAGGAAAAGCAGTGGGAACAGGATCAGAAAAAGGATCTGATATGATTCAGTCTATTATTTTCTCTATTGGTTACAGTTTGCTGAGGATGTGTGGAAATGTTTTGTTACTTGTATGATGTCTAGAAGTGTTTTGATCCTAACTTGAGGATGATGATGTTTTGATGCTTATTGCTGATATATGCATGATCAGATCTAACAGATGGCACTGGTTGAGGGGGAGCATATGCCTTTAGTAATTCATTGTTGACATTATGGTTAATAATCCTTGGTGATGATTCTTATATGGCTAAATGATATATCTTGCTATGATGTGGTTGTGAGTTGTCTATGATAAACTCTCATATGATTCTTGAAGTTACATAGAAGATGTTCAGATCAGATTTATGGTTGATTCTTTGATGATACATATATGGTGCTTAGATGGTGATCTTCATAAGGACAAGGAGACGTACAAAGCTTGAATACACATCTTCCTCACTTGATGATGAGTCACTTATATACTGCTGTTGTCATATCCATAAAGATCATACAGTTATGATGCAGGCACTCATGTGGATAAGGATTGTTGCGGAGGATGATATCAAGAAGCTTTGTCAAAAGAGTTTGAGCTCAAGATACATAGTGCTGATACATGGATGACTCCTCAAAGTCACTTTGTTGGAGACATGATGATGAGTTCATGTCTATATGATGATAGGTTTATACTTACATATGTTGGTTGATGTTCCCAAGTAATGATAATTGGATCATGTAGATATTGACGTTGATGTAATGGCTATGGTGGTTTCACATGTAATGTGAATGATTTCATGATGATGTTTAAAAGGAGGAGTTGACATCTATGTTCAGACATACCTTGCTGCAGGACATTTACAGATTGCTGATATGAAAATAGTTGTACACTAGTTTCATAAGGCCTACCCGCGTATATACGCTTGTTTATGTGGATGCAGACACGTATATGGAGTTTTGAAGGAAATCAGCAGGGACAGATGTTGGTTGCAGAAAGTCTGATATGGGTCTGACAGAGATCATCTGGCACAGGTTCAGGGGGAGCAGATAATCTTCCAATGATGCATTGTTGGCATTATCTTAAAGCTTTTGGTTCTAGTTCACATTTGGTGTTGATTTCAGGAGGAACAAAGGCGAAAGGAGAACAGAAGGATCTCTTGGTTGCTGATCTGAATGGTGATTATCAGATGCTGCTGGTGACTTTCATAAGTCTTGGTCTAGTTCTTTCGTCTCTATGTCATATATCTCTTTTGTGGTATCTCTTTCATGGTGTCAAGGTCATGTAATGGCCTATTTTGGTTTCCCCACTATGCCTGGGATGATTGATGCAATGTGATTGGTTGTCATATGTAAACTTTTGATGTATCCCCACTTGGTTGGGTGGATGAGTCAATTTTTGTATATCCTCACTTAGTTGAGAGATGGATGAATGTATGAGTCTTTGGTGATAGGAAGGTCTTTTATGATGTATAGAGTCATGTTCTTCTTGAAGAACATCTTTTGCAGATCTTGCCTACAGTCAGGAAGAGCATGAACAACACACTTCAGCAGTACAGAGACTCGGCATGTACTCAGGGGGAGCATTGACAGATTGGTACACTTTGGCATAAACAAAGGGGGAGATCATTCACAGATTTTAACAGATTCTCAGGGGGAGTATGGACAGCGAAATGTTCAGCAAAGGAAGAGAACATCTTGGTCCACCCTTTGCCCTTGATGTCAAAGGGGGAGAGTGATTTGGTGTTGTTGCCATCAAGTCCAAAGGGGGAGATTGTTGGCATTACGATGCATGTGTTGTACTTGATGGCAACCCTCTCATAGAAGAATATCTCACTTATGTATAACTGGATGAATCTTCAGAAGAGATGTCAGATGTGACTGATGGAGGATAGCTCAAAGGAATCAAATGATAGTTCTAAGTGTAACAAGTCAGCTTTTCCATCAAGTCCAAAGGGGGAGATTGTTGGCATTATGAGACAAGTGTTGTCCTTGATGGCAAATCACACTGATAACAAATCATAGTGCAGAAGGATAGCAGTAAGGAATTGATGATCAGTCTACAAGTATGAAGAAAAATATATACACGCTGGTTCACTATATACCAAGTCGCGTATACAAGCAGGTTCACTATATACCAAGTCGCGTATATGCAGGTTCGCTATATACCAAGTCGCGTGTACACGCAGGTTGGCTTCAGTAAAAGCGCGTGTATGTGGAAAACTTATCTTTGGTCCACGGCGGTTATTCCTTGGAAGTTGTGCCTATGGTTTTGGACCTTGGTGTCTCGACGAACGTGTTGATCCCTAGTTTTGAAGATGATGGTATTGGATTTCTATGGTTTTGGCCCTTGGTATTGAACAAGGCCTAAGGCTATATAAGAAGAAGGAAATCATTAGGCAAGGGTATCTGAAATGTCTTGAATATCTGAAGAAGCATGAGATCCAGTATGCAGGTTATGGGTTGATGATGCATTGCTTGATTTGAGCTAAGGAGGGATCTCACCGGCTGATTGAGAGCAAGATCTAAGGAGAGATCGGGATCAAATGGTTTGAAATGAACTATCTTTATGATGCTTATTCTAGATCTACATACTGACGCATGTATTATAAGTGTTATGAGTATGACTGATGTCTGGTACAGCTGCAAGTTATGAGAAATTATTTTTAGATCTGTATGCGGGTTTGATTCATCGAAGTAGCGTATACATTGTAAAGCTTGATATTTGAACTTGCAGATGGGTCTGATGGTTATTACAGAGTTCTGTGTCTGCTCTGTGTTCTGGTGACGGTGTTGTTAACAGGGTTTCAGTGATTCAGAGTTTGATGATTGTTTTGAGCTTCAATGATAGTTATGGGTCCAGTATGAAAATTCGATGAAAAGTGGTCTTCAGATTGTAATGTTGTGCTTCAGGAGTATCTAGTCTGAAAATTGATGAAACGTGGTACCTGGAGGAGAGAAGATTGTAGGCAAGCACCTACGTACTAGTATCTAAGCTAGTACAAAAGCTAAGGGAGATCTTTGGAGCATTGTAGCAGGTAGCAGCCTATGTACTAGTAAATGGATCGGCTAGTACAAGAGCAAAGGGGGTTGTAGCTCCCGTACTGGTATAAGACTGCACCAGTACAAATATTGTAAAAGGATTTTCTTATTAAGAAGAAGATTGAGATGACTTGCAGCAGGTGGTTTTCACCCACATTGGGTTTCCACCTTATATCTTTGTGTTCATGTGTGTGGCTTTTGTGTGATGATCTGTTCTGTTATACTGCACCTGTTTACTGTTAATATGGTTAATAATGTTCTGATGCATTTACTGAAGATAAGCTAACTGAATCATAAGATTTCTGGATATACGCTAGTTGCTTTAGTCACAGCAGCGTGTACACGCGGGTTCACTTAACTGAAGTAGCGTATATGTTTTTGAGCATTGAAAAAGTTTTAATGATCTGATAATACTGATTCACCCCCCCCTTTCAGTATTATTTCCAACATTTTCAACTTCGGCTGAAGCTTTGAATGCGTGAGAATGGTCAAGGAGGATGCTCACAGGAAAAACAGGTGTATTATCACTGTAAGTGGAGTAGCCGTAACGTAATGCGAGGCGTATTGCAGAACAATAGTCAGGGTTTGAAACAGAGAACAGAGCTATGGAGTTTGTAGCGTAAATGAGAGTGGAAATGGTGTGAATCCGAGAGAGTAGAAGACAAACACGAGAAATGAGTTAGATGCATGCGGAGATGGAGTGATAAGTGAACGGATTAATGGATGAATCCTTGAGAGTCGGGTGGCTTACGCACACGTTTAAACATTGGCTCCGGAAATGATGGTAAGGAGAGTCGTGGTACATTGGGTTACGTCACAGAGGTACGGCCAGTAATGGAGGAGCAGCCCCAACTCGAGTTTTGAATTAATGATGGTGAGGGAACCGTTAGAAAGGTATGAGGTGGATGAGGCATGATCATGGAGAAGGAGTGGGATGACCTTGCCGAATCATTGCATTTAGTGGCTCTTTCCACGATTTAATAACTATACGCAAAATGACAATAAATTGTTGTTGGAAAAAAATTTTGATCATACCTTCCTAGATTTGCCTTTTGTTGATTAAGGTTGCTGACCCCTTATTGCTTTCTTATCTTGCAGGTGCCTCCCATCCTTGTTGCCCTTGGTGATGTTGATACCTCTGACTGTGATTTTTGAAAACAGAGTACTGCTGCTGTAGAGACAGAGTGATGCTGGCTACGGAAACTGGTGTGAGCTGTGGAAACTGGTGCGAGCTGCGGAAACAGTTCTCAGCTGCGGAAACTGAAACAACACCCTTCTGTCTATACCAAGAAGTAGTTAGAGAAGACTTAACTAAATGAAATAGTCCTGAGAGGGACTTTTATTGATGAAATGGAGTGAGATGAATGAAATGGAATGAAAATGAAGTGGAATGGAGATGATGGGATGGATGAACTGAAATGGTGAATGAGATGGAAAGAGAGAGAGAGAGAGATTTTTTTTTTGGAAAATACAAAGTGTCAGGTGCCCCTGATTTTCACCTTATATTTTCTGCATAAGACTGCCAATTCAAGATTGGTTTTCAGGCTTATACAAGAGACTTTTTTTCTTTTTTTTTTTCTTTTTTTTTTCCAACTGAAAGAAACAAAGACTAGGCTGATGGAGGAGAAGAATTCTTCTCCACCAGCCTCATTGCAGAATCTTCTTGGAACATTTTAACAAATTCCTCCTTTGAGAGTGGCTTGTGGTAGACTTTCAATCGGTGGCCATTCACAATGAGAGGAGTCTGAAACTCATCAATGGTCTTTACTCGAACTGCTCCATTGTTAAAGACTTCATCAATCTCATATGGTCCAAGCCAATGAGTTTGAAATTTTCCTTTGAAGTCCTTAAACTTGGAATCAAACAATAGTGCCCAATCTCCCTTCTGAAACTTTTTCTCTTTGATGTGTCGATCATGCCACTTAGTTCTTTGGTGCTGAACTAGATCAGTCCTTAAAATTGCATCTTGTCTTATCTCATCTAGCTCATTCAGCTGCTCCATTCTGTGCTTTTGGGCTTCTGATAGATTCATCCCCAACTGAACTGCCATCTTGTAGGTCTTGATTTGAAACTCAATGGGGAGCAAGACTTCTTTCCCATAAACAAGTTCATAGGGAGAATGTCCTGTTGTGTTCCTCCATGTAGTTTTATAGGCCCATAAGGCTTCAGGAAGCCTTTCTGCCCAATCTCTTCTATGAAGATGAACAGTTTTGGTGATGATGCTCTCAAGAACTTTATTTGTGGATTCCACTTGACCATTTGCTTGCGGATGGTATGGAGTAGATTTTCTATGCTTGATTTTGTATTCTTCCATCAGCTTCTCCATCAAGTTAGATGTAAATTGGCTTCCCTGATCTGTCACAATTTCTCTTGGGACACCAAAACGAGTAAAAATATCCTCAAAAAGAAATTGAACAACTGAATTTTCAGTGGCAGAAGGCAATGCCTTTGCTTCTACCCATTTAGTAACATAATCAGTACAAACCAATATATACTTCTTTTGCTTAGATGGTGGGTTAATGGGTCCAATGAAATCTAAAGCCCATTTTTCAAAGGGTTCGATGCATACCTGTGGCTGTAATGGCATTTCATTTGAAGGAGTTGGTCTCCCAACTCTTTGGCAGCTGTCACAGCTTTTGACATATTGTTTTGCATCTTTGAAGAGAGAAGGCCAATAATATCCTAAAGAAAGGATTTTATAGGCCGTCCTCTTGTCAGAAAAGTGTCCGCCGCACGGTTCATCATGACATGCCTTAAGGATGTCAGGCATTTCATCTTCCCGAACACATCTTCTGATCACACAATCTAGCCCTATTTTGAACAATTCATTAGAAATCCATGAATACTTTAAACTTTCCTGAATGATTTTCCTTTTCTCATTAGGAAATAAGTGTGGAGGTAGCTTCCCTGTAACCAAATAATTAGCAATGTCTGCATACCAAGGGGTTTTAGTAGTTATTGCAAACAAATATTCATCTAGAAACTTGTCCTCTACAGGAGAATCTTCATTAGTATTTTGGATTCTAGACAAGAAATCAACTACTGTATTTTGTTTCTCTGGTCTATCTAACATAGTAATATTGAATTCTTGTAAAAGTAAAAGCCATCTTGTAACTCTGCCATTAGTAACAGGTTTATTCATGAGATATCTAATTGCAGAATGATCAGTATGGAGAAAAGTTTCATAGCCGGTTATATAATGTCTAAACTTGTTGATTGCTTGAACAACGGCTAAGAACTCTTTTTCAGTCACAGTATAATTTAACTCAATGGGAGTCAAATTTTTACTGGTGTAGTAAATGGCATAAGGGACCAAATCCTTTTGTCCCAAGACAGCTCCTAGAGCTGTATCTGAAGCATCTGTAGAAATATGGAAAGGAAGTTTCCAATTTGGCCCTCTCAGAATGGGTGGTTCAGATATCCTTGTTTTTAAAACTTCAAATGCATATTGGCATTCAGGATCCCATTTGAATTCAC